>CM077561.1:40042106-41243044 GCA_039657345.1 Stephania japonica
CCTTAAATGTCCAATATACCTTAACACCCTCCCTCAAACTCAAGGTGGATCAACTCTTGAGTTTGCAACTAATACACTAAAATAAATAGATTAAATAATAATAACTGACTAGAACAAAAATAATAATAATGACTTTAGTGGCACCAAGACACGATGATGAGTAGAAGCAATTAGCACCACGAATTTAACCGTCCAACGAAAAATGACGACGAAAAAAGGGATGAAGAAGGGTCGACGATGAGTATGCACACAGAGGAACACAATAATTGCTACGAAAAGTTATCCGACAAACAGTAGGCGACGGTCCGGCAATGACAAGTCGATGACGGTGACATATTGATGAGAAGCATGCACACAAAACTGCTGCAAAAAGTTCGTCTGACAAGACAAAGATGAAGAAGGACCGAAGAAAAACACGCACACAAAAACACAAGAACTGCTGCGAAAAGTTCATCCGATAAATAGTAGTGATGGTCTCACAACGACAAGCCGGTAAAGATGACATACCGATGAGAAGCACGCACATAGAGCTGCTGCAAAAAGTTTGTCCGGCAAAACAAAGATGAAGAAGGGCCGATGAGAGGCACGCATATAGGAACACAAGAACTGCTTCAAAAAATTCATCCAACAAACAGTAGCGATGGTTCGATAACGACAAGCCAATAATCACGACATACCAATGAGAAGTACGCACACAGAGCTACTGTGAAAAGTTCGTACGGTAAGACAAAGATGAAGAAAGGTCGACGAGAAGCACGCACACAGGAACACAAGAACTGCTGCAAAAAGCTTATCTGATAAACAGTGGCGACGGTTCGGCAACGACAAGCCGGTAACGACGACATACCGATAAGAAGCATGCACACAGCGCTGCTGCAAAATGTTCGTCCAACAAGACAAAGATAAGAAGGGGAAGAATGTGGTCACACAATGATGGACACATTGGTGGTGAACTAGTAATATAAGCTGATGATGCACTTTAAAACCAAACAAGTTCAAAAGATATAGGCAAGATGTGGTGAGCATGAGTAAAGAGAGATGCACCAAACGAATAAAGAACCCTAAACTCGTAACATAAAAAAATAAAAAGCAAGCATAAATGAAGTAGAGTGGTGATGACGCGCAGGGGAGACAAGGGTTGATGAACGCATAACAAAGGCGGATAAATAAAGATCAGATCCGCAACGCACAGATCTTTCTCTTGTGATGAGATGCATGGCGAATAAGAGGCATCACAAAGGAATCATAAAATAGATGAGCAAATCGCAGAGAAAATAATGCACAAAACCATAAAATTGAGAGGGTGAACAATGAGCATAAACGAAAAGAGATGTAAAGAAAACTACTACGAAAGAAAGAGCAAAAATGAGAATAGAGCAAGAAGAACAACATGCACACAAAAGATTAGGGCAACAATCGAAGTCGAGGAAGTCGACCAAAAGAGAGGAGAAACAAGAGATTACCCATAACCAAACGGAGGCTCTGATACCATGTTAGGTTTTGGAAAAAAGATTGAAGTGTTTATTAAGGACTAATAGGTCAATATATATAGATACACATAATGGGCCCATATGGCCAAACCCTAAATACCCAATATACCTTAACATTAGAAACCAAGAAAATAGTATGGGAATTTGTTGAAGACATAGGAGGACCAAAGAAGCGATATAGGCCACCAATATACAAAAGATGACGCCACGTACTACTACTACTACAACAACAACAACAACAACAATATAGCCTCAATCCCAAATTAATTGGGGTCGGCTATATGGATCAAACTCTTCCATGGTTTCGATTTAATGCAATCGCCACGTACTAGCTACTATAAATTTTTTTTTAATTTTTAATTTTTTTTAGTATTGACTAGCTACTATAAATTTAAAAGCTCATGTGATGATGTAGCTTCTACATATGAAACACATGAGAAATCAATAGGGTCGTTCCTAAGTTTTTGGGGCTATGGGCGAAATTCAAATACAGGCCATATTTTTTTTTTTTATTTTTTTGAGGAATGCCCCAATTTTTTTTACATATATAATACTAATATTTTTATATAAATAAATAATTTTTTAAAAATATTTTAAGTAACCTTTCCCTTCTTCCTTTTCCGGGCTTGAGACCAGCAATAATAATATTTTTCATTAGCGTAATTAAAAAGTTTTTTTTTAGTTTTTAAGCTAAAAATAAAGAAAACAATGGTTTTTTTTAAAAAAAAAAAAACAAAGTGTTTTTTTGAAAACAAAGGTTAGAAAGTGAAAAAAAGAAAAGAAAAGAAAGGTTTTATTTAAAACAAAGTTTTTTTTTTTTTGAAAAAAGGGTTAGCATATAAAAAAAATATATATATATATATATTTCAAAAAAAATCTCAATATATAAACAAAAACACGATTGAAAATGAATGATCATTTAAAATGACTTCTTCTTGCGGCCCCCTTTTGTTATTGATTCAACTCATCCAATCTTTTCCTTTTTTGTCTTTTTGCAAGTCCAAAACTATATTTAGGACCCATATCTATGTAACTATAGTAAAAACAAAAGTGTTAAACGATCAAAAAATCTAGAACACACAAGATCAAAACAAGTTAAGAAAAAAATGTAATGCACTAATAATAAAAACTTTAATTATATAACAAACTAGAATAATGCAAATCTAACTACGTAAGTTTAGATAGTACCAATTTGATAAACACTCAAATTTAGAGATGATTTTAAGAATAGATTTACCAATATATTATGTTGCGTGCTTCACAAAAAGATTGATTGAAAAACGAAGATTGAATATCTCAATCTGTAAAAATAGGATGCATAAAAAACTGCCTGAGAAGATGATGCCCAAGAATACAAATACGAAATACACAAAGTGAGTTGAGGTAATGTGTTTCCTTTTTTTCCTTCGTTTCGTTTTCTTTCTCTTTTTGGATTTTGTTTTGTTATAATTGTCTCTTTTTTCCGTTGTTAAAGAAAGAAAAAATAGCAACTTTAAAAAAGCTATAAAATAATAATAAAACCCAATGTGTACAACTCTCACATTCCTAAAAATTTGGATTAGATATCTACTATATATATATATATATGTGAAAATTCTACAATGGAGATTAAATATATACATATATCATGGGAACCCCTGAAAATGTGTTGTGCATTTTTGTCACCTCGATTAATGTGTTAGATTTAAATCCATGCCATGGACACTATTTAGGACTATTGGATTTAAATCCAACACATTAATGTGGCGACATAAATGCACAAAACATTTTGAGGGGTTCCCTATGACATGGATATATATTTGGTCTCCATTGTAGAATTTTCCAATATATATATATATATATATATACTAGTTTTGAATACGTGCTACGCACGTGTGATCCCACTCGCTATGCTCGTGGAAAGTCAATTCTAACATTTTTTTTAATTATTTAAAAAAATGTAAATAAGTTTTTTTAGAAAGATGAATACAACAATATGGCCTCAATCCCAAATTAATTGTGGTCGGCTACATGGATCAAACTCTTTCATTGGTAGAAAGATGAATATATATATATATAAACTCTAAAATGGGAAGTGCAAGACATAAAGTAAAATTGACAAGGTTAAAAATCTTCTTCAAATGTTCTCTTTATACCAAAGAAAACATTTAATCTTTCATTTTTTTTTATTCAGGGACTTAGTGATATTACATGTTCAAGGAGTTGTTAAATACATATTATTTTAATATTGTAACGGCCCAGCCCAGCCCAGCCCACCCGCAGGTGGATCCACTGGCCTCAACCACTGGCACTGGCACTGGCACTGCTAGTCACAGGCAGGACCCAGCTCAGTGGTACCAGGACTCTATGAACTAGCGTCTTATCCCCTAGGGCGCGAGTTCGAGTCGCTGGGGGGGCGAAAGACCGCGTGAATAAATGGGGGCACACGGATGGGACCATGGTATCAGAGCTGGGGATCCACTGCGGTGGTAAATTTGGGGTCGGGCTGGGCCGTTACAAATATACACTTTACCACGCTTGTATATCCAATTTCTCTTCACCTACGAAATTATTGACACAATGAAGATGTTTTGTCAGTTGATACATAAACAAGTACACCACTCTTGTCTATGAAACTATGTAGAACCCTTGAGAGTGAAGCATTAATACCATATGCACAATTAATGTGGCGAAGGAAGTCTTTCATTGCCCATGACTAAACTTATTTAATTGAATCTTATTTGTAAAAGAAGACTTTAGGAAGTTTTTTTATTTCTTTTTAGATATCAAGGAAGTTTTTATGTATACATTATCGATCTTGCATAAACTCGACCAAACTCTTTCTAAGCATTGCAGTTATGCACAAACTTGGAAAAATATTTTTTTATCATTTACTGCACTCGTTATTGTGAATCGACTGAAGCTTTCCATTTTTAATGACATGTCTCTAACCTATCATTAGAATGCAACCAAAGAGCCTTAGAATCATGAGCACTCTTATCTCATAGAATTTGAGAACTGACGAGCAAATGATATCTTCCACTACAATTTAGCATTCATTCTCTTTCATTTTTACAATTGTTTTGGTGCTCAATAGACACAAAGCTCAATCACTTGAGAGCACCACTGCATAATTATCTACCTTACAAACCAAATGACAATCACAAAAAGTGATGTATTTCGATGCAATCGGATAATGAAATTATATGTGATAATTTTTGAAGCTTCAAGTCAAAATTTTGTGTAACCAATAAATCTAAGAAACTAACATGTTGAAAGAATAAGAACTAATAAGTTCATAAAAAAATATCTGAATACAACTTAACAAAGAGGAAAAATAACAATACTAAACATTTAAAAATTAAAAACAGGCAAATGTTGAAATATAAAGTTAATAATAACACGAAAGTATGGTATAAAAAAAAAAAAAAAAGTTTCTGAAAAAAAAGAAGCAAAAGTAAGTGAGAAAAAAATTGCAAAAAAAAGTAGGTAAGAATCATATGTATCCCCAACTAAGACACAGTTAAGAATTCATCCCTTCAGTTTTTTTTTCACACAACAAAGGATGAATAATGTCTCCAATGTCAAATCGAATCACTTTATGCAACAAGAACTCCATTGAACTTAAACTAAAATGCTCATGACAATTTGGGTACTTATCCTCTTATGTTCAAACTGCAAAAAATTAAAATTTTGTCTACATCTTTAATTCCTAAAACACCCAAACTAAAATTTATATATGATAAGAAAATTAATAGCATCAATGGAGAACCAAAACTTTCACCTAAGATCTAGTAAAAGAGTCAAAAATATAAAATAAACCCAAATGGAAACATCAAATTTTATCATTTAACGCCTAATTAAATATACGACTAAAACATACTACGTATTATTTATTCATTAGAATTACAACTATTCACTCTCTTTTGTTGTAGCATGTGGACAACATAGCAATACGCCAATAACTAGTAGTGAATCAACAAAGACTTGTTCAACCACAGGAATATATTGTCAACACATAAATAGAATTTGATAAATGTTTAACATGGAACTTGTAAGAAAGTTAAATGGCATGCAATTTCTTCTCTCCTCATTAGACATAATTAACTAATAAACATTGTCGAATTGCTACTAAAGTCGACTAACTCTGAACCTCTAATTCAATAATGGCACATTTTTGTGGACATCAACTATCAAATTTATATTCAGAAAATATGCAATGATGGTAGCTAAATTTAATATAAACTCTTTACTATTACAAAAATATAATGATTAATAACTTTAAAATCTTAAGGATATTAGTCAATCTGATTATAAACTTTCAAGTTTAATATAGATTCTTTCAAGTTTGAATTTACGATGGTTTAACGATGAAAACAATAAAAAAAAACCTCATAGATTAATATATAAAATAAATTAGTCCATGTTCACATATCTGACAAATTAATATATTTTTCATTGCCAATAGACATGTTCATGGGTCAGGCCCAACCAGACCTGGGCCTAAATACCTTGGCCCGAGCCAAGTTCGTCCCTATAACTTGACCCAAGCCCGACCCATGCAAAAAATACAAAACTTAAGCTCAGCCCATCAAATCCACATATATTTTCTTATTAATAAAAATAATTATATATTTTTTTAAATGAGTATTTTTAAAAATCTTTCTTCCATAAAATTAAAATAAAGTGTAATATTTTGTAGATTTTGTATATATTTATATTAACATACAAATAAAACACAAAAAGATGGATGTAGCATGTTGGTAAATAACACTCATCAATGTAGAGGGTCTTGAGTTCAAATCTTGTTTCCAACATATTTTTTTAAAAATATAGACATTAATTTTGTGGCAAGTTTAGTCGGGCTTGGGCTTTACAAGTCAGCTTAAGCCTGACCCAAATTAAATTGAGTATAGAAGGGCTCGGGTCTAAGAAAACTTGTCCAAGCACTACCCATTGGTCACGCGCTTGGGCGGGGCAGACAGTACCCAAGTCCGTGAATAGGTCTAATTGCCAATATTGATATAACAAGAAAGTCTCAATCTCGAATTAGTTGGGAACTCTATAATTGCAATGAAGATGATGGAATTTTTTTTCATAATCAAAAGGAAAAGAAAAACTAACATTTTTGCATTTTAATTTATTTTCAATTACATGAAACCAAAAGGAAAATTAAAAATCTAACATTTTTAATGCACCATAAATTAAACGCGGAAAATTAAATGAACAACATAAAGATTTATCCTGAAAATTCACTAAGTAATTACGGAAGTAAAAGTCTTGGAATTTAAATACCATAAATAAACATGCGGAACAAAAGAAATACAGACAACTGTGAAAGGATCATCGCATGTATAAATATAGTAACGAAGCAAAGTACGTGCACAGTAAAAATCAGACTAAGTCATACTTCGAGCCTCTCCTTGGGCACAACCCTCAAACACACCAACAAAGTTGTCCCTGGACCCTAGGTGGCCGGCGTAGACCCACGACGCACCCACACGAGCCTACCATAACCAGGTAGCCTATTCACTGGTATATGCATAGACAAGTGCTATGACTTAGTGGACTCTATGGCCGTAACGAATAAACACCAGGTGGGGAGTGATCTCAACACCGTAAAGGCTCCAGGTAGGAGTAAACTCCACTACCGTAAAAACACCAAGTGAGAGGACTCAACCACCGTAAAGCAGTAATGGAATGGAATAATGAATAATCGGAACTGAATTCAAATAAATCAAACTGTAAATACTTAAAGTGAAGTTCAATTGGGATACTACACACCTCAAACCGCACTCCTCGCTCCACACGTCAAACCCCGGCTCAAAACCTCCAAATCCCGTTATTTCCTCCGGTCTAATTTCCGACTAAACTCCGACTCCAATTACTATTTTGGGACTCCTGGAATTCATTTATGAGGGTTAATAATCAATTAATGGGTTCATAATGTTGGTTTGACTCATTTTGTCATTTTCCAATTTTTGGAGTCCAGAGAACAATTAGCGCGCTAATGAGATAAATTAGCGCGCTAATTAATCTCAATCACTGTTCATCATCTTCATTACTCAGCGTGATTAGCGCGCTAATTTCTCCCATTAGCGCGCTAATTTCTCGCTGTCCAGAAAATTTCCAAATTACAAAGTTGAACTCCAAACCCATAAATTCAATTTCCATGTTTCCATAAAACATCAATGACCTTAATTTCACCATTTAAACACTAATTACCATAATCAAACCCCAAAATCCACAATTTATGGAAATCACATTTTCAAAACCCACTTTCCAAAATCATCAAATTTCTCCCAAATTTACTCAAAAGCACAACCATTTCATGCCATTCTCATACACACTTAACTCTCAACAAAACCAAGTGTGTAATCCCTCAATAAATTCGAATTTCACAAATCCCTAACCCACACCAAAAATCTCATAAAAATTCAAGTTTAATGTGTTTATACCTTAGATTCTTGTTGTTGTTGCCAAAAATCACTTTCTCCACACTTTGGTTGATGATTTCACCCTCTCTTCTCCAACGATTCCCACTTCCAAGCTTCCTCTCCAATCTCACTCTCTTTCTCTCTTTTGTTGAATCGATCAACATATACATATATATACTTGATATTTGATCAAGTGTGTGTGTCCATCTCGAGAACAATCCGAAGTTCACTGTTCACTTTGTGTCACTACAACTTCATGACACCTTATCATGACATTTCCCACCTCAAATCTCTCCATTGTGCATCTCGAGAATCATCCAACTAATGTTGTTTTATTCAGCTAACTATAGCACTTTGATTACCAATTTGATTTAGCTAGTATTAATTATCTACTCTATTCGATAAATTCCCATAATTTGCAAATAAGCTCACATTAGTTCCCCCAACTACCCGGCACCCCGTGCCTCGTGTCCCGTGTCCGCACGCACCCCGAGAAATTCCTCACTCGTCAACAAACTACCTTAACATACATATTGTAATGAAATTAACTAATTTATACATTTTCATCACAATTTACCACAACAAAGATACAAAACGGACTGTATACCTATTACAACCTCGTTCCAGCCTCACTGTGGGACCCATGTATGTCCTCGCTGGCATCCACATCTGCAATGACGTCATAATTAACGGCAATTATAAATTGGGCCGTTACACTACCTAATAGTAATCGATTATAGTAAAAAAATAGAAATTTATGTTAATATTAAAACTCTAATGTGAAATGATCGATCTTCAAAATATGGTTTAGATACATAAACATTAAAAAAATAGAAACAGGAAACATCCAAAGTACTTGGCAACCATTGAAATCACTACAAAATCGTAGAGCTTAATTGATAGCAAGTCTAAGGAAATAAATCCTTACAAACTTGTGACATAAGCACAATTTCTAGTTGAAATTATGAATAATCAAACCTCAAAACCCTAAAAGTGAAAACTTTAAACTTTAGCTAGAGATCTAGAGCTCATCAAATTGAGATATATCGGAACTGCAACAACAGTTCATTAATGCATGAATTCACCTCATTTCATAAAAACAAAATAAAATAAAATAAAACATCAATATGTTAGAGTATTGTACTCAAGGACCACCAACTGAAGCAATAAGGTGCATTCCTATCCCATGAAGCCAAGCCCCTATAACTCAGACAATACACTTACATGTTAATAGTACAACATAATTCTCAATTACCAAGTCGAACAACCATTGCATTTGTAATTCATCAAATAACTACAATTCAAGCAATATAAACAACTATAATGCTAGTTTTGTAATAGAATCTCAACAATTTGAGACCAAATGTTAATCTAAAAGTACCAAACGTATAGAGTGTATGCTCAGTGTTAGAGGTAGAAGCAAGAATCAACTTATAAGTTACAACACTACCCTACAAATGGAGGAAATAAAGCATATGAATGAATATGGAAGTCATTTTATCAAATCTATTGTCCGGGAGCAGTAAGATCAATTCATTCTCTAGCTAAGAGTGCTCCTCTATTTAAATAAATGAAAAAAAAAATCAAATTTTATAAAATAAATAATGTACCAAGGTAAACACTAAAATAAAATAAATAACAATTATTAACCTACTTCATTAAGTAAAACAAAAGAAACCCCAAATAAAAATGATAAACGTATGATACTATGATTTGGGCTCGATCTGTGATACAAAAAATATAACAAAAAAAAACATATAAAAAGAAAGAATAATATCAATCACTTACCAATCAAGGTGGATGCCAAAACCAAAGTCAAGTTACTTTGATTTTGCCATCAACTTCTCATTTTCAAAGTCAACATCATAAGTTTTTGTTCAATAGAAGAAGATCAACACTTACTAATTAGAGGCTCATAGTGCAATACTCATGTGTCTCAAGGAATTTACTATTTAATAAGGTAAAAAGTTGTCTAATGAGCAATCTACATAAACTAAACGCCATTAAAGAAAACAACTAAAAATAATAATTCCACTCAAACTAAAGCCTATAGTTTCACCAAATATTTCGATCATAATTTTCCCTGCTAACATTATTAAAAATAATAATGGCAATAACCAATTTGATCAGTCGAAGGTGTTTCCATACATTTTCAAGTTCCATTTTTCTTTAACGGAAAAGAAGCTCTCTCAATCTACATAAAAAGCCAACTATGTCTAAGTTTATTTAATGCAACAATATTTCTAAATATTATGTACCAACATAGATACAACAAAATGCTATCAGAGTTCTTCAAAATGCTGAAACAGATAATTCATTTACCCCCATGAAAATTGAGTACATTACAAGGGAGAAAAAATATTATATCCTATTAGCCAAATACAATACCTAGGTCTCTTTTATTAAGAAAAAAACATTAAAAAATAAGATGCATATATGTGAGTTCAGAAAAAGAACATCAAATCTAGAGCTAACGTATTGTAAGATGCTAATAATGCAACATTGACCATGCCTAATTCCAGCTAAGAGAGCAAAGTACTACTCCAAAAAAAAATTGATTAGATTTTTTACATAGATTTTTTTTTATGAAAGAAAGGCTTTGTTATTTATTAAATTGATGTGACGTACATCGAATAATAATAATTCATGACTTCGGATAGGAGTCGTGTCTCAAATAGGTGATGATATCTCACCTTTCAAGAATAAGCATTCACATATTTCATATAATACCCAGAAAGTAAGATAAATACATGTAAACACAAGTTTTTAAACAAATAAAAAAATAAACAAATGCATACACAAAGCAAGATTCTCTACTCATTTTGAGGAAATTTAACCATTTATACCTTTGTATGAAAGTTCAACAAAAAACTCAAGAGTTAATTAACATTTCGCACTATAAAGAGAATTAAAGAGAGTTTTTTTTTATTGAAACAAATTCGAAATATTGACTACATAACATTAAAAAAAGGGAGTGCCTAATCTCTATTACAAACGCAAATTACAGTAAGATTTCCCCTAGATTAGAGAAATTATTGATGTTATCTCTGATTTGTTCGAAGAGAAATAGTCTCTAGAAAGGAAGAAAGGCATGCAACATAATATTTATAAGAATATGTAAAGGTAATTCACTAAACTTGCTAAATTAAAAGCAAGAGAGAAGGAAAATGTGAATTCATATCCATAATAAAACTCCAAATTGCAATAAATTACAACATATCATCATGTATGACAAATTAACGATGACAATATCGAATCCAAAATAAGTCATAAATCAGGACACATGAGCATGCAAATCTACCATTCAAATTGGAACTACCATGGTGTTGGATTGATGAATCAATTGAGTGTGTTTTAGAATGTTGTACCTTATATAGAGGGGTTTGTGATAGGAGGGGAAGATGAGAAACGAGAGGGCAATGAAGAAGAAGAAAACGTGTTGTTGAAGAACTAGATAGAATTAGTTGAATCGAGCGCAAAACAAATAACACAAGCATCAAATCTGTAGATCAATCGATAGTCCAACCGATCAATCTCTCGCAAATTCAAATCAAAGCTGAAAACCCACCTTCATCGATGCACCTAGTTGATTTCCCATTTGAATCTCGATTCAATTTTTGTGTCAAACAGATTAAAAGGTGGAGATAGAGAGAAGAAAGAATGTTGTGGGAGATACGGAGAGACGCGTGAAAAGTGAATGAGAAGGGGAAGAACCGTGAGATGGGAGATGTCATTTATTATTTTTTTTATTTTATTATAAAGGTTTTTTAACCAAAAGAAAAAAAAACTAATTTGAAACGTTGAAATTAACATTTTAAGTCACTTTTATAAAATTTAAGGATATATATTACAATTTATAAAAATATGGAGCCCCATAAAAGGGGACTGCCCAGCCCGCCCCTATTGAGGGCGGGGCCTGAAAATCAATAAGATATAATTTAAGGATAGTGATTTTCTACTAACCCTTCTTGACACCACCAAATGGACGTACCAGTTGGCTTTGCACAATTCGATGCACCTCATCCGTGCATCTTGAGATGTCTCGATTGACACATACCTGATTAGTGTCCATTTTGGTGGTGCTAAAGTGATGAGTTTCTTTGACATGATCCGATAAACAAATAGAACTTTCATGGAAGATCCATATTTCATGCTCATACCTACTAGGCTACTATCAATTTTGGTGTATAGACTGGTTGAAAAAAAATGTCTTTCGTCCGCTGCTTGCTCTCTTATAAGTTATAGGACTAATTAAATAAGGCTTCGGAAGAAGTCATGACTCATGATATATATGATAGAGAAGTTTCACGGAAGAATATTTTCTTCAACATTTAATTTTCCATTGATAGGACGCAACTATATATTCACCAAAACCTATTAATTAACTGTTTTACAAACAAACAAAAAAAAACCCAATAAACTGAACATCATCAATAGTTAATTAGTAATTCATATGATTTTAAGAAATTTATTAATTACTGCTATCGATTTGTAAACTCTGGAGAAAACGCATTTATTTAAACATGCACAATGCTATATTTGTAGTTTTATTTCTTTTGATAGGAACATCTAGCTGATGAGAATCTTCTCCGTTTGGTCCTTTGCATAAGTGAAATATACTACTCCCTCCGGCCAATAATATAAATCGTTCAAGTAAAAATCCCTTGTTCAAAATTATAAGTTATTTTTAGAATTTGAAGAGTGTATTTATTGTTTTTTTTTTATCTATTTATCCTCATGCAATCCAAATGTCAAAGGACATACATATAAATTACACTCATAATTAAAACTCTTTTAATTCTTATGCATTTACCTTAAACAACTTACATTTTTTATCGGAGGAGTGTATACTAGCCCTATTTCATAATATAATATTAATTCTACCAACTAGAATAATATAATACCGGTAAACCTGGGCCTGCATTAATAAAATCGCCATTAATATATAATTTAATGCACTAGGTTATATAGACTTATAGTCATGAAATCAAAATAGAATCTCACGACACAAACTAAAACATCAATCTCAATCATTCAACTGATAACTCATACATAATTAATGCAGAACCGGCTTTCTTTATGTTACCTTGACATTTGGTTTCATTTACATTCCATGTATGGCTATTAGACTATTAGATTCATGTTGCCACCACCAAGACGTTGAATACAAACTTTCTAAACTAACACGAAACCCCACTTCATTTCATGAAATCGCGTTGTGACGAAAGTTCAGGTGCATCCGACAGGAGACGATTAATAAGGATGTTGTGTGTTAGAAACGTAGACAAAAAATAAATTTGGACTCCAAGTAGTTAAGAAGGGATTAGCCTGGTCTTTGTGAGAGATGGGAGTTTTATGTGGTAGTTTGGTTCAAGTATTTTAAATTTTTATAAATATCAATGTGAAGAAAATGTAATCTAGGGTTTTGTTCAAATCATGAGAAGACATTTTTTTATTTTAAAAGTCATTAGATTAGTGTTTAAGATTTGACTTTGCAAAAATAAAATAGATTTTAAAATTTTTTAAGTTTATAAATTTTTTGTAAATATCAAAGGAACTGAGTTATTATTTCAAAGTCTAAATAAAAATGACTTTGAAATAAAAAAATTTTAAAATTTTTTTTAAGAGCATATTTATAATTGCATATTTGACCGTGAAAGTGACCAATTCCGTGGTGTACCTGGAAGAACAAAGCGTTGTTTGGACGCGTGGAAACGATGGCCACTCGTACTCGTATAATCGATTCTCTCTGTCACACACACAATCCCTCATTTTATTAGTCAGATTTGCTTACATTCCAAGACACGTTTATCGATCATCGCCAGTTTCTTAGTAACCTTTTAAGCACTGGGCCCCACCTTCTCTACACACCTACCACTTAGATCATTTATACTACGCAATTCCCCTACTTAATGCTTTCTGTGGTTTAAACTAAAAGTACAAAAATTAAAACAACCTTATTGAGTATAATTTACATATACCTATTTTTTTAGTAGGAACATATGCGTACTTTAACTAAATTGAAGAATTGAGAATTATAAATGTTTAAATTATATAAGAGTAAAATTAATAAAAAAAATAATAAATACATTATCAAATTTTAAAAACAACTCACAAGTTTTTTTTGATAGGAAAAAACAAATTTTACAGCCAATAAAATTTGAACTCATGACCTCTTACTTTTAAATCTCATACTAAATAATTGATCTATCCAATTGATTGATAACAACTTACAATTTAAAATAATAGATATTTTTGCTAAAACGACTTATATCATTAACTGAATGAAGTAATCACTAAAAATAAATTTTGGACCGATATTTATTTTTAAAATAGACATTTTTTTATTCAAATTCATATGTTTATTTATTTATTTTGATGGATAACCAGCTACATGCCTTTTATTTTGAAATCACTAAAGAATTAGAACAATAGTTCTCTGCAAAATATTCACACATATATTTTTTTATTTAAGAAGAATAATTTTTTTAAAATATTCATAAAAAATACAACTTGAGGTCACCATACATTCAATTAGTTCAAAAAAATAACATATTATATATTTGAAATTCAAGTCTTAAAAATTCAAGTCATAAAAAATAACTTCACCATTGTTTAAAGTCAATTACAAATATTATGAAAGTTTCTAAACATACAATAAATTAATCAAATACCCCTATGAATTAATCGCTAAATGAGTACTTATTTTTAAAAAATCTTATCTAGACTCTTACCCTTTTTTAAAATGGACAAGAAAATATGTCCAAACTTGTATTTATTTAAAAAAAAATTGTGAGTACCTATGATGATTTGGAATGTAAGATAAAGGTTTTTTTTTGAATAAGAGAATCCAATAAGAGTCAAACTTATGACCTTTTCAACCTTATCTTTTAGTAAGTTAATCGTAGATTTTTAGTAAAATAATTTAGATTTAATGTTGAAATCTTGATGACGACATTACTAGGCTCACCTAACTTTTACGAGTCTCTTAATTTACCAAGAATCTATCTATCCATGACTAATTAGGTTTGTTGATTAAACGTTGGTAAGCTTGGATGGGATGTTACTCTTAGTGAATTTGTAACTTTGTAATAAAAAAAAAAAAAAAAAAATTTCTAAAACTAGTGTACTTATTTAACAATGGACATTTTCCTTTTATTTATTAATAGAAAAAGAGAGAAATTGTGAAGGCGTTCCCAAATGTATGTTTCCTTGCAGACGGTATCGCACTATCCAATTAACCCTCTCTCTCTCTCTCTCTCTCTCTCTCTCTCTCTCTTTCAGCTGCTCTGTTTCTGCGCCTCTGTTTTCATCAGCTCTGTTTCTGAGCTGTTTCGTTTCTTTGATCTTTTCAATTGCACTTTTGGGGGTTCTTTATTTACTCAAATCAAGTAGGGATTGAAGAGAGAGAGAGAGAGAGAGAGACACACACACACACACACACAGAGACAGAGTGATTGGATTGGATTAGAATGTTTGGTTTTGCTAATGATTTGGAGGTTTTCGGTTGTTGTTGATGCTTAAAGGAATCATATTGTGAAGTTGGGTTTCAGCGTTGATGGGTAATTGCTTAGACTCTTCTGCTAAAGTTGGTAATGCTCTTGGACCTCTCTCATCTCTTCTTTGGTAGCTCATACTTGTTGGGGTGATGCCTCTTTTGATCTCCTTTAATTCAAAAACAACTTTCTTTTCTGGGGTTTTGTTATCTTTGTTTGTTCAGCTGTTTGAGCATTTTTTCCCCTTTTGGCTTTTTTGGAGATAGAGTGATCTTTTGCTTTGAAAAAATAAAAATCATTTTTTTTCTTAACTTTTATAGATCATTTGTGTGATTTAATGGGTGCCCTTATAGTTAGATTGTTTGCTGAGTGAAACTCTATTCAGTGATTCTTGTTTATATATGCAAAGTTTGAAAAAGATTGTTTTTTTTTGGGATTTTATTTGGTCTGAATGAGTCCCAATTTCTTCTAGGGTTTCCAATTTTTTGGAGACAAATACTTGTTTTGTTGTATAGTTGACGTCCCAATTTTGGGCAATAGGTTTCTACTGTTGTTAGTCTCTACTTCTGTAATTTTAGCTGGAAAATTTTTTATTTCATTAATTTGTCTTTCTGGGATGTGGGTGCTCTTGTAATTGCAATATTGTATTGAACCTTTTAAATTCTGAATTTGGGTTGGACTGTAGGAGCTATAACTTTGGTGATAGATGGGATGAGGTTAAGTACTAATAGTATCTTTAATTAAGGAAAACTTCATTAAGGATAGTTTATTAGTGGCTTATCTTTGTGTATCTTGTTGTGCTTATATATGTGAAGTCACAAGTCACCCAAAAAAAAAAAATGAAGTCACAGCTGTGTCTTTTGAGGATTGTATTG
Source organism: Stephania japonica (assembly GCA_039657345.1). Lineage (NCBI taxonomy): Eukaryota > Viridiplantae > Streptophyta > Magnoliopsida > Ranunculales > Menispermaceae > Stephania > Stephania japonica. The sequence continues at coordinate 40,058,384 of CM077561.1, forward strand.
AATTAAAAATTTTCATACATTTTGTGTGGAGGCTTGTCTATGCTTTAGTTCAAAGAAAAGTAGGAGTAGCATCAATTGATGCAAAATTAGGATTTGGAAAGCACGCCATTAAGTGCGCACTTAATCAAGCACAATGAAAGAGTTCGATCCATGTAGCATACACCAACTGATTTGGGAATGAAAGCTTTGTTATTGTTGTTTTAGCCTTGATGTTCTTGGGATTTTTTTTTCTTCAATTCAATGCGAGCTATAATTTACTGCTTTTATGGGAATCCCAGGGGCTTCAAAAACTGCTAGTAGGACCAACATTTCTTCTGTTCCTTCAAATCTTACAATTCCATCTTATGGTGAGAGGCATTCCGTTGGAAGTCTTCCTACCCCGAGATCAGAAGGTGAGATTTTATCGTCCTCCAACTTGAAGGCATTCTCTTTTGCTGAGCTGAAAAATGCCACTAGAAATTTTCGTCCGGACAGTCTTTTGGGGGAAGGTGGATTTGGTTATGTTTTTAAAGGGTGGATTGATGAACAAACGCTGACTCCAGCACGGGCTGGATCGGGGATGGTTGTTGCTGTGAAGAAGCTTAAACCTGACGGCTTCCAAGGCCATAAGGAATGGTTGGTAAGTTTATTTTACGCTTATTCGCTTGTTACACACTTTACCTGCATACAACATTTGGATTATATCTCTCATTTATAACTCCTGATTGTTTGCAGACTGAAGTTACCTATTTAGGCCAACTTCATCATCCAAATCTTGTTAAACTCATTGGGTACTGCGTGGATGGTGATAATAGACTCTTGGTTTATGAGTTCATGCCAAAGGGGAGCTTGGAGAATCACCTTTTTAGGAGTGAGTCATCTCTCTTTTTCTTCACTCACATACAAACCCTTATTTATGAGCTAATGGATTCTTTCTCTTTCCCACACCTATTTATTTGTTTAAGTCAACGCAACCTCTTTCACACACATTCACACACTTGATGTTTGTTGTAAGTCAACCCTTTCTCTCTTTTTCTCTCTTCATATATTCACATGCACATTATGTTTACACATGCATAGAACTTTGTGGCACTACTTTGACATTACGTCACTTTTCATAATTATTAATTTGGTTGACTTTTTTGTCTACTTTCAATATTTGTAGTTATACATCCAAAAGTCTTTGACTGTTTGAGCTTTAATTAGACGGCTAAAATGTATGCTTTGTATTGCATCTCCTTGTTTTGTTTCTCAATCATGTTGAAGCAATGTGATAAATGTTTTTTAATCTCTATTCTATGCGAAATATATTTAGGCCTTACTTCGCTGTAAAATCTCATGCTATGAATTTACTACTGTAGTTTTCTGAATTTTGATTGTGGAATAAGTTTTTGCTGAATAAACATCCCTCTCCCCCTCTCACCCCTCACCATACACACAGACTAGAAAGATTATAAAAAGAAATAAGGACGACCAGCATTGTGATAGGAACCATGACTGAAATAGATCTTGATTGATCAAAAGATAAGGATTGAAATTAGTAAGAACGCTATGCACATGGGCGGGGGCAGCCTCGACATGGAGGGGGCCAAGTATTGTTGGCTGAGTTTTCTGTTATCTCAATAGATAGTTGACTTTCTGGCTTAGGGTGAACTAATACTTGTTACTTGTGTGATCATTGCATCTTATAAGACTATTCTCACATACCATGTAAATACCATCAGCACCGGACTAAATATTGAAAGCCTTGATAAAATTTTGATAAGAGTCTCTACCACAGATCATAATTGGTAGGATGGCATCCTTTTGGCACAATGTTTTGACACGGATTTGACAGTCTTTTTTATTATATATCAGGCTGTGAGTGTGCATCTTAATATTGTCTGATGGTATCTAACAATAGCATATCAAAAGGCTGTCCATTGTTTATCTCCAATGCATAAAATATGATGTGTGTATCTTTTTTTTTTGATGAGTGCATAACCAATTATAGATTTCAGATCAAGTAATGATTATCAAACATGTATATACTACATGCTTGATCTTTTATGCCATTATGTAACTGAGACATGTTGACCAACAACCACTTACATGTGTAGAATTTGCATGGATAGGGGAGCGGGGCATGATGCTCGGGTTTTCCCCCAGCTATATGTAGTCATTCTAGAGGCCTACAACTCTTCTTCGCACCCATTCACACATGTTAACTACTTATTTATACACTTCAGAGAACAATTAAAACCGAAGGAATTACTATAATTTGTTAGCTATCCCATTAATTTTTATTGCTCTATCATCAATGACGCAATGGTCATTAAAAAGCACTAGGCCTAGTTGCATTCATGAATCCATGTGCTTCTTTTCTTTTCGTAAGAAATCCATGTGCTTCTTACAGACCTCATACTTAGCTTATATTCTGACCATCAATTTTTTATTTTTTATTTTTATTTTAGTGTTCGGAATTTGATACTCTTCATAAGTTATATTGTACTTGTGTAGTAATAGTGTGACTTTTCTTTTGCTTTATAAATTCTGTTCTTTTTAAGTCTATATTAATGAGTTTTTCTCATTTCTATTCAGGAGGAGCTCAGCCACTTTCGTGGGAAATAAGAATCAAAGTTGCTATTGGTGCTGCCAAGGGGCTCCGTTTTTTACATGATGCTGAATCTCCAGTTATATATCGTGACTTTAAAGCATCTAATATCCTTCTTGACTCGGTATGCTCAAAGAAGTAAATTTTCCTTGCTTCTGTTGTTTGGTAGAATGGATATTGCTTTTATGTAAATCTTTTGTGGGCTCATCCGCTCATATATTTTGCTACTCCTACTGATGCAGGAATTTAATTCCAAGCTATCTGATTTTGGCTTGGCAAAGGCAGGCCCTACCGGTGATCGCTCTCATGTTTCTACTCAAGTCATGGGTACGCAAGGATATGCAGCACCTGAATATGTTGCCACAGGTGGTTCAATAATGAATACTTATCGAGCAATGTAAATGTGTTGTTAGCTCATCTACTTTTTTGCTGATTAGTCGTATTTTAACAACCGTTACTGGTTGGTAACTAGAGAAATATCTTACCGTTGGTCTTCTCTACCTGACGTAATTTTTAGATGTCTTTTTTTTTTTTTGGTTCTCTTTTAATCTGTCTTTACTTGATTACCTGAATGCATGGGAACTTTAAAAGCTTATGAAGGACAAATATCTAGTTTCACTCTATATCCTTGAAATCAAACAAGCTGTCATATATTTCTATGAGTGAAATGCTGACCTAAATATGGAAATGAAACTATTAATTTTTTTCGTCAAAGTTGTCAAGTTTGATTTTTCTTAAAGGGCCAATGCTTTGCATTTTTGGTGCCTGCATTTCTATGCATTAGGAGTAGCAGTAGCATAGAATTGGGTTGTGCGCTTTAGATCTCATGTAGGTTATGATATTGATATTTTCCAGTTTGAACAGGGAGGCTATCTGCAAAGAGTGATGTCTACAGCTTCGGGGTTGTGTTGTTGGAGTTGTTGTCAGGACGACGTGCTGTGGACAAATCAAAAATTGGTATCGAGCAGAATCTAGTAGAGTGGGCAAAGCCATATTTGGGAGACAAACGGAAGTTATTCCGGATAATGGACACAAAGTTGGAAGGTCAGTACCCAAAGAAAGGAGCCTACACCTGCGCCAGTCTTGCCTTGCAGTGCCTCAGTCCCGAGGCCAAAGTCAGGCCACGAATGTCTGAGGCGTTGGCCACACTAGAGCAGCTTTCAGCCCCGAAGAACGCATCCAAAACCTCTCAAGCGGAACAGAAAACAGCCTCGAGTCCTCTGTCGAGAACTCAAGTCAGAAGCCACCCGTCACCAAGTAGTAGGAGTACCCCTGGTGGCGCATCCCCATTGTTACCACGCCGATCGCCTCTCCATTCTTCAAGTTAAGAGTAGTTTCTCTTTATATGCTTTTTTCTGCAGTCCCGTCTTTGCTAGATTATCATGTTCAGCTCTTGCTGAGGCAATTCTGTCCGCTCTTGAAGGGACTACTTCATGTGTGCAATTCTTTCCGCTCTTGCTGAGGCATAGACAGGACTATATATATGCCAGGGCAGGCATATTTGATTCCTTTGTGTGTAAATCGATTTTTCTTCAAGGGAAGTAGTTCAGGCATGATATTGAGGAGTTGAGTTGTAACAAAAGCTCAACTTTGCCACTTTTGCAATCCTACTTGTCTCAACATATCTGATTTTTTGCTTGCTAAATCACTTGTATTCATGAATCTTAACCACGCTTTTACTTTTCTTAGATCTAATTGTGTTAAATTGATAGCTGTAAGACGTGATACGACCTTTTTGTGGATAATTGAATGTGAATCTTTGTCTTCTTTTATTTCATCAGTCTGATGGGAGAAACCAATAAATTTAGCTGCAGAGTGTATAGTTGTTTGATCATATGCACAGTCTATGTATTTTTTTTTTTCTTATTATTATTTTCTTCGGTCAAGTGTCCAAAGCTTTACCCTGATCAATTTCAAATCTCAAGGCGGGTAGGACCACAAAAGCGAGAACCTTTATTAAGAATTTTAAAGTTACAAGAGCGAGAACGTTTTAAAATTTTAAAGTTTTTTTCATATCGAGAATTCAAAATCAAGACCTTTAGTTAAGGAAGAAGGAACCTAAGTCATCTCATGACAACCTTTTAAAAGAATCTTAAAGCTGTTTCAAACTCCAACCAACAGTTTCTCTAAAAAAAATTTAATACTTTAAATCAAACCATAGAGAGAGGAGTCACTCTCTAGATTTTGTCTTCAATACCCCTTTTCAAGGGAAAAAAAGTCAACAAGATGAGTTTCTTAAAGGAAATAAATCAATTATTAAACTCTACAATAGAGAAGTTTGGTTAATTAAAATGCTTAACTATTTGGTTAAACTTAGTAGTTAATAATTAATGATTAAATTCTTCAAAGAAGAAATATTAAATCATTCAAGAAACTAATCAGTGCTCAACACAAAACAGAACCAACTGTTTTTTTTTTTTTATTGATCTTGACATAGCATACAAAATAATGTTCTCAATCGTACCAAAAAAAAAAAATGTTCTCAATCAAAATTACAAGAACCAAAATCAAACATCATCAGACAACTTACACCTACACAGTGGACAAACATTATTCATCTCTAACCACTTAACAATACAACTCGGATGAAACATATGGAAGCAAGGCGTCCGTGTTGCTTCACTATCAATCTCCAAATCCTCCAAACATATTGTGCAACTATCACCACCAGTACTACTGCCACCAATTAAATCCGACGTCGACAACACCTTCTTGAGCTTATCAATTGCAGATCCTGACGCAGGAATAAAACCAAGAACTCGGTCCTCCTCCGTCGACACCATCATTGCCCTCCACATAGCCTCATATTCGTCGTAAACATAGTTCGTCCACACCGCAATTTCCACTCTCACAACAATCTTTCTATGCCCCTCGCGACGCATGTCGTTTGCCTTCTTCATCGCCTTCTTGACTAGTGATTTAACTTCGCAATTTATATCATGATGATTAATAATGTGGTTGGTACCGAACATTAGTCTAAAAAGCTCAAGAAAAGCGTAGCGTATCGATTTCTTGAATCTAGTATTTGTAGGAGAAGAGTTGATTTTCATTGAGCGCTCTAAGAGTTCACAACAAGGACAAATCTCTATTTTGTGCTCGTAGGGTGAACCTCCATTAGGATTCACGTAATATTTGTTAGCATGGCGGACAAGGAACTCGAATCGGATAGTGTCTTCCTCTTTTTCTTCCTTATAATTGGAAGGGCTAGCAAAGTCGTCTACCTTGCACTTTGCTTTGTGTTCAATAGAAATTGTTGAAAACTTGAATCCTTGTGCTCTCATATCTTCACATAACGAGTGATCAGCCATTAATTCGGGCAAAAAAAAAAAAAAACAAAGAAACTAATGAGGGTCGGAGTACAGATTCTCTGTCAAAGTCAAAACAAAAAGAAAAAATGCAAGAGAAGAAGAGTTCTTGTTACACTATATGTACAAGGATAATAATATTTTGACGTAATTTGGTTACATACATTGGATATACCATTGTCCAGATTTCATTAGGATATGTATTGTATGTATTCCAAGAAAATCTGGACAGTTGTGTATCCAATGTACATCACCAAAGTATATTAAAGTACCATTTTCCTATATATAATTAATTGAGGATAAGGTGTTGGTTACGCAAAATAGAATTTCTATTTTTATTTTTTCAAAACAAAATAGAAAGTTTGAAATTAAGACCCTACGCTATATAATTAAAGTTGAGGTCAGGATAAGGTTTTGGTTAAGAACGCAAAATAGAAAGTTTGAAAGATTATGTGTTAGTTTGTTTGGGACCCAATCCAAATCCAAAGTCGTCAGTTGTTGTTATCATTTGCTTCAATTAATTAAATTGATCAGATGTATAATTTAACCTATGCTTTCGTACCCTAAATTGCGTTAATTGTAACTTTTAACACAAACACTAAACTTACCAAATTTTGTTATTTCTAAACCCACCAACACTATCTTTTACACAATTTTACTTTATTATTATTTTACTTTGTTATTTCTCCAACCCACCAACACTATCTTTTATACGATTTTATTTTATTATTATTTTATTTATTTTAAAATGAGATAAACATTATATAAGGTTTAAAGATAACTATAAAATCTAGATAAAAAGTAAAAAAATAAAATAAAATAATGTATAGTATAGTGAATAGTGTTGCACCAAATTAATGTGGCATTGTTTATCCACGTAAGATATATAGTGCACATCAAAATAGCGTAGGGTTAGAGCAACACGACACTATATATTTTTTAGCTACATCAGCCCAATCAACGCTATAATACCGTTGGTTGGAGATGCTCTAAGCTCCCTTTTAATAAAAAAAAAATTGACCGGATGTTTAATTTAACCAGCGTGTGTTAAATATGTATATGAACAATTTTTATTTTTTATTTTTTGTAAGTTTGGAATACAAATTTTACAGCCAAAATACTTGATTTTTTTTTGGGGCAAATGTTCACCTAACCGCATTTGCCTATGTGGCATAATGTTAATCACCTAAAGATGTGTAAGCTTACTTCCCAAGCATTGCCACATAGGTGATGTGTAAGCTTACTTCCCAAGCATTGCCACATAGGTGATTTTGTCATTAACCATGGTGAGTAGGGTTGTCAATAATTTAGTGTCTGAACTTGCCAACTCGATTTTAATCCGGCTCGAGGTTTCGGACAATGTTTTAACAAATTTAGGTCGAATCTGGAAAAAGACCTCTTGTGCGAATTTAAAAACTGGCTAGGTCAAGGCAGAGCCTTATAACCCCCAAACCCGCCCGGACTCGGATCGAATTATAAAAAGTTAAAATTATCTTTCATAAAAATGTATATTAAACACTTACTACTTATTAAATAGAATAACAAACATTAATCTATTCTAATACATATAAAAATGAATGTACTAAAAACATCTTTGATTTTAGAATGAATTGAACATTTTTTTTTATACGTAAACAATTGTTTCTTGACATTAAATATTTAATTACATGAATTTGACCCTACTATTTCAAATTACATCACATGAGATTATAAATGTATATATTTTAACCTTTGAAAAGTCTTTCAATATATATAAGAAGCTAGTTTTTAAGATGTGACAATTCGAACAATCGAACAACTCAAATTTTAAGTAAAACAGTTCGAACAAGCTAGTTTTGTCCAAATTTAAAACCAATCTGGACCCGAATAATAAATATACTTCTTTACAGTAGGGGTTGTTCTGACTCGGACCCATCCTGACCTAAATTTTTGCCACCCTTAACAGCAAGTAAGAGTTGTTCCTTTGTAAATGTTTTAATTAAACGACAATAACAAGTATAGTGCCTATTAAATAATAAAGGCTGCTTGTAATAGAAAAATTCATAATAATTCTTTTCAACAAATGGGATTGGGAGTCAATATACTTTTATTATGAAAATTAATTAATTTTATGATTGGCCCTATATTGAGCTACTGATAATTAATGACTTTTATATTTTGCTTAAAAAACATATGAACCATGGGGAGGTAATATTATTAAAGGTTGGATTTTATTTTATCTATTGGGGACATATATATATTTGTCCATGTAGCCGATCTCAACTAATTTGAAATTGAGTTTTAATATATTTGTTGTTTTTTATGAAATCAACTTGATTTTCAAACTCACACGACTAGTTTTATTTTATTTTTGATAAAAAGATATATCCATTTATAGAAATTGCTCATTATTACATCTAATTTAACAATAAAATTACATTCATAATAGCCTTCTTCCACTCCTTGGATCAAAGTGACATGGAGAAAATTTACAAACTTATTATGCAACTTATACGTTGGTCGTTATTGCTTCTATAACAATAGACTCAAAAAAAGAAAGAAAATAATAATAAATTAAAGAACATATCCGCGATCCAATGCTTGCATTATTGAAGTTTGTACTTTGTACTATCTCTTATAGAGAAAACTCAAAAGGAACTAGATCATCTCTTCCTCAAAAAGAATTCTCTTCATCAAAAAATTCAAAAAGAACCACAAAACCTTACAACAATAAGAGGAAAAACCAAAACCTCAGGAAAAAGAAAGAAAAAACTTACTTCTATTTTTCTACAAATACTCAAAATTTGTTGTTGATGAGTTTTTGAACGAGTTTTTTTTATTTTTTATTGCGCGTTGTTGTTTACTAGCCACAAGCTTGTATATATCATTTTTGTAACTCACCCTCGTTGGTTCGACATAGAGGGTCACATGCCCCTCTAATACATACTCCATATGGTCATTTTTATAAGTCATTAGCAAAAATTTCTCTTTGAAAATTATAAGTCATTTTCGAAACTTAAGAGTAGATTTATTACTTTATCACCCATTTTACCCTTATACGACAATTCTAACATTTATTACGATTAAGATTCTTCAATTCTTCAACTCATTTTATATCAAAAGATGTATATGTAAATTGCACTCATAATTAATGTTTAACTAGTTGTTGTCCCGCACGTTGCACACGGAATTAATTATATGTTTTGTTGGTGAGTAAAAAAAGTGTTAGAATCATGTAAAAGAAACATTACCATCTTAATTAAATACTATTATTAGCTGGCTAAAAAAACGTTATTCTTAAATGATATTGATGTAACTTAATACAAAGACAAAAAAAGCGTTAAAGTTATTCAAAAAAACACGGAATTAATTATATGTTTTCTTAGTAAGTAAAAAAAGTGTATGAATGATGAAAAAAAAGTGTTACCATCTTATCAAATAATTAACATCACATTAATTTATGAGTTAGAGATGATGACGTGACATAAAAGTTGATGACGTCGTGAAAAAGAAGCTTGAGAAGATATATATTTTAAGTAGTGGTTATATAATTTATCAAATTAGTGGTTGCGGGAGAGACCTAAAACAAATAATTAAATTAAATTGAAATGAAATATATTTAATTATTAATGGTTACAAATAATTAAGATTACATTAAATTGAAATAAAATATATATACTTAATTATTAATGGTTACAAATAATTAAGATTACTTTAATATGCAAATAAATACAATAATGGTTACAAATAGTTAAGATTACATTAATTTATAAGTTGGAGATGATGACGTGGCGTAATAGTTGATGACGTGACATAAGAGTTGATGACGTGACATAAGAGTTGATGACATGACGAGAAGGAAGCTTGAGAAGAAACTATGTGGCAACCGGAGGCCTTCCTTTAATATATACTAGTCGGTGTGAAGAGCGGGCAAAATCAAATGTCAATATAGTAGAAAAAAATATTTTTAAATGTAATAAAAGAAAGAAAAGTGACAAAAAAAGAGAACTTATTATGTAAAAACCTACTAACTCAATGTTTATTTGCTTATGTTGGCTTTTGTTTGTACAAACAAAAGATTGAATTATTATGTACAAATAAATAAATGAATAAAATGTGATCCTTACTTGATAACGATGAAAAAAAACTTCCATAAGGAACTTGCAAAATAGAGTATTCTACATACGAAAGAGAAGACTGACAATGTAGAAAATGCTCATGATCATAGCTCTTTATATTTATAGCAAACAAACAACGATAAATAGTATTTTTAAATTTGACAGTTTCATATTGACATTTTGAAAATGGTTCATCTTTCCATTCAAAACCTAAACATTTTCTTAAAAAAAGGTTTAACAGTTTAATATCTAAATACCATTTAAAACTCCATTTAATTAAAACGTTACAAAGATCTTCTCATCTTCCCATTAGATTTAAAATTCCTTATTTTTCAGAAAGTGTTAACATTTTTCGAAAAAAAAAAGAAATTGTAAACAAATTAAATAAAATGTCATGTAAAATTTTAAAAAATTCTAATAAAAACTAATTTAAATCAAGGGAGTTGGGTGGAAAAAAATAAAAATAAAATAAAAAATCAAGGGAGTTATATGTCAAAGTAATTAAGGGCCATTTAGGGTAATATTTGCATTCCATAACTTACATTCCATATATTTTAAAGTAATTAAAAGACAGTTATATTCTATTTATCAAAAAGAGAGAGTTATATTCTGAAGTAATTAAGGGGCGATAATCTATTACTATTTAAAAATATAATTAAAAAGTATAAAAACTGAAAAATCTTGGGTGTGTCAAGTGGCACGTCGAGAAGGTTGGAAAACGCTACGTGACAACCCCAAGGTCTTTCCTTATTATAGATATATATATTCCATAACTTACATTCCATATATTTAAAAGTAATTAAAGAGAGTTATATTCTGAAGTAATTAAGGGGTGATAATTTATTACTATTTAAAAATATAAATTGAAAATATATAAACTGAAAAATCTTGGGTGTAATTACAAATAATTAAGATTGCATTAATTTATGAGTTAGAGATGATGATGATAAGTTTGTATTTAGACATTAATTATTATAGGTTTATAGGTGTTTATGGACTATATTTCTCTTATTTGGTGGTGAGAAATGCTTATTTTGTGTATTTCAAGGATTTAATGTTTGGAACGCGTATTTGGAGCAAAATTTGGACTAAAAGTTCGTTGCGGACTTATCCGAGCTGAGTTCAGTACACAAGCGATAACTTCTTCATCTTAAGTCAGAACGATGCGCCGTTGATCTTGCTGGAAAAAAGACTTTGAGTTGAAGACTTTGAGTTAGACAATTTCATCTTTCACGAGCTTCATGGAATTCAGGCTCGAAGTGGCTCAAAATCGCGAAGGAAAGTTGCACGATTAATCTAAAAAGGGTTCTTATGATTTAGTTTTCCAACGGCATGATTGCTTTAGCTTCAGCCTTGATAATCATATTGAATATCAAACATTAACAAAAGATTAGGTTAGTATATAAGTTAATCGCTACGTCTTGTTGAATACTTTCTTTTTTTGTGCTTGTATGTGGTATACAAAGTGACATTAAGAAAAAGTCGAGACCCAGTTAGAGCAAACCTAGAGCGAGTTAATCATTTCTGGTTAACAGAAGGATAAGGGAGTGAAGAGAACCATTTCTAGTTAATTGATCAGTGATCAGTGGTCACATATAACAAGAATGTGTATCCTGACAATTGAACTTAGGCTTTTTAAGAAAAAAATATGCATTTCTTTCTTAATAGAACTGATAAGATGCAAGAGTGTTATGTGAAAGAAAGCCACTTTTGTTGTAAGAGCTTTGAAACAAAGAAACAAAAAATCCATACCTTGTTCTGCAAAATCGTTTAGATTGACAAGTCAAGCCCAACTGAAATAGAAATAATCAATCACTTGTAAAACCCCAAACCACTGATCAAAACATCAATACTATTGCCAACCTAAAAAAATGGGCAAAATTATTATTTTCAAAGAGATAAATGAGTTCACCCAAAAAAAAGAGACATCAATATGAAGAAAATATGAAACATTTAGGCAAAGACTCATTTTCCAAATCTAGATTGAAAGTGGAGGGAAGTTCTAGGGCAAATTAAATGCCTAGAAAGGAAAATAAACAAGAAATGCAAGCAAATAATCTATACAAATCACAAAACTCCATCTCTATTCATCATATTGGAGAACAATGATTGAGTAGGACCATGTGACAAATTAAGACAAAAAGTTGTTTGATGAAATGCCTACAAGAATATTGTTACTTTTTTAAACAAATTTTATGTTCCTTGATGCTTTGGGCCTTCGCAAAGTCCTTTTTTTTTTTTAGAAGTTACATAGTTTCGTAATTTATTATAAATTTATAACAAAAGCTTGCAGGGTCTGAAGATGTTAAAATAATCAAGACAAGCTTATCAAAAAATATCATGACAAAACTTTAGCTGAAATGAGTCTTGGATCCTCTACTTTAGTTGGTATCGCATGTTTACATAGAAATGAAGATGGTTGCTGCTAGGGCTTTTCAGAGCCTCTTGATTGTGCTGCATAATGGCTTACAGAAGATTAAATAAAGGGCAATGGGTTCCATACTTATTGTGAGACAGATTTTGAAGCAAAGAATTAAATATTTCAGTAATTGGTTAGTATTTTTTTAATTTCTTGTGCATTTATTTGCCCACCAATTATATTCTTTTAATTTATGAAATATATCTTGTCTACTATTTTCTACCATAACATCGGATGCCAGAGGAATATAGAATAGTCTTCCATTGCATGAATTTTTTTTTGTTTCGAGTCCTTCAACATGAAGTTGTGATCACGCTCATGTACTTGCAGTCCTGAAAAGGCTTAGGTGTTTGTTTGAGTGTAATACCTATTAAATGTGGCTGTAGTTGCTACTCAGTGGCCGTAACAGTCAAACTCTCAATCGATGAAGGACTCTCAGCGTTCTATATCTTCTTGAGAAATATATCGATCTGTGAGTCATTAAAAATCACTTGATTAGCAGAGAAGAAACCATGCATATAGCAAAGCAATATATGTCGATAATTACTTTGGCTTTCTGAACTGTCTTGCTTAGGCCTCATTTTTCACATCAACTATTGAAGTCATAATTTTTGTTCCATCCATAAAAACAGATACATACATACTTAATAAGTAACCATGTATATAGATTTAAGGTGCATAAACTAATTAACATTATATATTGAACCAATTAATAAGAGATTGCTTTCTTACTTTTCTTAGTAATCAGTTCAATGCTCTTCAGAATCTCAGAATCAGTAATAACCGTACGTAGCGATTGCTGCAAAATGCATGTAAAGCACGATAGAAACGTTACTTTGCAACTCCAAGATTGAGAATCAATAAACTGTCAAGATACATAATATAAAACATATCTGCCTATTAGTACTTAATTAATCTACTCTCACGTTGCCATTAAAAATTAAGAAAACAAACATAATCTATAATCAAACCAACATAATTAAAGAAAGAGGAACAAGAATCCGTGAAATCAAATCAGTGCAATATGAAGAACAAGAATCAAAGAAGTTGAATCATATTTATATGAAACGAAACTCAATATTGTATAATGCCAAAAAAAAAAACTCATATTGTCCTTGTGAATCATATAGATGGTGTCGTATTGATTCAGAGCAAACTAATTTGTTGATGGCAGAGACAATTAATTAATTAGCCTTTGAAATACATTAGGAATGAACAAAAACAGAAAATAATCTGTTGAAGAAGGTTATACATACGCACCCATCAATTAACAAAAATTCAAGAATCTCATATCGTAATCACAAACACGGAGATCTAAGAATCTAGTATACATAATCATGAAATATATACTTCAGAGATCCAAGAATCTTGAGGCTTTTCGATTGAAATTGCTTACCTCCATTCTATCTCATTGGATATATGAAGAGATTTGGATTTGTTGAATTCGGAAGAGAGAGACGGAAAATATATTTATAAGTTGACAAGTCAAAGCCCAACTGAAATAGAAATAATCAATTATTTGTAAAACCCCAAACCACCGATGAAAACATCAATACTATTGCCAACCTAAAAAAATGGGCAAAATTATTATTTTCAAAGAGATAAATGAGTTCACCCAAAAAAAGAGACATCAATATGAAGAAAATATGAAACATTTAGGCAAATACTCATTTTTCAAATCTAGATTGAAAGTGGAGGGAAGTTTTTAGGGCAAATTAAATGTCTAGAAAGGAAAATAAACAAGAAATGACAAGCAAATAATCTATACAATTCATAAAACTCCGTCTCTATTCAACATATTGGAGAATAATGATCAAGTAGGACCATGTGACAAATTAAGACAATCTTAGTACTGAAACTATATTATCAGAGGATTCGTCATCAACCAAGAATATTTAAGCACAAATGAGATATCAAAGAAAATGGTTAATCCATGACAATATAAATCATTTTTTCCCCTTTAAAATAGCTGGGTTTTTTTTTTGGTCTTGAAACATTCATATCATGAGGGATTAAGGCCCCACTTGAAGAATTATAAATTAAGAGTGGTGAATCTTCTCTTTATTGTTTGGTTTGTAATCCTTGTTTTGAGTAATCCTAGAATTGCTAACAAAACTACTGCCTCTATAATCTATTGTGCATACTTGTTGGAGGCTGCATTTGTGAACTGCTTTTGTTGAACAAAAATGCCTTTCTTGAGTGGACTTCAGGTGATTTGGTCTTTGAGGTTTTTTACCAATCCATAAACACCCACTAATTAAGTAACTGAATCCCAATTTTGGAACTCCAAACCCCATTTTGGAAGTGAGAGAGGAACAGTCTACAGATATCAGATGATCGAATTACAAATCCCAAACCAATTCACACAAACCCAAACAAGCAATTAAACTCGCAAACCCACTTGCCAAGATGGGAGGAGAGCATGACTCCAGTTCTTACAAGATTCAACTTAAGATGCAATTGTTGGTTTCTTATCAAAAAAGATAGATTTCGGTAGTTAATTTTACTAAATTATTCAAGAAACTGATCTATGCTTAACACGCAAAATAGATACAACCATCTCAAAAAAGTAAAAATAAAAAAAAAATAAAAAAAATCTGATACACCAAAAATATTAATTGTTTTTACACGATATTCTTGAAACTATGCCAAATAATGTTCTCAATCAAAATTACAAGTGATTGCAAGAACCAAACTCAAACTGACAACTTACACCTACACAATGGACATGCATTATTCTTTCCTAACCACTTAGCAATACAACTCGGATGAAATATATAGGAGCAAGGCATGCGCGTGACTTCATTTCCAAGTCCTCCAAACATATTGCACTAACTATCACCACCAAAACCACCAATTAAACATCGGCATCAGCTGCAGGAACAAGCTCAAAATCACGCTCCACCTCAACAGACTCTAACATCGTCCTTAGTGTAGCCTCATCTTCATCATACACATTATGAATGTAATAGGAAATTGCATTGATTAGAGTAAAATAAAGCAAATTATATACAAATGGGATGCTCTTATTTATAGAGACTACAAAACAATATATATGGAAACTTATGTGATATAAGGAAAGATTTACACAATCCATGGAGAAGTTATGAGGGAAGTTATGTTATACACAATCAGTGGGAAAGTTATGGTATATACAATTAGTGGGGAAGTTATAGTATATACTATCAGTTTCCTAATATCCCCCTTCAAACTCAAGGTGGTGGCTATGAAACCACTTGAGCACCTTTAGTTTGCAAATGAATAAAATCGCGACGAACTGATACAAGTGATCACGGACAAAATCGACAAACGGGCAGGCAAAACAGATAGATCTGCAATAGTGTTGCAGCGAACAGGCATAACATGCATTGCAGATTGCGCTCGATAGCATTTAATACACGGGCAGCGGGTAGGATCGCACGAGATTGACTCGCATGGGCGGGCAAATACGCGTATCTGTAACAATGTTGCAGCTAACAGGTAAAATCCCAATCGGACAAAACTTAGCATTGACTAAGTACGGAAGAAAGTCGAAACCTTTTTTTTTATAAGAAAACATGTCAAAGAAAAGTCAACAGAACAGAAAAAAAAATCAGGACAAGAAGTGATTTTTTTTCTTCATTCGTGATGAACGAACAAGCATGTTGTTGATGCAAAAACTTTGAGTACAAGGAGGGATGAGCAGCAAGCATGGATCAATGTATGTGGTTTTGATGATCGCACTAAGGCTCATCCACGTAAACGCTAGTCGGCACGACTACGAACAAACAAAGTACGTGCACACTAAGAGGAGTGCTAATGGAGAAAACTAATCTAGACATGCTAGGGCTCTGATATCATATAAATGTAATAGGAAATTGTATTAATTAGAGTAAAGCAGGGCAAGTTATATACAAACGAAATGCTCTTATTTATAAAACCTATAAAATAATATACATGAAAATTTATGTGACACAAGGAAAGATATCACTTGTCAAGACAAGTGATATCTTTACCATATCACTTGAGAGGCTTTGACAGCTAAATGAACCGTTGTTACAGAGATAAGTTAAAAAAATACGTGGATTGATGATAGATTGATTTGAGGCGGTTTGTAGATAAAGATTGAATAGGAGAAGTCCGAACAAAATTAGAAACTGTGGTCGTTTTTTGTTGGGCCCAAATCCAAAGCCTCGGCTATTGTTATTATTTGTTTCAATATATTTGAAATATATTTAATAAAAAATATATTTGTTATATGATAGTTAATTTATTCTTTTTTATAAATCCGCCGACAAATAAAAAAAGCTTATGTAAAAAATAATCAGTGAAGATTATGAAAAAGTAATACATTAGTATTAAGGTATTCACTACAAAAATATGTCAGAATAGCGACTAGATTTAGCAATGAGAACGTCCATCTCTAAATTGCGACGGAATTGTTACGGATTTGCGATGAGGACCAACATTGACTACATTAGCTTGTTTGCAACGGATTAGCGATGGGCATTAGCGACGGGAAGCCCCTGTTGCTAATCTCTTCGCTGTATGGAAACCTAATATATTGTTTCATTTTTTACCACCTTTAAAACACGCCTTAAAGCCACCCCCAAGGCTTTAACCAATCGCCTTTTTCCTTTCTTTCTCTCTCTGCAACAAACCGAAACCGAAACCGAAAGCACCTCCCCTGTTTTTGTTGCAAAGTCCCTCCGAGACTTCATCAATTGCCTCCGCCGCCCCTTCAATCTCCCCTTCTTCCCATCTCAACAACAACAACAACAACAACAAAATGCATTTGTTCTCACCCCAAAGACCCCTCTCTTCCCACTAGTCACTGGAGCCGTGATTTGTAGGTAAGGTTTTTTTTTTATTTATTTGATTATTTCGTTAAACTTACATTGTGGTATATAGACCCCAATTAATTTGGGATTGAGGCTATGTTGTTGTTGTTGTTGTTACATTATGGTATTGCAACTTAAATTTTGTGCATAATCAAGATTGTTGAATCGAATGTGTAGTGAACTGCACAGAACTTCATCGAAACTCTTTCACATTGCATTCATATTTGGTATTTGTTGTTGCATTTCGTTTGACAAAAGGTGAACAATGTGGTGACTTGTTTGAGTTTGTTAAGAAACTGAAAACATTTTGTGTACTTTTAGGTAGGTGCAAGTATCCTTGCCATTCCGGCAGTAACGCAAGAGACCACATTTCTAGCCTCGGCAATCACCTGCATCGTATGTTGGATTTATATGGCAATCGTTTCATCAATCTAGGGTTATTCAGTTCGTACATTATTTTATATTTATTTTTTGAAGTTTCCTTCTCTGCAACACATAATTGTCCAATTGTGAGATTGAATAATATACAAACTTAATAATACTATCTTTTTGATCAATCGACCGTGTTGTTTGTGATTTAGATCTCCTATTATACATTTGAACTAGTCTTGAAAATACAAGAGAATTTTTTTCTCCTGTTTTGCCCCTTTCGATGTAATTTATGAGAATGGATCAGCATGTACTGAGGTTATTTTTGTAAATGCAGACTGTTACGGGATTGCTTATTGCTGAAGTCAATGTAAACACCATGCGTGAACTTGGCTCTGGTGGTGTTTCACTGGTAATGTCATATTTTCCCCTAATTGGAGTATAATGTTATTTCAAGTCAATTCAATGATCTATTCCATGACAATGTTTGAATATCAGCTAATATCGGTAGACCTTCTTACATATTTTGCCATGCAGTAATGCAGTTATAATGTTATTTTTAATCAAAGTAATGAAGTAATAATTTTTTACCAATTTGCGTCCCTAGGCCAATTAAAGTTGGCATTGATACAAAGGAATGTAGTGAAAGTAATTTACTAATTTTTATGCTCCTAGTACTATATGCTCTTCTTTCCTTTGCATTGTGAATGAAAAGAAATCTGTGAATATGAGTGTAATTAATTGTGACAGTTGGTTGATGATGTGAAGTTATAAAGTTTTTCAGCATGAGTAGCCACATGTTATTGGTATTATCACAATACTCTAGTTTTCTTACTATATTCTATTTTCCCCCATTATAAATAGATGCCTAAGTGTACTATTTGAATCTCTCTCCAAAATATATTTTGACATTTTTTCATTTTGTTTACTTTTGAACATAAATGTGTTGTGCTAGACACCATATCAGATGCATTATGTTTCCTATAAGGTTGCATGCAGTTTCCATGTGGCTTTGTTGGCCCCATCGCACTTGGATTGTACACATTTCTCTTAATTAACATATTATAATAAGTTTTAAGATTTGGTATGCAACCATATGTTTTTGAGTCCAAATTTGAACATTTCTCTTAGCAGATACGAATTAAGTTGTTATTAGTATTCTACAACTAATACGACTTTATATGTTTTTCCTGTTGCAAACTTCAGGTTTCAATGGCCATGAGAACCCTTGGAAATGTAGGAGTTCAAATTGCTTGGTAGGTGCATTTTCTAATATATGCTTTTACAGTGGACCTCTTTTCCTCATAATTAATTTTATGTTAACTTCTTGATCTAAAATCCCATGTCAGTATTTAATGGAAGTTCAATTGAATATCAACATTGCACCATCAGCTAATATTTCATTAATTCGCTTTCATTTTTCCTATATGACAAGGATTTTATTTGTGTTGTAGCTGGTCATATATTTTTATTCACCATGCCCTTCTGGTAGCATATGTGGCTCGCCCTTTGGATATTATGACAAATTTCCTTGGCATTCCATTGTATGAACCTATTTTATAAAGTAGAGGTATTGTCTTTTATTATTATTATTATTATTTGGTGTTTTGTGTCCTTGAAAGTATTATATTTTGTTATTTCTATGAGCAATCCCCTTAGTAGCGCATTACTCGTGCAATCAACGAATAACTAGTTACGTTAAGAAGAGGGAATCAAATAAGAAGCATAGAATAAATAAGCAGATTGAAATCAAAGGTCAGAAGGATGGAGCAGGACTCCGGTATGGATCTACAAAAAAGGGAATCATCTGGGCTCATCTCAACATGTAGGCCCACTTGATCGGTCTTTGATCTATAATTTGTTCTAGGATAATTATAGATTTCCTAGCTAAGTTATTGCCTAAAAAATTAAGCATGAAAATTTTGCAGAATGACTTTACACTATGTTTAAAGTAACATTTTGATTTCGTTAATTATATATATATATATATATATTTGGTTATTAAGGCCATGAGGTGATTATCTAACCTTTTGATGAAGCACACAACCATATAATGCAAAACTTGTGCAATTGATGAATTCTAGACTGGTGTATGTTTGAAGGTTAAAACTTGTCTAGAACTTTATGGTTTGTTATTTGTTAGGTTTGTTATTTCGAGCATCTATAACGATATCATGACTGTGATCGACGAGCATCTTATTCCGTCATCTTCCACCGGGGAATCATAAGATGTAAGGAACCTTGCTTTTGTTACTGCTAATTATCGATTGATGCTTTGTTGTCAAGTTCTGATTTTTTTCCATCGTATAGTCGACTGAAGCTTTGATGGAATAGTTAGTTGTAGGAACCACCGACAAATCGCAATTGTCGTCGTTGTAACATCCCCTAATCCCGATTAGAGAATATTTGACCTGAAACTCTAATTAAGCCCCGATAAACCAGATCAGACCTAATTAGAGCCAGTAGCCTTGTATCTACTCCTGTTAACAACCTGTATATCTTAATATCGAACAACAAATTAAAATAAAACGCAGCGAAAAATTTAAAACTAAAAACCAAGATATATAACACCGACATAAACCTCGGTGTTAATCTCACATTCCCACCCTGATTATTACAAAATAATATTCAATACAATAATTATATAACAATAACTCACATTACATCGTAGGGAAGATATTAGACTCCTAATCTTCTCTTTTCCTGATTTTTAGCGTTCGTCCTTACCTGGAAATGTTAAGTTGGGTGAGCTCCTACATGCTCAGTAAGTGACTCTCATATCAACTATTAATTACCAATTAATATCAAGGCAATGTATAACAACATGAATCAAATGAATATCTAAAGGAACATACGATTCAATATGAACAATATATATAATAATTGCAAGTTCCTTAGTTCATTGTAATGTACCAATGATTTGTATTTTAAATATCCGTATTTGAATTGAGTTGCCCTCTCACATCATCAAAAACCAGTTATTGGGCATCTAATCAATTCTTGTCAATGTGCCGCCAACTCATAAAAGCATAAAGTCGCACTCCCTCATCATCACTAAACCAATCACTGCTCATCTAATTGGTTTATGACTGATGAGTCGCCAACTCAATAGGAAAGCATTGATCGGGATAATTCCAAGTCACTGAGGGTGCGATGATGGAAGGCCACCCCATTACAGCTCCAAACCCCAGGCCGATCCATCCTGCCAAACCTCTTTCTGGATTCCATTTTCATTTGAAAAACATTTTTATAAAACCAAAGTCAAATCACAGTACATTGCCCCATTCCCAGTTCAGTATACTACATTGTCTAATAATACTATTTTACATTGCATAATTGATAAAAGATACGAATCCCACTTACCTGTCATGAGCTTTTCTATTCTTTTTTTTTTTCTTTTTATCCATCGCTGGGGTTGGCTCTCACCCCAATCCTAGCTCGGCCTAACATCTCAAACCTCGGCCATGGCCGAGCTCCTCGTCACTACCACAACTAAAACACACACCCACATACACCATTGCAACAACAAAAATAACAACTCAACAACACACACTCACCTTGGCGTCGCGAGCTCGCCGTCCTCGATCTCCTCAGCCTCACAAGCTCTTCCTTCTCTCTTTCTCTCCATGATCTCTCGGCCTCTCACTCTCTCAACTCTCTGCTCATTTCACATTTTAGAGGAGAAGGAGGCGGTTGGGCTTGAGAAATACCCAAAATGCCCCCAAGCCTATCTTTTTTCCTTCTGTACCTCAATACCCTTAAAGGTAATTTCACAATTTCTGATTTAATTATATATTTATATATACTATTATATATATATATATATATATATATATATATTTGTCGATATCGTCGTGCCTACTATTCTGTTATGTGCGCCAATGACACCCTCGGGCGAGTAGACGACCGTATGACCCACGCGTGTCACCTTTGACCCGGGTATTACTTGGCGCCCTGACAATTCACCAGTATTTTATTTATTTTCCATTTTAATATAGTTATATATGTATATCCATAATATATAGAAATATATATTTATGCCTATAATTACGCCAATAATGACATAATTCACGCCAACGAATACACTTCGTGCGTCAACGCTATCCCACGTCTCATATGTATCCTCCTTGACCCACACATGGTATTAGACATTCCCTCATTGGTCCAATAATTCATTTATAAATTCTAATACAGCCCGAACAAACACAATACATCACGCAAATTCACACACGCATTAATCGTGACAAATCGGGCTTAACCACGAGCCTAACTCGGATTAATTGCCATTCAGATTAACACTAATTATATGCTTAAAGTAACATGTCGTTACAGTCGTCTGTCGGCCCGCCCTCTCACCGGTGCCGCCCCTCTAACTCAAGTTAGTTTCTTAATTTTTTTTTTTATATTTGTGGGTTGAAACAAATATTTTTTTTGATAAACTTTTTTTTTTGCAACAAATAAACTCTTTTTTATATTTTACAAAAAAAATTGAACATTCTTTTGTTAAAATTAAAAACAGTGTTAATGTAATTTTTATTACTTATGTTTTTTTTTTTTGTAAATATGGTGAATGGAGCAGTTGGTGAAGTGATTTGGTCTCACTTTCCTAGCCGATACCTCCTCTCGACCATCGGCACCACCAGCGGCACTACTAGCAATAACACTACTGGCAACATCACTAGCGGCTCCCACACGATGATTTAGAGACCGAGCTGCGGATCTTGAGTACGACTATATGTTTGTGGAGTATATTGTCTTTTTTTTCTTAGGCTTTTTGAGAACACTTGTTTATTCTTTTTGGTATTGGAGAACACTTTCTTTAGTTCTATTAACCCTATCTTTTGGTTTATTTTTCAACTATTAGTTGTTTATTTTTAAATTAAGTTTTTAATATTTTATTTTGTTTTCAGTAGTGTTTTTAGGACAGTTTTTATTAGTGTTAAATAAAATAAAACTACTTTAATTTTCACCACAAAAAACAATTTTTATTCACCAAAAAATAGTTTTATTTTAAAAAACCAAATCTTTATTAAAACTGTTTTTTTTAAATTCCAGCACATTTAGCGACGCCCCTATCACTAAATGCGTCATGACATCACTTCTCGTAATCCCATGGCATGTGAAGGTTGGCCTGTTAGCGACAGGACTAATCCTCGTTGCTAACAATGGTTAGCGACAGGATTTTGCGCAATTAGCAACGGAATTTTCTATCGCTAATTGGGTTGTTTTTTGTAGTGATTAATTTGTTTTTTTGTTACTTCAACGTGAGTGAACCCAAGATGTTCCTAAATCTTGCTTTTTGATAAGCTATGCCTCATCCATCTTACTGAGGACGATTTGAAAAATATTTTGTTTTCAAGTTTTATGGCCTTAATCTATTTTCTACAATGGATTATGTTATTTGTAAGTGGTTAAGCGAAGCTTTTTGCTGAACTTACCCCATAATTTTAAAGAAATTTTGGTCCCAGCTCGAAATGACCCAACTGCTCTCAAACATGAACCCTTGACTAAACAAACTCTACTTTTTGTTTAACGTATCCCATTTTGAAAAAAAAAAAAAACTTACCTCACTCTCTCTCACTCTCACTCTCATCTCTCTCACGACATCAACCCTACCTTCTTTTGCCAAACTACCAAAAAATACCTTCTTTTTTTTGCATTTGATTTATGGATTTTAAGTACTTTTGGTGAACTTTTCTTATTCGGTTGTTTTGTTGTTGGTGTTTCGATTTATAACTTGAATTGGAGTTTATTGGCATAAAATGTCGATGAATTAGTTGTCCATAGCACAACGAGGTAAGTTTTAATCAATTTCGTGATTTTTATTTCTATTTTTTATTTTATTATTTTTTTTTGTCGGACGTGTTGTTCGGTACCATAGGACCGAGACCTAAATAGTGGGTTTCAATCACATGGGTCCGAGACCCACTCTTTATGTCTCGTTCGCTTAGATCCGAAGCTCACTTTAAATTTCATTCTTGTGCCACCGAACAACACGGACAATCCAAAAAACCCCCAAATTGCTCAGATCTGCATGCATTTGAGCTTGAAATGAGCTGAAATGAGATACATTGAAGGTGGTTTTAGGATACATGGAATTGGAGAGGAAGATGAGGTGTGTGTTTTTAGTATTTTGTTGTTTTTTGAAAATTGAAAATAGTATTTTCACATATAACAACATGGCCTCAATCCCAAATTAATTGGAGTCTACTACATGGATTAAAATCTTTCATTGTGCTCGATTTTGTACGATTGATGGTGCGCATTTCAAACCGGTATTTTCCAAATAAAAGCCACTATATATAAACAGTCATCAATGTTCTTGGAGGCCACAATAGAATAGATGATTTCAAACACCCATGCCATTAGACCTCTCTTCTACCAATTTCAACCCCATTTGTCCTCCTCACATTACCCTCTTCATCAACATCTTCTCTCAATCTTGCAAAGATGCCAACACAAATCCCAATACAACCAAATCCATGCCCAAATGATATCAACAGGCCTCATTCACAACCCCCTTGTATGCTCAAAGCTTGTTGCCTCTTTGGCTTCAACCCCTCTTTCAGGAACCACATGTACTGCTCACTTCATTGCTAACCAACACTCTGGTCTTGACACTTACACATGGAACACCATCATTAGAGGCTACTGGGAAGAACACAACCCCAAACAAGCACTTCATGTGTATGCCCATGTTGTAAGAGTAGGCATGCCTCCTATTGACAGTTACACATTGGTGTTTGCAATCAAGGCATGTGGGCTTCTAGGGTCTGTTGTGGATGGAGAATTGGTTCATGCCCATGTCATCAAACTTGGGTTCGCCGCGGAGGCGGTAATTGCGACTTCAATTGTTGGAATGTATGGTGTGTTTGGGAAGCTCGGGTGCGCGCGGCGGGTGTTTGATGAAAGTCCTGAAAGGGATTTGGTTCTGTGGAATACTTTGCTAGCTGTGTGTGCTCAAAGTGAGGTGCCGGAAGTGGCGATTGCTGTGTTGCGATCGATGATTGAGGAGAATGTGAAACCCAATGGAGTGACGATGGCGAGCGTACTCTCCGCTTGTTCCTGCTCGAGATCCCTGCGCGAAGGAAAGCAGTTACATTGTTATGCAGTTAGGAATCTTGCCTTATTGGATGTGGTGGTATGCAATGCATTGGTTGATATGTACTCAAAATGCGGGTGCTTGATCAGTGCCAGAAAGGTTTTTCATGGAATGCACAAAAGGAATGTGATTTCATGGACTACTATGATCAATGGTTATAGCAAAAACAACCGTTCTAACGAGGCGCTAATGCTAGGTAAAGAGATGGAATCCGCAAACATTAGACTTGATGAAGTCGCAATTCTAGGCGTTATTTCTATGTGCTCAAAGTTGGGAAGCTTTGAGATGGCAGAATGGATTGATCAATATGTTGAGATGAATGGACATAGGAAGAAGAAAAATGTTCATGTAGAAAATGCACTTGTAGACATGCATGCTAAATGTGGAAACATTAAGAAAGCTTGTCAAATATTTTATGAGATCGAGAACAAGACACTAGTGTCTTGGAGTAGTATCATACAAGGGTTGGCAATGCATGGGCATGGATTACCTGCTCTCACACTGTTCTGTCAAATGCAGAGAGAAGGTTTCGAACCTGATGACATTCTTTTCCTCAGCGTCTTATCTGCGTGTAATCACGCAGGCTTAGTGGAAGAAGGTCGAAAATGTTTTC
Organism: Stephania japonica; assembly: GCA_039657345.1. Lineage (NCBI taxonomy): Eukaryota > Viridiplantae > Streptophyta > Magnoliopsida > Ranunculales > Menispermaceae > Stephania > Stephania japonica. Next base: position 40,083,681 of record CM077561.1, read on the forward strand.
AGTCTATGGAGAAGGATTACCATTTGAGACCTAGCATGGAGCATTATGGATGCGTGGTGGATCTTCTATGTAGAGCAGGGTTGATTCATGAGGCCTTGGAGGTTCTGGGGAATATGCTGATGAAACCAGACGCTATCATATGGCGGACGTTGATGAAAGCATGTCAAAACCAAGGGAACGCCAGCTTAGCGAGGCACATCATGAATCACTTGCTTGAATTAGAACCTGAGTACAGTGGAAATCATATTATTGTATCAAACTTGCAAGCTTACATGGGTGAATGGAGAAGTGTTGAAAAAACTAGGACAGAAATGGGAGTCCAGGGAGCAACCAAAGGGGATCCTGGCACCAGTTTTTTAGCAACAAGTTGTACTGCATAGAAGCATCTGAGAATAGTTCAATGTTCAATTCAGCAAAGACAATTTTTTGAACAATAATTGAAGATTCTTACAGTCTTTGTTATTTACAAAGACTGTATACAAATTGAAGATTTTTTGAACAATAATTGAAGATTTTTTGAACAATAATTGAAGGTATGTACTCATTGTTGAATTGCATGTATACAAATTTTGAATTCATTGTGCATGCAAGAGATACTAATATTTAATGCATCCGTTTCTTGCTTATTTCTCAAGAATAAACTCTTCGATTTCGATTCCTGTATGGCGAGCCCCACCCTGCAGTCTTAACATAACTTCATCTCCAACTTTGAGTGAAGTAACAGGAATAGCCCTTCCTGTAGAAACAAATTAGCAAGAAAAAGCTTAAGAGTTGGAAAATTGAATATTGCAAGAATTTGTTTCGTGACAAAATATATATACCTTGGCTTGGACTCACTAGACCAACTGTTTCGGCATTCTGTAAGAATATGCCATAGATTGTCCCGTCGTCTTGACCACCTTGTACCTGCCATGGATGCAAAAGCTCGCTCACATCATCATGTGTTCAATTAGGATCAAACTAAAACTAGTCTAGAATCCTGTAAGACAGTAGTGTCTGAAGTAGGGTCATAACATCTGTTTGAGAAAAAAATAAGGTTCATAATTTAATAAGAGATTTAAGGGACAATCACAAGACCAAAAGGGACTCAATGAATATCTTCTAAATATCAGATAGAGAATCCGTCTTCCACCACTTTCAATACACATAATGGCATAATTTGTGAACCTTTGCCAACTCAATGTCGAAATCTTTATGTATTTTGTGGAAAAGCATTTTAATTCTTCAAAGAAAAGAAAAAAAAACTTCCTAGTTTGTTTGACAAAGGGCTAATAAGAGTCTTAAGTTATGCCATACAAAAAAAAATTCATTTATACAAGGAGACAAAAAATTAAAAAGAATAATAATTAGAAAAATCTATATCTAGCAGATGACTTCTTCCAAGTTCCAACTTCAAGCAATGGTCAATGATTTCACCAAATGATTTAGGGGCCCTCAGTTCAATCTCTACTGGTCTATGCACCACAATTTTGATGTTATGATGTTGGTGTACTTTCAATCTCACCAGATAGCTTGAAAACACCAGAGGGCTATTCCCTGTGAGCTTATATGTAAATTAATCACAAATCGCTGAAAAATGAAAAAAAATTATTAGTTTCTAAATGAAGAACCTCAAACAGAACAGAAGTACCACTCCACCAACTCTTAACAATTACACAGAACCAGATATGATATAATTAGCTATAACAATTTAATTCGGAAATAAGCTCTCTATATTTGCTTCTAGAAATGTCAAATTTGTACAAGTGGTTTACGTAAAACAAACCTTTGCCTTCACAAAGATGAGTGGTCTTTTCTCTATTTTCACTCGTCCAACTATGGCTGTTCTTTGTTTTCCATTTTGATCAACTACAATAACTTCTTTGCCTGCCTGCAACTCTGATAGGTAGCAAGTTTTCCCCCCTGGAACAGCAACATAAGCATGCACTGGTCCCTGTGAATTTCAAAAAATACTTGTTACTTATTTCCTTGATATTGGCCATAAGAAATCATAACGACGACAAGTCAATCTAGATAGATATATTCCATAGAAATATTCAAAACTAAATCTTTTCTTTTTATTCGGCTGATCTCCTCTTAGTAAGAGTAATAGGGCCACGAGAAAGCAGTTTTCTTCATCAGCCTAAAAAATTAGAAAGTAACAGAAGGGAGCAATTTGTGGCAAATCCTAGAATTTCGAAAGTATCCATTAGTTTGTCTGGTTGTCTAAAGTTACACTTACTGCATTTACTCGGAAAGGCCTGCTTGCAATGTAATTGGACTCCAAGCACTCTGAGTGAACAAGAAAAAGCCCTCTAGCAAATGAGCCAATCTGTAAAATAGAGCATATGATGAGACCCATCAAAAAAAATTCAGCAGCTTAACTGATATGGCACCATTTTTATTTTTATTTTTATTTTTTATTTAAGATATGGTGCCAACTTAATAAAAAAGATCAGGAAACAAACCAAAAGTCCTTCGCCAGGTTTCATGAGGCTACATAGATCCACGCATACACGATCACCCATTCCCGTTATGTGAACTTGTGTTACAGTTGCTTTAACCAAGTTTAACACATTCCATTCTTCACTTCTTTTGTCGATGTAATCCTGACAGTATTGATCCCTGATAAGAAAAACAATGAAAAAAGAGACAAGGAGCAATAAAGAAATAAAAAGGCTCCAGCATAACCAAAAGAATTATAAATCTTAAGCAATTAGCCAATTACCTTTAGCTCAAAAATAGCAACATCATCCTCAACCTTTAGAACAACTCCACCTAAGCCTTGCTCTAAAGCCTAATTTCCAAATAGCTGATTCAGCATGAAGTGCTTTTTGAACAGACAAATTTACCGAAGTTGACTGATCTCCTATCTAGCAGACTTGCATTACCTCAAGGAAGATTTTTGCCTCAGTTGCTTTTTTCGATACTGCAAAAACTGTTTTATTACTGCCTTGAAATGCTGCAACAATGTTCTCTGCGGGAATTACCTGATGAAATTATGACAAGACTTAGAAAGAAGAAAGCCATGAGGAAGAGAAGCCGAAGCTTTTTTCAGATTCATATGCTTTACTAGGTTATGGACGGGTCCGGTTTTGCTAATGTCGAGCATGGCAGCGTCCCTAATGTTGATGATGTGTCTAGCCCACAGCTCGACATGTGGCAAATCTAGGGAATGAAATCATAGTACCAAAAGTCAACATTTACTACTTAAACATTGACCTCACTAATATCTTTTATTACTCCCATGCCATTGCCATCATATCTCACCCGATAAACAAATTAAAGAACCAACGATTTTGGTTTGAATCATGACATTTTCTATTCATTTTATTTTTATTTGGCTTTTGTGAGTGAAAATTGTTGTAATGAACCCATTTGGAGTTATTTTTCTTTTTTGAAAAAAAATGGTTGGAAGGATGCTCTAATCATTTGGTTTTTTTGTTGTTTCATATTTTGAAGTATAAAAACTGTTTACTTTTGTTTTTTTATTAAAACTGTATTCTTTTTTTGGTTTTCAAAAAAAAAAAAGGGTATCTTTTTTTGGTTATTGTTAAAAAAATATTATATATTTTTTTTGCACCTGTCATCATATTAGTGATTTTTGTTGATTAATAATTTGAAGAATGCTAAGGTACATACACCAACTCGGCACACACTTGTCGGTGTTTGTACGATACATACACACGCATCCCTATACTCGATTGTGCGAGTCTGTTATGAGCCAACATAAAGCACTTTAGCTACATTAATTCAATTGTAATCAAAATTTCTATTTGATCCTTTTTTGGCTAATTTTAAAGATAGGATAATCTAAAAAAATTAGACTATTTAATCTTATTATGTTGTAATAATAAATCTCAACTTTTTTTAGAATAAATGAATTTCCGTTGCAGCCATACATGCAAGTAAAGTATAAATCAAATAATTGAAAAGTAGCTAAAACGTAATGAATTCTCTTACTTTTCGTTGTAGCTAAGAATTGAGTTAATAACTTCATCAACCAAAAACAATTAAATTAATAATAGTTAATAAAATATGGGGTAAATTTTTACAAAACAAAAGAAAGAAAAAAAAGTGTGGCAAATTGAAAAATCAGTTGAGAGATCCACCAAGAAAGAAAAAAATCAGTTAAGAGGGCCCACTCTACCCAAAAAGAAATCGGTTAAGAGAAAAGTTGAGATATGATGACAATGGCATGGGTGTAATAAGAGATATTAGTGAGGTCAATGTTTAACTAGCAAAAATAGACTTTTGGTGCTATGATTTTCATTCCCTAGGTTTGCCACGTGTCGAGTTGTGGGTTAGACACATCACCAACATTAGGGACATTGCCATGCTCAACATTAGCAAAATCGAACACGGTTATGGACACCTGCAAAAAGGGCCTAGAAATGCTCCCCCTAGAAAATTTGACTTAATAGAAACTGAAGAGATTAGACGAGGTAGGGGTAGGCCGAAGTTAACTTGGGATGCATTGATTAGGAGGGATTTGAATGGTTCGAAAAGCTCACCATTAATTGCACTAAATAGAGCACAATGGAAGAGTTTGATCCATGTAGCCAACCCAATTATTTTGGGACTGAGGCTATGTTGTTTTTGTTGTTGTATATGCTTTAGTAGGTTCATAGTATTGCCTCAAAATGATTTAGCCACCAAAACAGAGACATGCAAAAGTTTACATGAAGAAAAGTACCGAGTGTTTTTAAGGAATGTAGTATCCAAATATTGGTCGGCAGAAACAATATTGTTAAAAATTATAAAAATTATAAGCAAAGTAAAGCATCATTCATGTTTCAAAAATTCATCAACCATCAGGAAAGTCCCAAGTCTGGCAGCCTTGGTAAGAATAAAGCGCCAGTCCTTGCTAATATCTACAACAAATTTTTTCATAGATGAAAATGCTTTTGTAACCCAGTAACTTAATCCAAGAAAGGCACAGACCAGTCTGTGCGCTGTCCATTTCGGCGGGCATGCATCTCGAGGCACATTTTGTGGTGCATAGACATGTGCATTTCTTTCTTGGGTTACAAAAACATTTCCCTTCCTCAAAATATGGCTCAAACATTTCAGTTCAAGTTTTTGGCATGCAAAGAAACCAGACAATCTTTAATTCAAAACTATATTGACCAAGGTCCGAGGAGTCAGCTAAATTTTGGAATCAACCACTAGTTACTAGCATTCTATAGAACAATTCCTTGTTTATTTTTGTTCTTCTTACGGAAACATCGATTCCAGGAAAACAGATTATTATTCTTGGGCCCATGTGAAAGCAACGGAAGCAACAATATGAACTGAACACCTATTCCCTCTTTTCCTCTTGAAAATTCTTCAGTAAGAGAGAGTCTCCACATTCCATGTGTTAACATTTTCTCCTTCCGATTACTATCATTTCATGGAAGAAATTTTGCGTTTACCAACTGTTTTGTTTGTTTGTTTGTTTGTTTTTAGATCTTGCTGAAACAACAACAACAACATAGCCTCAGTCCCAAATTAATTGGGGGTCGGCTATATGGATCAAACTCTTCCATTGTGCTCGGTTTAATGCAATTGATGGTGAGCTTTCTAAACCATTCAAATCCCACCTAATTAATGCATCCCAAGTTAACTTCGGTCTACCCTTACCTCGTTGAATTTCTTCAGTTCCTATTAAGTCAAATTTTCTAGTTGGGGTATCTGTAGGTCGTCTTTACAGATGACCAAACCACCGCAACCGTCCTTCCCTAATCTTTGAGTCAATTGGTGCTACTCCTACTTGTCTTTGAATTTATATATTTCTTATCCCATCTTTACGAGTTTTACCACACATCCACCTAAGCATCCTCATTTCTGCTATGTTCATTTTATGTAATTGTTGTTGCTTTACCGCCCAACAAGAGAGCCCAAACTGCCTACCATCTTCGGTTAGATTGATTTAATTATTTCAAAAATCAAAATCTTTGAACTACAAGTCTTTAGGTAACAAGTTAGCGGACCTTCAATATTGCCAAACAATAAAAACAAGAATGATTTTCCAAAAGCTTATAATGTGCTTACTGATACGAATGCATTGAGCGACAACAAAGCCTTCTCAGTTCAAAGACTATTACTAATTTGTAGTATTTCCTTGTGTAAGCAGTTAGGTATTTGTGTTTTATTTTTAGAAAGTTTCTTTAATAATTGGGGAATATTATTAGAATTAAAAGTTATGTAAAGCCTTGTAATTGTATTGAAGAAAGTAAAGAAAATTAGTCTCAATCTATGTCTCTTTTATTCTAGGAGCCTATCTCATGCTCGAATTGATAATCATCTAGTTTGATTTGTATCACTTACCTGCCAGTCAAGCAAATCAATTACTACATTGTTAACTTGTTCATCCAATGGTTGAAACTCCTGTAACTGTAGAGGAGTAGAAATCTTGGAAAATGTGGCAACCATCCTGTTTTCAGTGTCACAAAGTACTTCATCTTCTAGAAACAGAGGATGAATCAAAGCAATCGCTGTAGAATAGCAGAAAACTCGAAATCAAAATATGTAGATAATTACTCTTAATTTTGGTGGCTATGAAAACATGGAGCAACAAAGTAATAGGAATTGTTTATGATTTATTATATTTGCTAAACTTTGAAGCATAACAAGGTCTTAAAACTGATGGCACTTTGGAGACCTCTGTAATAAAGACCAATGCTCTCATGCAGTGTGTTAAAATGCAACTTTTTACCAGTTCTCATTATCATTGTTCTCACTTCTCATGGAGGGAGGATGCATGACTAATATAATTGTTGGAAGAGAGCGTAAAGAAGTTTTTCTAGGCAAAACTCATTTTTTTCTATTTAATCAAGGGGTTTGTTACTAAAACAGAAGTAGCAAAATGCAACTACGATGACAGCAAAAAGAGTTACACCGACTACAAGAGTGAAAAGAACACTCGGCAAGATAGAAATTAGAAACAGATAAAATGCTTAGTACGAAAGAAGATGAAATCCTGAATGACCTACATGACCACTCATGAGCAAGTTCTCTGTTCTCAGACGTGAAAATGAAAGTGTTCCATCCTCTCTCAATAGCAGATGTCATTACTTTCTTATTATTTGTCCATATCCATACAGGCTTCAGTTGTTGGTACTTCTCAGTCGTCTGAGCAGAAGTCATCGGTAGACACAAATTACTTTGAGATCGAGACCCCTTAATATGCACCAAGTTTGTAGTGTAGATCCACCGATTTCCTACAAAGAAGTACACATTTGTTTAGTTAAACTGGTATGTAAGAGAAAATCAGAAAAGGTAAAATGGAAAACAATATATTTAATGCTTTGTCATTGATTGGTGTCATTAATCTTCAAAAGTTTATCCGAGAAACCAGTTGAACTACAACAACAATCTCAAAATAGTTGATGTCGGCTACAGGGATCAAACTCTTCCATTGCGCTCGATTTAGTGTAATTGATGGTGTGCTTTCCAACTCCTTTAAATCCCACCTAATCAATGCTTCCCAAGTTAGCCAAGTTGAACTAGCATTGAAAAAAATAGTACAAAACGTACTCGCCAAACAGTAACACTACTAAATCCACACTGGCTGAACTAAAATTTCCAGTCCCTTGCCCCATCAGAAACTCTATTAACCTAAAAAGAGTACTAAAAGAAGAGTTCGTCGGACTCCAACAACCTACAATTGAACCCTAAATGAAACTGGTTAGACAATCTGAACTGTAAAAAACAGCAAAACCCCCAATTCCAACTCAAAACCAGCTCAAATTTTCAGATGGTTATTGGAATTGAGAAATCAGAATTCAATCTTTCAAAACCCTAAGTGAATCATAGCATTGTCAATTGTTTAAGACAAACTCAATCTCTCTCGCTATTCAATTTCTAAAACCATAGCTCAAATTCCATTCCACCACAAACTAGAATTGCAAAAAGTTCTCAACAGAAAAGGAATCGGAATCAAATTGATGAACTCTATATACCTCTTCTTCGATTCGGAGAAAGCCATGAAATAGGTTTTCCGATTCCCACACAAACCGCACCCAACGAAAAAGCCCCCATTTCTTACACACTGTATACAAAAAGGGGAACCCACAAAATCATATTTCTTTTCGGTGTGAACCACTCCGCATCGGAATTATTATTATTATTATTTTTTATTTTATTATTTTATTTTATTATTATTATTATTATTATTATTATTATTATTATTATTAAATAAATGTGCGAGGTTTTATCTTTTGACAAGTAATGTCTTTACCATCTAATATTTTGACTGTCATCTAAACTTAATTGATTGCTGTGGACTCGAGTCGTAGTTGGCAAGAGCTAGAACTCGATACCACTAGTTAAAAGGGAGGGCGTGGGACAACGCACTTATGGTTACAACATCCTAATTATTAACGACGAAATTTTAAAAACGTTGTAACTTGTAACACCAAATTACCACACGAAAAAACGTTGTAACTTGTAACACTGCATTACCACACGAAGTCTTGTAAGTTGTAAGTAACGCACAGAATCCACAGATACCAAACCACACAAAAATTGTTCAGACTATGTAATTCCAAACATAACAAATCACTGTTTTCAATTCCAAATAAAACAGATTGTATAAATTACACACAATTCAATCCAAAAATATTCAATTTTTCTTTTTTCTTTTTTTTAATTCGTATTCAAATTTTCTTGGTTGTCCTGATTGCGAAGTAGAGAAACTCAGCAAAAAGATCCAAGCATTTTTTTTTTTTTTTTTTATTTTGTTTTGAATCATGCCCATGTTCACACATCAATATTCAACCTACAATGGGTACATTATCGAAGTCGCATCAGAACACTCAAACAATGAAGTAAGCAGTTCTGATTCTGCGAAATTCGTCTTCCAGTTCCGAGTGCACAGATATGTCGAGTTTATTGTGAAACCTGCAGTGAATTCCGAACCATTCAAGGTCGAAGAAAGATACGGCGGCACCATTGACAAGATGTTAGAGATCGAGTTGTCTACTTCTCACCACCACCAACAAAAATTGTTTTCAGAACAAGAGGTTATTGTGATACTGAGGAAAGTAGGACTGTCAAGATATACTAAATATTTGGCCAAACAGATATACTATACTGCAAAGAAGGTGTGCAGCAAAAGATGTGAGAAGATGGGATTGAAAATTGAAGTGTGGGACAGAATTACTTATGTACATGATGAGCAGGAAACAGTGGAAAGAGTGATGTTAGAGTCTGGAGAAGAGTATGTGTCGGTTCCAGCATCTGAAGAAGCAATTGAGAGATTGGAGAGGATTGAGTTCAGGCTTGACAATGATTATGATTGCAGTGATTGTATGGTTTGCTTTGAAGAAATGGAGATTGGGTTTGAAGTAATTCAGATGCCATGCAAACATATTTTTCATGGGCATTGTATCTCTCTCTGGTTGCAGAGGAATCATGTTTGTCCATTGTGTAGGTTTGAGATTGAATTTTAGATTTGTTTGTTTGATATTTTTCATTGCATGTATAATAAGGATTTGTTAAAAAAAATTATTATGACAATGAATTATGAATTGTTAGAAATTTTACTGTAGGAAGGTCTTGTTCACATGGTGTACATATATTATGTGGATGGCATTTTTTTTTCGACTTTATTGGAGGGAAACACATTGTTTCTCGTTATGTATTACTTTTAACTATAATCGAATAGCGTCTGGTAGCTATCAAATAAAAATTGTTAATTCAACTCAAATATCGCGTCTCTTAGCAAATTGCTAGCTCCCAATCACATAAACTTGAAACAAAACTTATGATATATTTTGTAATTACTAAACCAATACGTGTTACAACAGGAAACGTAGTATGTTGTAACAGGGAATTAAACGGTACTGGAATGTAAATGAAAGCAGTAAAGCAAACTACAAGGCCAGGAGATTGTTCACGCAGTTCGGTCCACAACTTACGTCTGCGGGGCCACGTTCAGATACAAAATCCACTATGAACACTTACAATCTACAAGACTCCTTTAGTGACTCCTTTACTGAGCCATCCTACAAGCATCTCCCTACACTTCTCTGGATCTCACATACAAGTCTCCCACTTGCAAGAATGAGGCTCCCCTCACACTAGCACCCAAGTCTCCTTGGAGCTTTACAACTTGATAACATAAGTGAACACACACATTCACTGTACAAAAACAAAGTTAAAAGTGAACACACCCATTCATTGTACAAAAACAAAGTTAAAAGAGACAAATCAATGAATAGATCCACACTCTCTACTTTGACACATATTTATAGATGATTTACAAGATCCTCAAATCCTAACAACTACTAGAATCCGATCATCTTGATCCTCATAAACTTTCACATTCTTTTCATGATAATACGTGAGTAAAATCGCTCTATGCACCAATCTTCAACTGCTTCTCGTTTGGTTGTGGATAAGTATGAATCGTAACCATCCACAACTGCCAGATTCTGAGCTCTATTATAACTGATCTGGTCTTCGTGTTATAACAAAATATCTTAACAGATTATGATTCTCCAAATCAGGGCGTGAACCATATTAAATCATTAACTCATTTCAGGACAATTGATGACAATATATCACCACAGTAACATATTTCATTAAATCAAAGTAGTTGATAAACTCTTCATTCTTCAAGATACAATTGGATCTTTTGTGTTTTCTAGAATCAATGCTAATTCAAATTAATTAGTTCTTTAATTAGTTTTTTTTTTTTTTTGGTCAACTGTTGCATGATGTTCCTAATCTAAAAGGGTAAGCAATCTATTACAATGAAAATAATTGACGTTACATTCAACTGACCTTTTGTAGCTAGTTACCAAAAATATTTGTTTAGATAGAGAGATCTCAATTACAATAATGTATAATGGTTGTTAAGGGTAAGATATGTGATCAGGCAAAACTGTTAAATGGGTTATAGTCAACCCACTGACATCCTGGTTGTATTTAGGCCCAAGCCACCGCCAGTATCGTGGCCCATTCAATTCATAACGTACAAATTGTACTCCAACTCAACAATATGTACTTCTTTGTGTTTGATTCAACCATATTATATATAATATATATACAACAGCTTATACAACTCAATTTCTATATATTCTCTAATGTTTTTCTTTTACGTGCCTTCTTTTTTCTTTTTTGGCTAATACTAATCATGAATCCCTCATTCTTCATCAATGATCCACTGAGGTCACAGTTTTTCAAGTTAGATTCTGTTTCACTCACCCACAAAACTTATATTTCTTCAGGCTACAACATGAGCACCAAAGAAGAAAAAAATAACGCAGAATTCGGCTTCGAGTTCGTCACCCGCCACATTCATCGATATTATGCGAAGCAAGTGAAAGCCATCCAAACTTATTGTTAGCTACATATGATTGTGATAGCTGTAGAGCGAGGAATACAGTGAAAGTCGACCCTTGTTGCAATACTACTAGTCCCTTTAAGAAACCTGTGAAAGATATGTTTCGGGGACTTGCACAACAACATGATGTTATCAACTACATTGATGACATAGATCATCAAATTGACTCGGTAGTAAGGACGACGGTGAGGGTAGCAGATATAGCACGCGACATCGGACGTAAAAGGATGATCATGGAAGTGAAGCTTGAGTTGAGGACGGATATTGTGATTGACATAGAAGAGATGATGATCATGGAGAGGATGGCTAGGTTGGACGACTCTGATGATGATGATGATGATGATGAGTGTTTTAGTTATGTCCCTGCGTCGAGATCTGCAATTGATAATCTTGAGAAGTCGACGTTGTTAGACGAATGTTATAATTGTTCAATTTGTTTAGAGGACATGGAGATTGGTATTGATGAGGTCATGCGCTTGCCTTGCTCCCATGCGTTTCATCCCTATTGTATTATCAAGTGGTTAGGGACTAACCATGTTTGTCCATTATGTAGATTCGTGTTGCCTGATTGATTTTTTTGTTTTCCTTCTCTTTTGCTAAGGGCCTAAGGCATCATTGATTTTATATCCTATCACCAACACAAACAAATATATAAGTATCGTGCATCCCTTAATTTTTGGACAATGGAATGCTTATCTTTAACATTGGACAATAAAATTACGGCCAGGCTATTCGGACCCCACATTTTGCTTCTTTTACCCCGTTTTTGAATTTTTACTTCGTTTACCTCACCTTTTACTTAATTTACCCCAATTTTTTTTTCAAAATTCCAACAATACCCTTGCTCACCCCATACAATCATACCCCATCACCCTAAACCCAACACCCCTCAATCATCTATATTTTTCGATTTTAGTCATTGTAGAGCATTTGTACTAGATCACCAAGTGTTGTAGGAGTGTTTTTTAGTTTTTTACTTTATGGTTAATTTTCTTCCCTAATTGGAAGTCTTTGATTTGTCTTCTCCTTATTGGAAAGGTTTGGTTTTCTTCTCCTTGTTGGGAATTAAGTTTTGTTATTCATTTTATGGTTCTTGTATTTTTGTGTATTGTTATAAGTTTCAACGTTGTAGTGAGTAGTCCCTGATTGTCAAATCATTTCAATTTCGAAAAAAAGTCAAATTAATGATAGTTTGTTTGCACAAATAGGATTAGCGAATCAATGTACTTGATTATATGCCTAGTCTTGTATTGAGCCATGAATGGTTAATGAAATCTCAATTTCTCTTAAAAAAAGATAAAATATGTTTAATTCATATCATACGAGCATCAACCTAATGTAAAAAACCTGGAATAGATGTACTATCATTACCCATTTTTCATATGACTCCCAACCTGCCTAGCCCACTCCATAACTCGCCAACCAACTTGGTTGTTAAGTTATGAACCAAACTAGTAAGTCTTCTATCAACACTAACTCTATCATTTATCAACAATTGAGATTTAATAAATGAATCATAATCGCAGCGAAATATTATTAAATAAAACTTAATCAAAGTTTTGACATAAAAGCTATTTATGACCTTCAAAAGTTCTCAACTAGAATAATACCTCTCTAGTTCAAATTATTCAAACCCCAACCCCATGATAATAGATATAAATAAAAACAAGGTGAATGGTTCAATCTCGAACTATACCAAATCAGAAATATTCCTCTAGACAACCAAAGTTACTCCTTTCTCTTTGTCGACTCTCGATGAAGAACCTGTGGGGAAAAATGTTGGGTGAGCACAAATAGTTTAACGGTGCTTAGTAAGTCGAGTTAAGTTACGGGCGTTATGAACATTCCATTTAGTAAATGTAAAATTAAATAAAATGCATGACTTGCAAATATTTAATATGACAAAATGAATAAACAAGAAAGTATACAAACAAAATATTTATCAATTCATCAAAATGTGCAAATGCTTGACATGTATGAGCTATTGTGATAGACTTCTCAAACACACTAAAGTTCGTGAAGGTTGACCTTACTATGGCCGTAACGATGTTAACACTCCATTCTCTTACACTGTGCAAGATTCACCTATCACCAAAACCACATCTCGTCCAACTGGACATAACACCTACTACCAAAATTTATTGAGAACATTGGATCATATTCTTATTCTCAATTATTAAATATTCATTCTGGGCAAGCTGCCCTATGTTGTTCTACCTTGTACGGTCCAACTGTCCCGAACTCTTGGTCGAACTGGTAGCATCTGGTGCAAGGACTCCTAGCGAGCTCCATTAAGTTGTCTACATACAATGTCTAACAATGCACCCTGATCTACTCATATGACTTACTTACATGATTCCTATCATATAGTCCAGTAGAGAGGTAAATAATCATAAAACCAATAACTTGAATCCCAACTTCCTTGGTATGCTAATTCCCAAATGTCTAGTTGGCGCACACGAGCGTACTCCAAAGTTAAATCAACCAAAATAGGTTAAATGCTTATAAACCATACAAGTTGACTTAGAGATTTTTTTATATATAAAACTAATTTTGAAAATCTTTTGAAAAGTACCATTTGAAATACTTATTCAAAACATTTTGAAGAATCTCTTCTTCATTCATATTTGAAAACCTTCTATTTATTTTTTTAAATCAATAATAAATCTTTCGACGAAACTTTTCTAGTTTAAAAGAATTCCAATCAACAAGGAAACTTGTTTGAATATCTTAATAATATATAGATCTCACACAATATTCGAGTAAATCAATAGAAAACCCGATTAAAATTATCAATAGAAAAAAATGTAAAAACTAAATTAAAAGAGATTACCTAACGTGAGGAACTCCAAAGATCACCTCCCTCGTTCCCCTCTCGGCTCTCTCTATTTTCTGTGAAACCTTTTCGCACACGTTAATTGTTTTAAAAGGAGATTAATCAAGATCCTAAATTTACTCCCCAAATCACGCCTTCCTTAATTTTCCCTTGCACACCAAGTTGACCACATTCAACGTAGATTGAATTTTAGGGGTTTCAAGATTTAAGATCTCTAACTTCCTAAATAATGAGATTTCAAACCGTTACTTTCCGAAAGTAACGATCTCCTCAATTAATGGAAAATTTAATCTTGCTTTCCATATTGGTTTGTTTAAAATCAAAAGAGTTGACCACTCCAAATCCTAGTGCCTTCTAGTCTTAATCTGTGGGCCCCACAAGCTTTTAACGAGCCTCATTCCTATGTGGACAACCCAATAATGTGCACTGTATATAAATTAACAAAAGTAATTACATACATGTACCAAGGTCACATAAGTCCCCAAACCCTGGTATAAAGTCTCGAGAGAATTCCAATTTCTCTATTTTCCATAGAAATCCCTTAATTTCTATTTATTTGGCCAAAATATTGTTTTTCTATATTTTTCCCATTTTTCTGGATTTTCCAACAATTTTCTTGAACTTCTTTTTTTTATTTTATTTTGTGCCCGGTTCAGGACCTTCACCTTCATTTGATCGAAATATTTATTTATATATATATATACTTTTTTATATTACTAGGGTTGGGCTCCCAACGCCAGCCCCAGTTGGGTCGATGGCAGAGGAGACCACTCCCCCTACCATTGTCTTTCTCGGATGAACTGCCTTGGCAGTTCGTCCGAGACTCTCCCTCCAACAACAAACACTCAACATCAACAACGATAAGAACAACAACATCACAACACTCACCTCATCTCCATCGCCTCGACGTCTCTCCTCGATCTCCTCTTATTGTTCACCCTTTCTCTCATTTCTCTTCTCCATCTCTTCCTTGTTCTCTTTCTCTCCTCTCGGTTTCATTAAATCGAAACAAAGAGGTGGTTTATCGTTTTTTTATATTTTATTAGTCAAATGACTAAAATACCCCATGCTCATTTCTTTTCCCTCTCTATTCAGCTGCTTTCAGGGTAATTTCACATTTTTCTAATTTTAATTATATATTTATATATACTAATTTATATATAGATATATAGATATTTTAGCGCCTACGATTTCGTTGTACGCGCCGACAAGCACCCTTGGGCGTGCATATTATCGTACGACTCACACATGTCACTTGTAACCCCGCGTGTCACTCGGCGCCCCGTCAATTTATCAATTATTTTTATTTTAATATATATTTATATATACCACAATATATAAATATACCTACGTTTATCGTTATGTCCACCAATACGTAATTCATGCCAACGAGTACCCTTGGGCATAAATGCTATCCCGCATATCATGTGTTTCCTCTTTGACCCACACATGATATTAGGAGTTCCTTCATTTGTCCAATCATTAATATTACAATTCATATAAACACAATCCAGTATACAAATCCACACACATGCTAATTATAGCTAATTGGCTTAACCACGAGCCTAACTCAGGTTAATTAGGATTCAGATTGACACTAATCATGTGCTTAAGGTAACGGGTTATTACAAGGGCAGTAAGACCTGTCTTTCACATTGTAGCCGCGCTGTTGTGGGTTAACACCCACAACGTGACTTAAGGCTTTGATAAGTGTTCATTTAGGCATTAGTTATTATGGGTTTATAGGTGGTAATGGACTATATTTATCTTATTTTGTGGTGATAAATGCTTGTTTTTATGGATTTAATGGTTTATTTTAATATAGTTTAATATGGAATGTTTTTAAAATATATGTCTAATTATATTTAGTTTTCATTTTTAGGTGGAACAGAGTGCACGGTTGAATCTGGGGCGAAAGAATACTCAGAATAGAGTATTTACTTGCAGGGATTAGATACCGGATGATTTGTCTCGAAATACACACTTACAGTTAAGTAATTGGAGTCCGGCAGTGTCACGTGTCAAAATCTGATTGGGCTAGTCACGTCACATAGATGCCCCTGAACCAATCACGTGCTGCCACGTCGCCAAGCTCGCAACGCCCCATGTCAGTGTCTCCAACAAATTCATCCAATCCAGAGCTGCCACTTGTCCAGAACCTGCAAAAAATGCCCAAACTAGCCCCGGGTGCAAAAATCACTCCACCAACTACAAAAATTAGTTTCTCTAAACTCCAGAGACCAATTTTAAGGATTTCTATATATTAGATCTTGAGGGATAGCTTTATGGCATATTTAATTCTTTTTCTTTTGGGTTTTGTGAAGATTATGTCTAGCTAAACTCCTCCCTCTAGGTTGGAGGTGGATCGCTCAAGTCTGCAACTTGAGATTTCAT
Source organism: Stephania japonica (assembly GCA_039657345.1). Lineage (NCBI taxonomy): Eukaryota > Viridiplantae > Streptophyta > Magnoliopsida > Ranunculales > Menispermaceae > Stephania > Stephania japonica. Next base: position 40,100,225 of record CM077561.1, read on the forward strand.
AATGAGGTTTATTTATTCCTTTTATTCTTGATTCTCTGCTATGATTTATTTCCTTTGTTATTGTTTTTAATCCTAGGGTTAGATTTGATTGAATGTATAGCGTTGTGCATGCATATTAGATTGACTATCCTTAGTCATTGAAGTTGAAACATCCGTCCTCACACGGTAAACTCATACTTGTGACAGTTGGCCATCCAGTCAAGTACCTTAGGGATCTAGGCTAAATCGGGAGCACTAGCGATTTGGTTGTCTAGGTGTAGTGACTTCACGAATTGAAGTAATGCGACTAACGCATTAAATCGAGAGCACTAACGATCCGGTTGTGTGTTTGGTTAGAGAAGTAGTCAATGGCCATACCTTGGATGCCGATGTCAGGAAGAGTGAGGAACCGAGTGCGTCACTGGGTCATAGCTACACTATGTCATAGTAGAATTTCATATTTTTCATAAAGCCACAACTAACGAAATCATCCCAAGTTGTGTGACGAAGTTCGTGATACCGAAAACCTAGATTTTACTCCTATTGAATGTATTTCTTTTCAAAGTATTCAAACATTCTTTCTAAAACCCCCAATTTCCCTTTTTATATTTTCTTGCTTTAAAAAGACTACCAATCTTTGTGGGATCGACCCTTTGTCACTATCTACAAAATAGTTGGTTTAGGTTAACATATTTTATTGATGCGTTCGGTGCACGTCAGGCGTCCAGGGCAATGAGCCCCTGGATGTCACGTCGTGGAGAATTGCTCTCCCCGTTGCCGCTTGCGACATCCTCACAGTTTTGTGTTGGCTCATTTTTCGGACCCCCTCGGTCTGTCACCGTGATCCACACACATTCCAAACCCCTATGGTTCCCTAAAACAACCATAGTAGGCATTCACACCTCGACAAATCACGTCTGAATCGATAAACCCGACGATTTCCATCAAAACGCCTTAAAAACCTATTTTTCCTTAAAACAACAACCAAAGCTTCACAAATCCAACACCAAAGTTCAAAAACCACAATTGAAACCATAAACTCAACCCCAAAGCCAATGAGCACAGCTCACCCTTCGGAAACCCTCGCCAAAACTAGTGAGCTCGGCTCACAAGATGAAGAACGACGAGGAGAGTTCAAATCTTACCTCGAATCGTTGATTACTCCTCGAATCACCACCCAAGTATCACCAAACCTTTTCCTTTCTCACCAATTTTCGTCCAAGCATGAGGAGGGAAAGAGAAAAGTTGGTGAAAATGGTAAAAAATGACCATTTATAGTCATAGACCCATCTTGTGTTTTTAGCCATCCGAAGGCTCATCAAATGGTTTCAACTTGCTCAATTGTTCAACCCTCGGTAACACAAATGGGGACTTGGTCTCATCCTCTTAACACACCAATTATTTGTTCCTCGAGCATTCAAATACTCGGCACCCAAGAATTCGAATTGTCGTATGAAACTTCGACGATACATACGGTCTACATCATGTTCCTATATTCGTTATTAGTCATATTTAATTATTCTTACCTATGTGAACCCATTCCTCGGCTTAGTGTTTTCGTCATTCGCCTGCCCAATACCCGCGTCAGTACGTTTTTCTAGGTGAAAATCTGTCACACAACCTCACCTGATCTAATCAGTGTAAATCACACATACAATGTAATGAGTCATAACATATTCATTATGATTACAGTTACTCAAACAATCAATCAAAAATAACATTTATGCCCAATCCAGACATACCCTAGCCTGTCTATGGTATCCCTATGGACCTGTGCTGGTGTCCACGCCCAAAAATATGTGAATAATGGCCTTAATAAAATTTGGGTCGTTTCATAAGCGAGGTAGTCAATAAAGAAGTAGACAACGAGGAAGCGATTGCAGAATTGGATTGATTGATTGATTTAAGTAAAACTAAAGAAATACATGACATTAAACTGACTCGAACATCTGAATCAGAAGGTATTGAAGAAACACCAAACCAATCATCGTCTTTGGAAGGTATTCTAAACCCAGTTGTTGAACTAATAAAAAAACAATTATCAAACCATTGCACTAGAGGTATTCCTAAGCCAACATATAAACCAAAGTTGTCTAGTAAGGCGAAACACCCCATGAGTAATTATATGTCTAACCACTGTTTATCTGAATCAAATAAGTCATTTTTGAATCAATTATTTGTTGTATCAATTCCCAACAATGTGCAAAAAGCTTTATGCAATCCAAGATGGAAAATTGTTATGAATGAAGAAATGAAAGCTTTGCGGAAGAATGAGACTTGAAAACTTATGGATTGTCTACAAGGAAAGAAACCAATTGGGTGTCGATGGGTATATATTGTTAGAACAGAGTGAAAAGCAATGACTTCAAAGCGTGTAATAAATGTCACTTTCGTAAAGGAGACTTTGCACTCCTATTGCAAGAGTCCAGCAAAAACCCAATAGAATATTATAAAGTTCCGATTTGCACTGACAATAGTGAAAATCGAACCAAAGCAAATGTTGTGAGGTTTTTAGCGTTTGTATTTTATGTCATGTCCTTTCTTACTCCCATGCCTCTTTTCTTATAGTTATAGAAAGGAGTAGGATTGTGGACTGTTATCAATTGAGTGGTCATATGATAACTGCTCCACATTAATTAAGTGGTCAATTTGTAACTGCTCCACTTTCATTTGTTGAATGGGTTTTGTAACTGCCCATTTATTGGGTCTATTAACTACCCACTTAATTACAACAAATTCTTTTAAAAATGTCTAACAATTCCCCACCATTTTCAAAATAAATAGATCAGTGATCCAAGAACATGTTAAACATTATATGCATAAATATCTTGCGATTTGAGCCACTAATTTGTGAAAAGTTTATTACATCATATCAGAATTACATGATAGATAAACTTTGAACCAATGATTCTATTTGATATGTAGCATAAACAGATCACACATATAACGTACACTAGCACATTGCCATAAATGTTTTGACACATTCAACATTGGCCTTGTATCTCATATCTTCCGTGAACGTTTTCGAAGTCAAGCCCTTGAACTCCTTGAAGCGGCTGCATTTCACATTCACAAAGGTAGACTCCAGTTTTGCACCCCCACAATTTAAGTACCTTGAAGACTATTAAGAGATTAACTCAACCTCCTCCTATTCCATGCGGGTACCAAACACTAGCAACAATGGGATGGCTATAATGATATAGTGTTCACAGTCGTACTGATAATATACTTTGTATGGTGGCCCAAATTTCCTCATTGATCCGCCACGGGAGGCCACGCGGGCCCACAACTGGCCACATAACTGCCAGCTGTGTCCCATGCCCAACTAACCATCATTTTCAATTAATTCAGCCTAAGTTAGTCAGTAATTAACATTTTAATATTTGTAAACAGCGGAAGCTTATAAAATATGTAAATTCCTCAAATTAGAGAGCATTAATTCAATGTGAAAAACCCGGTAAAGTACACTGTATATAACATAACAAAGTGTGATACATACATGTATTGGTATCTCAAACAGTCCCCATAAACCCAAAAATAAGTCAATACAACAAAATAAAAACATACAAGTTGAACTCCGTTAGTGACAAGGTCACAAGTAGTCTGCGAGAGTCTCCTTGCCCCTGGTCGTAGTAGATCCTGCACTTATTCATCATAAGAAGTAGATGACAAGTCCAGTGAGTAAAACCCAGAAGTACACAAACCAGCATTTATAATAAGGGAAGCCAATAACTGTTAAATAAACATGCGTGATAAAACAAAACGTAATTAAGACGCATGCATACATAACATCGATAAACACCAATAATGGATGTGTGCCGTGTAGCAGGACTGAACCCTAATCCAGACATCGGCATTCCCCCGATGGCTTCTCCAACCCCCTCACCGGTCCGAACCCTTATTCTGTCCATATTGTCCAGCCTACCCAAGTCCGCCCACACATCACAGAGTAAACTAGAAGATCCGGCGGTGAATGACAAAACCAACCATGCAACATATGTATGAACATGGAAATAGAGTAAACAACGATAAACAATAATAGCTGGAATCAAATGAAATCAAATAAATAAACACTCGAGTGTGTTTCTTAAGGGTTTTACTTACCTCAACCGCACTCCAATTATTTAATATTTGTCCCGATCTGATCCCACTCTTGCCTCGGAATGCGCACCCGACACCGACTATGGTCTCCTAAGTCCCTGGTGTCTGAATAAATCATTTTATGTGATTTAGTATCAAACTAATTGATTTTATATCGTGACAATAAAAATTAGAATTTTATTCTAATTTTTAGTTGTAGCACGTTTTTCGAGTTACACCGGGGTGCCAACCGCCCGAAAAGTCTCGAAATTCACTTTTCAACCCTTTTTCTAATTTCTCATATTTTCTCAATTTATTCTGAATTTCTATATTTTCCATATTTTTTTTACCAATTTCACGCTTTACGAGGTAAAAACCCCGATACAACGTCTTGCTAACATCTCAAATATTTCACTTTTTATAGAAATTCATTAATTTCTATTTATTTAGTCAAAATATAATTTTTCTGAATTTTTCCCATTTTTCAGGAATTTTTTTTTCATATTTAAAACTATTTTTTTTTTTCTGTTTTTTTTTTCTGGTTGGGCTGAACCGGGTCCGAACCGGACCCGGTTCAACCAAACCGGCCGTCTGGGTCTGGGCCGGCCCAGCCCGACCCGTTTGGGTCAGGACCGGGTCGACCCAACCCGGGCCCATGGAGAGGGGGTGCACACGTGCGACCCGCACGTGTGCCCCCCTTCTTCTCCATCGAACCAGAGCTCTCTAGTTCGATGGAGAAAAAAAATTTTTTTCTTTTTTTTTTTTCATTTTGGTTGGGGTTGGCTCTCAACCCCAACCCCTCATCTCCTTTTGGCATGGGAGACATCTCCCATGCCATGTTCTTCCTCGGACGACGCCATGGCGTCGTCGAGCTCAAGCACCCCACCAACCGAACCACCCCACCACCAACAACAAATCAACAACGCACAACAACAACAACTCACCTCACTCACGCCTCGATCTTTCTCTCGTTCTCCCTTCTCCTTCTTCTCTCTTCTTTCTCCTCTCGGTCTCTCCGATCGATCGAAATGGTGGTGGCGGTGATGATGTTTATCAACTTTTTGGGGTGAAATGCCCAAAATGCCCCTGCATTCTTATCCACATCATTCACAATCACATACCCTTTTTGGTCATTTCACAATTAATTATTTATTTTCTGATTTTAATATATATTTATATATATATATATATATATTTTAAATTACATATATACATATATATAAATATATATATTCGCCTATATTTTCGCGCCTACAATTTCGTCGTGCGCGCCGACGAGCGTACTCGGGCGTGCACACTACACTACCACCCACGCGTGTCGACCACGACCCCGCGTGTCACTAGGCGCCCACCAATTTACTATTTTTGTCAAATTTATTCTATTTTTTATCGAAGTATACGCATTCCCCGGCCTAGTGTTCCTGCGCTCACTCGTCCGGTTCCCCTTCTGCACGTATTTTTAGGCAAATACCTGACACGAAATCTCACCCGATCTAGTCAATATTAAACCACACCTGCGATGTAATGAGTCACAGCCTAGTCATTATCATCACAGTTAATCAAACAATCAGTCAAAAATAATACTTTCCGCCCGACCAGGTGTATCATCACCAGTCCGTGGCGTCTCCGTGGACCTAAGTTGGCGTCCACGTCTGAAAATACGCGAATAACGGCCTTAATAAAATTTGGGCCGTTACACTTTGACTACATTGAACTCAAGACTTAACATAATGTTAAGCGTTGAGTTGAGTTTCCATTATTGATGACTTTAATTCATGGACTTGAGACTCATCCCCCTTGATGTTTTATTCACCAAGTCTCTTGACAATCCTTTTGTAAATGGATCTGTCAAACTTTGACTAGATCTCACATAGTCAATTGTGATAACTCCATTTGTTATCAATTCTCTAACACAACTATGTCTCAATCCAATATGTATGGATTTACCATTGTATACTTGGCTATAAGCCCTTGCCACTATGGCCTCATTATCACAATGGATAGAGATTGGAGCTACCGGTTTAGACCACAATGGTATCTTGTGTAATAATTCACGTAACCATTCAACTTTTTTTGAAGCCGAGGCCAATGCAATAAACTCTGATTCCATGGTAGAACCAGCCATTAAAGTTTGCTTCTTTGAAGCCCACGAGATTGCACCTCCAATAAGTGTGAAGATCCACCCACTTGTAGAAGCATGATTTTGGTCTTTCACAATCCAACTTGCATATGAAAATCTTTCTAAGACCGAAGGATATCCATTATAGCATAAGCCATAGTTAATTGTTTTCTTCAAATATTTCAAAACTCTTCGAATTGCAAACCAATGCAACTCATTTGGATTATTTGTGAATCTGCTCAACTTGCCTACTGCCAAGGCAATATCCGGCCTAGTGCATGTCATTGCATACATTAAACATCCAATTAATCTAGAATACTCCAGTTGTGAAACTGGATTGCCGGTATTTTTCACTAGCTCAATACTTAGGTCTAGCAGGGTAGAAACAGGGGCACAATTCATATGATTGAATCTATTGAGAATTTTCTCAATATAATGAGATTGAGTTAATGTTATACCCTCATTTCTTACTATCTGAATCCCGAGAATGACACCAACTTGCCCCATATCTTTCATTTCAAATTTACTTGAAAGAAAGTTTTTAGTCAACTGAACTTGTTCTAAGTCAGTTCCAAAAATTAGCATGTTATCTATGTAAAGACAAATAATGACACCATTACCTTCTCCATCAAACTTTCTATATACACATTTATCATATTCATTTATTTTGAATCCATTAGCAAGTACAACCTGGTCAAATTTTTGGTACCAATGTTTTGGTGTTTGCTTTAAACCATATAATGATTTTCGCAATCTACACACTTTATTTTCATGACCAAGCAATCTACACACTTTATTTTCGCAATCATCGGACTCCACAGGCTTAGGTGTATTTAGAACATACACCACATGAAGCGCCACCAGCAGGAAATGCACACACTTCTGCCACTTCAGGAAATCTCCTCCATCGAAGCAATCGAGCTTCACGATGTTCGCTGACAATTCTTTAATCGAAGCCATTGTAATAACGAAAAGTTTTATTTAGATTGTTAGAACAGAGTGAGAAGCAATGGCTTCAAAGTGTGTAACAATGTCATTTTCCTAAAGGAAACTTTGCACTCTTATTGCAAGAGTCCAACGAAAATCCAATATGATATTATAAAGTCCTGATTTGCACTGACAATAGTGAAAATTGAACCAGAGCAAATGCTGTGAGGTTTTTGGCGTTTGTATTTTATGTCATGTCCTTTCTTACTCTCATTCTTCTTTTCTTATAGTTAGAGAAAAGAGTGGGATTGTAGATTGTTATCAATTGAGTGGTCAAATGATAACCGCTCCACATTAATTAAGTGGTCAATTTGTAACTGCTCCACTTTAATTTGTTGAATGGGTTTTGTAACTGCCCATTTATTGGATCTATTAACTACCCACTTAATTACAACAAATTCTTTTGAAAATGTCTAACATGGGTTTCGTAACTGTCCATTTATTGGGTTTATTAACTACCCACTTAATTACAACAAGTTCTTTTGAAAATGTCTAACATATACAATAAAATACGAGGCGAATGGAACTATTGAATGCTATAAAGTGCGGCTTGTTGCAAAAGGGTATACCAGGCTTTTGGCATTGACTAAACAGAGACATTTGCTCCTATAGCTAAAATCAACACGATTCGAGTCTTATTATCATTAGCTGCAATCTTGGATTGGCCACTCCAACAATTTGATGTGAAGAATGCATTTCTTTATGGAGAGTTTTCGGAGGAAGTATATGTGGATCTTCCACCAGGATGCATCATGACTGATAATGTAACAACCCTCAATTTTAATCCGACTAGTGTTGCACTGGTTAGGAACGTGACCCAGCTATGTGATACTAGGCAGTATTTCGAACTTCGGAGTCGACACTGAAGTGATTTTATGATTCTCTTATTGTGTATATTAGTATTTTAGTATTTTATGGGTCTCGAGCCGTTCGGGCGATTTTTAGTTAAGTGAGGCTACGCCTAGGTAAACGGGGGAGTAAAACACATCGAAAACACTAATAAATGAATATGTGTGTAATTTAAATAAATAATTCACGAGACTCGGTGAAACTACGCGCGCTACGGGAGTCGGGACAAGGAAAAAGGGACCTGAGAATGTCGTTTAAACGCGGGAGTTGGTTAGCTACGCAACATACGAACTATATGATAGAAATTGTTAAAATGACATAACCAGATGGTGGAGAGCCCTTGGGTCAGCCTCGAGATGCGTGCGAGAGAGGAGATGAGATGAAAAAGGCTATAAAAGAACACACCCTACTTTCCCATTCACTATTCATCATCTCCTACCACATACACCTTATCTCTCTCACCAATCCTCCTCTCCCTCACAACCAAGCTCCTTGGTGACTAGCCTTAGACACTCGCCGGAGACCACCCTGTTTGTTGGAGCTCCGTCACGGCCTCTCCCTCTCTCGCACTCTCTCTCGCTCTCTCTCTCGTCTATTCGGCGATACCCTTGCTGCCCATGCCTCTGTCCAGCAGCAGTGGTGGTCAAGGTCGAAGGCGACCCAAAATGGTCATTGGAGACCTGAAACTCCCTGGTTTCACGGCGGACGTGTAGGTTCAGGTGAGGTCCCACTGTGGTATATTTTTTTGCTATTTTTGGATCTGTTTTCGTCCCCCCTCTCCTCTCTTCCTTCTTTGGTGAGCAAGCCACCGATCCATGTGTCCAATGGTGGTTGGACCTCACCTGAGGTCCCTCTGCTCGCCGAAATTGGGTGAGTTTCCCTTTTTTACCTCTCTCTCTTTCCCCCTCCCCCTCTTTCGTTCTCGTTGTGCTCACTACCGCCACCTCTGTCCAACCGGGGAGGTGACTGCCGTCGTCGGAGAAGACCCTATGGGGTCACCGGAGCTTCTGAGCACCCCCCTAACTGCAATGTGTGTGTATAAATAACTGTTTATACCTTATTTTGTTGATGTTTTCGAAACTGTTGGAGTGGCTGTCTTGGCGATGCCACTACCGGCGACCGCCGTGGCCTGGGGGACTGTCAGGGGGGTCGTCACGATCATGTTGACGTTGCCCTAGAGTCAAAACCAGTAGCCTGTGAGTGGTGTTTGTTGTTTTTATCTTTTTTCCAACTGTTTTGGGTTGTTTAGTGTCCTCGCCGGAGTTGTAGAGCTCAGCGGCGCTACCGGTTAGACCACTACACCAAGGAGGCTGTCGAGGACCATGTCTTTCCCTTGTTGGTGTCTCACAGCCCTCCAGTGGGTCCGAACCAGTGGTGTTTGAGTTGTTTGTTCATGATTTTATGTAGTTCACATTGTTTTCCTCCTCGCCATAAATCGCTATGACTAGTGGTGCTGCCGTCGAATGCCATGACCGGGAAGTGTCGGGAACCACATCAAGCTCTGCCTTATGTCCCACAGCCCTCCGAAGTGTCCATATCGATGGGGGCGAGTATTTTAATCGATGGTATTGTGTATTTGTTTCATTGGGTGTCATTTGTCATATTGAGTGGTTTGCCAAAATGTGGAGCATACCTTCGGCTCTCCCATGCCGCGATAGTACACTCTCGACGTCTAACAAACCAACAAGGTTGCATGCTCGCTGGTACATGTTTGGTTTAGGTTCATGATGAGTTATGTTTTAGTGTTAAGTTTGTGTTTGAACGTCGCATGCTAAAGGTTTATATATTGCAAATGGTTATGACATCGTGGGCACATCGCCGGTCCTCGAGGCCATGACGTGACCTAAATACGACTGAGTTGAGCCTAATATGTGTGATTAGGCTTACATACGTTATGGTTTTCAACCCGAGAGAGAGTATTCATTTTTCTATCGATTTGTCGAGTTGTTGGAGTTCTTAAAACACTTGGGAATACACTAGGGTTTAACCTAGGGTTTAGTTAATGGCTCGACCCATTAAATAGAGTTTCCAACCTTGTCAGGTAGCAGAAAACTCAGAGATATGCGTTAGAACTCGCGGAAGTGTTGTTATTCACGGGTTGCGTTGTCAGATAAATACATTTGCTTTAAAGCTTATGTACAATTTGTAAGCCAGTAAGAAAATGTCATGTAATTCATTATCATTTATTCAGATTCGTTATGCTCTATTATTGGTATTCCATTCCGTTCCTTGTTGTCTGTTTCTTGGCGTAAGTGTTTCGTCTCAAGAGTACTAGGACCTGCATTAGAAGGATAAAACGTGGGCACTCTTATACAGGAGTGTGTGACCACCCTTAATGACTGTGTGACACCGAGTACTAGGTGGGTGGGCTTGTGTCCCTCCTATCATAGCTGTGCTTTCGCTTGTGTCGATGCCTGGGAAGACCTCGCGAGGTCTTCGCAGTTATGCTATGATTTAGACCACTTATGGGCCTCTTTTGATTCTTTAGAACACACTTGAATTTCGATTGATATCTATTAGTCTGTTTATCATGCACTTGATCTATTTAAATTCCTATTTTTCTATTACCACATGATATTTATACTGCTTTACTTGTTATATCATGAATTACTGTTATCTTCTTCTGGCATTACATTCAATTTCTCAAGTTGCTCACTATCTAGTTTGTGACGGTGGGTGCAGATAGAGCGGAGTACAGTAGAGGCAAGGAGTCCTGCCTAGGCGACTTTTTGTGAGGATTAGCAACTGAACTTGGAAGACAGTATAGTAGGTGTTTATGTTTTGCTTATCTGTATATCGTTTCATATATGTTTTGGATTATAGAACTTGGTATTTTGATGAGATTGGTATCATGTTTGTATTCATATCTCACTTCTGTTAGTACATGAATATTTCGGGGTTTTCCATATTATAGATTCCTAATTTGCCTTGACTGAGTTATTTCCCTTATTATAATTGTTTAGTCTTCCGCCGTATATTATTGCAATAACTCTTTCATAATTTGTTAAATTAATTAAATCGAAGGCTGACTAGGCTCATCAGGTTGTCGAGTGATAACTCGGGGCCTACACGGGTCTAGGCCGGATGTACCCAATTGCACGGGGAAATTGGGGCCGTCACAGATAAACAGAGACACAAGGTATGTAAATTAAAGAAGCCATTATATGAGCTAAAAAACTCCTAGAACATGGTTTGGAAAGTTTACTAATTAATGAGAGCGTTTGACTATCGCCAAGGCAGTTCTGATAATACTTTGTTCCTAAAAGGATAATGATAAGATCACAACACTCATTGCTTGTGCTGATGATATAGTGGTAACAGGTAGGGAAAAAGCCATATGTAGGGTTGGGGTTGGGGTTGGGGTTGGGGTTGGGGTTGGGGTTGGGGTTGGGGGTGGGGGGGGAAGGGGGTGTATATGTATTGATTATGTGGTCTTCTACTTACTTGCCCCCCTCACTTTTTGAAAAAGAACACTTGCCCCTCTCGCATTTCTTTCTTAGTTTATTTTTCTTATATATATATATAAAAGAAAATGTGAATCGAAGACATAGTAAAGGTTGGCCCCCTAGACCTAAAGTCTGGCTTTGTCCCTGGTAACAGGGAACGATCTCAATGAAAGGCAAGCCCTACAAGAATATCTATCTAAAGAATTTGAATTGAAAGATTTAGGACCTTTTAAAATATTTTCTTGGTATTGAAGTTTTTAGATCAAGTACAGAAATTTTCTTATCTCAAAGAAAGTATGTTCTAGATCTTTTAAAGGAAACGAGACCATTAGAAAAGGGTTGAAGCTTGGTTCTCATCTCAACCAACCACCAGTCGATAAAGGAAGATATCAACGACTTGTGGGCAGATTGATGTACTTAGCCCATACAAGGACAGATCTTGCTTATGCCTTGAGTGTGGTAAGTCAATACATGCATAATCCTAGAGAACAATACATGAATGCAGTTATGCACGTACTTAAAAAATGCTCTTGGAAAATGAATCTTATTCACAAAAACGTAGATTGTCAAAATATAGAAATATACATGGATGCAGATCTGGCTGGCGCTATAGATGATAGCCACTCGCATGTGGTTACTTCACATTTGTTGGTGGGAATCTTGTGACATGGAGAAGTAAAAAAAAATGATGTGGCTCACTCAAGCGCTAAAGCAGAGTTTCAAGGCATGGCACTAGGTTTGTGTGAGGCATTATGGTTGAGACTTCTCCTACACGACTTGGGGATTTCACCTATGCAACCAATCAAGTTATTTTGTGACAACAAAGCAACACACGATATTGTTCATAATCCAGTTCACCATGATCATATGAAACATGTCAAAGTGGATAGGTTCTTCATCAAAGAAAAGTTAGATGAGAAAATTATGAAGTTGCTTAAGATAAAATCAAAAGATCAAGTAGTTGACATTCTCACTAAAACAGTTTCTCATCGAGTCTTCTCATCCTTTTTGGGCAAGTTGGGCATGTATGATATACATGCACCAACTTAAGGGGAGTGTTAAGATTATAAATGGAAGGAAAAATTAATTGATTGATTGCGTGATGGATTAAATTGATTGATTGATTGCTTGAAGTTGGTTGAGTGATTGATGGATTGATTGACTGATTTGTTGGAGATGATTGAGTGATTGATTGGAGATTCCATATTTGAATACATATGTACCTCTATAAATATAGAGTTTGCGTAGTTATCAAAGCATAAATAAAATTGTACTCGCATTTCTCTCTCTCGTGGACGTAGATCAAAGAACCACGTAAATCATTGTCTCCATTTCTATTGCTTTTACAATTGTTAGTATTCTTACACAAATTTAGGACTCTTGTTCGTATTTTACGTTCCTTAGATTACACGTCTCAAACTTACTAATTTGTATTCCTCCACAACAAAACAAAGAAAAGGAAAAAAGAACGAAAAAAAAAAAAAATACTAATTTGTATTTTGTACTCCGACTCATCAACGACTCGATCTTTATATATATATATATATATATATACATCATTGTGATTTAGTTCAATCGATCATAACAACTAATTCTAGCCTAGTTAAATTTCATTCTCTCCTTAATATTAACAACTCTCTCGATTTTTATTCTCTTTTTTGCTAGACTTGATGATGAATCTCTCATTCTTCCTCAATGACCCAGTGCTGTCACACGTATTCAAGGTAGATTCCGTTTCTCTCACCCACACTTATTCACCAACCTACTATACAAGCTCTGAAGAAGAAGAAGAAGAAAACGAAGAGTTCTGCTTCGAGTTCATACCGACTCACCTTTGTCGATATTATGTGAAGCAGATTGGAAGTGACTCGAACTTTTTGTTAGGAATTAAGAGTTGTGATGATTGTTGCAGCGAGAGGATTTTAATGAAAGTCGACCCTCGCAGTGCTGGGGCCTTCGAGAAACCTGTGGAAGATATGTTTCGACAGTATGATGATATCGTCGTCGACGTAGAAGATATCAATCGTCAAATTGATTCAGTAGTTAGGAACGCGGTGATGATAGCAGACATTGCGCGCGAAGAGGGGCGTAAAACGATGGGCATGGAAGTGCAGGTTGTGTTTTGGACGAATTTTTTGTATGATCAAGAAGAGAAGGCGTTGGAGATGTCTAGGTTGGACAGAGCTGCTGCTGATGATGAGGATGAGTGTTTCGGTTATCTCCCTGCGTCGAGGTCTGCAATTGATAATCTCGAGAAGATTATGATGGATGAGGAAAATTTTGTTTGTCCAATTTGTTTGAAGGTCTTGGAAATTGATACTGAGGTCCTGCAGTTGCCTTGTTCTCATAAGTTTCATCCAAGTTGTATTACAAAGTGGTTAGGGGGCAACCATATTTGTCCATATTGTAGGCTGGTCTTGCCCGATTGATTTTAATCTTTACTCCTATGTGATAAGACTCTTATCTATATATGCGACGTTATTTTTATGTGTATTACTTTGCCTTTTTTAATAAGTAATTAATATTGAGTCGCACTATGTGCACCCCGTTATCTTTCAGGGCACTTGACTTTTTATTTTTTTATTTTTATTTATGTTGGTTTTAAAAGAAAATGACACATTTGCCCCTGAGTGCCCAACTTTATCAATGGGGTGCCTACTGGGGTGTCTATAGCGCGACACTATATTAACCTACATTACGTTTCAAGTCTTAGTAGAAAATAATCGAATCTATGGTCTCGGACACACAGGACCGAAACATAAGTTGTTGTGTCGATTGGTGTCACCGAGACATATACACATGTCTCGCACAAGGCCACCGAGACCAATTGTATAGTCTCGGTGGTCACCCATAGAGTTAGGTGTTTGACTATCCTTATTTGGGTGTCGGTTGGTATAAACCGACATTGTAATATGAGTCTCAGCAAGACATGACCGAGACCACTTTAACATGCGTGTTGGCTAGTGGGATGCGTTACTTCACAAACTAGGGGCATTTTGGTATAGGTCTTAAGGTGCCCTGATCAATGGGATGTCCTGAGAGGATATCGGGGTGCAAATAGCGCGACTCTTAACATTTGAGATCCTTTTTTTTTGAAGTAAAATAGAAATATTATTCCTTAAAATAACATAAATATTATTATTCTTCAATGGCTCGATGCATGATTATATATAAAATTGATTGCTCTAATAAAAGTACATTTGATTCGCTAATCCCATTTTTCAAAAGAACGTTAAATCATGAACAATCAAGAATTGTTATCTGCTAAGTGGGCATATCTACAGCCTAAGTGTTGGGCGGAGGGCATGAACGTCTCTCATTTGCAATCTGCAGATGACTCCCTCCTCATGGTTCGGAGCGATGTTTTTTCTTTATCTAACTTGATTAATATTGTCAATGGTTTCTATTTGATTTCAGGTCTCAAGCTCAATAGGAATAAGTGCAACATTTTCGGCATTAATGTGGACAACCAAGAGGAGGTTGTGCATGTGGCGAGTCTAGGAGTGGCAGTGGGCTCTTGGCCTATGACTTACCTTGGACTACCTCTGGAAGGCGATCCCAAACGTAAGGTGTTCTAGGAACCGGTGATCAACAAAATCTCAAAGCGCTTGAAGGGTGAAAAAAACACACTTATCAAAAGGAGGTCGTTTAACTTTGATTCACTTTGTTCTCGATGCAATTACCACTCATTATATGTTTGTTTTCAGGACTCCTCAGGGGGTGGCGGACCGTATTGAACAACTAATGTGTGCGTTTTTTTAGGAACGGTTTGATGGGGATGGAAGTAACTGTTAAGGAATATTGTGCAATTAGGAAATATGCATAAATCACTTCCATAATTATGTTGTGCACAAATCACTCCCTTGATTATGTGCTACCTTATATTTCTTCTTTTCCTTTTGCATCTTATATTTCTTTGTGCATGTTTCTTTGTGCGCACAACGATGTTCCTTTTGCTTCCATTGATGTTCTCTCTTTGCTTGTCGTTGATCTTCTTGCTCCTTTGTGATCGATCCACCCTTGCATTTTCTCCTGTACGGCGTACGCTTCCGTCATGGCGTTTTCTCTGCCCATGCACATCGTTGTGCACACTACGCTACCTGATTAGTGCATCTTCGTTCTCTGCTTTAGGAGTTACGTTGTGAAGCCGAACTTGTATATCTTGTTCGACTTAATCCGTTCATCCGTGTCCTCGTGTATGTCTTGCGTCACCTGCATCGTCGCGCATCCGTTCGCCATCTGGCCACTGCTTTTTGCCACATCAGATCGTTGCCCAGTCCGTGAACTATTCTCCGTCTGCCATCTGTTCGTTGTTCTCTACCTCTGCGAGCCGTTTGCCTCTCGCCTACAAGTCTGTTCCGCCCCAGTGCGCCACGTGTATGCATCCACTTCTGTTTCCAACCCCGTGCTAGTCGTCCGCTGTGTGTGGACTCATTAGCCCTTCTATTCGTTTGCTGCTCAATTGTCGCATCAGCCCCTCTGCTCCTTTTGTGCATTCCATCCGTGTGTTTGTTCAGATTTGCCTCATTAGCCCCTCCGCTCCTTTTGTGCACTCAAAACATGGACTATCCCCGCGAAGTCTTCAAAATTGGGGCTCGAATCGGTTTGCTCTTCGCGATTTGCTCCGACTCCGGCACCTCCATCTTCAAGCTCTTACAGATCTTCTTTGGCAACAACGAAAGTGCAAATCTCAAGAAATTCTCCTCGGCAATGCGATCGCCTCTCTTCCCAATCCCCACCACGATCTCGCCGAGCAGATCGAGCGCATGAAACCTCTTCGCCTTCTTACGCCGCTTCGTAGTTGAATTCTCCAAAACTCTCTCACTCCACAGGAACCTCTCTTTCTCTCTCTATAACTTTGTGAAGAAAGAGATCTTCAACAATCGACAATGTCGTTTCTAAGCAATGTAGGTTTGGTTCTGGTGGTGGCTCTGATGTTAGGATCGGTGGCTGCGCAAGGACCGTTGATGGTGCCGGCGAAGTCTCCGGTGGCTGCACCTCTGAAGGCGACAACAACTCCTATTACACCGGCTCTAAAGTCGTCGCCGGCTCCACTGGCTAAGTCTCCGGCTCCATCCGCCACAGTCACTCCTCCATCCGCTGCTCCTTCCTTAACAGTAACTCGCTCATTGATTGGCAAATTGTGATTAAACCAAAAGAGATGGGCGGACTAGGCATTGGCAATATTGAGAGAAGGAACCAAGCACTTTTGATAAAGTGGTGGTGGAGGTTCTCCAAAAGAATTCTTGGGATGTCGGCCTAGCATTGGGCGATACATATCGATCTCCGTAGAGGGCCATAGGCTATTTCTACTTTTATTTCAAGTGTGTTTGAAGTATAAACTTAAGGCCAGTTCTTAACATTCTTTTTTTGCAGGACGTATGGCTTAGGGAGAGACCGCTGCGACTTGAGTTCCCCCTTGCATTCTCGGGATCCAGGCAAAGAGAGGATTTAGTGAGAGATGTGATGGCTCCCCAATCTAGCGAAGGGGATGAAGCGACTTGGGAGTTCAACTTTCAAAGTCGGGGCAATCAGTAACGAACTTACGACACTCACACTCAAGAGGGTATTAGCGCCAGGGACGACGCAGCCTTTAACTTTAGGGGGGCCAAAATTTATCTAAAAAAGCTCCTGGCAAGAAAATGTTTAAGACAACTCACTTATCACACATATATAGTCTTTTAGAAGCATTTCGAGACATGTATGCACATATCTTGATGCAAAAAATAAAGAACTACAATGATCAAGTGCCAAAAGTTGGTCTGTTAATAATTTTTAAAATTGAAATTCAAAGACAAGGGGGTCTATTAAAGATTTATTCAATGGGTGATAAGGCAAGTTTGGATATGTGTATGCATGATGCTAGTTAGACCAAACAATTTGGGCGGGCCATGGCCCCCTAGCATCTCTTGGTTCTTATGGTTCGGGCATCTCCAATCATTATCTCTCTTGGATCATAAAGCTCTACTCATAAAGACTCGGAACAGGGCACTCTGCAGAGATGCTAAAGGAAGTTTTGTTTTTGAAAAGAGCAACTGTTCTTGATTTTGGCGGAATTCCATGACGGGCGGATTCCAATCTTGTTTGGGATCAATTCGGCCAGAAAACGACCTTGTGTGACAAAAGTTTGTAAAGGTAGCATTTCCCATTCAGTTTACAACTTTATTATTTTGGGAGTACAAATTCAGTTTACAACTTCACTTTCTACTTTATGAATACTCAACCTCAACTTCAAACACACACTCCCAACTCATCAACAAAGAATCCAAATCTATGTGTAAATATATATACACCTTAATTCAAAGAAGTAGCTAAATTAATGAATTCCTTGTTACATCACGGCCAATTAATGTTGACGGATTACAAATTCAACGCCACTATTCTCCGCCACGAAACATCAAGGTATGAAGTGAGCTCCAAAGAACAACAAGAACGAAAAGATAATGGAAAAGCCGAATTCTGTTTCCAGTTCTACATCGATCACAAATATCGATTTATGGAGCGAACTGGAGATGATTCTGCCTTTATGATAAGCGAAGAGGATTGCGAATTATGTAGGGATAGGTTTACATATTCAGTGAAAGTTGATCCTTATGCAACATATTGTGGTATCAGTTCCCTTGAGAAGGCCGTCGACGATATGCTATTCAAAGTTGACATGCATTTCTTTGAAGTCGAAGCTGTTGATATATATGGCGCATTAGAATCGATAGTCGAAGAGGCAAAGAGTTTAGCAGAAGATGCACGCGCCATGGGGCATAAAAAGATGGGTATGGACGTGAAGATTAAGGTGTGGTCGGACTATCTGTATGATGAAGAAGAGATGATAGAGATGAATTCATTGGAGTCTGATGAGGAGGTTGAGAAAAATCGTTTTGTTCCTGCATTGAGATCTGCAATTGATAAGCTCGAAAAGGTTATATTGAAAATGGATGCAATTAAATGTGGTAGTGGTTGTGTCAATTGTCGAGTTTGTTTGGAGAATATGGAAATTGGAACTGAGGTCACGCGTATGCCTTGCTCTCATATTTTTCATCCTAATTGTATTGATGAATGGTTGGATAGACATCATGTTTGCCCATTATGTAAATACAGGATGCCTACCTAGCTATGTAATTTAATTAGGAAAATGCTAGAACGACGCCCTAAAGTCACCCTTTGTGACGTAACGCATGTGCCCACATCTTTGGTAGCCGCACTTCATGATACACACCTCGCATAGTATATACATCATGATCTACCTATTTAACACTCATTTTTACGTGGTGCCTATATGTCAAGTCACTAGCGTGTGACTTTAAAGTGTCATTCTACCGTATTTCATTTAATTATTATTATAATTTTTGAAGCGGATTTAATTAGTCTTTGCAATTGATGTAGATTGCAGTTTTTTATTTTTATTATTTTTATCTTTTTTAAGTGTGTTAGGCACCTAGGGCCCCACTTATATTTACTTATATATATTATAGGTATATTCAAAAAATAAAAAAATATATATTAATCAAAAATATAAAGATTCTAAACTGGCCAATCAAAAAAATATAACAAAATGGAAACTATCTTTTAAAATCTTATATTTAGATACTCATTGTACCGAGCATGATTGAACTTGATAATTTTAAGGAAATGAAAGCTAAAATTATGTTTTTCTTTTTAGTAACTATCAAAATTATGCTTTTTTTTATAGGCAAAACACATCATTTGGTCCCTCAACTTTGTGTTTTTTATGCTTTTAGGCCATGAACTTTTATTACTACACATTTGATCCTTGAACTTTCACAAATATCTACATTTAGTTCTTCCACCATTAAAGTGTTAAATTCCTCCGATGTAGGTAGCAAATATGTTGCGTGATTAGTTAAGAAGAGTAAATAGAACCGGAGGACTCACATAGACCAACAAAGGCCGAAAAGAAATTTAATTTTGCCCAAAAATATAAAAAACTCAAAAGTTTAGGGACCAAATGTACAACAATGAAAATTTAGGGACCAAATGTACACAAATGAAAGTTTAAGGACCAAAAGTATAAAAGACTCAAAGTTCAAAGACTAAAAAATATGTTTTGCCTTTTTTATACGAACGAGACTTTTATTTTATATAGTCAAAAGTATAATGTACATGGCAAAAAAAATATGTTTCCCCAAAACAAAGTTAAAAAAAAACCTCTACCAGTGTAGTAGGGAAAAAACGCGTCGTCCATGTAAATAAGAAAAGTTTCATTCTCCCACAACGAGAATGGTCAATAACGTTATCACATTCCCATATGGTGCCATAGTCTCACTAAATCAACAAGGTTGAACTCGTGATCATAGATCTCCATCTAATACAATCTACTCATCCCAAAAAGAAATTCAAAGATGCAAAAAACACATTGAATTCTAGCTGTAAAAACTATTGATCAAGTTCTTTTCTTACATAAGAAAATCTTAGCTTATTTTTCATTGAAAGAATCATCAATAGATCAGTAAATTAAGCAATGAGTGACTCTATGATTCTATTGCTTCACTCTTCTTTCTTGATTTTTGTGATTGTTTTTCTCATTAATATTTTTTCTTGAAAAATGTTAAGGTGACTCACTACGAACACTCCTACGAGCACACTCCTTTTTATTATTTTTTTTAACAATTTTGTGGTTGTAGTGAGTGTCCATAATGGGTAACCTTAGCATTATCCTTAAGCATAAAATTGTAAAAATAAAAAAAAAAAATAAAAAATCAAGATGCATGCTCGTAGTGAGTATTCATAGTGGGTCGCCTTAATATTTTCCTTTTTTGTCATTTGATATTACTACTAGTTCATTGTTAAGATAATTTTATTCAAATTATCGATTAATTTGCAGTGTGTTCGATAAGTTTTTTTAGGCTAGTTTGTTGAAATAAAATCTAGAAGAGTAAGTTTTAAATAATTATACCTTAATCAAAACAAAAAAACACCTTTTAATTAACTTTGCAAATGGAATGCAAAACCCATTGTCTGTCCTAGAAAAAAAAAGTTATTATATGTCGTTATCTTGCATCTTTAAAAAAAAATTAGAGAACACGAGCTCTACTTCTCAAGAGGCCCAAATTTTAAATTTCTTCTAGGTCCCCTAAAAGCCTAGAGCCGGTATTGGCCCGACATAAGACCAATCCTTCTAATCTATCTTGCTCGGTTTATTATACTCGAAAATATAAGCTAACTTAAGGTGGAATTGAGTCCCTCAACACTCAATTAAACCAACTAATAGTCCCATATTATTAACTTGTTAATTTGATTTCAAATTAGTGATTCATGAATTAATAGGGTTTCACAAAAATGCAAAATTCACCAAGTAGCTCTAAAAGGTTAGTAAATATATCCCATTATCAATCATGTTAGGCCGACCCCTACACGCGGGCATGAGCTTATAAATCTCCTCAACACAACTTAACCACCTTAAACTCAGAGGTGTGGGCTTATAACTCAAAAAGAATGTCGTCGTTTATATACTTCATTGCAAAGTTTAACTTAACGTATGTGGGACTAAATCTTTCGGTCCACACATTACCTATAAAGTATAAAGTGCATGTATTTAATGTTGGCGGATCGAACCAGATTTGATCCCCATATTCTTTATATAAAATCTGTAATTTGATCCAATCCCTACGGATTAACAATTTTGTAATTTAATCCGGTCTAGTTATAGAATTCGATCCAATTTGTAATAATTGAATTGAATTAGATAAAATTCATGGTTTACTAGATTCATGTACACCTCTTCTCCCTAGGACTAATTGTCATTTAAACAAAATGGGAGACTTGTCGCTTTAACACACTATTTCTCAAAAAATGAGAGATTTGCCTTTTTAGTAAGTGATGCCTCATTCTTTGCACTATAGATGCTTTGGCATCAAATACTAACACAAATCATGAGGCAATTGCGATGTCTTATGATGAATAAAAGATACGACAAAAAAAAAAATGAATTAATGATCCATCATGAACTTTTTAACATTGTAGATGTAATGATATTGTCTACAATATTCCTATAAAAAAGATAATGACGACAAAATGATCAAGAAAAAAAAAAAGAAAGAAAGGTAATGACTGCAAGTGATGCCACAGTTTTTGAGGAGCGGGAGTGAGCTCGTATGGGTTGGTCCTAAGAGACGAGGAAAGGTATTTCATAGAAGCGATGGGGGATGTGGGAGAGTGTGCTAGAACTGAACCTGAAAGAGGTGATTGGAGTCTGAGAAGCGCTGAGTTAGTTGAAGATGAAGTGTTTGGTAAATGTAACTGTTGAGGTGAATGCGATGTTGGTAGTTCAAGCTCTAAACAATAAGACGAGATAATTCATATTTCGGGTTTGTCATTAGTGATTGCAATCAATTATTAATGAACATGGAATCTTACGGTGTTACTTTTGTTTGTTGATCAGCGAATTTATATCAGCTCACATTGTTGTGAGGGTGACTAGTTTTGTGTCTGATCATAATGAGTGATGTTATGTACCACAGTTTTTAGTTGATGTACTGCTTAATGATTTGGAATAAAATCAGCTATTTGGTCTTTTTTTTTTTTTTTTTTTTTTTTTTTTTTTTTTTAAATTAGTTAGATTTGGGCCCAAACAACGATAGTAGTCCAGGCCCATTCACTTTACAAGTCTACTTTCTATTCTTTGTCCGATTACGCCTCAACAATTCACTTATCAATTGTACTCCAACTCAACATTCATCCCTTCTTCATTCTTTATATATATATATATGTATCCACTCTATAAATATGTATTTATAATTACATATAATTTTGCTAACTGCATACTCTCGCTCTCCCTCTCCCTCTCTTGTGTTTTATTCGAAGTGTCTAAACTTTTTTCCCAATGGATCCCTCATCTAATCATCAGAACTCTGCAGCAGTTTTCAAATTAGCTTGCGTTACCATCCACCACAATTCACGTCCACTGCGTCCCGATAAGAGATCTGGACAAGAAAAAGAAGAACCCGAGTTCCAGTTCACGTTCTCTCGCCGCCACTTGAAACGATATTATGTGAATCCCGACGGAGGTGATTTCCCCTATTTGGAAAGATCACTGGATTGCAATTGCAAGATCATCACACATTCAATGAAGATCGACCCTTACAATTCATTGCCAGGTTGTTCTAGCCCCCTGGAGAAAGCGGTTTTCGACGCATTTGTTGAGCTTGAACTAGTGAATACTAACGTTAGTAACAGTGTTATAATGCATCAATTCTACTCGGTGGTTAAGGAGGCGGAGATGTTAGCAACCGATGCACGCAACAAGGGGAGTAAGAAGATGGGTATGAGAGTGGAGATTGTACTGCGGTCGAACTATAGGTATGACGAAGAAGCAAGGATGCAGATGGCCATGTTAGAGTCTACTGAGCAAGCAAAATTTTGCTTTGTCCCCGCATCGAGATCTGCGTTTGATAATCTGGAGAAGATGGTGTTGAAAAAGGATGTCTTTGGTGGCTGTGCTGGTTATGGATGCCAAATATGTTTGGAGAACATGGAGATTGGCAGTGAGGTCACCCGCATGCCTTGTTCTCATGTATTTCATTGGGGTTGTATTGATAAGTGGTTAGGGACAAACCATGTTTGCCCATTGTGTAGGTACAAATTGCCTGTTTGAATATTTTGCGGAATCATTCTTGTAATCGACGTAGATTATTTTTTTTTTTTCAACAAGTCAATTTTGATCTTGCTTGTTTCGTCCAATAATGTCACTTTATATAGCATCACAAATTAAATGAAATTACCGTGAGTTCGAGCATTTTACAAAAAAATACCTAAATCTATGTGTTTTTTGGTGAATACAAGGCCATAAAGAGGGACAGGAGAACTCTTTTATTCTACTGTCAATGTAATAAAATAAGCCTAATGCATTCTAGAGTTGTTGAAGATGTGTAAACTGAAATACTAGTCTCACATCGATTAAGCGAAACTCCGTAATGAAGTATATAAGTGATTGTCACTCATCAACTTGTACTGTTGAGGCATTTTGAAGCAAAACCCCAGACTTGTGAGGTGAAAATGATTAAATTAGAAACTATATCCGTACTATTGGAGGTCCACGCACGGGCTCAGGCTCGCACTCGCACTCACGTGCGTGGGAAGTTCACACTAAGAGCACCTTTAGCTAAATAATGTGCAAAGGTTATTCTCTCGAAACATCACTCCCCCTTTACGAACTAGGTACTATAAGTTTTTTGGACATCCGCCACTAATTGTTTTTTCTTTTTAATTTTGTGTAAATTGTATCCTAACTTTTTTATACTTCAATAGGAAACAAACCATGACCTGTCGAGGTCTAGCCTTTTTGACAAGTGATATCTTTACCATCTCACTAGAGATGCTTTGACAATTGTATCCTAACTTACTTATTACTAGATTTGGACTTAAAGTTGCCGCGACTTACTTCTATTAATTTAATGACTCAAGAAATCCTAAGTTACAAAAGAGAATCAAATTAAACAAAAAAATAGAAAAGAACAAAAGAAAAA
Source organism: Stephania japonica (assembly GCA_039657345.1). Lineage (NCBI taxonomy): Eukaryota > Viridiplantae > Streptophyta > Magnoliopsida > Ranunculales > Menispermaceae > Stephania > Stephania japonica. The sequence goes on from CM077561.1 coordinate 40,124,164, forward strand.
GGAAATCCAGGTGTTCTATTAATTTGTGCACACAAAAATTAATGTGTATTAAGAGACAACAACACGCAACAACCGAGCTAGCGTTACCCAAGGATGGGTTGGTGCAAAGGTAAGGGCGCACTCATAACTGTGTGGATTGGGCACATGGTTGCAGGTTCGATTCCCCGTTTGCACCTCCCTGCATCCCTGGAGAGGGGTGGTAACTTCCTACACTGCCCCAACTCAAGGGAGTAGTTAGAACCCACTAATGCAGGTGTCGGCTACAGGTGGAGAGCTTGGATACCCTCTATTATCAAAAAAATAACTGAGTGTTCGTTTCGGGTTTCTAAAGCAGGTCACCCTAGCAATGTTCAAATGTGTTTTTTTGGAGATCGAGAGGAATATTTTGGAGGAGAAGAGGGAATTTAATAAAATGGATAGGAAAATAACTTAGTTATCCATTTTGGGACAATCGGAATGGACATTAGATTGTTGGTGTCCATTAATTTTCGCATTAATGTTTATGTGCACACAAATCGATGTGTATTGAATGGACAACTGAAAGTTCATTCTAAGTGTCCCAAAAAGGTCACCCTAGCATTGTCCAATAACAAAACCCCTTAATCTCACTTGTGAAGATTAAATTGGAACCAAAGAAAAAGATGCACTCATCAGTGCTTCAGCAATAGTGTCTCCTCAAAAGAAATTTAAAAAGTGGCGTGCGTAGTTTTTGTAGTTTGTGTATAACAAGGCCCGGTGTCCATAAGGATTCATCATGATTTTTTAACATTATATATACGTAATAATAAGAGAAATGTTAGGGTAACATACAGCCTTTCGGTACAATATTTGATGAGATCCATAAAAAAAACACATTGGAACATGTGCATATATATATCTCAATGCATGATCCAATGGACCCCGTCAAATGTCGTCGTATAGAAAGTTGTAATAAAAGTGTGCATCTCCTAACATTTTCCTAATAATAAAGACAAAATATAGAAATTAAGAAATCAATTAGTGTGCCTAAAAAAAGAAATCAATTAAGTTAGATTTGGGACCAAACAACACAAGCAGTCCCCGTCCATTAAGTTTACAAGTCTACTTTCTATTTTGCCTCTATCCCATTAAACGCCCGAATTGCACTTTAGGAATGCACTAATTGGTTTTAAGGACTGATTTTATGCACTATTGGATTGCTTACAAGGTTGTCTTTTAAAAGGTAATTGATGATGAGTGGGAGATTTAAGCATAAGGTTTGATGCAGATGTGGATTATTAAATTATTTTAATAAACTTATAATCCACATGTGAATTGGTTGAACGGCCGTTTATCTGATGAATGAAATAATGAAGTGAAAATGAATAAAAATAATAAATTATCCAATAACGTAATATAAGCAACTATAAGTTCACTGAATAAGAAGAGGGGGTAGCAACTGAGAATAACAATGTCGATCTGGCGTCTAATGTTTAGAAGGTAGTCTACTCTCCTTCCTATTTTCCATTCCTTCGCAAGTCTCCTAGTCACTCTCAATAACTGTGAATATCCGAATCTTTGAAGGCACCTTCTCATTACCTGGATCGGTGTAGGTATCCTGTATTTTAAGTTGTCTAATTCAGTAAAATTATATTACAATTAAATCAGCTATAAAGACTTATTTTCAGATCACTTGAGCACAATATACTTACCTCTTCTTCATCACATTGTACAATCTGTAATGAACCTTCACATTATCAAGTGTTTAGTGAATATCCAGACAATAATTTTTTTAAAAAAATCAATAATTGTGTATCAAACCACCGACCGATATGAATATCCGTGTGTTATTTTATAAAGGCATTTAAAAATATAGAGTCTTTGTCTCACATGGGTGGAGATCCCAAATTTAGGTTATTATTTGAACGAATTAGGAAAAACAATTTGGGGTAATTTTTAAAGAAACCGTCAAAAATTCATCGTGGAAAATTAAATAAGACTTGTCATTAGTTGTAGTAGAAATATCCTTTCAGACACATAAGTCCCGTTTTCAACTACAATAACAAAATAAACATCCGCCAAATGTCCACCTTTTCATGCTTACCCATTGTTTCTTCGAAGCCTGTAACTATTTTTTTTATGAAATTGCTACCGGAGTATGTTATACTAATTTTTTGTACACGCACAATGCACACCTCAAGTACATACCATTACCTACAATGCACACATATAATATCATATCTAACTAATTTTCCTACATAAAAGTGCGAATACTTCTCTTTCCTTCGTAACTTGAAGTTACGTTTTTGCCCTTTTAATTTGTGCAATTCCCTTTGCTTTGTTTTTTCGGTCGTTGTTAGGTTTTGAAGAAAAAATTACACCTATGATTGACATGTGTGTAGATAGATCAATTTGACTTACTATTTATCAAAAATCGTATGTTGTAGTGGGATAGTTGGAGTTCACAAGGTTAAAAAATTACACATGTGATTGACAAGTGTAGATAGATTAGTTTGACTTGTGGTTGGACTCAAATAATGAGTGACTCACTACCCAACTAGCATATATATTATATGCATATGTTCATTATTATGGACGCAACATTTTATGGTTCTCTTAGAGATCGACTCTGCATTAATTTTATATACATTATTGAATGCACAAGGCATACTTGCTTAAGCTGTACCAAAAAAAGTTATATATACTTGCTTAATTAATTATTGCTTATTTCTTTTTTCCTGTATGTAAGATAATGAAGTAAATAAACTCTTATATTTTTATATTTTAATAGACATTTATCTATATTAAAGTAATTTATATTTGTAGCCCGTTAGTAAACTAGTATATATAAATGCTCAATGTGTTGTAAATTGGATGACTCTAGTATCAAAATTTTCTCCACAACTACATAATTTTGCCTATGAAATTGTTTGCTTTTTATTATTTGATTTCATCCTATTTAAAGATATTGCCTTTCACATTGTTAACTCCTTTGCTCTTTGCTATGCTTCTTGCTTCCTTTGTCCTGCGGGTTCAATTGGTTGTCCTCACTTTGATAATAGCAGAGGTTGCTATTGATTTTTTAAAGCACTGAAGTTTGAAGCTGTGAATGTGATGTTTTCTTTATTTTTGTGGTAATAAATTTCAATGAAAAATAGCTCATTGAACATTCTAACGAGAATCGGAAGTGTAGAGGGAGAATTGTCAAGAACTGATTAAAAAAACACTCTTTTCAATGTGTGTGAAAAAAAAAAAGGATTCCTTAATACAGTTTACTACTAGAATTAAGACTTAATTTAGATGAACTAAACAGTTGTAACTTCAGCACTGGAAATCAGGACTTGAGAGCATAGAGGATGTTGATAGCAGATAGAACAATATTAGCCATTCGAGAGGGCTAAATCGTCATGTGGACAAAAACCTGTTCAAAAATCCTTCAAATTTTTTTTCAGTACTCAAACCAAAAGCTTTGCTTGAAACCACTTCATCATACCACTTCGAAGCCATTTCAACAACTCAGCTGCTTTTTTACGATAATTCATGTAAGTAACAGAAGTTTGTCAATTTTTTATTTATATTATATTATTTTTATTTTATTTTATTTTTAATTGAACAATTTATATAACTGTGAGTAGCACGTGCACCGATGAAAACTAGTATGTATATATATATCTTCAAGTTCATGGTTTTCACATAACAATATTATGAAATAAGAAATTTGTTGTATAATTCATTCCTTGCGCTACCCACTTCCCCAGTCATAGTCCTTCCAATAATTTGTGGTATATATCTGCCTGTCGTAGCAGAACCTGAATTGTCGATCGTGTCCCTAGTTGTTGCATCATTACCACCCTCATTAAGAACGACCTTGCCCTCAATGATCGGCTGTAATTTTCTCGAATCGATAAGATGAATGTAAAATAATGGCACAAACTTCCTTATTCAGTTTAACACTACAAGTTTACTATTTTCTATTAGGCTGGAATATTTCATTTGCATGTAATTCTGTACCTACAACACCAACTACTCATAGATTTCATTTGAGACAAATGAATCTTTCACAAAAGAACACCCAAAGCACACCAAATCACTTCCACCATTCTACCATTTCTTATACGCAATTTCCTAGGCCATTCCGATTGGTCGTTTTGGAAAACATTTTAGTACATTTCAGAATTTCACACAAATGGGATATTTGGAGATCAAACACCTAATAAAACGATTGTTGTTCAGTCTAAACAATTTCTTAAAAACCTAGGATTTATCAAGCTAGCGAGGAATAGATTATGATCAAAGGGCAAATTACAAAAGTGATTAAAGTATGAACCTAAATTTTGATCTATAAATCAATGTAGCATGTGTGAAGCATATCAATCAAAGTATGAACCTGAGAGTCTACTCATGGACATCTACTTAATCTATAGGGAAGAGAATGCTTTAAAGCATTATATAAAAATATGTTATATAGTGAACTAAAGATTAAGCTAAAGGAATTCATCGATTCAAATAGATACATTGAAGAGAAAGACAAATCAGAGTAATCTCACCATATTTCCACACACGCACAACGCATTGTATGATGACAACACAAATCAGAGTAATCTCACCAATTGAGAAAAGAGGCATACCAATTGAATTAAATGCTAGGGCATGGTTGGTCAAGGCAATAGAGAGAGAACAAGAGAGTGAGGAAGGGAAAGACAAATGAGAATTGAGTTTGTTAGGGCATACCAGAACCAAGAGATTTTGAGAATTAGTATGTGTGTGAGAGATTCAGCGAAGGCATTTTGTGAGTATCAAATTGTCCATTAATGGATCAACACGCCTTCTAAGACTGTCACTACTTGTCCTCTCTTTCAACAAATAATTAATTTAAAGAGACAAGATTGGATGAACTTTGGGTTGAGCACAATGAATTTGTAGGGATTCCATCAATATGATGTAATGGGGTAAGCGAAGTAGCTAGTTTTTGGGAAGTTTCGTTTTCAAGAAGATTGAATTAGCACAGGGAAATTTTGATTCCCAATATAGCCTTAACGATTTAAAGAATCACGAGGGTAAAATAGAGAAATCAAGTCACGAAGGAAGATCGATGCATTCCCATTTCCCACATATAAAATTACTTCGATAAGATATATATCTACAAAAATTAACATAGTTTTTTCTTGAAATATAAATTAAGAAAATAGTTGATCCATTAAAAAAATTACTTACTAGAGCTAAACTGCCACTTCAGACTTCAATAAATTTAAACTAAGGTTATAATTAGAGAAAATTAATTAACGCTTCCTTGACTTGCTAAAGTTATAGATGCTGCTTTGGAACAAAAAGTCATAAATTGTGACCAACTAAGCACATATTTTGACAAAAAAAATATATGGATTTTTATAAAAATATAGAATCATAGATACGAAGTGGTAAACATTATAATTTAGCTTCATGCGATACTAATGTCTAAAATATATCATAAACGTTTGTCTAAAAAATGAAATCTATCATTAGCTGCTTCTTTCTTTCTCTCTTACTTTTTTTTTTTTTTTCGAATTGTATACAATGAACAAAATTAGAAACTACAAAGCAAATAAGTCGGATCTGAGCCCAAACAACGGTAGCAACAAATCCCACCACATTCAGTTTAAAACTCTACTTTCTATTTGTGCTCATCAAATAAGGCGTCTCAACAGTTGTACTCAAACTCAGCAATTACTCCTTCTCCAATACTACTTACTACATTATTTGATAGTCAGTACTATGTTTGTATTTCTTTCTCGCTCTCTTGTGTTTAATCTTTGTTAGTACTCGGTAAATCCTTCATTATTTGATAGTCAGTTAATGGCACAGTTCAATTTAACATCTATTACCCTACAGCCAAGGCCGGTCCTAACATTTTGGGGACCTTGGGCCAAATCTTTAAAATGGTACCTTTAATAAAATAATTTTATTTCACCTTAGATCGACTGTCGTTATACTTTAAAAAATATTTTTAAACCTGCTTTTTTGTCTCCTTTCTCTAGACCTGAGACCGACAAAGGGTTAACGAATAAGGATACATGAAGTCAAAACGACATATCACACTTGCAAAATTGCATAAAATAAATTGAAATTTTAGGGAAAAATAGAGAGTAATCTCATAATAAACTATATATCTTTTACTTCAAGTTTAAGTTATAACATGGGGCCTACTTAAAAAAAAAAAATTGGGCTTTTTCTTTTTTATCTTCAACAAACTTGTGGGAAACACATGGGCCTTTTAGGTGAGTGCTAAGATAAACTTTGAAATCTTTTTTTTTTTTTTTTTCCAAAATTATATACTCACGTTAGTTAAAATATAGACAGAGGGAGCCTTCTTTTGGGTGGGGGACTCTGTTGCTGTCACGGGGTCACTAATGAGAGGGTTTACCCTAAGGAAATTTTTCTCACTCAATATCACTCCGTAGTGCCTAAGGACCACCTTAGTACAACACACCAATAAATTTCACACTAACAAGCAACAATAGGCACAAAGGGGAGCTTTACTAATCTTTGATTGATGGGTTACCACTCTACCACCTTATGCTTCCCCAAGCATAAGGGGTTGGCTTTATAGAAAATAGCCTGAAGTGGTTACATAACCAAATGGACACATGTCCTAATTTACAAGCATCAAAGACTAAGTAAACCGCACCACACTCCCACGTAGTCAAGCAGTTGCCTAACTGCTTGCCTCCTCTGCTGCCATCTGGCCTCGTAACTGCCATGACCACCTGGTCAATAGGCACATCTTCAATGTGCTAGGAACTTGCTTGGATGTGCCTTGGTTATGCTTTGAGCCATGACCAAGGTACTTGCCTAACCGCCTAGGAACTGTCATGTTTGACTTGGTCCATCCAAGCCTAGGAACGCTCCTTGATCTTAGGGTCGTGCTTGGTCGTGCCAGCTGAGCCTAGGCACCTTTGGGTGCGTGCCGGAGCCTGACTGAGTCCAGGTCCTACCGGCTCAGAGGTGGTTGCATGATGGTCTTTAGGCAAGGCCTTGGCATGTACGTCCAAGGCCTTCTATAGGGTCACCCTTGCCTTCCTGCCCATACCACCCCCACGAGAGGTCCCTCCCCTATAGATGTTAAGCCGTTCCTGGCCCTCCAATAGGGAACATCCAAAAGTGAGACGAATCATACTTTGACCTGGTCAACGCTAGAGTCAAGGAAATTCAACTATGCTCCTGCCAAGGTCTTGCCTTGTCCGTGCCAAGATGTGACCTTGCTTGTGCCAAGCTTTCGCTAAGGTACTCCCCAAGTCACCATTGTGCTCGCCCCAGGGAGAGCGCCTTGCCCGCGCACGTGCTCACTTAGGTACACACGTCGTGCTCACTAAGGTAAGCACGCCTTGCTCGCTAAGGTCTGTACCATGCCCGCTTAAGTACGTGTCATGTCACACCGTGCCCGCTAAGGTATGCGTTGTGCCACTCCGTGCCCGTTAAGGTACGCGTCGTGTCACACCGCGCCGCGCGACCCCCTGCCCTCTAAGGTATGTGTCGTGCCACCCCGTGCCCGTTAAGGTACGCACCTGCCACTCCGTGCCCGCTAAGGTACGCGTCATGCCACACCTTACCCACTTAGGTACGCACCATGCATTGAACCTCAATCCATCACCTGAGTCCCCCGAAGCCTCCCGAGTCCAGTGAGACTCGATCATTTGTTGAGTTATCATGCTACCCAGCCCAACATGCTTCCGGTCCAACTATTGGAGTAACAGTTGCCCTTCTCGTCCAGGCACACCCCCTAACAGCAGCACAAAGTACATGCGTTGAACATCAAGACGAGCTCTAAAGAAGATGAAATGGTGGAGTTTTAGTTCAAGTTTTACACCCACCACATACGTCGATATTATGTGAAACATAGGGGAAGTGATCCACCATATTTGTTAAGGTTGCAAGATTGTAGCATGCGCGCAATGAAGGTTGACACTTGTTTATCAGATTACAGTGCTAGTCCCCGGGAGAAAGCAGTTGTTGACTCATTTGTTGATCTTAAACTGTATAATACTTACTTTTATGTAGATGTTATAGATAGTCAAGTCTCCTTGGTGGTCAGGAAGGTAAAGAAGTTAGCGATCAGTGCGCGATCAGGGGCGTAAGAAGATGGGCATGGAAGTGGAGATTAAGGTGTTGACGAACTTTGTGTATAATAAGGAAGAGGGAATGCAGACAGCTATGTTGGAGTCAATCGAGGGAGGAACTTTAAGTTTTGTCCTCGCATCGAGATCTGCAATTAATGATCTCGAGAATGTGACGTCGCAAATGGATTTATTTGGCAATGGTGATGATGGTGATTATAATTGTCAAATTTGTTTGGATGACATGAAGTTTGGTACTTAGATCACACGTAAGCCTTGCTCTCATATGTTTCATTCAAGTTGTATCGTTAAATGGTTAGAGACAAACCATGTTTGCCTATTGAATAGGTTTTTTTTTAAAACACCTATTGTGTAGGTTTAAATTGCCTATTTGATTTTGCTGTAACTTTTTATTTTGGTCTTTGCATTTAACTTAAAAGATTATTTATAGAACATACTACCTCCAGTAAAAAATGTAAGTCATTTAAGGTAAAGACAAGAATTAAGAGAGCCTTAATTACAAGTGTAATTTACATATATGTACTTTGACATTAAATGAATGGAAGAATTGAAAATTCATAAATATTTGGATTGCATAAGGGTAAAATGGATAAAAAAAAACAATAAATACACTCTTGAATTCCGAAAACAACTTACAATTTTGAACAAGAGGTTTTTGCTAGAATAACTTATATTATTGATCAGAGGGAGTACAAGATAATCCACACCATTAACTGAAATAAAAAGTTCGCAATTTCTCTCTAACAATCTCTTGCTCTAAGAGCATCTCCAACCACGAAACTCTATTTTCCCATCTAGTTTATAGTTTTGTCACATCAAACTATTTCTTCTCCAACCACAAACTTTATTTCAACACTAAAACACTATTTTGTACAAATATTTTTTTCTTTATTTATTTGTATTAATTTTAATAAACTATCTAATCAATAAAAAATTAAGGAAAAAATATATTTGTATATTTCTAGAAAAAGATAATACACACTTAATTTTGTTAGGAATAAAATAAGTAAAAAATAAAAAATAAAAAAGACATCTCGCTAAAATAGCAGGAGAAATAAAGTTTGGTTGTATTCTATTTCTCCTTTTACATGCTATTATAGCATCTGCTGGAGTTGTTCTAAAGGGAGTTAAGTTGGTACTGGTAGTGTAGGGAAGTGTGAGGAAAGATATTCCTTTCTCATTTTAATGCTAAGAAACTAATGGCTTGTTCGGTTTATAGGTTGAAGTAGGGTTACGTAGTTGGACTAAATAGTTGGATTAAATAATGCAGGTGTTCGGTTCGCATATATAATAATCCACATGACAATTTCAGCCTACAAGCTTGGGACTATTTAAACCACGATTTCATCAGTTTATTTAGTCCTACCATGTGACTTATCAAATCACAAAACTGCCCTCATCAAGAACAGTGCCTGCAACACAACCAAACTGCCTTCACTTCTCCAAACTAGTCGACAGCAAACCCTAGCCCCAATGCAAACCCATGGCTTCTTCTTTTGTTATGCAACCCTCCACCACTTCTCCTCACCAACCTTCACGTTTTTGGGTACTCAACCCATAAAATTCTGATCCTAAACTCACCGATCAATCCAAAAACAAATCCCCAAATCACTTCAATTTCGATCTTGAAATGGCGAGCCAAAAAGAACCCACATTGAAAAAACCAAAGGAACATAGAGGCGACGATGGCTACGTGGAAGCGCAGACGAGTGGTGGTGGGTATAGGGTTTCGTCAATTCTGAAGCGATGGAAGAGAGAGAACTTGTTGATGACGGGGTCTTTGATTCTCAGAGGCGTTACTTGAGATGGGTGTTCTTGGATCCAAGTTTTGATTTTGAACAAATGGGTGTCTCTAATGGAGACGTTAATTGAAATGGGTGTTTCTAATTTTGTGTTAATTCAAATGGTAAGTCACATCTATCAATTATCAACAATAAAATCAGAGATGGAATTGTCGAGAGGCTCTACGCGCTGCCTGTGATCTCTCGTTTGCGGTCATCAAGAATGACATCAGATGATGATGGGTGATAAGGAGGAGCGTAGCAGCCATGAATTGAAAGGTGGAGGTTGGTCGTCGACTCCGATCTTGACTGATGACGGCGATGAAGATCGAGATCGAAGAAGGTTTTCTGGAAATTCAATTGATGATGATGATGATGATTATGAGCAAACTAGGATTTTGAACATCAAGGGCACTTTAGTAATTTTACCAATTGAAATCACATTTACTCCTACCCCAATCGAACAAGTTACCCTAAACTAAGACTGGCAATTTGAGACATGAAACGTTTAACACGACACGACACGTAATAATCATGTCATAAGTCTGGCATAAGTGGGTCTAGGTCATAAACAAATTAACTTGTTTATAGACGGTTAATAAACGAGTCATTAACATGTTAACCTATTTGACTCGTTTATAACCCACTTAACACGATTAAGGAATGATGTATAAATAATAAATATGTTATAATAAATAAATTATTACAAAATTTACCTATTTGAGTACATGTTAACAACATGATTTATTCTTTTTATTTATAGACATCCTTTTCCATCTTTTCAATACTTAACTTTATTTTTAGAGGAAATATTTATTTTACTTTTATATATTATTCAGGTTTAAAATTTTATTAATAATTATTTATTAAAAAATATGAAAATTTACTTGTTTTTTATAGGATTCTTGTTGTTTTGTATATGTTATTTGTTATGAGTAATTTTCCCTTCATTATTAATACTAAAGAGTAAAGACTTGAATGAAAAAGTAAAGTGAAACTTAAGACTACATCTCCATTATAAAATTTTAAAAATTTATGATTATGTTCATTTAAATTTATTCATATAGATATTTTTAAAAATGTAGTAAACAAATTATAAAAATTTAAATAAATTAAAAAGATAAAATACAATATTTAATAAACACGTGACACGAATACTGACATGTTTATAACACGACCCACTTAGACACGAAAACGATTAACACGATTAATAAACATATCATGTCATGGGTTTGCATTATATGGGTCATGACCTATTTATAACACGACACGTTTACGACTCGCCGACACGAATTGCCACCCATACCCTAAACGGTTTAACACCTAAACCCAAGTGTTAATCCTAGTATGAAATAATCCCATGATCTTAGGACACCCGGGTAGGCGAGCCGAACAGGCCATAAGTAGCAATTGTTTGTTTATTCTTATAACTTTAAGCCAGGGATAGGTTTAGATTATGTAGTATATCTCATTTATTTTCTCAAGTCTTATTCAACTACTTTTTTTTTTCTTTTTTCTTTTTTTGGCCAAAGTTGGTTAACTAGTTGGAATCTTAAAAAACATGCCCAGTCATTTTCTGTGCATAAAAGCATAATGCACAGACAGAGGCTTAACTTGTCGAATTTGGTTTTTTTTTTCCAAGTATTTAATTTTTTTTTATCTAGAGCTTTATTTCTTGAGAAAGTATCGAGATGTTTTTAGTTATATTTGAAAACAATATTCTAATGTTGCTGAGTTAAATGTAAATTGGGCTCTTAGGATAATATAAAACCATTTCAAAGGCCTAAATTGCCTTAGTGACCTTACATATAAGCATATATAAAATTTTCAAACTACATTAAACTAAAGAGCAAGGAAAACTCTAATCGTTTTCTCCTATTTTTGTTGTAACCTAAAACTGAATCAAACCACAACACAACATGTTCATAAATGAAAAGCAGTCTCTAATACAATCAAAGATGTTCAATAACAAGGAGAAATTGGGAGGGGCTAACTAATAACTCTAATAATAATTAAAACCACTGATCCCTTTTGTTTTTTCCAAAACAGTAAAGTGATGCATATATATTATCACGTTTCAAATAATGCAAATGCTAAAAATGGTGGAGATATGAGAAGGCGCCTTCTTTGAGATTTCCCATCTTGGATAAACAGTTTAACAACTCAACCGGGTGATTAGAAGAATAGACCTTTTAAGAATTCGAATATTCTTTGTAGAACTAAATGGTCATCTTTGAGTTTGAGAGAATCAAAAGAGAAAAGAAATTAAATAGGAGTAAGAAGAAATGGTCATCGTTCTGACATTGAAGAACCAACATCTTTTTAGGAGTGTTATAATAGTGTGGCACACTGGCAGCCCCTCTTTTAACAATGAATTTCCTTAATTTTCTTCCGTAGGTTCTCTCAAACTCAAAAAGGAAACGTTTTCTCGGTAGATAATGAAAGAGAAATTAACAAAAGAAAGGCATAAAAGGACAAGAAAGAAAAGAAAGAAAGTAGAAAAGATATAGACTTGTGACAAATTGTCGAAGAAAAACTCCGAAATATAGCATGACAGTATTGGAGTTGATAATGCCAAATTTCTTTTTCCTTGAGAAAAGATCAAATTGATTAAATCACAAAGTACCTTTAGTTCTTTCTTTCTTTTTTTTGTTTGTATTTGAAAAAAGTACCTTTAGTTCTTTCTTTTTTTTTTGTTTGTATTTTTTTCTTTTTTTGTATTAGAAAACAGTACCTTTAGTTCTTTCTTTCTTTTTTTGTTTGTATTTGAAAACAGTACCTTTAGTTCTTTCTTTTTTTTTTGTTTGTATTTTTTTCTTTTTTTGTATTAGAAAACAGTACCTTTAGTTCTTTCCTTTTTTTGTTTGTATTTGAAAACAGTACCTTTAGTTCTTTCTTTTTTTTTTTTGTTTGTATTTTTTTCTTTTTTTGTATTAGAAAACAGTACCTTTAGTTCTTTCCTTTTTTTGTTTGTATTTGAAAACAGTACCTTTAGTTCTTTCTTTTTTTTTTTTTGTTTGTATTTTTTTCTTTTTTTGTATTAGAAAACAGTATCTTTAGTTCTTTCCTTTTTTTGTTTGTATTTGAAAACAGTACCTTTAGTTCTCTCTTTTTTTTTTTTTTGTTTATATTTGAAAACAGTACCTTTAGTTCTTTCTTTTTTTTTTGTTTGTATTTTTTTCTTTTTTTGTATTAGAAAACAGTACCTTTAGTTCTTTCCTTTTTTTGTTTGTATTTGAAAACAGTACCTTTAGTTCTTTCTTTTTTTTTTTTTGTTTGTATTTTTTTCTTTTTTTGTATTAGAAAACAGTATCTTTAGTTCTTTCCTTTTTTTGTTTGTATTTGAAAACAGTACCTTTAGTTCTCTCTTTTTTTTTTTTTGTTTATATTTGAAAACAGTACCTTTAGTTCTTTCTTTTTTTTTGTTTGTATTTTTTTCTTTTTTTGTATTAGAAAACAGTACCTTTAGTTCTTTCTTTTTTTTGTTTGTATTTGAAAACAGTACCTTTAGTTCTTTCTTTTTTTTTTTTTGTTTGTATTTGAAAACAGTACCTTTAGTTCTTTTGAATCATATCAATCAACTTTTTTAAGAAATCGAACCTCACAAATTGAAGGTAGTTGCTATGAAAGTCATGCATAAGGAAGAACAAACCAAGAAAAGAGAAGTTACCTGAAAAGTAATTGAGCTTCAGATGAACAGACATATATATATAAGCTCCAACTGAATTTCCATAAATTAAGTGCCCTTGAAGGCACAAATTATAATTAGTAAAGCTACTGCACATGGAAATTCCATATTAAGAAATAAACGTACTTCTTTAAAACAAACTACACGTATGCTATGGTAAAAAAAAAAAAAAAAAAAAAAAAAAAAACTACATGTCTGCTAAAAGGCAAGGTTTGAAGAGGTGGTCGGTTCAGCTCCCTTTGAAGTCAAAAAAAAAAATAATAATAAAGTATGCTCCTTTATTTGTGTTGAATTAATAAGCAGTAACTCCACCAAAATGTAGGAAAATAAGAATAAAGAAGATTGCATTTGCAATTAGGATCAAAGGAATTTATCTTAACAAAGATCACATGCACCAAGAAGGGGCAACAAGCAATTCCTAACGAATCCGAAATTCTCTTCAATAGATGACAAATTACACATACATATCATGGAAAAGATCAAAAACCCTAAAGATCGGTGATGAAGGATAAGATTCTGAAACAATCACACATGAATGAGAAACTCCGTTAGATCATAAGAAATTAAAATGAGGTTCATAACACTCACCAGGTCTGATCTGAGCAACTCGTCAGCCGATTCGATCCAGAGATTTCTTCATAAACAGAAAAGATTTCACCACATAGGCTTAGCAAAGTAATTTAAGTTAAATCTCTTCTGGCTGCGTTATTTTTTTTTTTTTTTTTTTTTTTTTTTTTTTTTTTTTTTTTTTTTTTGCCCCCTTTTTGGGTAAATTTTAGGGCTTTTGCTTTGATTTGATTGTATTTATGGCAGTTTTTTTTTGGTAGAATTTATTTTTTTATTTTTAATGTTTAATTGTTTTTACTAAGACGTGTGTAAAAATATCGCCCGTTATATGCAAATCAGTTTTACTATAGGTAAACCAGTTATTTTTTTTTTCCAAAATGTCTTTGTCTTTGTACATCCCTATTCCCAACAATGCGATAAAGAAGGAGAAAATACTTGAGCCCTAAGTCGATCTTTGCGTTCACCCCACGATTGTTGTTCATCTTCGCATCACCTCAGTCGATCTTCGTGTTACCTCTGTTTATTTTTGCTCCCACCCTAAGTATGGCTTTATCTTGTTTCCATGTAATCGTCGTGCAATCAACGACTGAAAATTGGTTGATTTAGGGTTGCTTACATTAATATGGATGTTTTATCAATTTTTTTTTACTATTTTTGAACAATTTTGGTAGTTGTGTATGTGTTTGTAACTGCTTTTGATCTAATATGTTGATCCATTTGTGCGTTGTTGATAGTTAACACTTGATCGGTGACACAGGACAGATTGACAGTGCACTGTTCTGTTGAACGTGACCAAACAATGTATGTTAGTCGTTCTTTGATGACCAAACCACATTGTAGTGTTCAAAACTTGGTTTGAATAAATGTTTGTTCAGTCACCTATGACTGAACATGCATGTTTCAATCGGCCTCGACAAACCGAGCAAAAGCAATTTATTTGGCCCTGCAAGGCTGAACCAGAGGTAGAATCCTTGGTTTGAACACAAAAAAAATATAAAAATTAAATGAAAACTCATGAAATACTTCTCCATCTTACACATATCTATCACTTACACGTTCATCCTCCATTTTTATAGTAAATACAACCGAACAATGCAAACAAACAATGCCCCTTACCAAGACAAAAAAAAAATTGTTCAAACCTTATAAAATGCATTAAAAATAGTGTAGAAACATGATTTTTCAGCAAGAAATATAAAGAAATCAACGCTTATGATGGTAGCCAGTGGGCTCTGAAATCACAAGTTCACGTCGTCGGTAGTAGGAGGGGATTATCTGAGTCAAAGGTGGTGTTTGTGTGGGGGTGCCCAACGTGAAAAATAAGAAAGACATTTTTGGAAAATGAGTGAAAAAAATAATAAAAAGTGGTTTACACATAGCGGGGCCGTTAAGCCGTTAAAAATAAAGAGAATGTTTGGTAAGGAAAGAACTATTTTCTTTAGAAAGTTATTATATTAATGTGATTTCTAAGTATACTTTCCTTATTGATACATTATTAATCTTTATAAACAAGTGTATCTCTTTGTATTCAATTTGTCTATATTATTACAAATTCAATTACATTAATATAGTATCATAGTCAAAACTTTAATTCAGGTTAAAGCCTTTAAGGTGAAATGATAAAGAGATCCTGGTTCGATTTTGACTAAAAAAAAAAAAAAAAGGGAAAAAAAACCATAGCAAGTCAGTGGTGGACCGCTCTGTGGTGTTCACTTCAATTTTGATGTTTCTTCGTCTTCGTTTCTCTATATACTCTGCTTTGTCCCTTAGTCAACAAGGGAATGGTCCCGTGTGTTTTCTGTTCATTTTCACGCTTCTCGATATATCTGTGCCATTGACAAAAAATACAATAAAATGTCACAATTTCTTAGGCGATTTTGCAGAATACCATTAGAACATATAAAGAAACAAAACAATGAGGTAATATTTACCTAGCTATCTTGACCCGCTAACACAGTAGAACCGTAGAACTACACAGATTGAACCAACAAGGCAACAACTGCATATGATCGATGAGACTTGCAATTTCATGACAAGAATGCGTCTCATATAGTCAAATTAATTTTTGCTTTGTCAGCAATATACATTTTGATGTTCCATTCTTATTACATAGATTGTTAAACTACTTAATTTAGTTTTTAAAACTCGAGTTCACATGCATCGCCATCTACTCGATTTAGAACAATTTTAGAGAATAATATTTCATTGCACTCATGTAATGGTCTATTTACAAAAGGATCTATCCGAGGATAGGCCGGTGTATAGGATAGAAAAGAATAAAATTCAATCTTGGAGAGATAGGGCATAGACAAACAAATATAATACACTCATTGGGTTCTTCATGTGTGGTTAAGCTAAGGGGTGCTCTACAATTTGTGGTAAGCGCGCATGAGCAGCAAAGGTGGTAGTGATACATTCAGTTGTTTTCACTTCAAGCAATCGGTCTCAAATGTGTCATGAGGAGTATAAGGTTCTTCTTACAAATCACCTTTGACACGCCCTTTCACTAATTAAAGACTAAAGTTAGCTACTCCATGACAAGGGCAAGATATTTTAAGGTACCTTGGTATCTCCAACTCCAAAAAGTTGGTTGGACTCATTCACCTGTTGCTCACTTGGATACTATAATAATATTCTCAATTTTTGTTTTTATTTTCTTATACAAATCTTTTTCTTGGCCCCTTTATACTTAGGCTCTTAACCATTTACGTGCATTCAATCTCATGATTTGAAAGAAACTAATATATTTAAAGTTGATCCATTCAAAATTAGATTATATGACTTCTTGATCATGAAGCGTGTCTCAGTAGTATTTTCAGTTTTCATGTTCATATTCTTTGTGCTTGACTCTAAAAACTGAGCAAAAAGAATTTTTTAGTTGTCGTCTAGTTTGATTAAGGTTTTGAAAATGATTTTACTTTGAACTAAATTGCGATCTTTTATATAAAAGGGACTGTTTTATTACTTTGGTAAAATATTTTCTGACCTCCAACATAAGATATGTTGAATAATTAAACATCAAAAAAAAGAGATTATCCAAACTCAGCCCACTTTTTTTTTGAAATTAGCTAGGCCGACCCCATACCCTGGCACCACTATAGTAGCGTTGAATCAGCTAGTTTGAACTTAACAAAATCACATTAACTCTTCAAACCTGACCATTTTTTTGTTCTTCCCTCTTTATTATTTACTCAAATTCTTATCTTTACAATTAACCTTTTTCCTTTTTCGACAAAGGGCTTTTGACTTTTAGCTTGATATTTTTGTGCTCCATTTGATTCTTCACTAACTCGCAATGTACCTGGTCATCATTCGGTTATTCTTTTTCAGAAAGAAAGCAGGGGATGTAAGCATTCTTTGATGTAAGCATTTTATTGGCCATTGTTTGTTGAGAGGTAAAGTTATCTCCAACTAGATAACTTGTAGAGAGTTGGGAACTAATCTTATTTGATTATTCAACTTCTCTGCAAGTTATCTCCCAAGTGTTATTGACACAATTACCCCTAATTAATGACCATCTTATTACTCATATCTCTTTTATTTGAAAGTTATTTACGTGAATTCATATCTTTTATTGATAAAAATTTTCAACTTTCCTACAAGTTTAAAGATTTATCAAACATGAAAATATCAACTTCAAGGAGTTGACTCCAAAAAAATAACTTCAAACTAACACTATAAGCTAACAAAAATGAACCAAACGAAGCCATAAGAAATATATATTTTTCAAAGAATTACCTGCACAAGCTTTTAGTCTCCAAAAATCACCAAGAACTTTATTGCCCTCATGAGCCTCAAACATTCGACACATTATTTGATGGTACAAGTGCCTTTTTAGAGGCTTGAGAGAGAACTTTTAAGCTTCACAATTAATATCAATTTCCATCTAATTGATGTAACCTAAACAGAGCTTGATAGACATAATGTTGATTAAAAATATAAGTTACATATTCAGGTTATTATGTAAACACATAAAAATAATAATTATGAGACACATAATAGTCTAACGGCAACAAAGCAAAAAAAAAAAAAAAAAAAAAAAAAATGTTTTTGAGATCCATCGTTGTCTTGGTCCTTTCTCAATTTGAGTTTGACTAGTCATATTGGGATGATCTGGAGCACCTTTCCTAACACCTCAAAGTAGTCAGAGAACATAATGTAGTAGTTGAGACTCGAACTCGAGATCATTGCCTAAATCAACGTCTTAAGCTTGAGTTGCTACCACTACACTACACCACTCCATGCAAACAAATACCATAACTTTTGTACGAGTATCAATTGTAATTGCCCTACTTACTTTCTATATATATTACTCCAAAGTTGATAAGAAAAATTTATTATAAAACACACCAAGTCACCATTATTCTCACTATTGTTTAACTATTATTTTTCTTTTATTTTTTTAAAATCTAAAGTTAACTTTTCTTCCAAATAATTAGAGCCCCGCCAAGGCGCCCCACCGTTTACTTGGTGCACCCCGATTATGCGTGACACCCCAAATACAAATTTTAATTTATAAAAGGCAACCCACATTTTTACCAAAATACACATTTATACCAACCGAAGCACCCAACTCCAAAATCATAGTCGAGACATCTATTTTAGGTTTGACAACATATGGTCGAGCCTTATCTTCTAAGCTTGGTGTTGTTCAACCAAACCTTTTTGGTGAAATTTGGTTGACAATTGCAGACCTAAAAGTTCAGCGCACATTCCGACCGACTCTCCAATCAAAAGTTCGACAGGCTTTAATCGACTCTCGAACTAAAGGTTTCATAGGCTCTGACTGACTCTCCAATAAGAGACTCGGATCTGCGAGGCAAAACCACTCAATAATGCCCTATAAATCACAATAAGAGTGTGCAGATGGATGATAGTGGGGTGCATAAAATGAGAAGAAAGATTGGGGGTGCACTAACCACAATAAAGGGCATAAGAGTCATTTTACAGTAGAATGAGACTTTTTTAAAGTTTGACTTTTTTGTTGGGATGCCCTAAGTAAACAGTGAGGTGCTTGTAGTCGGGCTCAATAATTATGTATTTCAATTTCTTTTTTTTTTCATAATCAGGTTCATGGATGTTCGACCCTAGTTAATTTGAGATTGAGGCTTTGTCAATGTAATCACGAATGTTCGAAATATTTTTACAATCAATGAAAACATTTTTAATACATGAGGGTATTTTGGAAAAACTACTTTGAGGGTATTTTGGAAAAACCACGTTTTTTAATTAAAAAATAGATCTTCATTATACGTGAAAACTTAAACATGGGGTTGGGTAGTTTTTTTTTTTTGGTAAACTGTTGGGTAGTTAATACAACTATCCAAAATAAAAAACCTATCACGCCACTCTATTTCAAAATTCTCTCCTAAGCTTTTTCCTAATATATGGTTGGAGATAATAATTTTCAATTTAGTAACCGTTCCCACTTTTCTTTTAAACGAAAAATTGTAGAGAGAGAGAGTCATGGTTTAAAAAGAGAAAAATAAGTGGGTGAGGAAGCCAATTAGTTTCCTTAATACTCCCTCCATTTTTTTTTATAAGTCGTTTAAGGTATTAGCATGAAGAAATCCATAAATACTAACTGATAAAACGTGCTCTCATTATGGAAGTTGAAATCAAACCGAAAATCATAATCATCTCTTTAAATATAGAAACCATTAGATATATGTATATGTATGTATATACAAAATATAGAATCTTTACTCTATTTAGAAACAAAACCTTCTCTCTCTTTTTTGCGTGTTGATGAACAAAACATGAGACTGGACGAGGACCGTTGTCACTGACGAGAAGATGGAGAAGAGTGATGGTTTCGATAGGAGGATACAATGAGAAATTGACTAGTAATGATGAGGATGAATTTTTTTTTTCGTTTGTTCAGTTTCAAGTTGCACTTTATATATGTTCATGATAACGATTACGATGATTTTTTTTTTCTTGGTATTTTATGTTCATAATGATGAATTATGATATTTTTTATAGGTAGGATGTGGTGGTTTTGAAAACCATATCAGTGTTGTGTCACAGGATGGGGTACACCTTAATTTGAAAAAGGAATAAGAAGAAAAGTGTGTTAGGTTCTGTCCAAACCAAACGCTTGGAGGCAGATCTATGGCGTGTCTTGGTAATTTTGGATGACGATAATAACAACTAAATCAAGATCAATGATCCACTGTACTATTGTAGATCACTGAGTGAGGAGTGATTTAGATTACACTTATCCTTAAGACTACTGATTTCATCACTCTATGTCGCCAAGACGTTTGCTCACTGTTTAGGTCTTTAATGGTAATTTATGCAATGCCAATGCTTACCCTCTTTCCTACCAAAGTTTCTTTTTCACATTGGTACAAGGAAATATCTATATATGGATGGATCAAGAGGTTAGAGTGGAATACTACATATTTTGATCGTCTCAAAGTGGTCAAACAGGCAGAGATAGAACTACACAACCATTATTGACTTGGCTTATCTAGCATTGGCCAGGGTATGTGCACCCAACAAATAATTAAAGGCAAATCATTTTTTTTTTTTTTTTTTTTTTTTTTTTTTTTTTTTTTTTCTTTCCAAAATGTCCTTCTTCCTTCTCCTTCCTTCTCACATTGTGCACCTCCTCACGTCTCCTCCGACCACCGTCGACGTAAACGTAAAATTTCGGAGCGCACTATCATCTTAAGAGTCGATTTCTTTATCTTCCTCGTTGAAAAATCATGTTTCTCCACCATTTTGAATGCATTTTATAGGTTTTGAACAAAAAAAATTTTGGGCATTGTTTGTTTGCATTGTTCAGTGGTTATTTACCATAAAAATGGAGGATGGATGTGTAGGAGCTACGGGTGTATAAGATGGAGAGGTATCTCTTGAGTTTTCATTCAATTTTTGTTTTTTTTTTTTTTTCGTGTTCAAACCAAGGGTTCTGCCTCTGGTACGTCCTCGCAGGGCTGAACAAATAGTTTTGGCTCGGTTTGTCGAGACTAATTGAAACATGTCTGTTCGGTCAGAGGTGACCAGACAAAGATTTGTTCAAACCAAGTTTTGAATACTACAATGTGGTTCCGTCATCAAAAACCGATTAACATCATTGTTCGGTCACCTTCAACTGAATAATGCACTTTCAATTGGTCATGTATCACCGATCAAGCGTCGACCATCAACAACGCACAAATCGACCAAAATATTATATCAAAAACAATTACAAACACATACATTACCAAAATTGTTAAAACATTCATATTAAAATCCTAAATCGACCAAGTTAGTCGTCAATTGTGTGTCGACCGCCTCGAAGCAAAATAAAGCAAGATCTAGGGTGAGAGAGCGAAGATAAACAGTGGAGAAACATGATTTTCAAGCGACGAAGATGAAGAAAATTACGATGATAGTGAGCTCCGAAATTGCAAGTTTGCGTCACGGGTGGTCGGAGAAGACATTTGTGAGGGGGTGCACAATGTGAGAAGGAAGAAGAAGGAAGAAGAAGGAAGTAGGGCATTTTGGAAAAGAAAAAAAAAAGGTGGTTTGCCCATAGTAATTTGTGGGATGCACATAGCCTGGCCGATCTAGCATGAAGAATTTAAGCTTTCGTAATTATAGTGCTTTTTTATTTTATTTTTTCAATGTTCAAATGTTATATTGGAAAATGGATTGATGGTTTGCTTAAGTGCTATTAGAAGGCTAATTATTGTTGTGTTTAACACGAAAATCCTTGCATATATGCATATATTAGTTTTTCATATAAGACCTATCAAAAACTAATATGTAAGCTGTTTTCAAAAAATAAAAATAAAAATAAAAATAATAATGTACATTCCATATTTCATATTGCAGCGCACTAACCCGTTCTCTAGAAATGTTTACTTTTTTTTTTGGTAGGATAGAAATGTTTAATTTGATCGAGTATAATAATTTTTTTGAGGTTCGATTTTCTATAATAAATAAACTGTGTTTTGACCTTTTTTGTTTGTTGAAAACTAACTCTTTTCACTTTTGATAATAATTCACTTAAAACTACATCTTACATGAAGATGGTTAAATAATGAAAAAAAAAAACCAAGAAAAAAAATTATTCTAAGCTTACTCTCAAACTAGATCGATGATAGTTTTCTCAAAAAAAAAAAAACTAGATGATAGCTGCTAAAAAAATTCTCAAAGTATTTTTATTTTAATGTAAAGATTTGAGCATAAAAAAGAATAGGAAAATGATAATTTAACACACTCTTAATACACACTTTAGGCACCACCTTTGTCTTTTAGTCGTTTATTATATTTTGTTAGATGTAGGATCCACACCTGGGGTGACAAAAAAGAGCCATAAATGACTAAAAGATATAAGTGTACGATAAAAATGTATCATTTTATCATTTTTCAAAAGAATAAAGCATTCTATTTTTGCACCGGTTGACTAGTTAAGCATAATACAAAGTTCCAAGCTAGTAGAACTTAGTTATCTAATTCGAAAACCATTTATTCATGTACAACATTATATATAGTTAATTTCTTAAATTAATCTTAAAACAAGGCTAAAATTATGTTTCAAAAAGCATGTATATAAATGATTTGGATACAGTATCACTCCATGCATGTTGCAAATCCTCTATAAATCACGAACGTTTTAGGAAGATCCTTTATTCACACACTTATAATTATAAGCAAATATGATACCATAATAGAGAGAATATATGAAAAGGATATGTATATATATATATATATATATATATATATGCATGTAACATAATGAAAAAAAAAAAAAAAGAAGATTGATATATGGTATGGATGAACAGATTCACAATATATGCCGATCTCACACCTATGATTGTGTTATGCTTCACGGGATGCTACCATTCAACCATATATAAATACAGAAAGTCTGTTTGGACTTTTAGAGTCCGGATTCATAGGGAGTTTTTTAAATTTTAACAAATATCAAAGGAGAGTTATAAGTTGTTATTTCAAAGTTATTTATTGCTTGAGGGTGACTTTGTAATAAAAAAATTTCAAAAACTCCTTAGGAATCCAGACTCTAAGAGTCTAAATAACACTACTTATATAAATATATGATTATGTTATCACAACTATTTACAACCATTGGATTCTGATCCAACACATTAATCGAGGTGTCATAAATATATAGGAAAATTCTACAATGGAGCCCAAATATATACCCATGCTATGGGAACTCCTCAAAATATGTTGTGCATTTATGACACTTCGATTAATGTGTTGGATTATAATGTAATAGTTGTAAATAATATACCCATGGCATGATATATATTTGATTATCATGATAGTAATACTCATATATATATATATATATATATATATATATATATATACACGCACACTAGCCAACAGGCACGTGCGTCGCACGTGAGAGCTAAGATGGTAAATATTGTTTCAAGATAACAAATTTTAGGGTCTACACAATTTCTAGTCAAAGATCGGCGCATGCAATTTCTTTTGAATGAAAATAATTAGATGAAAATATTTTCTTTTGCAGTTTATCCACGAATATTTTTTTTGAAGAATAGTTTGTCCGTGAATTTGTTCTAAATAAATTGAGCGTGAGCATATCATTACTTCTTATTACTTTGGCGATCTTTGTTATAGATACATCCCACTTTCTTCTTCAGTCACATGAGTATACTTTTTTTTTTTTCAAAAAAGTGTTTTCTTACTTTTTATTATTACTTTGGAGCGATCTTTGTTGTAGATAGACATCTTGCATTTCAATCCAATTGTGTAATCACTTTAGAGAACTATTCTCTAATAGCACAACAAATAGGAATATGCATTAATTAAGAGTCATTAGCTAGGTGCCCATGCATTTTTTCTTTAAAATTGCTAAAAGATCAAATCAATAAACTTATTTTATTTCCTTTACTAATGGATATAGTGGATCTGACAGTCAAAAGAAATACTGAAATGACCATTCCTCGACCTAGGGTTGAGTCTTCCGACCCAAATTGCCATCGAAGCTCAATACCTAAACCAGACCCAAATAATAGTCTGGCATGCCTAAACAACCTGCGGAATAAGATATCGACAATATGGAAGTAGATTGCGGAATTCGAATTTAAATAAATATCATATGTCACCATAAGCCTCATTATTAGGTATCTCAAATTCATCTAAGCAAAACAAAGCAATATGAAGTCTCCAAAACCGTCAAACGCTTATAAATGGATCAAACTAATTAAGGAAATGTTTATCTATCCAAAGGTCTTCCCTAGGTTACAACCCTTATTAATAATTCTATAATATCACGCAGGGTCGCAACAAGGAGTCTTCAAACGAGAACCTTTCCCTTGCCACGATCTACCGAACTCGCCGATGGACCTGCAATGTAAGTGGGGTGAGATAAAAGAACCAATGGAACTCAATAAGAGGAAAATCTCAATCCACTATCAAACATGCAAGTATTACCTACAAAGTGAAACAATTCTACACGTGAAGTTGTAAATCGAATTGTAAAGCATTTAATGAAAAGTAAATGAGACATGGTTCTTGTTCGTAAATGGGGTATAAGCAAGTTCCAAGTCAAGCAAAGCATGAAAGTAAGATTCATAATTTAATAAGCAAGGAAGATTTATAATTTAATAGGCAAGGAAGTAAGCATTCTTTAGAAACCACATTAAGAGAGAGAATTCACAGTTTGTAAATAAATTTTATTTATTCATGCAACGGGGTCCAATAAGAGATTTACCATAAGAAATAGTAATAAATATAAGTCGTTGTTTCATTCAATGCATTTTAGTTTTTAGTATGAACCTGGTGACCGAAACACATGCCCTCAAGGTGATGAGAATCATTAGTGGACACAATAACCGTTGTGAACCCCAATTAATTCCATCAAGCCAACTACAAGTGCTTCCAAGCCATCACCGATTGTGCTCACTTGTTTATTTGATGGTTCGGAGCGTGAACCCCTCATTTGATAGACTAAACAGTCTCATCCCTCTAGTCGAAGCGCAAACCCCTCATTTAATGGGCACACAGTCGCATCCCGCTACAAGTGGTAATATCACATACGTTCCATAGATAAGTTCATCCATACCAATAACCAAATGTAACCCAATATCATAAGTCCTTTAATTTGAATTCGTGATCTAATATATACTAATAGCATGCCACATTTGATAGATGAGCGACGTTCCCCACTTACCTCGACTCGTCGCGACGCCTATAACAACACCTTGCACGCTCGGGACTCGATGTGAACCTTTGTGCTCTAGACAATTTATAACAACACCGAATTAATGGAAATCTCAATTTAAAGTTTAATATATTTCTATTTTATTTTCTTTGGAGCCTACTAGTGCGAATTCATTGGGTTGTGTCATTCGGGGCCCTTGTCGGGGTGTACGACCTGCATGTAAGTTCCCTGAGGGCACCGGTGTGCATCATTGGTTGAACCAAGGTCTCATTGGCCTTTAATTTTGGTGTAGGGACCAATTGGTCCCTGCTTTAGTTGACTAGGGGCTTTGATCAAACTAGTCAATACCCCATTAGAGTTAGATGGACCTCTGGAATAGTCCAGGGACTTGTCGCTCCTTAAGGACGAACCAGAAACATTGCGTGCCCCTGGTGCGTTGTGGGTAGGGGAAAAATTTCTCCCACCCATAACGCCATCCCTCCCTACCCTCGGACCTTTGTCCGAGGGTGGTCCCCAGTGCTCACCGGTGCTGGGGACCCTCCACCAGGCCGACCAGGCGGCCACTCGCGGTGGAGGCAGCAGTGGGGAAGTAGGGTGGCCAAAAGCCACCCCATTCCCCCTTGTGGCTTGTGTGAGGTGCCCTCCATGGCACCCCACAATCTCCATAATGGCGGCGGTAAGGCTGTTGTCGTCCTACTTCGACGGCACCATGGTGCCGCCACCTAGGATCTTATGAACCCCATTAAAACCACAAAGAACTCAAAAGAATAAGTGAATAAGAAGAAAAGAGGGAGAGATTACTTCTTTGGATCAATATGACTTTTAAAATTTCATTCTCGCCATTCCAAGCTCTCCTCCTTATCTCTCTCTCACGTGGGGGTTTTCACAAAGTGGTGGCCAGGGATGGAGCCAACCAGAGAGAGTAGGGGGAGCCAAATTTAACTATAGTTGAATCCTTCCTGAACTTAATGAGAATTATTCATCTTTTTTTTATCCTCTTTAGTATGTCTTTTAACTTTACAAGTAAATATAGTTTAGCCGCACACGTTTTTTTTTAAGTTAAAAAAACACAATGTTACAACAAAAGAAGAAAAAAAAATAACACCAAGCTTTTAGATTTTTTTTTGAGATCATTTAAATTATTTGAATGCCATTATATATATATGTATAATATGCATTATACAAATGCATAACAAATATTAAATTACAGACATCAATGGTTTTTTTATCAATATTCCAAAATTAGTATCGAGATAGAACAATAAAAAGTGTGAATAATACTCTATAGACTGTAGGGCATAAAAAAGACTTGCATAGGGATGGACATTATATAAGATGGAGAATTGCATAGCGAAAGAGGGTAACATGCGATGTGAATACTAGACTACTAGAGGAATAAAAGAGAACATAAAATATGTACTAAAAAAGGAGAACATAAAACTAATTCCCATGTGGAATTCATTAATTAAAGATGAGAAGTCTGCTTATATAGAACAAAGATCTAGATTAGGTGACGTACATTTGTACAAAGTTGAATGCTTCATATAGATATTCTACATTGATTGAAATGTGTTTTTAAACACATCAAATGAACATCTAAAGCATTATAACCACTTTGTAGCAAATGTGTGTGCGCAAATGTGTCACCTAATTACACCCCCTCCCTGCTTGCTTACTTACAATTGGACTAAAATGCCCCTTTTGAATCATAACTCCAATTGGATTTTATTATTTTAATTAGATTTTATAAATCCCTAACTCATATTTAATTTGATAAAATTCAAAGTGTATTTACAACACATATTTTTATTATGAAATTATGAATATACCCCTAGGCCAGGTCGTGGAAAATTCGGGTCGTTACAAATACTGTGAATCACTCTAAAAAAATAGCTAGCTAGATTGCTTTTCGGTTGTAAACAACTGTCTTTAACAAAAGTATTGATGTATAATCCAAATTGCTGTCAGAAACAGGGCCTCAATTCTTTAACTGAGCTTCAATTGAGAAAAGAGAAAACAATCTTATTATACAAAAAAAAATAAATTAGAGAAAAAACAAAAGGGCATTTACAAATCCCCATCCCGATCAATGGTCATGCTCTCGCTATGGCATCTGATGAAAATACTCGTCTTTAGCACCACCATGATCAAACCTTTAAAACTTATAAAGCCACACAACTACACACGTACACTAATGAAAGGGCTAAATTGTGTTGTGTCTCAAGGAAGCCAAAGAGATGGTGTTGTGTTGTCTGTGTGGAAACTTCACTTTGTTGAAGTTAGTGCTTCAAAAACTTTTAGCTTGTAGTTTAAGGGCAAGCGTTTAGGAGGTCTTATTACTACATACACTCTGCTTCGCTAAAACTTTAAATGTGAATAAATATATTTAAATAAAGTCATACCGCGGTTGAGGGTTCAGTATGTAAACCTTAATAGAAATGTGAAGACTCATCCATCACCGAGCCTACTAATTGAATCTTGATGACCCAAAATTACCTCAACTGTAACATCACCACTCTATTTCCTTATTTTTATTTTTTGAACAAATTAATTAAGATACACATAATAAACTGCTTTAAGAAAATGGCACAGACTCATACTAAAACCAAAATTCTCTTTTGGTATTCAAAAATTAAAAAAAAAACTCTTGTGCCCATTGCAAAACCCACCCAACCCTTCATGATTTCTTGCATATCTCCAACAATTTCAAAACATAGGTCGTCAAAGTCCCATAGCATAACAACATCTTTGTCATAGCTTACTCGAAACAGGAGGGTTTACCTGTGCTCAAAAGACGGTCAGTAATAGGGCCTTAAAGATACATCCCATGATCTACAAAACATCACAACAAATAATAAATTGACAAGCATCATACAAAGCAATTGAACAATTAAACAAACAAAACAAAAAGAAAATAATGATCATCATGTTTCATGATAGAAGTAAGAGAAACAACCTTTGAGCATGCATGCATGTGTACTGCATATTGTCTTCATGAGATTAGAGATGTCATGCATTAGAAGAGAATGGTTACAGTGAAATGACATAAATGTTTCAAAAAACGAAACGAAGCAACTACCAAAAACTGCCAAATAGGCAATGTCAAATTTTATTTTTATTTGAAAAGATGTGCACAATTATCTAAATCTTAATTGAATGGGAAAGTTTAAGGAATAAAATATGGATTTACTATATTACCCTCTATGTATATTCTAGCAACCAATTAAAAAAATGAATTAGTGGCACTTTTGGAAAGTGGGGGGCCAAAAAGGCTTTACCGTGGAAAGTGCCTTGAGAATTTTTATTATAGAATATAGATATATATTGGAAGCCCTGTCCTCTTCATGATACCCTGGGCCATCTTAATTTCTACAGAGGCATATATGTATACATACTAAGAGCATGGAATAAAATCATCCTATCAAAAATATATATAAGATACTAAGACACCTATAGTGTTCAATCAACTCTTCAAACTAGCTCACAGTTACTATGCCAAGGGACAGGGACCCTTTAGTTGTAGGGAGGGTGATAGGGGATGTTGTTGATACTTTTGAGAGGTGTGTACCTCTAAGAGTCATTTATAGGAACAGAAGAGAAATTACAAATGGGTGTGACCTTAGACCTTCAGCGGTTGTCAACCAACCTACTGTTGAAATTGGAGGGAACCCTACGACCCTTTATACACTGGTATGTTACGTACTAATATTTAGTTATCATGATTGGTTTCTATTGTTGCAACACCATATTGCCCATGCATTACAAATGGGTGTGACATTAATTTGTTGATTAACTTGTACATTAAAATTTATTTCTTTTCGCAAAAGCTTTTCAATTATGGTTTTTTTTTTTTTTTTATATAAGAATGACATATGGTTTTATTACTATTTGAATTAATGTATAATCACTATATATGCATCAAAATCCCCTAGCCTAATAAACAAAAGATGCCCAGTTTCTTCCATACATGCATATTATGCTCACCACTCTCAATAACTTAATTAGTTGGGCTCTTCCTAAAAAAAAAAAAAAAAAAAAAATAGTTGGGCTCTAATGTATAACTTAATTTGTTAGGCTCGCCCTTCACTATATTAGTTAACTAGGATTATAAGTTTTTTTTTTTTGAGAAAACTAAGCTTATAAGTTAATCCCGTTAAAAGCAACTTTCGATTAAATACATCACAAGAAAAAAAAAAAATTTGAAGGCATTAGAAAAGTGTAGTTGGTGAGTTATTGAAGGTTACTTTTTTTGACTTAAGTGGGAATCGAACTTATCATGGCCTCCCTATTATAAACCTTGCCTTTTGGCAAGTGATGCATATACCAACTCAACAAATATGTTTTGGTGTTGAAGGTTACGTTAAAAAAACTCAATCAATATATAAATGACATTATAATATGCC
The DNA here is from genome assembly GCA_039657345.1 of Stephania japonica. NCBI lineage: Eukaryota > Viridiplantae > Streptophyta > Magnoliopsida > Ranunculales > Menispermaceae > Stephania > Stephania japonica. Next base: position 40,153,824 of record CM077561.1, read on the forward strand.
TTTAATTTTAAAAATGCATGTGTAATGACTTATTAAATAATACTAGTCAATTGTCACGTGCGCGGATGATGTACAATGCATCAATTTTATTTTTTTTCAATTCAAATCTGATACTAAATTTTTTATTTTATTATTATTATTTTTTTGGTAGGAAATCTGATACTAAATTTGAAAAATCTAATAAGTTCTTTTTTTTATTGCTAATCCGTACCACCACATCTTATTTCTCACTAAGCCTATATGATGGACCAAGAATCAACCTAAAAATAATAATGTTCACTATCCATGCCCTTGAAAACTCATTGTTCTCCCAAAAAAATTAAACAAAATTCATGTAGCCCGACCTTTATCAACGCTTCTTCATGTTTCGATTTCTAATTATTATCCTTGTATCTTCTCTTTAGTCCGATCTTCCCTTTTCTTACTTATGTACAGTTTCCTTGTATGCTTGACTATTTCTTGGAAGTGTTAATCTTTTCCCTATACAAATTTTAAAACATGGGTATAAAACCTTCAAAGAAAAAATTAAAAATTAAAAAAAATATAGTAATCAAGAAAACCCCAAAACAAAAAGTGTAACTCATAAATGGATTAAGATTTTAAAAAAAAAAACCTCATTGGTTTTAACTGGAGAATAAATTCATCATGCGCTATGGAGGAACTAATTTTTCACACTTCAAAGAAAAAAAAAAACCAATTCTTTACTAACCTCTCACTTACAAATCCCTTTTTGTCTTCTTTTTTTCTTCCCATCGACAACCCCTTGCTCTCTCTATTGAATCATTCTATTTAAACAATAATCGCTACCAAGATTGTTTGTATGCAACTTTTTGTGTTCTTGGTGTTTGGTATAACCCGAAAATGAGAGACATGAATTTCGGTTATGTGAGAAAATCGTGGAGTTAATTAAGATAAACAAACTCATCAATCACTACGTGACACAATTAATCAAACAAAAAAATTAGTTCCTTTTTTCATTTTAAACAATAAAAAATAAAAAGACTTAATTACCTTTTTTTGGTGCTAGGATATAAATTGGAAAAAAGAATTTTTGTGCTTGACAAAGGAGAGTAAACTTGTAATAATGGCTATTTTGGTCTCGCCTTAACTACCTTGGAGGATTTCTATTATATATAAGATAAACTTAATACTAAACGATAAATATATTGTTATATGTTAAATTTGTTTAAAAGATATTTACTTTTTTTTTGCGAAAACAGATGTACTTTTATTTCAAATCATTAACAAGTACATCAAAATTAAACGAGGATGCGGCTGACCAGTTTAAAAGATATTTACTTATATGTTAATTATGTATTTATATAATATATATGTGTTTTGAATAAGTATTTAGTAAGATGCCATGAAATAAGTTTTTTTTTTTTTTTTTTAAAAAAAAGTAGAGTTATGCATGCATTCCAAATATCCGAAAAAATGTCTGGAGGAGGGTTCTCCCAGTTGCTTTGCTGAGCGCATGTTGTGCTAAAGCATCGACTTTTACATTTTTGTTCCTAGAGATATAGTGAAAAAACAATGGATCCCTATCCTTAATCAAAAGTCACAAATCATACACCAAAGGATCAATCTCACAGCATGGAGATGGAAATTTGTTAATCGAATCTATAACCATTGCAGCAGAAAACAAATTTCAACTCCTTCAGGTGAACGCAGCGTTGTAGCTGTTGGAGAAGTTGGAATAGTCCCACATCGACTACTAAGAAAAAAAAAGAAGGCTTATAAGTGTGAAGTGAACTCTCCATCTTGTCTTGACATTTTCGAGTGAACCCCACTTTCACACTTATGACCCATAAATAAAATTAGTCACCACACTCTCCTCACCTTGGATTGAAAGTGACTTTTACACTTGTAGCCTAAAAATAAAAGTAGGTCACTACACTCTCTTCATCTTGGAATAGTCCTACATCAACTACTCAGAAAGAAAAAGAAGCTTTATAAGTGTGGAGTGGACACTCCATCTTGCCTTGACATTTTTGAGTGAACCCCACTTTTACACTTGTGGTCTGAAAATAAAAGTAGTCACTACACTCTCTTCACCATTTGAGTCTTATAATATAAAAATTGAACAGTAGTCTGTATGGCCAGCAGCACTTCACAACTTCGATTGACGGTGAATGATCTACGAACATGCATGGAACCAGCCTTGATGACCTTCTCTCCGAACTAAACCAAAACCCATCCTATCCCTGTCCTGTCTGTTGTAACATTCCTAGCAGCGTCAGTAAATACTGCAACATCGCCTCATTAAACCCCTTAATATGGCAATCAAAATAAGGAAATATAACAACTATATTGCAAAAAACTTTATAGGTACAAGGGTATAAACATTCAATTTATAATCCAATATTCCACTTAAATACTCTTTAGAATCTGTTGAGCATAAAATCGATCATGAGTTACACACCGACCCAGTATTGTCATTTAAACTCATCATTCCAATGTCGTTCTTTTCAAAAAGAAAGTATATTTTATACACAATAAATATACTTTTTAATATAATATAATAGCCAGTGACAGATATTAAATATCCAAAAGAAAATACTTATTGTTGGTTTAATATCAAATATTAAAAAAAAAAAAAACTCCTTATTATCATGCATTGATTTTCAATATTTTTTTTGATAAATGATTTTCTATAATGTTGCAACCCTTTTGTTTTTATCTCTTCCCAAAACATATATTTTCATGATAAATGATGAGCACATTACTTACTGGTTAATAGTATAAATATATTTTCTTGCACTTCTTAATAATATAAATAATTAACTATGTGTGGTGAAAAAGTTTATAATTATGTATTCCCCCTCTCTTATCATCATTGATAAGAAAATGTTAGTTCACATTTTCCATAAAAAAGAAAGAGAAGAAAAATAATTATTAAATGCATGTTCAGGTGAGAACTTTACTTAATTACATGCCCCATATTAATTTGAACTTAACTTTTTTCTTGCAGAACCATATATATTTAAACTTAACTTGTAATTGGATAATCTGATCGCTTAACACCTCCATTTAAATGAAAATAAACTACTGATGATTAATTATGTGCAGATCTTGGTAGACCCGGATGCTCCTAGTCCAAGTGATCCAAACTTTAGGGAATACTTACACTGGTACTCTCTATCATTACCCTCTCTCTCTCTCTCTTTCAGAAACCAACTAATCAACCAACTTATCATTACCCCTTCAATGGGAGCCACTACATCATTTGTATAGATGATCACATCTCAAAACATGATCGGTAAAATAATTAGTTGAAAATAAGAGGTCCTCAAACAAATTAAGAAACTTTAATTAACAATGATATGGGCAAGGTTCGAAACTTCAACTTCGCCTACTCAAAATTAAAAGAAATTTGGGGAAGTTAACTTTGACATGGGGGAGTTTTACAAAAATTTGACGACATATGAAAGTTTATGGAATTTCATTTTAAATGTCTAAAAACTCAAATTTCTCTGCAAAGACATTAAAAATACACTTGATCATACAATAATAATGCATAATAATCATAAAATAATTGCTTAAAATAATTATTTTCCTACACAATTAATGTTAATTTTAATATTATCTTATATTATAAAAATTGATTTTTTTTTATCTCAGGTAAAGAAGTAACATCATATATTTTATATATATATTTATAAAACGAGAATCTTTTTCAAAGGATGCAGATGTAGAGACTCACCACCAACACTAGCAGGATAACATCTGATAACAGACATATTATAAAAATTGATTTTGAGCTTGTAAGAGAACACAATACCTATTTATTTCATCTTTCAACCATATATGCACATAATATGTGCTCAACTGCTCACTGATGAAAACAATTATCGGTCTCTCACTGTGAGAGCACAGTCTCAGATAGTCAAATGACATGTATGTCCCTGTATTAGTTGACGTGTGTCACGCATGTGATGTGAGTCAAGATTGGTTGTGATTGTACCACTTGTACGTCACATATGAAAAGCCCTTTCATATAGGGTTGTAGCTTATAATGTTCATCAATCAAGAAATCGAGAAGGGGCACAGAAGCTCTTCTTGGTCTTTCTCTACGAAATCTATGTAGATCTACTTCATTAATGGTCTCTCCTCCATCATCGCCGTGGTCATCTTCTTCATTTCTCAAATCTACCCCGACTTCATTTCATCATCCACTTCTGTAGTTTCTCTTTAAGTTTCGCCGATGTCATCGAATTCCTGCATTTTGAATGCATTTTTTCTCTGTTTTCGTCGATGTCACCAAAGTTCTTCGAAGTCCGTCAATTTCGTCAATTTTTTTATTGAATTTATGCAATTGTTAGATCACCATCGAATTTCGCTTTCATGCTTTCTGTCGGTAAACTTCGGCCGAAATTAAGCAAAGTTAGACAAATTCCATGGTAGAATTTATATATATATATATATAGATAACCCGCTATTCATCAATGATTAAGGCCTACATGGTTTCACGGATGTAGTTATATATAAGTATCAAAAGTATAGCACCTCAGATGATAAAGGTATTATTTGTCAAAAAGACAAGACTTTGAGAGATCGTGGTTCGATTATGACAGAAGTCAAAAAAATAAAAAGTATTGCACCCGAGTACATTTTCGATCAGTTTCACTAGCTAGGCCGATATTAACAAAAGGTTTTATCATGCATTGAACAATTATATTGTGATTTTATGTGACTTTTTTTTTCAAAAGATTGGATATTATAACAAGAAAAATGTTATAATGACTCTAAATCAACACCCCCATACACAAGGGCATTATCTTAATTGCTTATGGGACCCAGGGGTATCTTTGTATATGGAGGTGTCAATTTGGGGTGCCAAAATGAGGTCATTTTAGCATTCCCCTATAACTAATTATTTGATTGAAAATGTTTAAATTCTAGGTTGGTGACTGATATCCCAGCAATACAAGGACCGAATTTTGGTAAGCATCTTTTATTGGGTTTGGCCCTTCAAGCATCATCCCTAAGTCATGATGACACATTATGAAATGGACAGAGAATCTCAGCTTAACGTATCATTTTTATTATAGGGATGCACAGGTTACGGGGATTTATCTTAATTGGTATAAGTATGCGAATTTTAAATGGATATTAGGATGGGGATAAGTATAAAATCTCATACCTACACAGATATAGGTACAAGAATGAGTAATAAAATATATCCATGGAGATTCCCATCCGAAATTGGAGATCTTATGGGTAATTCCACAAGGATACCCAATGGGGATATACCCATGAAGATTTCTCATAGAGATCCCCACATATATTAATTTATACCATATGATATTTATTATTTATGTATACACCATATGATATTTATATATAAATATAATATAATATTACATAGTTTCTACCCCTAAACACTCATTATACACATAATAAAAAACCATAATTAGATTTATAATTTTAATTAATTTAGTTAACTATATGTTTTGTTTTGAATTGTCTGCAACTAAGTGTTAATTATTGACTTATATATAATTTATATTTATATATACATGTTTTGGATTTGTAACTTATTGACATTATTGTTTTCCCATATGATTTCACATCTTCGCAAATTAAAATCCTCGATGGGATCCCCATTGGGATATAGAATGGGAAAAAGAATTTTTCTACGGGGATGGGGATTTCCATAAAAATTCTCGCGGGGATTCCCAATGGGGAATGAAATGAAAAAAAAGTTTTCTCTATGGGGATTCCCCATCCCTACAGAGATTCGATGGGTATGGGGATATGTGATGAATTTTTAAGTGGGGATGGAGATGGGGATGGGGACTTGTCATACCCATTTGCATCCCTAGGCGTCTATATTAACCATGCACCATTCAACATTTTTTTTACCTGTCAAAAACATACATATATGTTAGTCTCTAAAATCATGATATTCAATTCATTTTTGCATGATCGATTTCCAGGAGAAGAGATCGTACCTTATGAGAGTCCAAATCCAACGGCCGGAATTCATCGTCTTGTATTCGTGTTATTCCGGCAACAAATTCAACAAACGATCGATGCACCGGGGTGGCGTCAACACTTCAACACTAGAGACTTCGGAGAGCTTTACAATTTGAATCCCCCTGTATCGGTTGTTTACTTCAATTGCCAGAGAGAAGGTGGCACTGGTGGAAGAAGACTTACTAGATAATTAAAGCTTTTTATAGCTCTATATATATATATATACCAAATACGCATATCAAACAACTATATATATAGCCCTTTGTGTGTGAATCACTATTGAATATGCGTGATTTGATGAATATCTTACAACAAATAAAGGAATTGTATGATGTAAGCATGGTTTACATTTGGGATTAAATAAGTTACCTAATTAATTATCACTAAAGATGCAAATTATATGCATATTGTTGCGAGTCTTATGACAAAAAAAAATTATATATGCATAAAGCAATAAAATAAAATATAAAATAAACTATTAATATGGATCGACTACATACGTACTTAATTGGTATAAGATAAGATGTAGTCCTACGTACATTAAATAAATGAATATGTAATATATATATATATATATATATATATATATATATATATATATATATATATATATATATACATACATACTTGTGTTAAGTATGTTTATTGGTGTTGTGTATAGTCGTCTAGATATTGATATATTATGATATTAATACTAGGAGTGTGCACGGTCTTCGCAAAACCGCCCAAACCACCCAATCCGTGATGGTCTGGTCTGGTTTTTTGAATTTGCAGTTTGGGGGTGGTTCAAAAAACTTGAAAACTACAGAATCGCGGTTTGGTGGCGATTTTCATTTCGAAAAAACTGCGGTTAACCAAACTGCAGATACCTTTATTTATTCTTTTACTATCATCTAATCCTACTACATTTTGAAACATTGTTTAGGCATTTTGGACCAACTTATTCTAGATGATTAGTTGAGATGATTAGCAAAATGCATTGAGGCATTGACTTGGTAAGTAAATCTTATTGGAACTTTTAGTTCTTATTAAACTCTTATCTTGTTCCTAACTTTATATTTCTAATTGTTGTTTTATTGTAAGATCACAAAATGAAATTGGAATTTGGAAGGATGGGGTTAAAGGCTTTTCGTGTTGAATCTATTTACTTTTGTTGTTTTAACTTTTGAAATGAACTTGGATTCATAACTTTGTTGTGTTTTAATGTGTTTTTGGTGGATGATTGTGTAAGGATATGTATTTTGTTGTATGTTTTGTTGATGAATATGTATGGAATGCATGCAGTTTTTGTTTTTATTTTTTTAAATGTTGGAGGAAAACCACGCAAACTGTAGTCGGTGTGGTCACAGTTTAGAGGATACACAGTTTGGTAGTGGTTTGCAAGTTGGTCAAACCACGAACCCTCGGTTTAGTCGCAGTTTGATGGTTTCCACCACCAAACCGCGGTTTGACTACATATATGTACTAAAGAAAACTCACTGAGCATGTGTCCAACTTGCAATCCGATTGGGCGGAGTATTTGTCCAACTTCATTACGAGTTCGAGGACCTGGGACTTTGCCAGATTACATTGATATTTGCCATTAGAGGCATGTGAAAAGATCCGAGCTATCCCAGTTCCTAATCAGCAGAGGGGACCAAACCGGATCAGTTGGATGTATGATAAGAATGATGTTTTTACAATGGCAAAAGCATAAGCATATGCCTTAGTCACGGAGATGCACTACCAATTAACACCAAGACATTAGGATTTCATCTAGAAATGAAGTGGCCCTCAACGGATTCGTAGCGTCCTATGGCTTGCTTTACATAATCGACTGCTTACGAATGTCTTGTGTTGTAAGAGAAATATAAGAGATAATGGGATTTGTGATCGATGTCGTGAAGATGACGAATCCACCTTACATGTTTTAAGGGATTGCCAACTAGCTCGCCAAGTTTGGAAATCCCTACCCAAATGATATCATCTCCACTCTTCTATACATCAACATTAGTAAATTGGCTAGTGTCGAACCTCAGTCAGTAAGACCATCGCAAGAAGGTAATGTTTGGTGTCTCCTGTTAGAAGTTGTGGTTCTGGAGAAATAACACTATGTTTGAGAACCGATCTGATACATGATATGAGGTCACGCGATCTATTATTTACAGAACTGATGAAATCCTTCGTTCAAAAGGTTTGTGGTCGACCTCGAGCCAGACTCTAGCAAGAAGAAAACATTGTCATTGGGTAGCACCAGAGGATGGGTGGCTGAAAATAAATTGTAATGGGGCGGTACAAGGATAGGATGAGGAAGCCAAAGTGGTAGGAGTGATACGGGGGATGAAAGACGATTTTCGAGCATCATTTCAAGCAAAGTTGGGTCGGTGTTCACCTCTTTGCATTGAATTATGAGAAGTTAAATATGACTTGCTACTGGCGTAGGATAAAGGATGTAGGAAACTCGTTGTGGAGGTAGACTCGCAGGAAGCAATTAATCTTATTTTGGACTCAACACAAAGCTAATTTCAAGATCCATTGATTCATGCTATTTTAAAGGAGACGGACAGGGAGTGGAGTGTAGTTTTCAGCCACACATTTAGAGAGAATAATGCCTATGCATACCGCATGGCCAAGGAAGTTTTTTCAGTGTAGTGTTGATTTTAAGATTTGGGAACATATTCCCAATCATATTTTCATGTTGCTAGAGCAGGATATCCTGCAGCTGCAGTTGTAACCTAGACCGGATTTGGTTTTTGCTAATAAAAAAAAAAAAAAAGAAAACTCACTGAAATAAGTTCAAGTAGTGAAATTAAGAAATTAAACAGATTACAGATTAACAGATTAAACATTAATTCTTGAAAAATCTTTATTTTCTGCATTGCACATTCCAGACATGCATGCGGAGTAAAATGTTGCGGTTACAGGGACAACTCCAATAGTTGAACCTAGGTCAGTGCCACATGAAGAATAGGATACCTATAGAATTCAACTATTCCCACAAGGCCACCCACAATAGTCACAGCAGAGATTCACTCATCACCATCTATTTTACTGAGAATTTGTACAACATGACATGCTTGTAAGGCTTCTTAGGAGTGACAATCTGTGAAGGGAAGTTTGGGTGGTTCACTGCATCAGGGAACCCCTGAGTCTCCAAACAAATCGCTGCATGTTTTTTGTAGACATACCCGCCTTTTCCCTTCGTATACTGCAACATGTTGCTAGTATATAACTGCACTCCCGGCGCATTAGTCCATAGCTCCATCAGCCTCCCGGACTTGGGTTCATGCACCACTGCGACCTTCTTTGAGCTGTGGTGTGAATGTCCGTCGATGACATAGTTGATATCGTAGCCATGAGGGAGCTCATTGATCCTGCTACCAACAGTATGGGGAAGGAGAAAATCATACGGTGTACCCTTTATGGAGATAATTTTGCCGGTAGGAATCAAGGAATTGTCGACCGGGGTGATTCTTGAGGCGAAGAGTTGGATGGTGTTTGATAGGATGTCGCCACTGTTGTGGCCACCAAGGTTCCAGTATGTGTGTTGCGCAAGGTTCACAGGAGTTGGCTTGTTTTTAGCATGCCCTCTCATTGTTACACTCAATCTTTGGCCATCCAATAGTGTGTAAGTTACATATACGTCGAGAGCACCAGGAAAGCCTGAGTCACACATAATACAAATACTATTATGATGCATACTTATAATTAGTAATATGATATAAGTAAAAGAGTAATATAGTAATTTACGACCTTATATGTCTATAAATAGATGTAATGTGATATTCGAGAATCAAGCAATAAAAAACCTATTTCTATACTTGTCTTTCTCTCTTCTCTAATTCTCTCTAATCTCTCTTCAATCTCTAATTCTTCTCTCTTCTATTCTAATTCTCTTTTAATCTAAAGATGACTACATCATATTACTATCAAGTCACGAAAGATTAATTATCTTTCTTTTGAGTTCATAATGAACAGAATATAACCAAATTCGTGCACAAACAAAAGATTGTCATAAGAAACCAAAACTACATGGTTTTAGAGGGCACTAAAACTTGGGATTGAGATTGAATAAGAGTATTCTCGATTAAATGTTCTATTTGAGCCTAAAGAAGCATAGCTAGTACTGATCAATTAAACATAGAGAATGATAACTTATATAAAACCAGTTGAAAACAAAACGTACGGGAACCTTAAACTCACCTTGTTCACCATCAAAGCTCGAGTAACTGAAAGTTACGTAAGGAGAATCAACATTATCAGGTCTATATTTTCTCACTTTCCAAAGTACATCGCTGAATCCTTTCTTCCCTCCTAAAATTTGAAAGAGATTTCAGTTTAATTCACTGTATGACGATTAGTAGAAGAAAATTAAAAAAGATAAATGAAAGAACTGAACAAAGCATACCATGAAGAGTATTGTTTCCTTCATTGGCAACTAGCTTGTAAGTTTTCCCATTTAGAGTGAATTTAGCACCTCCAACTCTATTTGCAATTCTCCCAACTATCGCGCCAAAGTACGATTTGTCGTTCTGCAGTAATTTAATCGGTTCAATAATATCTCATTGTCACATGTATCAATCCTCAATTGAAACTACTAGAGAGAATTGTCCCTCGTACACATTCGATTGTGAATTTAATAGCAGATCATTTTTTTTTAGAGTGTTCCACAAATACAACCAGCGATACTCAAAACGACACACTATTCTCAAACAGATACAGCTCGCGAGTTTCTTATCAATGTGCCCCCCTTTCGTGCCAGCAGTTGCCCCAAAGGCGTGTGATGCAGCGACAAAAAAAAGAGCACTATAACTTTGACTGAGGCAGAGGTTATAAGTTCTTCGTAGGTACATTATATTCCTTGGTTTCTCCCAACTTGAGTATAGAGTTGGGTTGTCTAACTAACTCCAGTGAGATTAGTTTAAGCAAAGTAAGGAATGCTTGAAAAAAGTTTTGAAACCCATGGTATGGTATGGTTATCAAAACAAAAAAAACCAGCAATCAATCTAATTCCAATTCAAACTTCAACAGATTGACTAGGGTTTGAAATTGTTAATTTCTGCACATCATTCGCAAGCACCCTACCCACGACACTTCTTTGCGATCCTGTAGATCTCAACCAGTACCGATATTATTCCAAACTTAACTAACTTTAACTCACAGGTGTGAAGAGCCCTCCATTCATGTACTTTCACATTGTGGACTGATTATATGGCAATAGGCATCAGCCCTCTTGTACTCAAGTTGTTTGGTTAATAAAGTTAGTTGACAAAAAAAATAAATAAATAAATAAATCACAAGTGCATGTGGGGTTTTAACTCAAAATGCCTCGATACTATTAGATGGAGATCTTCACTTATATATTTTATTATGAAGTTTCACTTATTCGATGGACTATGAAAGATATGGATTGATTGAAGGGCAGGAATGGAGTAAACCCTAAACCTAGTTCATGTGCCATTCCACATCGATCCGTTACTCAAAACTCCTAAAATCAAAGAAACAACTAAAAATCTCACTAAAATAAACACAACAATGCGAAATAATTCATCCAAACAAGCCCTAGGCCTCCTCACCTTGTAATCCTCCAAGTCATCAAATCCAAGAACAACGTCGCCCAATTTCCCTGCCAATTAGGACAGCCCATCATCACAACACATTAATCAATCACATCAAAAATCTCATAAAAAACTCACCATGTCGATCGGGAAGAAGCACAGACACAACGGTGGCCCCCCAATTGGTGAGCTTCACTGACAAATCGCCCTTTTTGAGCACCAAAAGCTTCAGCTCATCATCACTCCCTCGATTCGCAGCAGCGGAGGCATCGACCAACAACAACAACATCAACAATAGAGCGACCGAAATCACGCAAATCAACGATGAGAGTTTACGCATTTTCACTACTGATCACACACACTCCGTCACACAGAGAGTGAGATTAGTATATCTGTAGAAATTCTGAAAAGGCGTTTTTGATTTTTCGTTAAACGTGGTTGACTAGTGGCGTGGCAATCCACGTTGGTTCACTTGTTTACTAGTTAATGCGTCGCGCGGGGTTGGGTAGCTAAATGGAGCTCGCACTTCTTAATTGGACACGTGTATGTTTGGGGTCGACGAATCTCTGGTGGGACCACTGGTGGTACATGGAGAAGCTTACGTGCGGGTGCACTAGATTAAGGTGGAGAGATACTTAGCGGGGCCCACCGGACATGAGATGTAGGAGAGAAATGTGATGGGTTGATGACAGCGAACTGCGAGGCTATCACGTCTTTAGCTCTTTTTTCTTTCTCTAAAGATAGGAGTGATTGACTTGGGAGTTGAAAGATTGTCCTAACAAAATTAGTCAAGCAATTAGTTGACTCCAGCTGCCAAAATGAAAATAATTTTCATACTATCGAGTCTAACTATTCCAACCACGCTGCTGTAATCAGCATAAGCATACCTCTTCCAAAATACAAATTTAAGTTAATTAATATGAGAGAGAAGTATTGTAAATTGACAAATGAGGAACCTTCATTGAGAGCGGGGCGCCCTGCCTCGTTAGGATGGAGTATATGTCAATCTTGGCCTCTCATCAAGGAAGGCCTTACTAAGATTATTGGAGATGGATAGAGAACTTAATTCTGGAAGGAGAAGTCGATGGAAAACGTGGACTCTCTCCTACACTATGCTACTACTTCACTTTGCGACAAGGACGTAGAGCAAAAGGTGGTTCATTATACCACAACATCAGGAAGTTGGGACCTCTTGAAGCTTACACAGATTCTACATAGTGAGATGTGCAACAAAATCTTGGTCACTTCGCTCCCTAATAGTAGCAAAAGAATGGACAGGATCTCTTAGATGTACAACAAGTATGGAAAGTTTTCAGTTAAGAAGGCTAATGAGCGAATCGCCAATGAAGATATCCAATTTGATGGTACAGGCTGGAAGTCAGTGTGGGATTGGGAGGGTCCACAGAGAATCAAGACTTTCCTATGGTTGGCTAGACATGATCGCCTCCCTACTAACATGTTGTGTTGTAAACTCCAAATTAATACCTCTGATGTTTGTAAGAGATGTAATGCAGAATCAGAGTCGGTTCTTTATGCCCTCAGGGACTGCCCTATAGCAAGGACGGTCTAAGATAATATTTTGATGGGAAGACAGAGTCCTAACTTTTTTAGTGACAGACAAAGAGAATGGTTGGACTCTAATCTGAAAGAAGGTACCTCTTCTTGAAAGACCCTGTTTGGTGTCACATGTTGAGTTCTTTGGTTCATAAGAAACGAGTTTGTCTTCAAGGGTATCCAGGTGTCAGTTATGGAGATGATTTCTCAAACTCGAGATAGAACATATGAGATAATTAGATGTGGGGCTTGAACACGCACTGCTGATCTTGATAGGCAAGTTAAAAGGGAGACACGATGGAGGAAACCGGATAAGGATTGGGCAAAACTGAATTGTGATAGGGCAGTAACAAATGACCTCGCATGCTCATCTGCTGCAGGGTTGTTACGAGATGACAAAGGAGAGTTCATCTATGGTTTCTAAGTTAAGTTGGGCAGTTGTCCACCTTTGTCAGCAGAAATTTGGGCGTTATGGTACAGAGTCCACATGGCAAAGTAGAAAAGACTCACTAAGGTGGTGATCAAGACAGACTCATTAGAAGTTGTTTCGCTCATGAATCCTCATCATACTCTGGTTTTCATAGACTACCAGATCGAGGAGATTCAACGGACTCTTCATCAGATGGAGGGTAGCTACATTAGATACATCCCTAGATGTACTAATGCTTGTGCATATTTCCTAGAAAAGAATGTGCTCAGATTGCAGTATGGAGCTTATAGATTAGACATAGAGCCTCATTGTATTTCCCTTTTGTTAGCACAAGATAAGTGCGATAGCACAGTGTAATTCTCGGCCCATTTTTTTGGGCCGTGTTCCTAACAAAAAAAATTTACTTTTTTGTTTTCATATTTAAATTAAAGATTCTATTATATAATTCTGGATGCGTTCATCACAAAGTTTTTAAGGCCTTGTATAGTTTAGGATGGACTTATCTTATAGGAGATAACTTACAGGAAGTTGGAAACTTATCTTATTTGGTTACTCAACTTGTTTACAAGTTATTTCCCAACTAAAATCATAGGGTAAGAGATATTTCCTCCCCCCTCCTAAAGAGTTATCTCCCGAGAGTTGTAGACACAATTACCTTACTAATGATGACTATTTTATTACTCATCTCTCTCTCTTGTTTGAAGGTTGTTTATATCAATTCATATTTTTTATTGTTTCAAAATTTCTAACTTTCCTGCAAGTTTAAAGTTAAACCAAACATAAAAAATATAAACTCCAATTTGGAGTTAACTTCGAATTAGGGATGCAAATGGGCAGGGTAATACCCATGGGTGACGGGGATTTACCCTAATAGGTACGAGTATGAAGATTTTAAATGGGTGTGGGGGCGAGGATGGGTACGAAATCTCATACCTACACAGGTATGGGTATGGGGATGGGTGATAAAATATACTCACCAGAATCCCCATGGGTGATCCTCATAGAGATCCCCATGTATCAATTATACACCATATGATATTTATATATAAATATAATATAATATTACATAGTTTCCACCCAAAACACTCATTATACACATAACAAAAATCCTTAATGAGATTTTGAAATTGTTAACACTTAGAAGTTAGAACTTTAATTGCATGATGTGTTATATTTTATTTTTGTTGGAATTTCAACAATTGTGTTGTTATGTATGTATGTATTTTTCCTTATTTTTTATTATTCTTTTTTTGAAGAAAATTAAGTGGAAGAATATTTTACCTACGGGGATTCCTCATTCCCACAAAACTCCCTATGAAAATCTTCACGTGGATCCCCAATGAGGAATGAAATGAGAAAAAAATCTTCCCATGAAGATTGTCCATCCCCAAAAAAATCCCCATGAAAATCCTTAATTGGGAAAAAAAATTTTCCATGGGAATTCCCCATACCCATGGGGATTAGATGGGTATTCCCCAGATGGTATGGGTATGGGTGATAAATTTTTAAGTGGGTATGGGTATGGGAATGAAGTCCCCATCCCCTACCCTACCCATTTGCATCCTTACTTCGAATTAACACTGTAAGTTGGCAAAAACAAATCAAACAAGGCCTAAAATACAAATTCTAAGTGCTCAGGAGAATGGAATATTGATTCATAGCTGATTTCAACTAATAATTATGATTGATTTTAAGAGAAGTTGATCAAATGTGTTTCATTTTTGAATACTTTTTTAATTCAGTTCAACAACAATGGAGATAATTTTAAGTCATGTATTCCTTATTTTTGAGTTTCATTATCCCTTTTTAAATTCCTTGATGTTTTTGAAATCAAATAATCATGGATTCTTAACAAGTCCAACCTTAAGAATTACTATACGAGTCCTAAAAACTAAAATAGTGCTATGAATATGAATAAAACAATTAGTAATCTTGATCATCAAATCTTCAATTAATTAAGAGGCCGGCTATGTGCACCTTAGTCACCACTTAGGGCACCTTATTTTTTTTTTCCAATTTTATGTGTAATGACTCATGTGCCCTCCAACCCAAATCTATAACAAAAACTAAAAAGCCAGAATTACCAAGGTACCCCACCCCATATTTGAGCTCGATCAATCCCTATACCCTGATTCCGTTGACGGTCGGTCATGACGTTATTGGCTGAAAGAGTTTATACAAAGTCAGTATCTTCATTAATTTATCAGTTTTTGAGGGTTTGAATCTTATGTTTGGTGTGTTTTGGTGTTAACAATGGTGGTGTTTGATGATTCTCCTTTACATCGGGTTTGGCACAAATCATTTGGTATTTTAGTGTACAATGGATGAACAAAACTCAAGTGAGGATGAATCGAGGCAGTTGGAGGTGAGTTTTAAACTTTTTTTTTTTATGTCTAGGGTTTCCCAATATGCGAATGTACCATGTACACGATTTTTTCGGCCATACAGGACCGAGATTTCTGTAAATATATCGGTGACACAAAACCAAATCTTAAGCGTACTTCTCGATAGTAGATTACCGAACATTCTTTGTAATGGGTTACTAGTGGACTCGGTGGTCATGTGCCGAGATATATTGAATGGTCTCGGTTGTGCTCTACCAAAACTATCCTTTATGTGTCGGACCTGTACTACCGAGAATTGCGTTTTTAAGGATTTTCTAACTTCTAACACCGAGTACTTATGATATTCGACTTTTTCTTGCAGGAAGTACCATTGACAAGTGCCTTTAAAGATATCTCTTATCTTTTCAAACGGGAGGAACCATTTCAAACTAGAAAAGAGGCACTTGAATGGGTTTAAGAGACAGGTCGTGCTAGAAAGTTTGTCCTGGTTACAAAGAAGTCTGATGCCGGAGGGAATGGCCATAGGGGAAGGGTCACAATTACGTGTGAGAGATCCGGAACATATAGGGTTATTTCTCAAAGAGTTAGAATTGCTAAAGCTGAACTAATTGAGAAGATACCACGTAAGTTGACAAATAGAGAGGAAGAGGAGGACAACACAAGGCCGAATATCGGTACGAAAAAATGTTAGTGCCATTTTCTTATTCAACTCAAGGAACACCCAGACTTATATTAGCATGTAAGTGTGGTATGCAACATGCACAACCACAACCACAACTTTGTGAATTACTTGGAAGGGCACTCATATGCTAGAAGATTGACTCAGGATGAGGCTGCTATTTTGGATACGATGAGTAAGGCTAATGTTATGCCATGACATATCCTAAATACTTTGAGGCAAAGGGATAAGAACAATGCTTCAACATTCGGACAATATGCAATGCACGACAAAGGAATCGAATTAAAGAAGCAGGTGGGAGAACTAAAATGCAACAATTCTTAAATTTATTGAAAGACAATATGTATCTATCATGGCATAGGAAGGGCCCCAAATTGAATGTAGTTATAGACTTGTTTTGGTCCCATCCTAACTCTATCAACTTGTTAAGGTCTTTTCCGTACTTCTTCTATGGACTGCACATATAAGACCAATAGGTACCGATTGTTGTTGTTGGAGATTGTTGGGGTCACTTCGACAGACATTACATTCTCGGTTAGGTTTTGTTTTTATTTTCGGAGACTATGTCCAACTACATATGGGCATTGAACATTTTAAGAGGTTTATTAGACGAGTGGCCTACACTTAGTGTTTTTGTCATTGGTAGAGAATTGGGCCTTATTAATGCAATTGAAGAAGTTTTTCCACAATGTTCCCACCAGTTTTGTACGTGGCATATCAACAAAATGGTGTTGACTAACACCACAAAGATGTTCACACGAAATGAGGACTTTCAACTCTTCAATAAGAGGTAGACGGATTTGATGTATGTTACGACTGAAGCATCATTCGAGCTTATGTTAGCTACCTTACGTGCTGAGTTTGCAGATGTGAAAGGTCTGCTTAATTATTTAGAAGATACTTGGTTGCGGGATTACAAGAATAGATTTGCACGATGCAAAGGGTTGAGTCTGCACATTTCACTCTCAAACAGCATCTCGGCACATGTACTGCAAACTTCGAGGTGTTGTGGAGTGTAATTCATGGAATGTTAGACATACAACATAACAGGATCAAATTGTTGTTTGAGGTTAGTTTGAATGTTGTGCAACATAGATATATGGATGGATTGTATCGCCGTCTGCGGGGTTATGTATTCTTGAAAGCGCTTAAGTTGATTCGTAACGAGGTTGAACGTGTGGTGAATGTTGGGACAGACCGGAGCATATGTGGTTGTGACCAACGTACTACTTGTGGGCTTCCGTGTACACATAAGCTTAATGTACATATTTTGGTCGGTTCACCTATACCACTTGAAGACATACATGTGTATTGGCAGAAGTTGAGTATGGTACCCGATGCATCAGTGAATCGGACTTCCTATAACTTGTATGACGAGCTTCAAAGGGTTGTGTCTAAGTTTGAAATATTCGTTGATGAGGATTCGCGTGTTAGGACTGTTCAACAACTATGAGAGATTAATTGTCCTTCCTCGACGCCATGTATTGCACCACAAGCAAAAGTGAGGACAAGAGGGAGACCGAGTCTTGATAGTTTTGGTAATTCTATTATAGGGGAGCAAGAAAATGAAGAAAGGAAAGAAAGGGATGAAGAGGAAAGTCGAGGAAGATGATACTCCTACGACAAGAGATCCAAGTGGCTTTGAGTATGTACTTACACCCGCTGAGGTAGCCAGTGCGCGAAGGAAAGGAAAACAAGTTAGGGATAAAGTACATTGAACACATGGGGCATCTATGAGAGTATCTGAGATTGGATTCATTCACACTATACAACCAAATTGGATTCAACATGTTGAGACTACAATTAATGTGGATAGCGATGGAAATTGTGGCTTCCGTTGTGTTGCTGCCAATCTTGGAATCTCAGAGATGGTTAGAAGAGGGTTAGAGCAGTTATGGTTAATGAACTACAAGAGAACAACGTGTTTTGGAAGGATTTACTTGGAAGTTACTTTAACCAAGTTAAGGGAGCTGTGCAATTCTTTGAAGGTAAGGATGGCAGGTCCGACAAGTGGATGACCCTTCCAGACATAGGACTTCTAATTGCAATAACATTTAATGTTGTGTTTGCCAACGTGTCATATGGTTGTTGCATGACATTTCTTCCTCTACGTAATGCCCCTCTGCCTATGAAAGGTCGGGTAATTATTGGCGTTACAAATATCAATGACACTCATTGGGTTAGGATAAGTTTTTAAAGTTTGTTTCAGATTTTGGTTAATATGTCAACGTAAGTTACTTATTCTTTTTTTTTTTATGTTGCTCTTCCATTTGACAGGTCATATTCAAGTCTAATGCACCGGTTCCCCCTGTATTCTTGATGTGAAGACCTTCACGAATGTTGATGCTCAAGGGTGGGATTTTGGTAATAACATCTAAGCACAAGTCCCGGTTCAATCTTCTCATCTACACACGCCCTCCGTGGTAGACTTAGCGTCGCCTTAAGCAAATCACATAGTAAATTATTTTTGTAATATTTGACAAACTTGAATTGATGTTGTTGAATGAATATTATGTCTTCCAAATTTGGCATGATGCTTTTGTGTACTTTTGTTGATGTATGTAACTTGAATTGATGTTTGCTGAATGGATAAATTCATGATATGCCAAGTTTTTACTCTCAATTAAGGTTTTAGTTACACGGACGAAAACTACCCCCAAGTATCGGACATACAAAACTGTGACACCCATTGGAATCTCGGTCATTAAGGTTCGTGAGCAGCTAACAATGGGATGCCCTAAACACTTAAGTTACATGACATTGAGATTTGTGCTAAATAACGGTAACAGATGACCAAAAAATATACCATAGTAACAGAACAATATAACCGATTAACTGTAAATAATTGCGGTAGTATGTGGCCGATTCAATGTGTGTTCCTTGCATGTGAACATCAGTCAAAGGCAACCGAGACGTTTCATTACTATAGGTGATGTCATACCGAAACCCTTCTTGACCAATTGATTGGGTACGACCGAGGTTATGAAAACCATTCTGGTCAAGACGCCGCGATGGACGCCGTGTGGAATATGGCCTACAACGTCAGACACGTTAGCTATGACCAGAGGGGTAATATACATTGTGTAAGTGTTGCATAGAAATATCGGATATAGATAATCGAGACCTTACTAATAAGCTTCGGTGACGTATTTCTGAAATGACACGTCTATAACTCGGTTAGATCTGACCGAAGCCATAGCAAAATCCCTTTGAACACCATTCAGAGGACTACGCATGGGGTGCCCAGATCAAATCGATTGTGCATCGCCGAGATTGATACCTTAATTACAGAGTGACGTAACCGATTTTATGTGAAAAATTGTGGTAATAGGAGGCCTAGTCGTTGTGTGTAATCATTGCATAATAATCTCGGTGATGAACTACCGAGACCATATCATAAGCTTCGGTACCACATGACCTTAATTTAGACATTACTTGCGGTTGCGCATGACCGAGACTATATAAAATTTGGCAAAATTTGCAGTGTTTGGATGGAGGTGACTGAGCTCAATGGACCAATCATGGTCATGCATAACCGAGAATTCTCAGTAGTTTTCGTTCCTGCGTAGCCGTGGATTTCTCTGTAGTAACTTATTGCAAACATGACAATGACAAAAATACAACAACAAATAGTAGTAGTAGAACACATCAATTCTAACATGACCAACATGTCAAACATTATCAATTTAATAGAATAATACCGAAAAAGGTAAACAATACCAAATTAACAAGTTAAACATCATCCATCATCAAATACCAAATAAGTTAAACAATACCAAATGAACAAGACAAACAACATGTTTTTTCACTTGAACCCTTTTTCCTTTCTTCTCCTTGCAACTAACATATGTTGTCATGGGGGGATTCCTCTTAGGCAGCTGGCTAGAACTTGGGGTGGGCAGGGGGACATTCTTTGTCACCAAAGGCTCGATAGAACTTGGGGTGGGCATACTTTCGGTTGGGGTACTGTCATGTTGTGAAGGAGCAGTAGGTGCACTCGGTGTTGTGGTGTTGGTACCTGTACCAAGACCCCTACCTGTCAAGTAGTCCACGACATCATTCGCCATTTTCTCAGCAGCCTCCATCTTGGCCATACCCGCCGGTAGTCTATCCATGCCAATACGCTGTCCAATGCCCGTCGATTACGCTGTTCAAAACCAATAGAGAAACTATGAATAAATAATACAAAAGAAATATAATAAACCAACTTAAATTCAAATGGTTGCAAGGCTTTTACCTCCAATAACTCATTGTCACCAACCGTATTAGGGAAGTCATCACTGTGTGCTGGGTTCTCAATGGTAGGATGTGAAACTCGTGTGAACCATGACAGATATTCTAGTACAGCCATGAACTCGAACCTCGCCTTCTCCCCTCAATCTTTAACGGAGAGTGAATGGCTATGCCACTTTGCCTAATTCTCTGGTTGGAATGAGTACTTAACCGAGTATTTCATTGCAGTGCGGCCTTAGTTTGCTTCGATGGGGCGATATGGAGACGACGGTATTCCTTGAACATGGCCAAGTTGTCGAAGGAACCTCTCCGAATGGTATGGCTCCACAACTTCCATGTACTTCGGACAACCAAAGTAAAAGGCCATCGATAGAACAATACCGCCTGTCCTGATGTCACTTTATGGATCCTACATCACCTACACTGATGAAACAAACAATTATATTAAAATATGAAGTTTGATAAATTGGAATACCAAACTTAAAGTAATAAAATAAAGTACCTCACTTGACCGCAACCTATCAAAGGTCCTACGAATACTACTTAGCTTGTCCACGTTAGCTACCGTCTCTTGTTTCTATACCCACCTCGAGACACGTGGCTGAAGATGGTCCATGTATTTCGCATTCGATGCAACAAACTGGAGTGGGAAGTGTTCGTATACCCATCTCTAAAAAGAATCAACAAAAGTAAAAAAAGTAGTGGATTTGTATTGGTCGATTCACAAGTAATGCGCAAGAAATATCTACCTCAAGCAAAGTTTGGTACCTTGCAATCTGCGACACTTCTACCCTGGTGGCTAACCCGAGATGACGGTAAAGATAAGCTAGAGTAGCAGCACCCCATGCGTAAGTCCTGACCTCATCCAAGTTCTCCAGAAACTTCAGTAATGCAATTGAAACTCGTGACCCACTCTTATCGGCGAATAGGGTGCAAGAGAGCAAGTACAAAAAGTATGCACGTGCAGTGCATTTCACTGGAGGGTACGTAGTAGGAAAACTGGAAGTATTGGAAGTAGTGGACTTGGACTTGGGTGGGCAAACATGACTCTTCAGCCAAACTACTCGCACTTTGAGACCCTTCGTAATGTTAACCTTTTCCTCTGCTTCGTCATGAGAAACCTTGAGCAGTTTCGAAACTAACTCAATCGCATCCTTGCAGGACTCCTCTGTATACCTTGAAAAATTCTCAACTGCTACCACTTTGCCCGTCACTGGGATCTTCAGTAAAATGCTCACGTTCTCGAGTATGATGGACATTTCACTAAAGGGTAAGTGAAATGTATTGGTCTCCGGCTGCCATCGCTCGACAAAAGCTGATATCACCTCCTTGGCCTTCCGATAGGGGCAGTCTATAAGTGGAACCAAACCTGACCTCTGAATAATTCTTTGCAGTCCCTGGGTGTCGGGGTGACAAGACTGCAAATCCCACTTAGCTATTTGAGCCCCGTGGTTTATGCAGTTAAGCAACGGTCGATGCTGCAAAAAAAACATAATTCATAAATACATTATCGTATATGAATAGCAAAAGTAATAACTTGATTGAAAATGAATTGATACTTTGTCAAAAAAAGGCTACATACCTCATTATTCCAAATTATTGCCGCAACATGTTCCTTAAAACTCTTCAACAAAGAGCGGTCAATAGGATCGCTAAGGAAAGGAGAAGATTGGTCATCTTCGAGCTCCACAACATTTCCACCAACAACACCGCTACTACTCATAATTGCTTGTGGTTGGGATGTGGTGGTTTCTTCCATTGCTGCCCTGCATGCCTTATCCCCATCGGCACCACCCCGACTACTGCTCCCCACGGGAATATGAGATACCTCATCCTTGACGTCATCCCTCACTTTTCTGCATCCATGTACACCCTCACCAGCTTGCACTTTCGCCTTTCGATATAATGCAGTCCGTGCCTTCCTCTTACCACGGAGAGCAGGAGCAGAGGGAGCAGTAGGAGGAGCAAAGGGAGTTGCAGAAGTAGCAGAAGGAGTTGCAGGAAGAGCAGAAGGAGCAGCAGCCACGACCAACGTTCATTGTGCTCGTGCTTGTTGTGCTCTCGTGGGCTCTCCATTGACATTCTCTCTAGAAACAGTAGATTTCCCTCAATCCATGTGACGACCCGTCCCCGACCTAGGATCGGGTCGTCCGGCCCAGACTGCCACTTGGACCCGATACCTGAACCAGACCCAAATAACGGTCTGGCACGCCTAAACAAATAAACCTGCGGAAAGAACATTGGCTAAACAAAGGATAATAATTGCAGAATAAATACAAAGAGATATCCTTAAGCCAATAGATTTAAGTTCACAAGAATATCTATGAAACTATAAATGTGTTCGTATTAAGTTAAACTATTAAAACTCCCAAGTGGATCAACTAAAGGTAAGTAGGTTTCAAACTACCTAAAGACTTATTTTAATTACAACCCAAGTTTAATAGTTTCAAAATCGAATATACATGATATATATCAACTCAAGGCTTACATCAAATGACGACTTCAAGCTCGTTTCTCCCTTGTCTCAATTCTAGCGCACTCGTCGATGAACCTATATTATAAGTGGGGTGAGCTAAAAGAACCAACGGAGCCCAGTAATGCGGAAAACCCGCTCAACCATCAAATATGCAAGTAATATCTAATAAGCATGCATAGTCTAGCATGTATTTGAAAACAAACAAGGATTCATTAAATAGTTTCATGGTAGCAAGATTTAAAAAAAACAGACTTATAATGAACCATCAAGTACTATCATAGACATAAGATTCGTAAGTCACAAATTGTAACAACAATAATCATGAATAACATTAAAGAAATTGACAAATCATTTCATAATTTCAAACTTTCATACAAATGAGGGGGTTTCGCGAGATTATGTACTATAAAATATAATAATAGGATAAGTCGATGTTCCATTCAATGCATACTAGCTATTGGCAAGAATCCGGTGACCGATTCTCCTACTCAAAGTGATGGAAACAACCAACTAGCACACAGGCCTTATGTGCCCTCTCGTTTGTCCCATCAAATCAACAGTAGGATCGTCCAAGCCATCACCGATGCACATCCCTATGTCTCAAGAGTACAAGAGAAGGTAACTCCAACTCATGTCCCTACGTGACATACTTATGAATTCAATTAGTCAAGTAAAGCCCTCGGTGGTAAACTCCACACATCCTGGGGTGTTAACGACCCTCGGTGGTACCACAACATTCTGAAGTATTCTTATAGATTTACTTGCTAATAAGACCCTCGGTGGAACTCCACACATTCTGGGGCCATGAATAATAGTGCATTCACATTCCATAGATACGTAGGTTCGAGCTAATACCACGACGCAACCCATAAATCCCAAGTCTTTAATTCAAATTATGAATCCTAAACATAACTAATAATGATGCCATATTTGATAATTGAGCAAGCTCCCCACTTACTTGCACTTGCTGCAAATCCTAATCTCGATCCTCTCACGTTTGGGCTTGATGTGAACCGTCTCGCGAATCTAGACAATTTGAAAGAATAATTACTTTATGTATCTACAACCATACAAGTTTAACATTAATTGTCTAGACCTTAGAGATTCACCCTATTTTATAGCTGACTTCGCTAAAGGTCATTCACGACTTTAAAATCGACACTTAAAATTAGAATCGATGATTTGAGTAAAATAAGAATGTGGTGATGTAAAACAAGAAAAATCCGCTAAGACTTAATTTTTCCAACATAAATCGAAGACGTTCGATTAATTATAATTAAAAATATCTAAATCACCATACAAGACTCAATTTATACTTTAAATTCCCAAATGACAATATTCAGTCAAAGTCCACAAATTTATCGAATAAGTTTATTTCCCAAAGAAAAGATTCAAAGTCCCTTTTTAAATCTCAACTCAACCTTAAATGTCAAATCCATATCAATAAACTTCAACCGCGTTCAATTTGCTAAAATCATGGAAAAAACCCTTTCATGTACCATCAAACTATGGAAAACAAGATTAATTCATCCATAATACTCGTTATCATAAAGCTTAAAAAAACTTGTATAACCCATTTCAAGACTAGATCTAAGAAATATTGAACAAACTTTGCAAATCATCAATTCTCATTACCAATACCAACACCAAGACAATAAATTTAGAGAGTATTAGAATCTCACCATGCCTTCAATGGAGTCTTTGACTCAAACTCCTTTCCAAAATCTCATTCTAACATAGATCAAATCTTTCCTTTCTTATTTTCTTTTCTATTTTCCTCGCGTTCTTGCCGACGTCGACGCCATCGACCCTTTGATCTCCAAATCTTCAATAAATAATAAAGAAATCAATGAGGGAAGTGAGGTTGTACATCTCTTGAGCTTGAACTCTCCTCTTGTTCTCCTCCTCTCCATCTGGGTGTTCTATAAAATTAGGGCTAGGGTTTTCTTTGATTTGCTTAAATAGCATTAGGGTTAGGGATTAGGGTTGTGACTATTTACAATTTGTCTAAAATGCCCTTTTGGGTCATAATCTCAATTGGGCTTTATCATTTAAAATAAAACTTTACTTACTCCCTAACTCATATTTAATTTGACAAGTTTAGAATTGTATTTCCACATCAAACACCCAACATATTTTTATCATGAAATGACTAAAATACCCATAAGTTGGGTCGTGGAGAATTTGGGTCGTTACAATCCATATCTGATAGAGAAAGACATTGTAAGCATATAATCTCTTGTGCAGCAAAAAAAACCCAAAAAAAAGTATTTTCAACACTGAATCGGTATGGCATAACCGATAGCAAAACAAAATGTTGATATAACATAACCGAAACCTAAGGCAAAATTTCGGTATGAAGAAACCAAGATCTATCATCAAGTATCGACATTTATCCTCCGAGACTAAACCTACGCATAAGTAATATACGAGCTTCAGTTTATTGGCACTGAGACCAAAACAAGAATCTCGGTTACTTGTGTCCGAGATGTAATGAAATTTCATATGGGTTAAGTGTCGTTTGGATGCAAATGAGAAATGCTCATAAGTCTCGGTATGGTATTTCCGAGATTAATGAACGCATCACGATCTTGTGTGGCCGAGTATTGCGGGTTTGCAAGAAAACCCAGATATTAAAGCATTTTCATAGACGACTACAAAGAAAACGAACTAAATGAACATAAAATCGAACAAAAACCCAAATGTACCTTATTTTCTCTCTCGATTTCACAATGACCCCAAATTCGAACTCGTCCCTAGCCGCTGACAACTTCAACTGGGCAAAAAAACCTGTCCAACTCGAAAAACCAGGAATATGTGGGAGATAAAGATGAAAAATATGAGATTTAGTTGATTTCGCCTCCAAATCACGATGGCAATGAGAGCATTTGTGGGAAATGAGGTTTCAAAAAAATGGAAACCAGTACTAGGCTAAACTCGAAATAGGTGGGGTGCCTCGGCCTTAGGGTTCAAGGGCATTTTCATCCAATTTGGGGGTGCCCTGATAAATTCAATGGGTGCCCTTCTAAATGGGGTGCCCTGAGTGATGACTGGGGTGCACATAGCGAGCCTCTTAATTAAATGCCTCTTTTTCCATGAAAAAGAAAATAGAAATTGTTGTCATCAGATAGAAACAAACTCTCATTAATCAGTTCTTCATAAGTTGCCCTTTGTATGCTACAGAGAGGATAAAGCATCAGATTCATGCAAATGAGACTCACAATTACTAAAACATTGAAGTTTTCATACATATCTGGCTTGAATTATTACATTACATAGCCTAAAAACATGGTTAAATCAACAATCGCAAACACGCGCACAACATTTTATCCTAATGATCTCAAGCTAGATCATAATTTGAAATGTTTGAGGGAACTCTGAATGACTTAATCTGGGGACTTACTGCATGTAAAAGTACCAACTAATTAAGTCATGCAACTTACTTACCTAGCTGTTTAGTTTTTTCAAGCTTATCCCTACACAATTAGCTAGGTATTTAATTGGTTTTGAACCTTCTAAAATACTACTAACTCAGCTTTTGGAGGGACTTCTTGTTGCAGATAATCCAAGACCCTTTGCCGGCCCATTTTCGCCCATTTATCGCGCCTAGCCCTTGTCCACAAGTTCTCATGTTGAGGGTCCTCATACTGCCATTTTCCATCTCCGAGATAGTATCTCCAGTATGGATCAATTATCATTCTCTCTAATATGTCAGCATTGTTGAGCACATAAATTGCGAGTTCAATCTCACTCAAATACCCGTGGGCGCCACTTATCACAACTTCTTTGAGGTGATTGAGGGGAGCCCTTGGCGGTCTTTCGATCACCTTCGGTTCTTCTTGGTAATCGTAAGAGTCGAGCTATGATGAACAACCAATACCTTTATGTATATATGGAGGAATGTATGTATATTTTTTTTGATAGCTATATGGATGAATATTGAGAAGAATAGAAACAACACATACATGCAGTTCAAGAATTTGCAGCAAAGGAGAGGCCTTCAAGACTTGTGCAATCCACATAAGGTTGCGTGGAAGGACCTTCATTTCGATTACAACCAAATGCTTCAGGTTTCGGAATGTAGGAAGCTCCTCCTGATCATCAGACAATTAGAAAATCAATTTCACAAAGAAAGCCAAGTAAAGACTAAAATCTCAATTGATGGAGTTAATGTATGTGTGATCACTACTTCAATGTCGCAGGAACAGCGCAACATTAGTTTCTCGAGCTGAGGCAGAGTTTTCGGTATCTTAGGGAGCGAAAGGATGGTGCCATCACCAACTGAAGTACCGAATAGGATACACAAGTAGACATTTAACAGCGAAGGGACCTCCTTGAATGAGAAATTCGGCAAGATGCCACAATACTCGAATGTTGCTAGCTCTACGCCATCGATCTCAATCTCATTAACATCAAAACAGGATTTCACACTGAGGTACTTCAACCTAGTTGTCAAAGGGTGACGGATATGCATACGAAAAATGCGTGTGCATTCGTAGAAACTCAACCATTCAAGGTTAGGACAGTGTGCTAGAAGAGTCTCCACTGTTGCACCTGATTTAAAATCAATGTGTTGGAGATCAATAGCTTCTAGGGAGCTGAAGTAAACAAAATTGCTTAGATTTCTTTGCAAGAATATGCAAGCATTCAATCGCAAACGTTTTAACGACAGTAAAATAACGAAATTACTGGCACTGCTAGTACTACTACTATAAGGAACAACGCTGTCGCAGGGAAAGTCATAGGCTTCAACGTTATCTCCTTGGTCGCCGGCATAATCAAAGTACCCTTGAGACAACAAGTCTATATCAAGCTCTTCCACTCCCCTAGAGATTGCAAAATGGATCCACTGATCAAGAACTTGGCCATTGCGGTTTCTTCGAAACGGGTAGTTCACTCGAAACTTGATGATCTTATGATCCACGGGAAGCTGCCGCAGAAATTGGTTCCCGGACAAAATGAAATTAAGCAACCTTTTAAATGAAATTATGAGCCTTTGGACCTCACCAACTTTGTTAACTAGCTCTACACCATATTCTCTTGCATCGAGCAAGTTATCGGGGTGAAAATCAATGGTGGAGATTGATCTGATCCAGAGGTCCCTCCACCTACTAGACAGAACACTTGTTCCTACAGCTTCCCTGATACTTAAAGATGACAACATGGAAGTTAAAATGTGATCGGGAAGCTGACTGATTCGATCATCTTCTTCCATCATCGCCATTTTAGTTATCTTCCTCACCATATTATGGATACTGGTACTGGTATTGTTTGTTCGTGTTAATATTTAATGTGTACAGAGGTTTTGATGAGTAAATATTGATTAGTACAGGTTTACATGATTGGCCCTTATTCTTCGATTAATACTAATAGCAAGATATGGATGTGTGTGGGCTCTGCTGAATTTATCAAGGAAATTGAAGCAAGATAAGTTATGGATAGCCCTTGTGTTCATCGACGGGCGAGAGGGTGAGGCCGTGACCGTCATAGCTCAAATTAATTAAGTCATATTCAAATGGATGTTTAAATATATACTCGAAGCCATGTATTTTGATTTGATCAAACATTTTTCATTTGTACATTTTCATACAAATTGTATGGATTGTAAAATTTATTTGAGAGACAAACAAAGGGGACAAGAGATCTTTGATAAGACAAAAGGGGAGAGAACAATTAGTTGAGGGAGGAGATGTTATCAAGGGGCCCTATTCATTTTTCAAAAGCATTATTAAACTGATCATGTTGTGAGACTAGATACTATCACCGGTCATTATTTGATTCCGTGTTCATCAAGTTCAAAGTTTGAGGTAATTATTGTTTTATTTTTATTATTGTCTGGGTATCCGAAGCATAGCCCGGAAATGATTTGAGCAAAGGCCAAACACATGCATATCTGTCAATTTATATATTGTCTGAGTTAATCAATTAACCATTCTAAACGTGCATGCACACAATATACTCGGAGTCAAACTATATATAGATCCAAACACTCCAGCTATATAAAGACATTATAATAACTTAAATGAACATTTATAATTAATGAGATTCAACAATCTGTATATCACAATCTTTTAGTACAATATGTTAATTAGTACCACTACTCTGCAACATTTTATTATTTATTATTACTGTAAAGAAATTTGTGCTTAGTTTCATAATATAAATAAGATTATATATTTTTTGGGACCTTGCTAGTGTAACTCTAATAAGACACACACTCATGCGCGTCCCTTCAAAGTGCCGAGGGATGCGTGACAATGAACATCAAGAGTCCTATCCGGATGTCCTGTGGAAGTTGCTAGCATTTTCCTTTTGCTAGTTCAACTCAGATGTATATAATAATCCCTCAAGCCACATATGGTTAGTATATTTTATTTTATTTTTTTGGTGATTTGGTCAGTATATTTTCAAATTACCGGTATCAACTTATAACTTTTTTTTTTTTTTTTGAGGGAAGTTACCAACTTATATAACTTATTCATTAAAGCCTATTTCAATCCTTTGCTTAACCATTAAGTAAGAAAACTAAAACCGATCTGACCTCACTTTTTCACTAATGAATTCACTAACGCAATGTGATCCTGCCATATCTATACATATATATTTACATATTTCCTTGGTCAAATGCATCCTAATTTCACAAAATCACTGGTATCCGAGCACCTCGTTTTCATAACATCACATAACCAACTAAACAATTCCCTAATTACGTGCTTACCTCATCGACCTCATAAACACCAAACCACCCCAAACGATAAAATTGTAGATTACACTCCACGCAATACACGCAAAGTCCGTTGACCCACGTAGAGTTTCGCAAACACGCATCCCGAAGCACCATCGTGCTTTACAAACTACATATTTTTTAAACGGTGGACAGAAGTTGAATAGTACAAGTAAGCAGAGCAATGGGGTTGAAATTGAAATTGAAATTGAGTGGCAACTTCAGAGAAAATGGCAATGATTTTCGCGGGAGTTCCCCAAAACTCAGTTATAATAACTAAACAGTACTAACAATCGAATGATTTGAGTGAGTTTTTGGAGTTTGGGAGAATCGATCTGAAACGATGGAGTTGCAGAGCGGATTGGGTCTGGTGATCCAACAATTCAAGGCACTGTTGAGGAAGAACTGGTTGCTGTCGTGGCGGAACAAGAGATCGACGTTCCTCCAGCTCTTCTCGTCCTTGTTCTTCATCCTCCTCATCTTCTGCATTCAAAAAGCGATCGATAAGCGCCTCTCCACCACCACTTCTTACAAGAATGTGTTCGATCCGGAGGCCATGGTCTCGCCGCCCATCCCGCCTTGCGAGGACAAGTTCCAGGTGAAGCTTCCGTGTTTTGATTTTGTTTGGAGCGGGAACGGGAGTCCGAGGGTCAGATCGGTCGTCAGTAGGATCATGGCCAATAACCCAGGCCGCCCGATTCACTCCAGTAAGGTAATTAGTTTTTTTTTTTTTTTTTTTTTTTTTTTTCTCTCTTCGCGGGCCTGTTGATCTCCGTCAGTACCGATACTGTCCCCACCTTAACCACCTTCAATTCACAGGTGTGGGGTTTCAATACCCAGGAATTTAAAGTTGTTGTTGTTCTTCACATGCAATGAGTATTCAGATTGGACTAATGGGAGAAAATTTTGAAATTTTCATTAAGGCACATATCCAACTAAAATGACATTAGTTAGGAAAGATTAAGAAGATTTTTTAGGTTGACCTCGAATCGAGCAGAGTGGAAGCGTTTGATATGTTTCGTTGACCTACCAACTAATTTGGAATTGCAACATTGTTGTTTGTTGTTGTTGTTGTTGTTGTTGTTGTTTGGTGTTACATCGAAAGATGCAATCATGCAAAGTCATGGTTTCTGTTCCAAATTTAGGAGTTTGTCTTTGAATTGGAGGGAATTCAGATTGGACTAATTTAGGGAAAAACTCGAATTCTCGTTGGTACGGTTTCTTCTTCCGCGTTTTCAATGTCTCTTCAGATGAATTGTGTTCAAAATTAGAGTGGTCTTGATGATTTTGAATCCTTACTTTTGCATGAATTAGGTGAAATCATTTGGAACAGCTGATGAAGTGGATGCATGGCTTCTAAGTAATCCAATGCACTGTCCAGGAGCTCTGCATTTTGTTGACAGAAACTCCACTGTTGTCAGCTATGGTATTCAGACCAACTCTACTTCTGTAACCAAGCGAGGGAAGGCTGAAGACCTTACATTTAAATTTCAAATTCCACTTCAAATAGCGGCGGAGCGAGAAATTGCAAGGACTCTTCTAGGGGGTACATCATAAATTTTGTTTCCTTAGTTTTCAATTAGTCTTTCTTTCTAATGGAAATTTAAAGTACATGCTTCGACGACGTTAATGGCTTTGCAGATCCAAATTTTAGCTGGGATGCTGGTCTCAAAGAATTCGCACATCCCGCCATCAATACTTTCACTGCTATAGCAGTAATAGGACCAACTTTTTTCCTGGCAATTGCAATGTTTTGTTTCGAGTTCCAAGTGACCGCTTTGGTCACGGAGAAAGAACTCAAACTTCGCCAGGTATCCTACTGTGATGAGGGAAATTTTTACAGAATTGAATCTAGGCCCTTTGCAACAGATCTTCAACAGTTCAACTAATGCTGGTTTTGCTTAATTTGGCTCTTACAGGCTATGTCTATAATGGGTCTCTATGAAAGTGCCTACTGGTTTTCATGGCTTATATGGCAGGCTTTCATGAATCTCATATCATCCTTGTTTATAGTTTTATTCGGCATGATGTTTCGCTTCAACTTTTTCCTACACAACAGTTTTGCCCTTCTGTTCCTCCTGTTTTTCCTTTTCCAATTAGCCATGGTAAGTCCATACCTACATTTAACAGCACTGTTAATTGTTGTTCATAATAAAGATGGCGTTTCGATATCTAGTTGTGATGGCTTCTAATTTGCGGTTTATGATTCTAGACCACTTTCGCTTTCACGATATCAACTTTCATTAGCAAATCATCGTCAACAACAGTGGTCGGGTTTTTCACTTTTATCATTGGCTTTCTAACTCAGGCAATACTCCATACCCATATTTTAATTGATTGCATATTTATAATTTGAGGGAATCCTTCAGTGAACACTTGCATTTTGTTATTGCAGCTAGTTACAATAATCGGTTTCCCCTACGATAAAAAGTTCTCTAAAACATATCGCTATATCTGGTCTTTGTTTCCTCCTAATCTTCTCTCCAAAGCTCTTGAATTGCTATCAGATGCAACAGCCACCCCAGAGGGTGACGGGATTAGCTGGCGACAACGGACGAAATGTCCATCATCTGAATCTGATTGTGTGATGACTATGGTGTGTACATTATTTCAAAACTTCAAACAATAAGTAGATCTTTCTTCTTTCATGTAGTATACTAACAAAGGTTTCTACTTGTTTGTCTTGAACAGGATGACATACTAAGATGGCTAGTAATAACATTCTGTCTGTGGTTTGTCTTGGCTATTTACTTCGACAACATAAATCCTAATACATCCGGCGTTAGGAAATCGCTATTTTATTTCTTAAGTCCTGGGTATTGGACTGGAAAAGGTGGAAGTAAGGTGGAAGGTAACATAGTCTTCGAATTGCCGTTATCAATCAATAACTTACTATCAACAAATTTAATCTTGGTTGCTAATTTTCTACAGAGGGAGGCGTTTGTAGCTGTACACGTTCATATGTACCACCAGAGAACACCAGTTCGGAGGACGAAGATGTTCTTGAAGAGGAAAATGTAGTAAAACAGCAGACTACACAAAATGAAGTCGATCCGAATGTCGCAGTTCAGATCCGTGGACTCGCAAAGACATATCCTGGCACTAGAAGTATGGGTTGCTGCAAGTGCAAAACTACTTCCCCTTACCATGCCGTGACTGTAAGTAGAGGATTTCGCATTTAACAGTAATCTACGTTGGTGTCAATGTTCACTGGGCAGACACTCGGCGACTAGAAATATGTGGGATAGAATGTGTATTGGTAACTGTTATGGTTGTCTAAATTCATGGTAGTCACTGATATCCAATATCATATACTAATCAACAGGGTTTATGGGTGAATTTCGAAAAGGATCAATTATTCTGTCTTCTTGGACCTAATGGAGCTGGAAAGACTACTGTAATCAATTGCTTAACTGGCATTACACCATCTACTGGTGGAGATGGTAAGAAATCATTTGAAAGACATTATTTCAGTTCAGATGAACACTATAAGAGTTATGACACCTCGCTAACTGTTTGACAGCGTTGATATATGGATATTCGATTCGAAGCTACGTCGGTATGTTAAACATTCAAAAGATAATTGGAGTTTGTCCTCAGGTACTCTTTCCATCTTAAAAGCTCTAGTTATTTTAAGGAATTTTATCAGGAAAGTTTCTTACATCTTTTAATTGGTCTGAAAATAAAAAGATGTGCAAATTATCATTTGATTTTACATGCTGCAATAATACAGTTTGACATACTATGGGATGTCTTGTCCGGTCAAGAGCACCTCCATCTCTTTGCTAGTATCAAGGGCTTGCCCTCTTCTTCAATCAAAACAGTAAGACAAACAGTTTCCGAAATTTTCGTTACCGTCTCTTCTTACTACTTTTGTTAGAATATCGTTAGATATAATCAAGAATTCACTAGAACTAATACAACAATGTTTTAATTTTACCTCACCCTGCTAAGCCTTCTAGGGTAAAACAATTTAGGATGCAAGGATGCTCACATTTGTCTTTTATTACCAATGATATAGGTTGCTGAAAAATCCCTTGCAGAGGTAAAACTCAGTGAGGCAGCCAAAATGAGAACAAGCAGCTATAGCGGGGGAATGAAGCGTCGTCTCAGTTTTGCCATAGCCCTCATTGGGGACCCAAAGTTGGTCATCTTGGATGAACCGGTATGCATATTAGCAGTGCTAGTTGTTAACGAGTTAATCGTATAGGCTGACTGTGACTGGGAATTCTCTTATCTGTTTTTCTGCAATGCAGACTACTGGCATGGATCCCATCACTAGAAGGCATGTCTGGGATCTCATTGAAAATGCAAAGAGAGGGCGTGCTATTGTGCTAACTACACACTCAATGGAGGAAGCCGACATCTTAGGTGACCGGATAGCCATAATGGCTAAAGGGAAGCTCCGCTGCATTGGAACCTCAATCAGGCTAAAATCGCGATTCGGTACTGGATTTATCGCAAATATAAGCTTCCACGGAAGCAATCCCACAATGTCTCCTTCTTATGAGGATACAGTTCCTACCACTGAAGCTCATCATGAAGCTGTGAAGCAGTACTTCAGAGTAGTAAGACAGTTTTTTGTCTGTTTAATTTGATATTTTTCAAATTTAGTCTGTACAATTTGTTCGACCACAACTTTTCTTGTATGCCTGACTTGTATTTCTCTAATAGCATCTGCACGTGGAACCGAAAGAGGAGAGCAAAGCCTTCATCACTTTTGTTATTCCCCATGAAAAGGAGGCGCTACTACCGGTAAGTTCCCAAATTCACATCTCAATTTTATATATTTTTCACATTCAATCTCTTGCACCAATAATTTCCTAAGGTCAATTCCTATGCTAAGCACTCTTTCTTAATTTTAGATAGTTGTTAATTCACTATGCATGCGCATTTATATAGTCGAGCAACATAATTTATCAAACAAATCTACATTCAAAACATCTTTACTTTCACATGGGAAATACGCGACAAAATCATATATATGCTGAAAACATTCAATCAAATTATCAATGGCGAAAACAAAACATAGATGCAGGAAACATTTCTTATAATCTTTAACATAATTAGATTTCAACGAAGCAAATGCAGGAATTACACACCTATACTGTAAACAAAACTCTATTTGGTATATCTAAACTAGTATATAATTTTAAACCACAACCACTCTCAATTCTAAAGTTAGACATCAAATCAAATTAAGGCTTCCATATTGAATTCTGCAAATACTCAACAATCCATACCTTAGCAAGGGTACTTTTTGATCAGTCCCTCCTCAATAGATCAATATCCGTTGTTGATTGTGAGCCATATATAAATGAAGAATTCATTCTTCAGCGTACCAACAATTGAAACCACTCCATTATCTTCCTCATTGATCATACATAAAACGTTACGGTACTAGACTCGCCCCCTTTTTTTTTCGAAATTGAAATAGTTTAACAATCAGGGACTGCTCTCTACAACGTTAAAACTCATGACAACAAACAAAAGTACTAGAACCATAAAACGAATAACACCACTTCCCAACAAGGATAAGTCCTCAAACTTTCCAATAAGGAGAAGACAAATCAAAGACTTCCAACTAGGGAAGAAAACTAACTATAAAGTAAAAGCTAAAGATAAATCAATCCAGCGCGCTGCAGAAATCCACGCAACACCGTTGATAAAGATGCACTGCAACAAGAATAGACCAATCTCTACAAATCTGATTAGATCTATTGTTTATTGAATGAACAAAAAGCAAAAGGAATTTGATTGGAACCATCACCGATATTTGAGAGGATCGGACTCGCCCCCTTTATTTTTCTGAGCATCCTTCTTATTAGGACATTCCCGAATCAAATGCCCCTTCACCCCACAATGGTAGCACCTACACAACTCCCTTCCCTTTCCTCCCTTCCCCCAACCTTCTTCTCCTTAGCAAGCTTGTTCTCTTCATCATAAAACTACGCGCTCCTCACGTCCTCCACCGTAATACTCTCTCTCGCAACGGGCAACACATCATACACCAGCGGATTACTATCCCGCACCGAAATCAACAAATGCATTGCTTTATCCTCCTCACCAACCTCAACACCAATGCAAGCCAAATCCAACAAAATTCTATCAAACTCCAACAAGTGATCATCCAAACTAGCTAACACCCTCTCTTCTATAAAACTTAAACAGTTGCGACTTCAACACAAACGGACTAAACAAAATCTTGCTCATATATAGGCTCTCCAGCTAGCTTATCCCAAAACTTTGCACACCAAGTCTCGTCCATAAAAACATATGTAGATGCATGGCTCATGCAGGAGCGGACGGCGGCGACCGCCCTTCGGTTCATGACCTTCCATTGTGAGTCAGTGATGTTGTGTGGATTTTGGGAGTTCAATGTGGCTTCTAGACCTACTTGGAGTATAATGTCTTGCATCTGGAGTCTCCATAGGCAGAATTTTTGTTTATTTCCATTGAATATTTCCATGTGCTCGGTATTAGTGATGGTTTTCTTATAAAAAAAAAAATAGCAAAAGAATTTAGAGAATTAATGTATCATTCTTAACTATTCTATAGGAGACACGAGTCATATGATTCAAAATTGGCAAAACCCATCATCTGGTTCCTGAACTTTGTGTTTTATGCTTTTGGTCCTTGGACTTTTATCACTTTACATTTGGTCCTTGAACTTTCACAAAGATCTACATTTAGTCATTCCATCATTTAAAGTATTAAATTCTGCCGACGTAGGTAACAGAAGTGTCGCGTAATAAGTCAAAAAGAGTAAAGTGGTTTCTATTACTGAATCGGATAACTCACATCAACCAACAAAAGTCGAAAAAAATTAATTTCTCCCAAAAATATAAGAAACTCGAAGTTCAATGATCAAAAACATAAAAAACTCAAAAGTTCAGGGACCAAATGTACAACAATGAAAGTTCATGGACCAAATGTACTCTAATGAAAGTTCAAAGACTAAAAACATAAAAGACTCAAAGTTCAAGGACTAAAAAATATATTTTGCCGTCAAAAAATTTAGTGTTTAAGTTTACATTTGTTTATTCCACAAAAGAATCTCCATCTTACAAGAGATATGTCTAAAAAAAAAATAATAATAATAATAAAAACATGTGAAATCGTAAAGCCCCAAGTGAATTAGTTAGTAGGCCTCAACCACACTGCACCAAGCCAATGGTTGGTTGGTTGGTTGGCCATTGCGCCATGCCACCACTGTGGTTCTGAAAGTGCTCAACTGGATGGTGCATCACCTGAATGTTCTGATAGTGCTCAACTGGTCATCCTGTTTTAAATTTAATTCCAAGGCTTAGATAATAGGTTTATCTTTTCAATTCTTCCCATTGTGGTTCTGAAAGTGCTCAACTGGTCATCCTGTTTTAAATTTAATTCCAAGGTTTAGATAATAGGTTTATCTTTTCATTTACCGGGAACTACTAATGAAATGTTTGGAGTCTGATGGTGCATCTCCTGAATGTTCTTTCTGGTGTGCACCTCCTCAATAGTCCCACGAGACCCTGGTGCTTATCGACAAGGAGATGGCCTCAATGACCTAAAGGCCCCCAAACGAACTTGCCACACCGGAGAATCGAACCCGCGATTGTGCGCTTAACTCACACAACCCGCACTCACCCTTACCACGATGCCAACCCGTCCGGGTTGTGTGCATGAGATTTTTTTTTTGATGAAAAGGAGGCAAAACTCCACATCTATATTTAATTATATAAAGGTTACAAAAGATAATACAAAAAACAAATTGAGCATTATAGAAAAAAAAAAAAGAAAAAAAGAAAATGAAAGCAAGATGAGTCTACTATAATACCCAATCCACAATGTTAAGCCAAGAGCAAAGTGATACTGAAGAGACTCCCACCATCCAATCCAAGCAAGAACAAACAATCCATCAGCCAAAGATGCACTCGGTCACCAAAGAAACAAAGAAACCAATGTGTCTTTCTCCCAACAAAACCACAACATGATGCCAACACAACCAAACCTTCACAGAGCATGTACCAATCCACCATTAGCATGCAAGTCATCTTCATCGACCAATAGCCGAGATCTCCATCCTCTCCAACCAAATTCCCCCATTTCCTCCGTGCTTCCAATGCGACAGCATGGTACCCACTTCCAACACCACCTTCGTGAAAACCTCGGACACCCTCTCGCACAACCCCTCCCATAAAGTCCCCAACCCTCACTGACACCTTTATTGTTAAACTATGATATTTGCTGATTTTCTTTGCCACCATTACCCAGAGATTCTTCGAAGAGCTTCAAAAAAGAGAGGCAGAATTTGGGATATCAGACGTGCAACTTGGCCTTGCAACATTGGAAGAAGTATTTCTAAATATAGCAAAGAAGGCAGAGCTAGAAAGTGCTATGAGTGAGGGAAGCATGGTTACTCTCAATTTAACAACAGGAACATCTCTAAAAGTAAGTCGTGAATCTACTAACTTAATTTTACCACACACAACAAACACATACCATTTAACTTCTTATTCATTGCTTATAACTGTTTGATCAAATTTGCAGATACCACGAGGAGCCAGGTACATTGGCATTCCCGGAACAGAGACTTCTGAGAATCCGAGAGGAATGATGGTGGAAGTGTACTGGGAGCAAGACGAGACGGGCGGCTTATGCATTTCAGGTCATTCGGATGAGAATCCAGTGCCTGTTCATGCTCAATCAATGTTGTCCACTGTAAACATCGCCCACGGAGCTGTATTGGGAAGAAGTAGAAGCATCCATGGAATTGTGATCAATCCTGATCATGTCCAAGCTCCAAATTATTAGTACATTCTTCATGTAGAATACCTGTGTGTTCATATATGTAACTTACTACTTTCATGGCAGCTACTCATAGTACTATTTCAAACAATATAATTTAGGCAAATAGTATCATTTGGTCCTTGAACTTTTACATTTTTGTTGATTTGGTCGTCAAACTTTCATCAGTTCACTTCTGGTCCATGAAGCTTCATTTCCCTCTACTTTTGATCCTTTTGTGAAATTTAGAGAGTAATGTATACTAACAAAACAGTTCACAATCGATTTTTTATGTTGATGAATCAATTGTGAACCGCTTTGTTAGCTACCGTTGTTCTTCAAACTTAACAAAAAGACCAAAAGTAGAGGAAAATGAAAGTTCATGAACCAAAAGTGAACTAATGAAAGTTTGATGACCAAATCAACAAAAGCTTGAAAGTTCAGGACCAAATGATACTTTATGCCTATAATTTACGACTCATACTGTAGAAAATTGATAGATGAAATCCGCCATTCTCGCAATCATTTCTGTTCTTAAAGAATGTCAGTCTCAAAAACTGTTTCTTTCCCACCAGCCTAGTTAATAGTTCATTGGTCTCTCAACCATCCTGAACAATTAAAAAATATGTTGAGGGCGGACTACATGTCAAACACAAGCAATGTCTGTGATATGCCAAAATATAGTGAGCTCATGATACCAATAGAACTTAATTGTTGATCTCCAAAACAAGTATCATGAGAACTCTAAATCAAACTTTGGAAGATGCCCAGAAGCCAATTGAAGTTGCAGAGCCAACGCATCAACAACATTGTAAATTTCATCAGACCTCGGATGAGATGCTTCTCCAATAAGAAACTTGTGTATCAAACCATCTATTTCTATCCAACTATATGCGGCAGTCTTCTGCACACTCTTCTCCCTCATCAAGCTCCTAATCTTTAAGGCTTCTTGCCATCTCCCAGTACTAGAGTATATGTTGCAGAGGAGAACATAATTAGCAGAGTTCTCTGGTTCTAATACAAGTAGCTTCTCGACTGACAACTCTGCAAGTTCGACATTCAGATGGATCCTGCAAGCACTCAATAAAGTACCCCAAATGACGACATTCGGCTCAATCTCCATTTTGGTTATGAATTTGTAGGCTTCTTCGAGCCGTCCTGACCTACAAAACAGGTCTACCATACAAGCACAATGCTCAACTCTGGGTACAATGCCATAGTCAGTTGTCATGCTTTCGTAGAACTCGCATCCTAAATCGACAAGGCCTGCATGAGTGCAGGCTGTTAACAACCCAACAAAGGTTATATCTCTGGGTTTCACTCCAGCATTCTTCATTTGCAAGAACAGGTCAATAGCATCTCTTGCATAACCATTAACAGCTAACCCTCCAATCATTGAGTTCCAAGTTACGAGGTCTCTATGACTCATTCCATCAAAAAGCTGACGAGCTTTTCTGACGTTCCCACACTTCGCATACATGTCCAACAACGCCGAGGCCACATAAATATTTGTAATGAATCCTTGCTCCTCCACATAGCTTCCAATTTGCTCAGCAGTTTCTACTGAACCCAACTGAGCACAAGCTGATAGAACACTCACAATCGTCACATCGTTGGGCTGAAAGTTCTCACTTTTCATTCGCTCGAACAGCTCCAAAGCCTCACTTGACCTCCCATTCTGAGCATACCCAGTAATCATGGCACCCCATGTAACGAGATCTCTCCGAGGCATCTCATCAAACTCTCTGCGCGCCTCATCCACAGCCCCACATTTCACATACATTTCAAGAATTGCGGTCGAGACTATCATGTTTCTGCGCAAACCACTATCATCAATGCACTTCTTCACATCCAGACCCATCTCCAAGTCCCCCAGTTTCGCACAGATTGAGAGCACTGTCACCAGTGTCCTCTCATTCGGAACACAATTCTCAGCCTGCATTCTTTCGAAAATTCTAATCCCTTCAATCAATTCCCCATTATGGGCATAGCATGAAATCATAGAATTCCAAGAAACAATTGTCTTTTTCGGCATATCATCGAACAACTTCCTCGCCACCAAAACCTGCCCCGACTTTGAATAGCCCGATATCAAACAATTATACGAAACCGGGTCCTTAACTATAATCCCATCAAACACTACCTTAGCCGAATTCAAATCACCAGACTTAGCATAGAAATCAATCAAACCAGACTGAATAAAAACGTTAGACCCAAACCCATATCTCACTACAAGAGAATGCACTTGCTTCCCTTCATTGACAGCCGATACCACGGCACACGACTTGAAAAGTGGCGGGAAAGCAAAATCAACAATCTGGGTATTGTTCTTGTGCATCATAGAAAACATGCCCAATACCTCATTGTTCATAGAAAGCTTGGCATATGCTGAAATCATTGAGCTATAGATGTATGAATCTGGTTGAGGAATTTGATCAAACACGTCGCGGGCGTAGCCGATGAATGGCGTGTGGAAGAGGGTTTTGAGGAAAAGGGGGGTGAGATTGAAGGGTCTTGAGATGATGAGGGCGTGGATTTGCTTGAGTTGGTTGAGGGGCAGAGAGGATTGAAATAGGAGAGTTGTGAGATATGGTTCCATGAGAGATGAAATTTGCTTCTCATTGTGGAATGCAGAGTGAGTGAGAGGTTAATGGGTGGTGGTAGGGTAGAGGATGTAGAGATGCATTTGGTACGTAATTCTGGTTTTAAAACTGTCAATTGTGATCAACAAAACTGCTCCATGGATGAGGGTGATGGACCTCAATACATCAAAGACCTATGTTTGCAACTTTGCGTTGCCGGTTGGGTAATTTTTGTTGGGCCCTGGCTATTACCTTATTTTTTAATTTGAATTTTTCCTTCGTTTACCCCACTTTTTATTTTGTTTACTTCAATTTTTTTCAAAATTTCAAAAATATCATTGCTCACTCCATCATATTCGTCATCACCCCAACACCCCTCAACTATCTCTGTTTCTCGATTTTGGTCATTGTAGAACACTTATACTAGGTCACCAAGTGTTGTAGGAGTATTTTTTCATTGAAAAAGGTCGGATGTGATCGTATCATGTTCTAGATGCAAAAAAAGTGTCATTCGTGGGATTCGGTTGCATAGGGATAAGACCTCTTTAGAGGTCTCAGTTGACTCCCAACCGAGATTGTGATGAGAACTTGGTCTTAGTGGTTGACGAAAGGATCCAACCGATAACTCTTTCAGAGATGCCGGCCCTGTGTGTCTGAGATCTCTTTATAAGTGTCGGTCTTGTGTTTTCGAAACCTCTTTAGAGGTGTTGGCCCTTTGTGTTCAACACTCGCAGGCAACAAAAACTAACAAAAAAGCTTCAAAACTCCTGAAAATAGATAAAATGACCAAAAAAATAGTGAGTTTTGCTCGAAATCATTTCATATTTACGATTTCATCAAAAATTTGCACCCAAAATGCAAGATTCAAGTCCTAAGATGAAGCCCTAAACCCAACAACAAAACCTCACACAATCCCAACTCAAAGAAGAAAAAACCCTCAAAAAAATCTCAAATCAACACTAAAAGAGTTGAAGAATGGAATCAATGTGGTTTTGCTCGAATTTCGTCGGATTTTGAGTTGGTGGTGAGAATGCGAATTTGAGATATGGGTGACTAGGTTATGCATGGCTAGAGTAACTGGGTTATGTGTGAGTAAATACCTTTTTTATATGGAGGGATAGTTGGGTAAGGTATGGTACAAAAAGTAAAATGTGGGGTGCGAATAGCCTTAACCTTTTTGTTGCAATACATCTCCCTCAACGGTTATTCGTGGATATGTGTGGCTCCTAGATTGATAATTTTTTTAGATTTTTTTATTTAATAGGTAGTTTGTCTTAGTTTTGATTTTGTCTTCTTTTGTTAAAAGTCTTATGTTTTCTTCCCTTATTAAAAGTTTTGTTTATTATTATATGGTTCTAGTGGTGTTTGTGTACTGTCATGTGCTCTAGATGTTTATAGAGAGTAGTCTCTAATAGTCACACTATTTCTATGTTAGAGTTGCATTCCCAGCCAAATTGTATATATGTGTTCTTTTAAAGCAATAGGATTAGTGAATCTGTTAAATTCTTTCCGTCTCGCAATACCTTACCTGCAAGCCGTGCTTCTTCGCAAGCCATTGATCTCCCCAATACCGACGTTGTCCCCAACTTAAACACCTTCAACTCTTCGCGGGCGATCGCTTGCGTATAATGTACTGCAAGGCAAAAAGAATTTAACATGGTATTAGAGTCTATGGTCGGATGGGACCCGAGAGAAAACTCTTTGAAGTATATATATATATATATATAAGTGATGATCTCTTCTAAACTAGTATTGATGTCTTTTGAAATAAAACCCCACACCTAAGAGTTGAAGGGTGGTTAAGTTGAGAACAATATTGGTACTGGAGATCAATGGCTTACAGAGAAGTGTCGCGAGCAACCGCTTGCAGGTAACGCACAGTGAAACTAAAAAAATTGTAACATGGTATTTGAGGGTCAGATGGGACCTAAGAAAAAAATCTCATAAGATATATAAGTGATGATCTCTTCTAAACTAGTACCGAGGCCTTTTGAGAT
This sequence comes from Stephania japonica, assembly GCA_039657345.1. Taxonomy (NCBI): domain Eukaryota; kingdom Viridiplantae; phylum Streptophyta; class Magnoliopsida; order Ranunculales; family Menispermaceae; genus Stephania; species Stephania japonica. The sequence goes on from CM077561.1 coordinate 40,197,129, forward strand.
AAAATACCACATCTAAAGTTGAAGGTGGTTAAGTTAGGAACAATATCGGTGCTAGCGAAAGAGTTTCACGGGCTCACACACGCGTATGTGTCATAGCCGTGAGAATTTGACAGAATCAATGTACTTATATTAGAGAAATGGATTTTATGTCTGGTTATATTCCATTGATAATTGATGAAATTTCTACTTTTCTTCAAAAAAAAAAAAAAAAAAAGAGTACATTTGAGTTCAACAAATGTGAAGGGAATATATGTGCCAAAACTCAAAATGATGTATGTTCGAAAAAAAGAAACTCAGATGTTGCCTATCATTTATACTACTTACATTTATACTAACAAATTTCTGTTGAGCTTTGTCCTATACTTCTTTAACCTAAGTGAATGTTTTTTGAAGATTTTATAATCAAATAAAAATAAACTAGACTTTGTTACATGTACGGTGTCTTGATGTATAGGTTTGATTAGTCGAACCAAAATCGAGAAGAGCTGAGGCGGCTAGAAGCCTAGAACACCTACGGATATAAAAAAAAAGTATGTAGTTTGATTAGGTCCATGCATCCTTGCAATTGTTGCAAGCAATGGTTGTACAAGAATTGAAAAGTATATAATTTCGTTATAGTAATATCACATTGTCATTTTTCAATAAAAAAATTGACAAACTTCGTAATAAATGAATTTATTATGTATCAAGAGCAGTGCTGGCTTTGGGCATGGGCGGGGCGGGCGACCGCCCTAAGCCCCCACCCATATCCAAGGCCCCCTATTTTTTTTTTGGTAGGAAAGGCCTCTATATTTTAAAAATGTTACAAATATTTTTCTTTAATGAGAAGCTTGAGCATTTGTGAGATATTGCTAAAGTAGCATCTTTGTACACACTTGTTAAAGTTCATTCATAAAAACTCATTGTAATATGTAAGTACTCATCTCAATGTTCATTGAGTGAATCTTAATGACTAAATCAGTCAATGCATGTTGAATGTCACACAATTTTTTTTTTTTTTTTTTTTTTTTTTTGTAAAACACAATAATTTCTTTTATATGTTATGTCTACTCCTTTAAATGAGTTTTTTTCTACAATCTCAAAATAAATAAATTTTTAGTCTCAATAAATAAATAATACTAAATAAAAGAAATTTACATCTCCACCAACTAAATTTAATAAAACTAAAATCAAAACAGTTTTTAAAAAAATTAAATTTGAGTAAGAGAATAGTTAGCAATATATGTAAACTTAATTATAAGTACAAAAAGTACACCATCAATTGTACTAAAAATCGAGCAAAATAGATGAATTTTTTTTTACCTATGTAGCCAATCCAACTTATTTGGGATTATTGTTTTGTTGTTATAAACTATATGCACAAAAAAAATATTTTTGACAGTCAAATATAAAGACCCCAAATTTTTATTTCGCCCCAGGCCTCCAAAATAACAAAACCGGCCCTGATCAAGAGTACCAAGCTCGAAAGTTGATTCAGCATAGGAGCATGCTTTTCATGGACCATAGATTACATTCGAGCCAAATCCTCAAATAGATATTATTTATATTAAAGACCAGTGGTTTCAAACAAAGAAGGTGAATCTTTTCGAGATAGTACTGTCAAATTTGAGCCACCAACACAGATAATAAATCATAAAAAGTGAATAAATGATGGTCATGAATTTCTTACAAGCTCGGATACATGCTATATTGAAGTGGAACACTGTGGCAGAACCCTAGTAAACAATGAAGGGAACCAAGTTATGAAATGGAAAACCATAAACATTTCACATTCACCGTCCACAAGGCAATTTTGGTGTGACCAACAACTTTCACATTGCGCTTTCGAAACGATAAAGAAAAGAAAAGGGAGAAAGATAAAAATTACAGCAAATACAGAAGGAACCCCAATAAACATGCAACAAATTATCCCTCTATACAGGCACTCAGAACAACAGCAAATACATATGGTGAATAACGAAAAATCTCGAGAGCACACACGACAAACCTGTTATTATTCCAGTCTTACTCCAGGTTTTACAGCAAAGCCTACACCACCATGGCCAAGAAAATCAAAGTGAATCATCTTTTACCTCCAAGTGTCGAGGCAACTCACCTCCTCCACTCTGCCTTCTCTGTAAATGAGTAACAAGCCAGCGTTATAAGTAGGCAACTAAGGAAACAAAACATAAAAGGGCATCAACTTTATCATCAAAAAATGGCACAGGCGGTCTTGGTATTTCTACTTCAAGAACACACTAATACAAGACATCTAACCCGTCTGACTTATTTTTTTTCTGTTTCGAGTCTTCTTTAGCTTTATGTGCAGACAGGCCAAGCCAACAAAAGTAAGTCAAAAAGAGCACAAGAATAAACCAAAAGGCTTAGTTCTTACCATTACTATCTCTACGTGACAGCACTGGTTTGTCACTTTTTACTCCACTCTTCCTGCCATTTTGAACAACACGCTGCATTCTCGGAGAAACTTTGATTGATTTACCATTGGCTGAAGATGGAAGAGAATGCCGCCTTGTCAATTCATTCTGCTCATCAGTGGTTTCGTCAATGGTGGAACCTTGCGCCCGTAACTTTGCTTTTGCAGATGCAGTAGCAGCCATGTAACTAGGCAACTTTGGTGTCTGCTGTGCATCATTCTCTCGATATTCCTGCTTTGCAGAGGGTGCAGCAACTCTTTTCCTGTTCGTTTTCAGGTTCGCCTCACTTGTTTGATTTTCCTCCGGAACTTCGTCAACCTCATGTATACTATTGTTCTCCTCGTGGTTTTTCAAAGGTGACAAATCATCCACAGATTTTTCATTCTGTGATAGATGAACCACTTCAACTGCAACCGACTTGGAAGCACTTCCAGCTTCAGGTTCCTTGATCACAGGCACCAAAGAATCTGTTATTTGCTGAGCAGGCTCGCTGACACTGTCTGAAACATTAGGAGCTGGAGAGCTGGCCAATTTTATCAAACTGTTATTTGGTTTTTCAGTGGCCAATTTTATAAAACTGTTATTTGGCTTGTCAGTACCAACTTCCACATGATCTACGGTTTCCGTTGCAGGGTGAGACACCTTTCTCAAATTGCGTTTGACCTTTTCAAACTCATTTTGTGGAGATTCCTCTGCTGCATCTACAGGATGACTACTCCATACCCTTCTCACACTGCGTTTAGGTTTCTCGGGTTCAGGGATTGAACTACTTAAGCCATTGTCAGAATTTGTGGCAGACACCCTGCTACGGACACTGCGCTTGGGTCTGCTTGGTTCAATTTCTGAACTTCCTGGACTAACTTGGGATTTTGGATCAACTACTTTCCTTGCTTGTGGTGGAGGTTCCCAAAGGCGAGGATTTGACCAGCGTTCAAGCCAACTCCAGGCAGAGTTTGGTTCCTCAAGACCATACTGGAGGCGGAGAGGCATTGCACTACTTGACGAAGCAATAATCTAAGTGAAATAAAGCAAAGTCAGTCAGAAAGCCAAGTTAAAGAAAAGGGGAACTAAATAAATGGGAAAACAATAACAAATGATCAAAGATCAGTTAAGTGTAATAGGAAAGTAGAGAATCTAAGAAGAAAGTCTCCACATGTTCCATAACGACCAAAAAAACCTTTCTACCGATCAAAACATTGAGTCCATGTTAACGGCAGAATAGGTGGAACTAGTCATAGAGAATGCGGTCATGCAGCGTCTGTCTTTCCAACAGAAAGAGTGGACATATATGTCAATTCAACAAATGTCGTCAAGAAAATGATCAATATCTACCATGAAAAGTGTGAAAATCTCAAACTTATATGTTCTTTTTATCAGCATGGGGTCTTTTATCTTCATCAATTTTAGAGCATAACCGATCATATCAAAGTAATCCCAAAAAACATTCATCAGTTGCTTTAGACAAAAAATGTGATGGATTGGATGATCAGGTTCATTCATTATAGAAATCCATGGGCCTAGAGAGTGTTGGGCTACACATGCACACGTCGATATACAAGTGGGGTTTGGAGTCCATCTTGCACAAAACCAATTGACTTGCACTAAGATCCAATCTACTACACTCATATATCACACCAACTCCTATTATATTTCCAATGTGGGATTATATACTCCAACATCCACTCTGCATCAATTTTCTTCCAACTTACAAGGCCTACCCAGAGGCAAAGCCAGGTTTTTATGAAGCCCTGGGCTAAAATTTATCTGGTAGTGTTTAACAATTGAAAAATGCTTGGTGCACACGCAGGTAGGACACACACTCATCCAATTACTGCCCTTCATCTTGGGCGCGTGCATTCCTTGATTCTTGGGTATGCACGCATCTTGAGGTGTGTCGATGGCTGAACAATGAGTGCGTGTCTGATCCGCGTGTCCGTGCTGGAGTGCCCTATCACTTTATTAACAGTTATGCATGTTTATGCACTATAAATTTATAATTATCAACTTAAAACCGCAAATCATTCAAGTAAATATTAATCACAATTTAGTTTAAAAAAACACTACATGACTTTTTTTTTAGGACAAAAACATTACACGACTTAAAATTGTAAATCATTCAGGCAAATATTAATCACTTTAAGTTTACAAGTGGCAACAATTAGAATAGATCAAACTAAATTTTAAATAGAAATGTAATTTCTAATAAGTAATTTATAACAATAAAACATTAATACATTAATACATTAATACATGAGAGCTTTTTTTAGATTAATACATGAGAGCTTTTAAAATAGGCTAATGGAATGTAGAACCACCAATCACTTTTTGTTGAAAAAAAAAAAAAAAAAAACTTATTGTTGTTCTTTCAAGGCTCAAGTGACCACACTTGTCTCTTTGCTTCTTTTCTTAGCTCTAAATGTGTGCAATTGATGAGTGGTAGTCTTTGGGCAGAGAGTTTAAATAAAAGATAAAGTTTTGGCAGAAAGGAGAAATAGAAGACAAGGTTCTTTTTTTTTTTTTTGGTTAAAAGGGAAAAGTTTCTCTCGTTTTCCGTTTCGCTGCTTTCACACGATTGAAACAAGTGGGTGTGTTGTTTTCGTCTCTTGTTGGGCTTAAGTACAATTAATGCGTTGAACTTCTAATTAGAGTGGACCAAAATATTACTAAATTTTATTTTATTTTTTACATGGTTGCCCACCACTAGGCCTACCGCATGAACCGTCATAGATATGGTAAACCCAAGCCTCCGTGCATTGTGGTAAAAAGATGGGTGGTAAATTGTGAAGTTTTTTAAACAATATCTATGCAAACAAATGACTGAATGAGTGAATGACAGTAAAAATTAAATTTTTAGTTCTTTCAGGAAAATGAAGATTTTAATACCAAGTCAAAAACAAACACCAATTCCAGTCTAAAAAACAAACAAAAAAAACAAACACCAATTACATTAGTTAACAAAAGCATTTGATGCATGCACTTCTTTCTGACTAGATTTAAAATCAACCACTCACTTTCACAAGAAAGTGTCTGAGAGAGTCTAATGCGACATACAATTTATTAGAGACTATTTTTCATTGGTCATAAAGAGTGAAGGTTGTAATTAAGTTAATCTATGACGTACCTGGAGCTTTTGAACATTGAATTTTTTATATCCTTTCACTCCAACAACAGGAGGCCTGACTCTTTGCCCTCGGACCAATGCTTGTATCTTTACAATTCCTTGTATAGAGCGAAACGTAGCAAAAGCTTGCCTCCTCACCAAGTGCCCACGGACAAGTGCCTGAAGCCTTATGATCCCCTTGAGAGCCCGAAACGCTCTGCGGGCCTTTAGAAAATATACTCGTTGGTCAGCAAGGTATGGCATTCATCACAGCATAAGCTTAAAAGCTTAAAAAGAATTTAACAAGAAATAAAAGAGAAATAACTCTATGAGGTTTCACAACGAGATAACAGGCTATCTGTTTCAAATATGATATTTTAAGCAGAAAGGAGTGAAGCTCATCTATATATAGTAAACTCAACTTTCTAAATCACTAAACCAGCAAAGTATAGGAAAATACAATCAGCTCCCGAGTTCCAAATTCCCAACATAATTTTCATAGCATAAGTGTACTCCTATCCTTTATTCCATTTACACTGAAAGCCATCCAGCAGACAGAAGCTTAGATACTTAATTCCCCACTCTTCTATTTTGTTGTAACTTGTGTGAACTTCTCTTATTACGTTCATTACAAATAAAAAAGCAAAATGGCCATTTTTTTTATGGTCCCTACTTCCTTTGCTTGGGTTGAAGTGATCATGCTGAGAAGGATCCATGGGTACACATGCTGAGTAAGCGCATTCAAACAACAAAGAATTTATCAACAAAATTCTGCTAAGTTAAATAATGAGTGATCAAAGGGGAAAAATAGTGCTCCATCAATTGGACATCATGATACGCTTTACCTGTAATTCATGTGAACATCAACATGCATGCCAACCTAGGACAACATTACTTTAGCATATACAGGTTCAAGAGCCTAGTATGGCTGAGCTAATTAAATCAGTTAATAACAAAAAAGAGTCCTTAATCTTTTCCTCAATTAACAATATCAGATTGCAATAGGCAAAGTAAAACGATATCAAGAGATTTGAGACCATAACCTAAACCAACAACATAAGTTGACAGTTAACGCAAGAGAACAATACCAAATAACCTCTGAACGCAGCCTGTGCCTTCGTTGCAGCTTCTGCTCTCTTAATTCTATCAGGATCATTTGATACCTCAGACAATATGGATCCTTGCCCATTTGCATCTGGATTTGCAAGTTCTGACATAGCCATATTATGAGATACATTGCACACCAAGCCCTGATCTAACTCCAAATTTCCTGCACTCTGTTCAACGGAAATATGCGTTGGCTGTAAAACTTCTAGACTTGTTGCCAAGTCAGCTGTTGGCGCCCTATCCACAGCTTGTGCTTCTCGTTCATTCACAGATTTCTGACATTAATTAATAATTAGTTGGACTAGAAAAATCTGGTTTATGATTGGAAAAGATGATATCAACTCATACATGAAGGTGCAAAATAAACAACCTTTGGAAGAACTTCTCTAAGCAAGAAAGTAATGATTTGAATAGAATTTCAGATGTCAAACAAATCTGTCATCCACAACTCAGTGGTAAGGTAACTATCTGAAGTGATACAAGATCTTACAGATTCAGATAGTTTCACAAGAGATTCCATGATCCAAACATGATTTTCAAAAATAAACACCAACATCAACTTGAAGTCAAGCACAAAATAATAGATGTTTCACCTGATGAGACCTGCTCATCCGTCATTCAAGTATACAAGTTATAGCTTCACTTCTTATACAAGTTTGCATTTCACGCCATTTTTTGAAGTAGTTAAGTGGAGTTTCTAAATTTCATTAGGAGGGTTATCCAATGACAAAGCAGAAACATCAAATACAAATGAAGAAGATTGTAACCAAAGGAATCGCCCAGCAATATATGAAGAAAGGTACCAAAAAAGGTGGATAAATAATTTTAAGTTTCAACACTTCATTTCTCCAAGACTAAATGCATAGACAAAAATAGGTAATAAGAACGTATAAAACAATAATTTAGAGAAGAAAACAATGTTGGAATAAAAAACAAAAATATATTTTAGGAAGTATCCAACTACTAAAATTAGAGAGCATTAGAGGATTTCCCCCATACTTTACTACCAAGATAGCAACACCATCATATGGAAAATAGACAAACATTGGTAAAAGTTACATTGCAAAGGGAGGAATTGATGGAGGAGAGATCCTATAGCCGCAATTGGGGGGAAAAAAAAACGAATGTGATATTGGATGAAAAAGCACTTTACCAGTGCATCCCTTCCTTTTGATAGACTAGACTTTGATGATTTCTTCCCAAAAAGCACAGTCTTGATCCACTTTGCAGGAGATTTCCCCATAGCAGAATACTGAGATTCAGACACTTAACCTGAATTTCACATGTAAAGTCCCAAAACATTAGTCGGTAAGCAGACCCAATTCGATTCTGGAACATAACATTTCAATTACACTAGTCTACAAACTCATCAAGTATGAAGAAATAAATCGCCTAGCAAGAGGAAAATACAGAAAGGGACAAAAAAAAAGTGAGAAAAAATCTGCGAACAGCCTAAATAACAGAATTGCCCTTGCCCCTAGTCAATTTCATTTGAACTCCAAGTGAGGTAAGAAATATTGAAGTCTCTTCAACTAACCATGACCAACTCAATGCCAATAATTCAAAGAAAATGTCTCAGCCTTCAAATGGCAAAACATAATGATGGCTTAGTGCAAAGCTTTGTTTCATTTTGCCAGTAGCCATCATACGTGGCGTTACATGAGAGACCTTTACTACGTGTAATAATCCAATACATGCAAAAAACCATGGTGGCATTAGTAAATACCATCTCAAAAAATGTTCCAACAGGTTTCGTTCACTGGAGAAATAGCCATGATTTTAATTTTACTAGCATCACCTACCCAGAACGAAGAGATAAACACAATCAAACAGACTTTTCTCAAACTGTCATCTCGTTCGTTTCCAAATAGGCTACTCCCCTAATCATTCAATCATACGTGAAATAATGCAACTACATCAACCACGTAGGCTGTGTTATCAGCAGCATAAGGATAGTGTCTAAGTAGTTGAACTCAAGATTATGACTTCAGATAACCGTCATGAGTACCGCAGTCTTTGCTTCATTTGTTATTCAAAATGCATCATATGATGTACTAATTCTAGATCTCATTCTCCATAGAATCTAAAAACGCCGTCTGAAGTAACTTTTTTATTAAGATTTAATCTCCTAAAACCACTTTATAAACTTACAAGACAAGAAAAGAAAACACCAGCAGCAATACATGCACTCGCATTCACGGCGGAATACACGAAAACAGAAGAAATAATAGGAACAATCCGTCGTGTAAAACGGCTTCATCCTTCCGCGACATCCAACACATTATGATCCGATCAGAAAACAGGATTGACACACAAGAGAACCGCTAAATCATCCGGTAACCGAGACAATTTCGACAATTTCGACAATCTCAACAGTGAAGCTAAATAATGCACTCATAATCACTGATTCCACTCAATATTCCAGATTTCAACAAAATGCCAAACAAAACACACCAAGACACCGAAAGCGCCAAAGCGAGCACAGGAAAAGCGCAACACACATAATGCAGGGGACAAAACCGAGAACAAACCAACAAAGACACATCAACAACACCAAATTCGAAGAGGAATCCATGATCCGAACTCCATAACCTAAAAAACACATAAACCAAACCAGATTGTTCACGAACTGCACCAGATCTGAGACTCACCAGCCACGGAAGCTCACTCCAAGCTCCAGACTCCCATTCTGCACTCCAAAAACCACAAATTCGATTAGGTCACCAGATCAAACCACACCTACTGATCAAACACCAGATTCAACCAAAACGCACAAAAACACGAACAAATCAAACCAATTCAAAGCAAATCAATGAAATTCCGCATCAAATCACTCGATCGACCGATCAATCGATCGGTCGAGAGAGAGAGAGAGAGAGCGCAGAGAATGAGTAGAGAGAAGGCGACGCCATTACCACTGCAGAGCTGAGCAGAGTGAGTCGGCACTCAACGACACCTACTCCATTTTTCGGACTCCAACGCATAAAAAGGGGGGTTTTAGGGAAGCCTCCCTAGAGAGTTTTTAAAATTAGTGATAAGCCCTTGTGCGGGGCCCGCTCGTTGCCCGCACTTAAAGGCACTTGCCTGGTGCTGGTACTCCACGCGGCTGACCGCAAGAGTGGGAATAGTTCGTGGCCGACAGATGGCGTGGCGTGTGGATCTCGAGGTTCGGATGAGTATCTTCAATTATTTAGAGTAGTTGTGTTTATGATGGCGGATTAAGAGTAGGGTTGGATTAGTGTCGTTAATGGAAATTTTGATGCTCCTAAATATGGAAATGGATGGTTGTTTTGTCTAAATCAGGTTGTTTCCTTAAAAAACCGTAGGGAATTTAAGGAGTTTTTTAGATGGGAATATACATCTAATCTAAAACTTAAAAATATAAAAAATTATAAAATATATTAAGAAGATTTTATTTAAAATATAATGAAAACGAAATGTCAAAATAAGCATCATATGAAAAGCTTTTTTTGGAGGAATTTTGAGTTAAATAATCAAGATATAGTACATAACTTAAATAAATTAATCAATCACAATCACAAAGGTAAGATCATAAGTGTAAAGAGCATGTTTCATGAAGTAACCTTGAGGATAAATATTCAAGTGTTGCTCAATTTTATCTTCATAAGTTGAATTGTTATACCTCAAACATCTGTAGTGAGAAAGATGAGGCATCACTGGTCGTGTGTTTGACTCCAATTCAAGTAAAAAAAATAAAAATTATTTAATTCTTAAAATAATGTATATTGCTTTCCGAACTTAACTAAAACTCACTATAATTTTGTAAAAAAAAAAGTTACTTTGATTGAGTGGAAGAAGTCGTATCTGCTTATGTGATACTTAAAATATGTATTACTTTTACCACTTGTATCTATTTATTTGAAATTTAATTGAAGTTTATCCAAACCCAATTTTGGGGGTGGGGGTGGGGGTGGGGGTGGGGGTGGGGGCGGGGCCGGCGGCCTCCTTAGGCCCCCATCAGTAAGAAAGGGGCCAAATTGGTTAAAAATCCTAATTTTTTTACAACTTTTGTTATTATATCTTAACTTTTTTTAATTTGTTAGTATATCTAAACCTTTTTGAATTTGTTATTATATCATAACCTTTCTACATTGATGAATTTGTATATTACTTCACTTTTTAACTTTAAATTTGATGAGGTAACATTTTATTAATGAACTTAAAAAATAAATTAAGTAATGATTTTAGTAATTATAAATGATGAGATGGCTTTTTAAAGTTATTATTCATGTGTCACATCATCAAATTTTGAGTAAAAAAGTGACTTAAGATACAATTTTTTCAATATAGAAATGTGAGGATATAATAACAAATTCAAAAATGTTAGAATATAATAACAAAAGTTGTAAAAAGTTATAATGTTTTAACCAATTAGGCCTTAAGAAAGGTCCCATTATTGTGTTTTTACCACTTATAGTAGGGAGAATGCGTAAAGTTGTCCTATTTTATCAAAAATTAACTTGTGTCAGCTCCAAGAAGTCAACAATTTCACTTCCTTCTCTCTAATGTGTCAAAATCTCTCAAACTAATAAATGTTGAGATTTTAATGTCGTAATCTACTTTCTTACTTACATTTGTCACTCATTTATTGATGTCTTTAGATAAACTTTGTTGTTACTATGCACGCATCTCATTGCAAGAAATTAAAGTAACACCTTATATGGCCTCGAGCGTGGATTGAACGTAGATTAGTCGGTTCACCAGATACCACGTGGAAATCCAAAATAAAAAAAAAATATTTGAAGTAACACAATTAACTCAGTAGTACTAAATGCCAAGCATCTTTCTAACACTTGAAAAATAAATCTTTCTAATTATATATATTTTATTTGCTTATATAATTTTTTGAAGCACAAATTTGCTTTTATAGTTTAGTTACGTTAAATTCTATACTTATAGTACGTATACTCAATAATAATAGAACGACACCACAAAAATTATATTATTAAAGTGTTAAATTCAATTATACATGTGACCTCAAAAGTATTCAATTACATATCAACATCTATAAAAGAAAATAAAAATTGAGATGGTAAAGACATCACTTGTCAAAAAGGCAAGACCTCAAGAGATCATGGTTCAATTCCCACTGAAGTAAAAAATAAATAAATAAATAAAAATTGAGAAACATAAACTATTTTGGTTTTAATATTTTATTGATATAAATGACCTTACTATATATTTGAGCTCACTTATTGCTATAAAGCGGCCTCGTATTTGTTTTTAAAAAAACTAAGCGACCTCTGATTAAATCTTATTTTTTTAGTTTTAGCAACAATTTATTATTATCTAAATTGTTATTTTTAAAACAAATAATTTAAATTAATTAATTACTAAAGCTCTAATTTCCTTTTTCGCCCCAAGCCTCAAAAATGTCAGAGCTGGTCTGAGTTTATTGGCGCCCAAGCGCAATAACCTATATATCGTGACACTAAACCACGCGTAGATGTTGCACCAAGGAAAAAAAAAATTAAGAATGAAATAAAAGTGAATATCTATGTGAGTATATCTCTTCCCTTGGAAGTGAAATTACTTCTGCTGCGCGTAAACTATATAGCAGCTAGCCTTGGCGTTGAAGCAAGAAGTGGGTGGGCTCTGCTAGCTAGAAAGCTGGATTGACCACACTTCCCTCATCAGTGATCTAGTTCTGAGTCCTGGCTCTCTTCTTGCTACATCGTGTAAAATGGATTAATAGTGAGCAGTGTCACTGGCACAATGCATACAAATTTTTTAATTAATTTACCTACATTTATTCCGGGGCACAGCCAATGTATTTGTAATTTTGTATAGTGTCGGCATTCGACTGCATGCATGGCATTTATTGCACTATATGTTAAGTTTGTTATGTTGATGTAACAATCTTTATGAAAATTACAAGAAGTGAGACACGTTTCAAGACTTAGTGCATGGGTTAGACTTACTGCGTGGTTCGATATATAGCTAAGTCTATATATATATATATATATATATATATATATATATATATATATATATATATATATATATATATTCACACACTATAGAAACCAAATATATACTCATATCATGGATACGTTATTTAGAGCCATTAGATTTAATCCAACACATTAATCGATGAGTCATAAATGCATAAAACATTTAATGCACAATACATTTTGAGGGGTTCCCATGACATAAGTATATATTTGGTCTTTATTGTAAAATTTCTCATATATATATATATATATATGTTTCCATCATTAATAGCCAAATTAATATCAGTATTTTTAATTTTTTGTTTTTTACAAAATATATATAACAACTTTATTACTTCATTCTTTATATATTTTTAATTTTATATTTAGTTTTTAAACAATTTTTTTATCAATAACAAAATAAATATAGATTCATAATATTTAGGGACAATGTCCGGGTCTAAAACTAGTTTGAACTTAATTGGTGCTTAAGCTATAAATAGAAAATAATTAAGCCTTTAGGTCAAATGTTAAATGTGAGTTAGAAGTACAAAAGCCACATGCAAATTAATTAGGAAAAACACTAGAATGACAATGAGTAAGTCACACCCCAACACACATTGGCCCACAAGAGCCATTGGTGCCCACCTTGGGATGTGGCACACACAGATCCCAGTGCATAATTAACACGTGATTCAAGGCCGTCTCCAAGCTTAGCCTACCCTATTAAAAGATGTTTATACCTAAGCCCACCATATCTTAAATTCTTAGATCTGCCCTGATCTCATTGTTATTGTAGCACTCGTCATTAATTGCAGGGCAGCTAATTGCATTGAGATGTGTACCCACTACACACGTCCATCTCTGTTGTTAGGTAACTTTTAATTTGTCTTTGGGCCTCTAGGCCCTTTACTTCTTCCAAAAAAATTAAAAAAAAATCAAAATTGTTGCACTCTTCTTAGAAAAGGATGGAACTATATTATTCTACATTGGTAAAAATTTTATACTTGCAATTAGGGGTGAGCAACGGTCTCTGCAAAACTGCCCAAATCGTCTAAATTACATGGTCTGGTTTGATTTTTTAAATTCTCGATTTGGAGATGGTTTAGAAAACTTGAAAACCGCAATTCCATAGTTTGATGGTGATTTTCATTTATAGAAAATTGCAGCTCACCAAACCATAAAACCACCCCCAAACTTGGAATGAAATGAAATGGAGTTGAAGCCTTTTCATGTTTTTTTAACTTTTGAAATGTACTTAGACTCATAATTTTGATTGAGTTCGTATGTTTCATTGTGTTTTTGGTGGATGATCATGTATGGACATGTGTTTTGTTACATGTTTTGTTGATTAACATGTATAGACTTGTATCGAATCTATTATTATTATTAATATTATTATTATTATTATTATTATTATTATTATTATTTTGCTGAAAATGTGTCACAAGCAAACTGCAAAACCAAATCGCGATCGGTTTGGTTGCAATTTTGAATATTTGTGGTTTGGTGGTGGTTTATAAAACGGTTAAACCATGAACTCTCCATTTGGTGGCATGGTTTGATTCCCACCAAACTGTGGTTTGCCCACCCTACTTGGTGTAATAACTTTATTTGTAGCTCTTTTTATACTATATATGGTGTTCAGGATTACCTAGACTATTTATAGGAGACAAATCTCACCTTATGGAAGATATGTCTAAAAAAAGTAGAAGATTTGAACTTATGATAGCTCAATTGAACTTACTAGTAGAGGTGGGCAAAACACGATTTGGTGGTGAAATCCATCAAACCGCCACCAAACCAGAGGTTCATGGTTTGACCATTTTGCAAACCATCACCAAACCGCGAACCCTAAAAACCGTAACCAAGCCGACCACGGTTTGTGCGGTTTGATCGATTTGATTTTACGGAATTCCATCAGAATTCCCAGCCGATTCTCGAAATTTCAAAACCAAAACATGAAATTCGTTGAAATCCCAAAAATCAACAAAAAAAAACCACAACTTCTTCAATCACATGTGGAAACCCTAACAACCAATCCAACCGATTCAACCAATTCAGATCCATCGAAGCTCATCTTCAATTGCTCACTCACTCAATTGACGAAATCTCCATTGAAACCCTAGCGATCGATTCAGATAAAGCTCATGTGTTATCCAAATGTACTTGCTTTCATGGCAGGAGCTGAGAAGAAGAAGTGGCTCTTCACGATCTTCTCTGTCGTCTTCGTCTCCCTCCTCATCTTCCTCTTCGTGATCTACATTTTCATCACCTCCTCTACACTCATCTCGGCGCGCCAATTCCCGTCCCTCGTCCGCTACGGCGCACCACATCCGTCGGCCTTCGCGTACTACATCTCCGACGGGAGAGGCCACAAGGACTAGATCGTGCGGCTGCTGTTGGCGGTGTACCATCCGAGGAATCATTACTTGCTCCATCTTGGATCGGATGCGACGGAGGAGGAGAGAGTTCAGCTGGCGCAGGTGGTGTGGGGGGTTGCCGCGGTTAGGGCATTTGGGAAGCGGAGGAGGCTTTTGTTGTGGGGTTTGATCGAGAGAGGAAGGAGGGAGGCGAAAAGGAAATTAAGGCAACTAAACAAAACATGTTTTGTTGTTTACTTTAGGGTTTATGATGTATAATTGGTAAAATTCTTAAAATACCCTTCATTTTGGTAAATCGTAGTTTTCTAAAGATGAAAACTACCACCAAACCACGAAATCGCAATTTTTAAGTTTTCTAAACCACCCCAAACTGCGAATTCAAAAAATCAGACCAGACCAAACGGTTTGGACGATTTTTCGGAAATCGATGCCCACCCCTACTGACTAGTAATACTCCCCACAACCACACGAAAGGCAGTAGTTAATTGGTAACTCTAGCCATTTGTACTTGTATGTGTTAACAGTATGCATGTATATTACGGAGAACGATTAGTTAAGTATGTTTACGTCTCTCATTTTTTTTTTTTTTTTTATTTTTATTTTTTCCTTTTTGTCAACATAGGGCGCCATTTACATCTCTTTTTAAAGAACATGAGATTTTTTTCTGCCGACATTTTCTGATTGTATTGATCATTCCCCAAATCACTTCGTACAAGGTACCACTACAAAAAGCCAAATCAGTCTTAAAATGAATGATATGTACAAATCAGTCTTATCAGTAGCTAATGGTATACATCATTAATTTTCACAAAAAAAATAGATACAGTATACATCATTACGTTACATTATAGTAATATAATGAAAAAATAAAATGGTATACATCATTATATTATATGAGATTGCATTACAGTAACATCAACAACAATTAATATATATAGCCTCAATCTCAAAATGATTGCATTATATAATAGTAACACTTGATTTATTTTTTCTTTAACCAAGTTTTATTTATTTCATGAGTTACAATTGTCTTTTTTTTGGGGCCACAATTTTGACAACTTCCATAAAAAAATGTCTTTTTTTTTTTGTAGTAAAAAGAAATATCTTTTTAACTAACCTATATGTCTGATATCAAGAAACAACATAATTGAAGAGCACCGTACCACTCAATCCCATTTTTATTTATTTATTTATTTATTCTATTGTGGTTCTTGATTTTAAACCACGACCAATCTTGTCTTAAGTTCAACGGTGGTTCCAAATATATCTTTTTTCATTTCATTTATTCAATAAACTACAGATCTGTTTAGATCTCAGAAGATTAAATGGTTTCATTCTTGTGTGCATCTCCCTTAACGATAGTTTGTGGATTTGTGCGGCTTTTGAGTTTTGTATTTTCTTTAGTTTTTCTATTTGATAGTACTATGTTTTCCCTTATTGAAAGTTTTATTTTTCATAATGTGTAACTAGTATTGTTTGTATACTTTTATTAAGGTAATTCTATGTCTAGTCTTGTATTAGACCATTGATGATATGCAGAGGCGAAGATCCCAATTGGTCATTGAAAAAAAAAAAAAAAAAAAGAAGATCCCAATTGGTCCCTTCAAAGTATGTTTTCCAATAGTGTGTCTATATCCTTGCACAATGTATGACGACTCCAGTTCCACATCAAACTGGATCTCGCCTGGCCTAGACCTACGTGGACTTCCGAGTCCTTACTCGCGAAGTCTATGCATCCTAGTCAGCCTCAAATCCTCAAGTACATCATTACATTATTAATTTAATGTGAAAGTTATAGGATTATAAAGTTATCAGTAAATTCGCAGCGAAAATCACTATAATCAACTATAACTATAAAATGGAAATTAGGAATAATGGATAACCTACTCATGTGGAAACCCTGAGAAATGGATAAATACATGCATGTTTGGTGATCAAAGCTATATAAAACGATCATACATGATATCCCTAGTATCTCAATCCCAAATACATGTCCCAGTGTTTCACAAAACATATAATACATAATCAAAACCAAAAGAACAAAAACTTACACTGAGTAAAGGAAATGATCGCTCCGAGAGTCCTAAGAGGATATCACCTAGCATCAACTCCTTCCCCTTGCTCATCTCTACTCTATATGCACCATCACAAACTAGATGGTGAGTACTTGAAAAAAAGAATGTAATGCCAGAAGAAACTAAATAGTAATTCACAATTTCTCAAATAAACAGTCCAAATATCATGCGGTATTGAAAAGCAAAAAATATAACAAGTAGCATGATAATTAGACTAACAAGCTGAGCAATGTAGTTTGAGTGTCTACAGAATCAAAGAAGGCCCACAAGTGGTCAATATCAATGCAGTACCGCAACACTATATTTATAGTCACTATAGTAACTAACAACTCATAGACATCGCAGCGTCCAAGCAATCCAGTACTTAGGGTATAACCCGCTATCAGTGGGTTGAAACAACACAACCACATAAGTGTTCACACTTACCTACTCATATGGACCCAAGAGTATTTCGCAACACACTTACGCCAAGATACTCAACCTGTAACGGCCCATTTTCCAAATAGACCACCACGGGGGCCAATGCGGACCCACAGTCTGTCTTACTAGCGACAACTGTGCTCTATATTGGATTATATCCTCTATTTTATCTTTTACAACCTTATTAATTATCCATTTATTGATTAAGTTGTATTGAAAATAAATTATATGTTAAATCATCCTAAAATCCTCAAATTCACACAGTGGAAGCCTTACTAATACATTTACTCAGATAATGATACTATAAATGTGTAACCTAAACCATAAACCTAATGTGGAAAACCCATATAAACCATAAATATCTCTGAAGTCACAAAAAGATCAATATACACAAGATATCTCAAAATTCTCAAACCCAAAATGAAATAAAATAAATATAATACAAACGTACGAGTCAGGCAATCTCAGATCAACAGTACTTTGACAGCTTGCCCTTGCCCTTGCTCGTACTAGGATCTGCATTCAAGTCATTACAAAAAGCAGATGACGAGTCTAGAGTGAGTATTCCCAAGGAAATTAAGTGAGCAATACTGAAAGTAAATACTAGAATTTAAATAAAGCTATTAAATAAACATGCAGAATAAATACAGGTAACTGCGCTCATCGCATGAATAAATAATAGAAAAAACTCAAAGTGTGTTCTTAGCCCCTAGGGTCAGACTACTACCATAATTCAGACTCTTCCACAGAATATTGTTGGTGAGTCCTACTCAAGCAGGGCAAGTATCTGGATCCGCTCGATGGCCGGCGTTATACCTACGGCGCATCGACACATGCCACGACGTGATACTCGGGTCGTTCTATTCACTGAGACCGACCTGGTAGCACGTGCTATGGTGTAGTGGACATACACATAAGAATGGAATTGAGGGAGCCCTGCTCAACGTTCGCCCATATAGCAATATCTAAGAATAGAGAATTGAAATGAAAAAAATTGAATTCAAAATGCCAAAAGAAGTAAATACTCAAGTAATTTCAGTTGGGATACTACACACCTCAATCCGCACTCCAAGTCCCGATATTCAAACCCCGGTCTAGCTCCAATAATCACCCGACAATTAAAATTATCACCCGAATGTACCTAATACAATTTGTCATTAATTTAGCTTCAATTTGATATATTATATCAATTTTACGTTTTTCGAGGTAAAAATCCCGACTACATCTTGCCAAAATTTTGATAAAATCCCAAAATTCATTTATTAACCCTTTTTCTAATTTCTCATATTTTTCTAGATTTTTTCAGAATTTTTAGCTATTTTTCTGTATTTTATTTTATTTAAAAACTGTTTTAAATTTATTTAAATAAAAAAATAATAAAATAAAATAACTATTATTTAAATAATATGGGGTGGGTCCCTGAACCGGGTCCGACTCGACCCAACAGGGTCGGGTCTGGTCCAGGCCCACCCGGGTTGGGCTAAGGCCGGTTCGGTCCGGCCCGGCCCAAGGGGTGCACGCACGCATGCGCTGCTTTAGAAAATTTTTTTTCTCTCTTTAATGGAATTGGGGGAGCAGTTCGTCCAAGCTCTCAACTCCAACTCTTCACAACCGAACCATCACCACCACCACTTCAACGAGACAATGCATAACAACAACAACAACAGCAGCAAGACAACAACTCACCTCGCCTCCTCGCGACCTCTCCAACACAAGCTCGCAATCTCTATCTCTCTTCCTTCTTCCTCCTCGGTTTCTCGATCAATCGAAATTGTGAGAAAAATGGGTGTCGGTGGTGTTGTTTATCAACATTTGAGTAAAATGACCAAAATGCCCCTAAGTTCTTATCATTTTCCTTAACAAACAAATACCCTTTTTGGTTATTTCACAATTATTTATTTATTTTTTTTGATTTTTAATATATATATTTTAAATTACCTATATATATAAATATAAATATACACCTATATTTTCGCGCCTACAATTTCGTCGTGCGCGCCAATGAGCGTACTCGGGCGTGCACACTACCGTATCACCCACGCGTGTCGACCACGACCCCGCGTGTCCCTAGGTGCCTATCAATTTACTATTTTATTTCATTTAATTCATTTAATGTGTGTATTATTTTCTCCGACCTAATATTTTGTCTTTTAATCTACCCGGTACCTGTGTCGACACGCATATCGAGGCAAATACTTAACACACAATCTCACACGTCAATTGAAATATAATTACACATATCGTGATGTCGTTTAACATATTTTAACATAAACATCGTAAATTTAGTCAAAACAACACTCAAAACAACAATTTACCTAACTCCAGACGCACTATAGCCTAGCTGCAGGCTCCACGGGTGTCTGAGTTGTCCGCCACATTTGCAATACATCACAAATAACGACAAATTAAATTCGGGCCGTTACACAACCAACGAAATATAGAATGGAATTCCAACAAAGGCTCAATTCAATATAATTGACAATAAATGGATAATAAATTAATGCATATTTCCTATCTGGCTTACAATCGTACGATAATGTTCCTCACACCGTAAAACTTCGATCCTCACAAAAACTCTAAGTCGGTCCACTCAAATTCTTCAAGTCTGTTAATTTACCAAATTTGCAAATCCTATTAATATCCTTCTAATTTACACAATTTTCCATAATTATCAAATTAATGTAATTGGGTTGATTTCTTGAGTATTGGATCGTATTTAGACTCATTTGAATACCTGAGAGATCCCTGAAATTTTTTGAAATTTTTAAAAATTTGGTATCTGTGAACAGTGTCACGCCGCTAAGACGCTGTGACCTTATTGTTCTAGATGACGTCCCCACGGTGTCTTTCCTTATTTTTGCTTTTTCCTCTCTTCTCGAGACGCCGTGAGTGGCGTCGTGGGAATAACCCCTCACGGCGTCCTTCGCGGCGTGTTCAACATAACACCCATTACGGAGTTTTTCTAAACCCCGGCTCGAGTCACCGCGTTCTGAGTCTATCCCATACCCTTAGGGACGTCCATAACAACTTAAAACTCAACTCTTTTTATGTCGAAACCTCGACAAAACACCCCGATTCAAAAATAACACAAAATTCTTCAAAAACTCCCAAAAATTCTAATTCACTTCAAAACCATAAACTAACCACAAATTCCTCAATAAAACACTCTATTGATCCAAAATCCATCAATCAAATTCATTTTTCAACATTTTCTCGAAAACTCATCCGAAATCGTTGCAACGAAAACCCCCAAAATTTACACCAAAACGTGCACAAACACGCGAGGAGTAGGAATCCCACATTTTTACGCGTATTTAGTCGATCCCTGGCGTCGCAACGTGCTCGAATCACACGAAACCCCTTCCTTCTCTCGTCATTCTCTTCGTTCAAACCAATCAAAATGAAATTGAGGAGAGAGAAAAATTGGTATATATACCAAACTCTCATCTCATATTATGCACGAATCTCGAGGCACATCTTGTGTCTCCCTTTCATCCTACCCACCAACTCTAACACAATTGGGTAACTCTAATGTGTGACTTGAACTTCAAAACCTTTCCATTTCTCGTTCAAAACACGTGTTCCCGGACCCGTTTCAACTCTTGAATCACACCGCGTATGTTCCCGGACAACCTCGCTCCCACATTTTTATTTAATTATTTATTATTTTTGATAATTCACTAATTATCATTTTCTGGTGCTTAATTATCCGTATTATACCTTAAATTTTCATTTTTCCTAGCCGAATCTCACATTGAAATCCATGGCGATTAATAAACCAAAACCATGCACTAGGACATACAGAGTTTTCATTCGGATATAAATAATAATACAAACATCACAGAAAAATAAAATATACCTTAGTGTCGATTCCCGAGGCTTGAGTAATATGACAAATCATGACAGGTAGGTCACGGTCATGTAAAACACGACACGTGTCACCAATTAAATTTGAGGGTCGTTATAGTCTTCTTAACTTATTAGAAATTTGTCTTTGAAATTAATCTAATAATTACTCAAAATAACGACTTACCAAAATCAAATAAATGAGGAAAATACTCGTGCATATAGGACTTTAACTCCCAGGTCAAATCCTCTTCTTCGTGGTACCACCACCTGATGAGTACTGAAGGTATCTCCTTATTCCTCAGTATCTTGACTTTCCTATCCACAATTTGAATCGGCTGCTCCTCATAAGTAATATCATATCGCAAATCAATCTAACTCAGATCTCCCACAGATCGCCGTCCCTCGCTTGACTTGTCTAGTCGAAGCATCAAAATATGAAACACTGGATGAACTCCGACGAGCTGAGGTGGCAAATCCAACTTATAAGCAACATTATCGACTCTCTTCATAATCCTGAAAGGATCAATAAACCTTGGCGCAAGTTTCCCTTTGATTCCGAACCTTTTTTGACCCTTCAGAGACGAAACCTTCAAATACACATAGGCTCCCTCATCGTACTGCAGCTCATTGTGATACTTGTCATAATACTTTTTGTCTTTCCTGTGCACCCTTCAATCTCTGACGAATATGTCGTACCTTCTCAATATGATCAACAACAATCTCAAGCCTAGTTGTCACTGCATCCTCAGGCTCCATCCAACAAGATGGTGATCTACAAGGTCTGCCATACAGTGCCTCAAATGGTGTCATACCAATACTAGCCTGAAAACTGTTGTTGTATGCAAACTCGCACAAATGAAAGTACTTTTCCCAAGATCTTCCGTACTCCAGTACACACATCTTGAGCATATCCTCCTCTAACACCTGAATCAGCTCTGTCCGTCTGTCTGTGGATGGTATGTTGTACTCAAATTAATCCTCGTGCCAAACTGAGCCTGCATACTCTGCCATAGCAATGACGTAAACTGCGGTCTTCTATCTAACACAATAGACAACGAAACTCCGTGCAGTCTGATTATCTCAAGCTCGTAGAGAATACTCAATCTATCAACCCTATATGTAGTGGATACCAGAATGAAATGTGCAGATTTCGTCAGTTTCTCCATGATACTGTCATGTCCACGAGATGATTGAGGCAAACCACTGACAAAATCCATAGCAATATGCTCCCACTTCCATTGTGGAATGGGAAGAGGCTACATCAATCCTCCAGGTCGCTTATACTCAACCTTCATACGCTCATATAAACTTCGACGTATCAGTTTTCATCCTCGACCACCAGAAAAGACGTCGCATATCAACATACATTTTGGTCCTATCCAGATGAATAGAAAAACGCGAACGGTGAGCCTCCTGAAGCATCTCAGTGCGCAAATCAGCCACTAATGGAATCCACAATTGCCTTTGATACCTCAGACATGCGTTTATCGACCGACTCCAGTCTGGATAATCTGAATTGTCAGTCATCTCACTGAATCTCTGGTACAACTTATCAGTATGTTGTCCCTCACGGACTACTTGAAGTGAAACAGTCTGCATCCTCAATTGACCACAAATCTGTGTCTTGGTAGTAGCTGGCACATCAACTGAAGTCATCATCTCAACTGCCTTGAGTAAAGCATACGCGTGTGTCATGTGGCACACAACTACCTTATTAGCAGATCCTCTCCTGCTCAAAGCATCAACAATTATGTTGGCTTTCCCAGGATGATACTCAAGCGAAAAATCATAATCCTTCTGGAATTCTAACCAACGTATGTGTCAAATTTAGCTCCTTTTGAGAGAATAAATACTTCAAGCTCTTGTGATCAGTGAAAAGATCAAACCTCACACCATACAGATAATGTCTCAAAATCTTTAGTGCAAATACCACAACAGCTAACTCCAAATCATGCGTTGGATAATTCTTCTCATGAACCTTGAGCTGTCGAGATGCATACGCAATCACCTTGCCCTCCTGCATCAAAACACAACCAAGCCCAACTTTCGACGCATCAATATAAACCACAAAGTCCTTCCCTGTCTTAGGTAATGCAAGAACTGGTGCAGTCATCAGCTTCTCTTTCAGAGTAGAGAATGTTGTTTCATAATTCTCGTCCCAGTCAAACTTCACATTCTTCTAAGTCAGTCTAGTCATCGGTGTAGCAATCCTGAAAAAATCTTACACAAAACGACGATAATACCAAGCTAAACTAAAAAAACTACGGATCTTTGTCACTGTAGTCGGAATAGGCCACTCAACTATTGCTCTAATCTTTACGGAATCCACGGAAACACCGCTAGCTCCAACAACATGACCTAAAAATCTGATCTCTAGTAGCAAAAACTCACACTTACTGAACTTGGCATACAATTGGTAGTTCCTTAAAGTCTGTAAAACTATCTGGAAATGTCCCTCGTGATCTTCACGAGTCCTAGAGTAGATAAGGATATCATCAATAAACTCAATCACAAATCTATCCAGATAAGTCATCAGTACTCTGTGCATGAGATCCTATAAATATTGTTGGGGCGTTAGTAAAACCAAATGGCATGACCATGAACTGATAGTGGCTGTATCTCATACTGAATGCAATCTTTTCCCTGTCTTCAGCCCTGATCCTGAGCTGGTGATAACCTGATCTCAGGTCTATCTTTGAAAACCACTTCGCTTCCGTTAACTGATCAAACAAATCGTCTATACGAGGAAGTGGATACTTATTCTTCATCATCACCCGGTTCAGCTGTCTGTAGTCGATGCATAACCTTAGGCTGCCATCTTTCTTCTTCATAAACAACACCAGTACATCCCACGGTGACATGCTAGGATTAATGAATCCCAACTCTAACAACTCATCTAACTGATTCCTGAGCTCCTCCAACTCTTGAGGTGCCATCTTATACAACGGTATAAAAATAGGTCTAGTCCTAGGTACTAATTCTATGATGAAATCTATCTCTCTTAGTTGTGGTAGTCCTGGTAGATCGTTAGGGAAAATGTCGGTAAACTCACACACTACTGGTACATTATCAATGTTGACCTCCAATCTCTCAGCAGTGCTCAAGACACTCGCAAATGTCTATATCTCACCACTAGTAGCCTTTCTGCCCCTGTTGATCGGTAATAACACCGTTGTACCCTAAAATCTAACCTTCGAACCATCAGCCAATGGAATCGTGATAATCTTCCCATAACAGTCAATATGGGCATGATAAGCTCCTAACTAGTCCATGCCTAACAACGAATTAAACTCTAGGAACTCTAGTATTCTCGAATCAGCAGGCAAATCGTGACTACTACCGAACAATCAACACATAACAAGTTCGGATATATCTTGTCCCCAACTACTATGCTAAGGATCAAGGGTCTACTAAGTTTAATGTGTTTCAACCCTAATGCATCTACTATGCGTCTAGAAATAAATGAAACTATAAAACCTAAATCAAACATGATATGCATCAAAGTATTGCAAATCAAAGGCATACCCTCTACGAGATTACGAGACGCTCCTTGGTCCGGCTCAACAACTTGAACTCTCTCCCACTGCTGCTGGTGATGTTATGGCTGAGTTCTCGTCAATAACGGACACTGAAACTGTAGATGCCTGATCTGACCGCACTTGTAACAAGTACGTGTTTCCCATGAACCAGATGAAACCTTCCCTGTATCTGACCCTGCCCACGTCCCAGTGGAGGTCTCTGAGTCTGCCAGACCTCTGAGTCTGTGCTGTCCAGATCTCTGCGTCTATGTCTATGTCTAAGTCTGTCCACCTTCTCTATTAGTATCCCTACTCTCAGAATACTACCTCTGCTGCTGCTGTGCAGGTCTAGTAGACTGTAGTGGTCGACCAGTAAAACTCTATGCAGGTACTGTTGTAATCACTATAGTCTGTGCAGGTCATGGCAGTGGAGCAACTGAACCACTACTCTGGGCTCTATTGTCCCTGAAACCTTGCCTATTATTCCTCCTCTTCCTATCCTGTCGGCCCTTAGAACGTGTCTCTTGCCTAACAGGTCTAATCTCCTCTAGGTGTGCGTAGATATCCCTCCCTAGCCAAACTCCTCTTATAAGCTCGTTGTAGAGTATCTGGCTCTATGGAGACTACCACACCTCCAATGTCTGGTAATAATCCCTCAGTGAAGTAATAGACTCTGTCAGTCTTGTTGTCTCACTGAACCCCCAGCATAGGGTAGCAACTGCAAATAGCGTCCCATATAATCTATAACAGATTCTTCTGTGAGTTGTCGAATGGTAGAGAACTCGTTCCTCTTCGTTATCAGAACTGTAGGAGGAAAATACTTCAGGTTGAACTGGGTCTTGAACTCTATCAAGTCCTTCGGAACCCCTCTAATAGACACAATCGTAGTCCACCAGTCATCAGCCTCCCCAAACAACATCGATGATGAAATCGAGGCTCTCATATCTTTTTAGTCGCAATGATACTGTGCACCTTCTCGTGGTTCTTCAAGAACATCTCACCAACCACCAGATCTGTACCCCGAAAGAACTCCTTTGGGTTATACCTCTTAAACTCCTTCAACTGTCTAGCCTCCACCGTGGCCGTAATGCCTCTCTCTGCTACTAGAGCAGGCACTGCCTCAGTCTGTATCGGTGGTAACACAGTAGTCCCGATATCACTGCAATAGTCGTAGGAGTAGTGGACGTAGCAACTATCGGTGTATCCATCTCTTGAGTAGCAGGAACTCCTGAGGTTGATGGTGGTGATGGTGTAGCAGCAACTGGCATCATCAAAATCCTCAAGATCTCATTTAACCTCTTATCCTGAGTAGCTACCCGTTGTGTCAATGCTTGAAAATCCTCAGTTATGATCACTCGAAGACCAGTAGCCCCACTGTCATCACTAGGCTCTGTCTGATCAGTTTCGCAATCTGAAATCGAAAGCGAATCACTGAATCAGTCAATAGTTACCGATATAGTATAGTACATCACAACAGATATAGCATATAGAATCAAGTCTTACTTTTCCCCAACTCACCTCACTTCCCAACTAAACCTCAATTCAGGATTATAGGGTTCCACTCTAGGTTCTAACTATTTCCTATTTTCGCTGGTTTGTATTTTATGTTGGTTGTAAGGTAAATCCAAAGTAAGGTATGCTCTGATACCAATTGTGACGACCTCAGTTCCCCATAAAACTGGATCCCACCCGGCTTAGACCTACGTGGATCCCTCGAGTCCTTACTCGTGAAGTCTACGCATCCTAGTTAGCCTTAAATCCTCAAGTACATCATTACATTATTAATTTAATGCAAAAGTTATAGGATTATAAAGTTATAAGTAAATTTGTAGCGGAAATCACTGCAATGAACTATAACTATAAAATGGAAATCAAGAATAATGGATAACCTACTCATGTGGAAATATTGAAAAATGGATAAATACATGCATGTTTGGTGATCAAAGCTATCATACATGATATCCCTAGTATCTCAATCCCCAATACATGTTCCAGTGTTTCACAAAACATATAATACATAATCACAACCAAAATAACAAAAACCTACACTGAGTAAAGGAAATGATCGCTCCGAGAGTCCTCAAAGGATATAACCTAGCATCAACTCCTTCCCCTTGCTCTTCTCTGATCTATTTGCACCACCGTCACAAACTAGACGGTGAGTGCTTGAAAAAGAGAATGTAATGCCAGAAGAAACTAAACAATAATTCACAATTTCTCAAATAAACAGTCCAAATATCACGCGGTATTGAAAAACAAAAAATATAACAAGTAGCATGATAATTAGACTGACAAGCTAAGCAATGAAGTTTGAGTGTCTACAAAATCAAAGAAGGCCAATAAGTGGTCAATATCAATGCAGTACCGCAGCACCACATATATAGTCACTATAGTGACTAGCAACTCATAGACACTGCATCATCCAAACAATCCATACTCAGGGTATAACCTGCTATCAGTTGGGTTGAACAACACAATCGCAGAAGTGTTCACGTTTACCCACTCACATGGACCCAAGAGTACTTCGCAACACACTTACGCCAAGACACTCAACCAATGAAATATATAACAGAATTCCAACAAAGGCTCAATTCAATATAATTGACAATAAATGGATAATGAATTAATGCATACTTCATATCTGGCTTACAATCGTACGATAACGTACCTCACACCGTAAAACTTCGATCCTCGCAAAAACTCTAGTCGGTCCACTCAAATTCTCCAAGTCTGTCAATTTACCAAATTTGCAAATCCTATTAATATCCTTATAATTTACCCAATTTTTCATAATTATCAAATTATTATCAAATTAATGTAATTGGGTTGACTTCAGGAATATTGGGTCATATTTAGACCCAATTGAATATCCGTGAGATCCCCGAAATTTTCCAAAATTTTTAAAAATTTAGTCATTGTGAACAGTGTCACACCGCCAAGACGACGTGACCCTGTTGTTCTAAATGGTGTCCCCACAACGTGTAACGGCCCGTTATTTTATAACGCCGTTATTTAATTATTTTTGACGCCCTTGGTGGGATGACACGTGGAAGCGTGGGTAGTGGGTAGGTCAAGCAGACCGCATGTAGGTGTTTTATGTATGTTGGTTGTAAATTCTGTGATGTATTGATATTATTTTATTATTGCAGTATTAATCATCACAGGTGTGTGTTTGTAAATATTTGACCGGGTGAGATTGAGAGCCGGGGTTTAGTCGTGGTCGACACACGTGGGTGGTACAGTAGTGTGCACGCTCGAGTACACTCGTTGGCGTGCACGGCGGAATTTTGAATGCGAAAATATAGGTGAATGGATATATTTATATATATATATATGTAAATTGATATATATATATATATATATATTAAATTAGTAAAATAAAAATAGAAAATGGGAAATTACTAAAAAGGGTATGGAAGTAAAGAAGAAAGGAGATAAAGATTGAAGGGTATTTTGGGTATTTCACATTTAAACCGCCTTCTTCTTCGTTATCTCGACAAATAGAGAAACAGAGGGAAAAAAAAAAAGAAAGAAACGAGAGAGAGAACGAGAGAAGAAGAGGGAGAGAAGCCGAGGAGCGACGAGGAGGAGAGGCGGAGAAGGAAAGCTCGAGGTGAGTGGTGTTGGTTATTGTTGCTTGTCGTTGTTGTGTTGTGTAGGTGACGGTGTGGTTGAGAGGTTCGGCCATGGCGTCACCATGGCCGAACCAAGAAGCAAAGCAGGGAGAGTTATCTCCCTGTTGCTTCGTGTGGGTGAGAGAGAACGAAAAGAGGAGAAGGGAAGAAGAGCAATCGAGAGAAAAAAAAAATACAGAGCACGGCTCGCTCACAGAGGCGGGAGGAAGAAGAAGGGGGTGAACGGGCCGGTTCGGTTCAACCGGTTCGGCCCGGTTCACACAAACCAAAAATAAATTAAAAGGAAAAGAGGAAAAAAAAATAGAAAAGAAAATCCAGAAAAATAGGGAAAAATATGGAAAAATAATATTTCGACCAAATAAATAGAAATTGAGGATTTTATATAGAAAATGAGAAATTCAAAAGTCGGAGGGGACTTTATACCGTGGTTTTAAGCCTCAAAAAATGTAAAATTGACATAATATGTCAAATTGAAGCTAATTTCATGATAAATAATCTTAGGTACATTTGGGGTGATAATTTGACTTGTCGGGTGTTATTGGAGCTAGATCGGGGTTGTTGGAGTGCGAATTGAGGTATGTAAAACCCAATTGAACACCACTATTGCATTTACTTATTCTATTCATTGAACTTTATTTCTTTGGAAATCTAAATTCAATTGTGATGGGAACGGTAACGTTAAATTTTTTCCGGTGTGTGGGGTTGGTTGTTCTCAAATATATATTTGGTGACTAGGATACAGTCAGCGGGGTCATTGGAGTGGGGTATGACCGGGCCACTGATCCTAGTTTCACTGGCGGAATTCATTGCACACCATTTGTTATCTTTGTGTTGATATTCATGCATTTTCCTTTTGAGCAGTTGACTGCATTATTTCCTTGATTATTGCATGATTATTTAACACTGCTTATTGGTTTCCATTTATATTCTTAAATTGAAATGCCTGGTGGTTTTCCTTGGTGTTTTACTTACTGGACTCGTTATCTGGTTTTTGTGATAACCGAGTGCAGATCCTAGTACCAGCAAGGGTAAGGAGGTCGTTGGCGATTACATCTGACTTACCACTTCAAGACTTGCTAGTACGCTTATTTGGTACATATATGATTTTGATATTTTGTAGTATTTTGGGATGGGAAAGCTGGTTATTTCTTGTACTTGTGTATAACACAGTTTTAGTTAATCGCATGTATGCATGTACAGTTCGGGATTCCACTGTAGGTGAACTAAACAATACTAATTTTGGGTAATTTAACAGTATTAAGGTCTTCCGCTGTGAAATGGTAAGTTATGCATAAAATAATATAAAATTCAGGAACATCACTTCACAGAGTAGATGTGAATATAGTGATAGCTGAGGTGGATGAATGAGTGACGTGGCAAGTACTTCCGGAGCATAGGCTGGAGAGGTACCTGTTGCACGGGGCGACCCTGGGAAATTGGGGCCGCCACAGTTTGGTATCAGAGCAAGGTTTGATTGGGCCTTGAATTGAATTATAGAAATGAAAAAGAGCATAAACTTTAAACAAATTAGATGTGGAAACCCGATGAACTGCCTAGAACTTTAGTTGGGAAGTGAATGAAGTGGGTAGAATCAGTATTGTTATTTGATATATGTATTTGTTGGATATGAATATGTACTATGCGCATACGTATATTAGAAGCTAATTGGTTACGCTAATCGGTGCAAGATCATCATGGATGGACAGACCCCTACTACTTCTCCTACTACTCAGCAGGAAGTTGGGGAGCCGAGTGATCATACCAGTAGGGAGGTAGCAAATTTGCGAGCTATGGTGCAGAGGGTTACTGATCAGCAGCTACTACACTAGACTCAGATGGCTGAGCTGATGGAATACATACAGAGTTCGCGAGTACCGGTAGTATCACCCATTGCTGAGTTAGTTGCACTTACCACTCCGACTGTGATTGCACCAGTTGATGACATACATGCAAGCTGGGATAGAGGCAGAGAGAGAGAACTGAGCCTCTTGGGACGACGGTTGAGACTACGGAGGTGATACCCGTTACCACTGAGCAACGAGTAGGAGGTTCGACTGCCAGAAGTAGGATGTCAGTGGCAGCGAAGATGGTGAAAGATTTCATGAGGTTTAACCCTACATATTTCACTGGAGATAGTGATCCTGATGTTGCCGGTCGATGGTTGATGACACAACGACGTTTACACCAGTTGTTAGAGGTACCGGAGGCAGACCAGCCACGTATATCCGGCTATTGCTTGAGGGGTCAGGCGGCAGTTTGGTGGACCACGTACACGGACACACATACTACACCAGTAACGTGGGCGGAGTTTAGGCAGATATTCCTCGATGAATATATTCCCACGGAGGTGCAGTTGAGATTGAGGGAGCAGTTCTTGAGTTTGAAACAGGGTAATATGACCGTGTCTCAATATATGGATCGGTTTAGATATCTTATGCTGTATGCCATGGATGTGGCAAATACTGAGAGACTTCAGGTCTATTATTTCATCCGTGGTTTGGATGAGAGGATAGGAGGTGTTATTGTCGCGAGTGGAGCCGAGACATTGCAGACTGTTTATGATCGGGCATTAGCTCGTGAGACATACTTACGACATCGGGGTGAGCTTGGGGATAGGTATGGTCAGAGTTCACGTTCAGACCAGAGGCCGAAGAGACGGCAAGATCACTTTGATCGGCCGAGGCAGGACCAGGGTAGACGAGATAGACGTCCAGAGCAGTGGAGCGGGTACGTTAGACAACCTGTGCATACGGTAGTTCCGAATGAGCAACAACAACGACACCCTCCGCCGCAGCATCAGGAGAGGCATTATGATGACCGTGACCGGGGTCAGAGAGACCGGGGTCAAGGTCAGGGATCTTGTGACTGGCGGGTTAGGAGGCAGGAACCGCGCAGATGCTTTAGGTGCGGTCAGCAAGGGCATTTGAGATGGGAGTGTAGAGCACCATCACCTCGACGGGAACAGGGTCCCAATAGGGACAGAGCACATGCACTAGCACAACCAAATTCAGGAGCTACTCGTCAGCTAGTGGAAGGTATGTTGTATATTTACAGCAGACTTGTACATGCCATGTTTGATTCTGGTAGTACTCTTTCTTTTATTTCTGGACGATTAGTTGGGGAGTTAGGGTTAGATGTACACACACTTGAGACCCATCTTGTTCTCAGCACAGCTGCGGGGGATAAGATTTACCCTAATCGGATAGTTCGTGATGTCATGGTTGAGGTTTCCGGACATCAGTTACCAGCCGATCTACGAGTATTGGAGTATTTAGAGTTTGACGCACTCTTTGGAATGGATTGGCTGTCAGCTTACCATGCACGTATAGATTGTTTTGGGAAAAGAGTTTAATATTCCTGGTTTAATGGAGTTTTCATTGACTGGGACTGCGTCGGAGTTACCTATCACCAGGGGTAGATTAGCGACTACGCAAGAGATGGAGGAGTTCACAGCGGTAGTTGAGCCTGAGACTCGAGTGGCTACCCGGATTGAGGACATACCTGTAGTCCGAGAATTTGTTGATGTTTTTCCTGATGATTTACCCGGATTACCACCATCTCGAGCGATAGAGTTCATTATAGAATTGATACCAGGAACCCAACCTATCTCTAGCAGACCGTACCGGATGTCACCTGTGGAGCAGGAAGAGGTTAGGAAACAGCTAGAGGATTTGTTGGCGAAAAATTCATTCATCCTAGTATGTCACCCTGGGGAGCACCTGTATTATTTGTAAGAAAGAAAGATGGATCATTAAGGATGTGTATAGACTATCGGAAGTTGAATCAGGTAACAATCAAAAATCGTTACCCACTTCCGAGGATTGATGATCTATTTGACCAGTTGAAAGGTGCGAAGTTCTTCTCAAAGATTGATTTACGTTCAGGATATCATCAGTTGTGGATTCGAGAAGAAGACATCCAAAAGACTGCTTTCAGTACCAGATATGGACTGTTTGAGTTTACGGTATTACCGTTTGGATTGACGAATGCTCCAGCGGTTTTCATGGATTTGATGCATCGAGTACTAAGACCGTACTTGGACCGATTTGTGATAGTTTTTATTGATGACATACCGATATATAGCCGAACACGAGAGGATCACGAGAGTCACATTCGAGCAGTGTTGACGACATTGAGGGAGCACCGGCTATATGCGAAATTCAGTAAATGTGAATTCTGGATGAGAGAGGTGAAGTTCTTAGGACATGTTGTCGGCGATCGGGCATCTCTGTTGAAGGAGATAAGGTTAGAGCGGTGATTGAGTGGAAGAGACGGAGATCTGTTTTGAGATACGAAGTTTCTTGGGTCTAGCAGGTTATTATCGTCGCTTTGTGCGAGATTTTTCTATGATTGCATCACCGATGACGAGGTTGACAAAGAAAGATGTTCCTTTTGAGTGGTCTGAAGAGTGTGAAAACGCATTCTTGGAATTGAAGAAGCGGTTAACTTCTGCACCAGTATTGACGTTACCTGAGGCAGGAAAGAGTTTAACTGTTTACACTGACGCTTCAGGAATGGGACTCGGATGTGTTCTGATGCAGGAGGGACGACCTGTGGCTTATTTATCCAGGAAATTAAGACCACATGAGTGTAATTATCCCGTACATGATTTAGAGCTTGCAGCTGTTGTTTTTGCGCTCAAAGCTTGGAGACATTATTTGTATGGGGAGAAATTTATACTTTACACCGACCACCAGCGTTTACGCTATATTTTCACGCAGAGAGATTTGAATATGCGTCAGAGGAGATGGCTAGAGTTGTTGAAAGATTATGATTTCACCATTGAATATCACCCTGGCAAGGCCGATGTGGTGGCAGATGCTCTGGGTAGATGCGGAATCAACAGTCAAACTAGTAATTATCATATGAGACTGTTGGAGATAGCATCGGTTATGAGCATGGTAGAGGGTGCATCGATGAGTGATGTACGAATTTGTGGTCAGATGAGAGTACCGATAGTGTCACTGGAGCGGGTAATCGGGTGTCAGCGGGCGATGGGCTCTATGAGCGGTTCGGCGGGTTGGCACGGGATCCCGTGTGCACTGATTGGTCGGAAACATCTGATGGATGCATGCGATACCAGGGAAGACTGTGGATACTTGCGGTGCCAGAGATACGGGATGGTATACTAGAGGACGCTCATCGATCACGTTATACGGTTCATCCAGGCAGAACCAAGATGTATCACGATTTGTGGAGATTGTTTTGGTGGCCGGGAAGATTCGACAAATTAGTTTGAGGCTTCGAGCAGCACAACATAGGTAGAAGAAATTCGCATATGGATATCATGAGAGTCTGAGTTGTAAGGTTGACAGGCTGTTGAGGATACGTAGGAGGGTGTTATATTATTTTGTTGGTTATTTTGTAGGTGTATGATTGTTTTATTACATATGCGACAGAAAACGGTTGATGCGTTCACCGGGGATGTTGATTGAAAAATTGATTGAGCACGCGATACACTAGGCCATAACGAGGGTTATCGGGTGACGGACTAGGATTGAGCGTTATCACTGGCGGATTCCCAGAGGGATGAGTTATGGGCAATGGGCTAGGTGATGCGTACACTAGTGGGGATCCCGACGTACCAGAGTATGGTCTAGGACTGGGTCGCGGATGGAATGGCGAGGCCAGCTAAATTCTTTTAGTGTTGCAGTTCATGGTTTGAGGATGAGGTCTACGCAAATTTCGGGGACGAAGTTTCTTTTAGTTGGGAAGAATTGTAACGGCCCGTTATTTTATAACGCCGTTATTTAATTATTTTTCGAGTAGGACGCCAGCTGGGATGACACGTGGAAGCCGGTGGGTAGGTCAGGCGAGACCGCATGTAGGTGTTTTATGTATGTTGGTTGTAAATTCTGTGATGTATTGATATTATTTTATTATTGCAGTATTAATCATCACAGGTGTGTGTTTGTAAATATTTGACCGGGCGAGATTGAGAGCCGGGGTTTAGTCGTGGTCGACACACGTGGGTGGTACAGTAGTGTGCACGCTCGAGTACACTCGTTGGCGTGCACGGCGGAATTTTGAATGCGAAAATATAGGTGAATGGATATATTTATATATATATATATGTAAATTGATATATATATATATATTAAATCAGTAAAATAAAAATAGAAAATGGGAAATTACCAAAAAGGGTATGGAAGTAAAGAAGAAAGGAGATAAAGATTGAAGGGTATTTTGGGTATTTCACATTTAAACCGCTTCTTCTTCGTTATCTCGACAAATCGAGAAACAGAGGGAAAGAAAAAAAAAGAAAGAAACAGAGAGAGAACGAGAGAAGAAGAGGGAGAGAAGCCAGGAGCGACGAGGAGGAGAGGCGGAGAAGGAAAGCTCGAGGTGAGTGGTGTTGGTTATTGTTGCTTTGTCGTTGTTGTGTTGTGTAGGTGACGGTGTGGTTGAGAGGTTCGGCCATGGCGTCACCATGGCCGAACCAAGAAGCAAAGCAGGGAGAGTTATCTCCCGTCGCTTTCGTGTGGGTGAGAGAGAACGAAAAGAGGAGAAAGGAAGAAGAGCAATCGAGAGAAAAAAAAAAAATACAGAGCACGGCTCTGTTGAAGGGAGGAAGAAGAAGGGGGTGAACCGGGGCCGGTTCGGTTCAACCGGTTCGGCCCGGTTCACACAAACCAAAAATAAATAAAAAGGAAAAAGAGGAAAAAAAATAGAAAAGAAAATCCAGAAAAATAGGGAAAAATATGGAAAAATAATATTTCGACCAAATAAATAGAAATTGAGGATTTTATATAGAAAATGAGAAATTCAAAAGTCGGAGGGGACTTTATACCGTGGTTTTCGCCTCGAAAAATGTAAAATTGACATAATATGTCAAATTGAAGCTAATTTCATGATAAATAATCTTAGGTACATTTGGGGTGATAATTTGACTTGTCGGGTGTTATTGGAGCTAGATCGGGGTTGTTGGAGTGCGAATTGAGGTATGTAAAACCCAATTGAACATCACTATTGCATTTACTTATTCTATTCATTGAACTTTATTTCTTTGGAAATCTAAATTCAATTGTGATGGGAACGGTAACGTTCCGGCTGTTTCCGGTGTGTGGGGTTGGTTGTTCTCAAATATATATTTGGTGACTAGGATACAGTCAGTGGGGTCATTGGAGTGGGGTATGACCGGGCCACTGATCCTAGCTTCACTGGCAGAATTCATTGCACACCATTTGTTATCTTTGTGTTGATATTCATGCATTTTCCTTTTGAGCAGTTGCCTGCATTATTTCCTTGATTATTGCATGATTATTTAACACTGCTTATTGGTTTCCATTTATATTCTTAAATTGAAATGCCTGGTGGTTTTCCTTGGTGTTTTACTTACTTGGACTCGTTATCCGGTTTTTGTGATAACCGAGTGCGAGATCCTAGTACCAAAGAAGGGTAAGGAGGTCGTTGGCGATTACATCCGACTTACCACTTCAAGACTTGCTAGTACGTGCTTATTTGGTACATATATGATTTTGATATTTTGTAGTATTTTGGGATGGGAAAACGGTTATTACCGTACTTGTGTATAACACAGTTTTAGTTAATCGCATGTATGCATGTACGATTCGGGATTCCACCGTAGGTGAACTAAACAATACTAATTTTGGGTAATTTAACAAAGTATTAAGGTCTTATTTGTGAAATGGTAAGTTATGCATAAAATAATATAAAATTCGGGAACATCACTTCACGAGTAGATGTGAATATAGTGATAGCTGAGGTGGATGAATGAGTGACGTGGCAAGTACTTCTGGAGCATAGGCTGGAGAGGTACCTTTTGCACGGGGCGACCCTGGGAAATTGGGGCCGCCACACAACGTCTTTCCTTATTTTCATTTTTTCCTCTCTGCTCGAGACGCAATGGGAATAACCCCTCATGGCGTCTCTCGCGGCGTGTTCACCAGAACACCTATTCCGGGGTTTTCAAAACCCCGGCTCGAGTCGCCGCGATCCGAGTCTATCCCATACCCTTAAATACGTCCATAACAACTTAAAACTCAACTCTCTTTACGTCGAAACCCCGACAAAACACCCCGATTCGAAAATAACACAAAATTCTTCAAAAATTTTTAAAAATTCTAATTCACTTCAAAACCATAAACCAACCACAAATTCCTCAATAAAACACTCCATTGATCCAAAATCCATCAATCAAATTCATTTCCCAACATTTTCTCGAAAATTCGTCCGAAATCGTCGCGACGAAAACCCCTAAAATTTACGCTAAAACGTGCACAAACATGTAAGGAGTAGGAATCCTTCCTTTTTACGCGTATTCAGTCGATACTTGGCATCGCAACATGCTCGAATCACACGAATCACACGAAATCCTCTCCTCTCATCGTTCTCTTCGTCCAAACCAATCAAAATGAAATTGAGGAGAGAGAAAAGTTGGTTTATATACCAAACTCTCATCTCATATCACACACGGATCTCGAGGCACATCTTGTGTCTCCCTTTCATCCTACCCCACCAACTCTAACCCAATTGGGTAACTCTAATGTGTGACTTGAACTTCAAAACCCTTCCATTTCTCGCTCAAAACACGCGTTCCCGAACCCGTTTCAAGTCTCGACTCGCACCGCGTACTTTCCCAGACATAACCTCGCTTCCACATTTTTATTTAATTATTTATTATTTTCAATATTTCACTAATTATCATTTTTTGGTGCTTAATTATTTGTATTATACCTTAAATTTCTGTTTTTCCTAGCCGAATCTTACACAAAAATTTGTGGCAATTAATAAACCAAAAACCATGCACTATGACACACAGTGTTCTCATTCGAGTATAAATAATAATACAAACATCATAGAAAAATAAAATATACCTCAGTGTTGACTCCCGAGGCTTGAGTAATATGACAAATCACGATAGGTAGGTCACGGTCCTGTAAAACACGACACGTGTCACCAATTAAATTTGAGGGCGTTACACAATGTCTTTCTAAGTATTCAAAATCGCGCATTATAGCATGCGACAACATGCAAGAGAAACAATACAAGGTTATGAACCTAAGTAGGTCGGCTTAGATAGGACAGGGACAGTCGATTTGAACCAATGACCGCATGACCTTATGCTAATGAGCTGTAGGCATGTTGTTTTTTTGATAAGAAAGAAAAAACTTTGCCCCCACTAGGGTTTGAACTCATAACGTCATGACCTCTTTCTCCCAAATCTCATACCAAACTAGTAAGTCATCAAATTGGTTGGTAAAATCTAAATCTCAAACCATAAAGCCTAAATACTCTTATAAATCCAAATCTTAAAAATTGGCAATATTAATAGTGCTCCGTCAAACGGCCCGGCTATGTGCAAACCACAAATTTTTTTCTTACTCTCTTTCCACATTTTCCCTCAAATAAAATGACCTCTTTACCCCTCTCAACTCCCACAATCACTCACATGCCCCTCTCTCACACTTTTGTGTACCCCACAAGAATCCACTTTCGTCTCTGGCGATCCCTTCTGACCACTGGTGATAATCGGCGACGTGAACTTGCATTTTGGCGGCCAATATCGTCGTAAGATTTGATTTCTTCATTTTTTATGGAACATGATGGTTTTCAACTCGTTTTTGTGTGCTTTAATAGGGTTTGAACACATTTGCTTGTTTTGTAGGGCATTATTTGTTGTTGTTGTTTAGTGTATCTTGACCTTACAAAATAGAGGATGAACGTCAAGGGAGTGTGAATGTAGAAGATGGAGAGATACCTCTTGAATTTTCCTTCGATTTAGTT
Source organism: Stephania japonica (assembly GCA_039657345.1). Taxonomy (NCBI): domain Eukaryota; kingdom Viridiplantae; phylum Streptophyta; class Magnoliopsida; order Ranunculales; family Menispermaceae; genus Stephania; species Stephania japonica. The sequence continues at coordinate 40,235,332 of CM077561.1, forward strand.
ATTTTTTGTATTTTTATGTGTTGTCGCCTCTAGTTTGGTCATGTAGGACCGAGATAACATGGTCTGTTCGACCACGACCGATTGACCAGATGGGTAATGGTCGGTGACATGTAACCAAACAAATTTATTTTAGTAAAAAAAGGTATGTTCAGTTTGTAATGATTGAGCAACAACAATTTGTTCGATCACACTTGACCGACTGAACATGCTTTGTTCGGTCACCTTCAACCAAACAGTGCATGTTCAATCGGTCCTGCATGACTGATTGAACCTCAACCAATAACTAACCATATAAGATGACCTTCAAATTCGACCTTATACAACAAGAAAAACACATACACAACTACTATAGTACAAACTTGAACAAATAAACAAAATCTAATCTTACAAAGTCGAGTTGATGCGAAGATGAACCGAGTGTGTTTGTGCGTTCTTCTTCTTTTTATGTCGTGTGGAAGCAAGATCGACGTAGGGTTATGTGTGGGGAGTGGCGTGAAGATCGACCTAGCAAGGTTTGTGCGTGCGTTCTCCTTCTTCTTCGTCGTCACAATAGTTGAGATTTTCTCAATTTTCAACTAAGGTGTGCACAAGGGCAAGGTTATTTTGGGAAATAATTAGTTGTTTTGGGGTATCCTCATCTATGAGTGAGGTGCCCACATCATTTGGTTTTCTCTTAGTAATTTGTGGTTTACACATAGTTGAGTCATCCGTCAAAGCTATATATTAATCTACCCTTATTAATCCAAAAAAAGATGTTCATTAATTAAAATTAGAGGTGAAAGCAGACCTGATCCGATCCATTTAAGGTCTACTCGATTCAATTGTTGCGAATTAAGAAATCTCAATTCGATCCAACTCATTTAACTTTTCAATCCGATTCAATCCAATTAATAAAATGCAGATTGGATCGAATCAAGTTCTCGGATTGTCATCTTATAGTTATCTCACAATTAAAAATATGCACATTGGTTAAGAACAATTCCATAATCGTTAAACAACATAAAATAAAGTGTATGATTTAACTGTGATGACCCATCTCCTAATCTAGGGCACCGCCCGACCTAATCCCGTAATTAAGCCCTAACTCGGTCTGTAGGACTTAACTACGTATTAGTCAACGTTTTAAACCCAATTTGCCATCTTGATCGCGTTCAGGATAAATAATACACTAACCCTACCAACTACAACATTTTTGAGTTATTTACAAGTTTTACAGTTTAATAACTTAGTGGAAGTCATAACAATTTATAACAAAAGTTTTTAATCATTTAGCGAAAGTCTTTTTAAATAAATGAAAACAATTTGATAAACCTAAGTGTGGAAACCAGGAATAACGATCACAATATATATGAACTATGTGGCGAAACATATAAACAGTGTAGTAGTCAAAAGTCGGGGAACTAACGCTCAACCCAATATGTACATTCCAACAGTACGAAAGACATAAGTAAGTAAAATATACAAAATATTAAAACCTACAGTCAGTCAGTAGTACGCTCCGCAAGCTTAGAAGTTGTAACGACCCTAGTTTTCAAATCTAAACTGAGCCCCGCCCGACCTAAACTTACGTGAAACTTCGAGCCCGTCTCGACGAATCATGCAAGACTAGTAAGCCTTTCCTTACAAATTACCATTCATTTACAAATTTATAACATTAATTAGCGAATTATCATCAATATAACATAAGCAAATCTCAAACTAATCAATTAATCACAACCATATAAAAATAAGACATCATAGAGTGTGGAAACCCCGCATATGTATATCATCATAAATGACAAGTTAGAGGAGAACAACCCAATAGATATATATGCCCAGAATCTCTCACATACCCAACCCATGTTCCAAACAACATATATATACAATAATACAAAAATCACCTACTCAACCAAGTGGAAAGGCGTGCTCTAGTGTCCTCAAAGCAAATCTCTAAGCTTTGGAGCCTTCCCCTTGCTGAACTGTGGATTTGCAATCCGTTAAACACAAGAATGATGAGCCCAGGTAAGTAACACCAAGCAGAACAATAATACAACATTTGAAATAAATGAACATTAGTCCACATTCATGCCGATATAAAGAAAGGAATAAGGAATGCATTAACGTATAAGATTGTAAATAGATCAATCAAAAAGTGAGTGTCCGAGTTACGAAATAGAATAACAAGAAGTCCCAACAACAGTCGTTGAGTTGAGGTAAAACCTACAAGACTCGTGTTCAGGACGAGAACACAGCCTACTGGCCCTAACCTTTGCGATTATGAGATATTTATAGACCTGGATAAGAGCCCCTAACGTACACTCAACCAGGAGATATAAATAGCATCTAGATAAGAGCTCATATCACAGATATTTAGTAACCATGACCCCCTTGCCAATGAACTACTCAACCAAAAGAGATTCCAATAGATATGTTGATAACAGAGTAATAACAACAAATTAACGTTCAAGAAATAACTGTAAAAGTTCTCACTGGTTTACTTACCTTTAATCCAACTAATACGCACTCAACGGATCCCCGACACATCTCTTATAACCTCTTGTGTCCCGCCAATATTCAAAATCCCTAATATACATTTAAATTGAAATTCTCATTAATTACCCTTATTCTATCCAATTTTCCACAATTTTATTCGTTCACTCATTTGGGTCGATTACTTGGGTATTAAGTCGTATTCGGACTCATTGGAATACCCGAGAGGTCCTCGAAAGTTTCTAAAATTTTTATAAAAATTAGTCCTTATGAACAGTGTCACGCCGCCGGGACACCGTGGTGTCCATTGGCTTTGGCGGCGTCACCACGATGTGGAGATGAGGCTGTCTGCCCAATTCGTACGTGAGTGACGCCGTGACCTTGTTTGGTCATGACGGCGTCCTCACGGCGTGAGCCCTGAGGCCCTACAAAAGATGTACGTGGGTGACGCAGTGAGCTGGAATGCTCACGACGTCGCCATGATGTCTGACCCAGAATGCCTTTGTAACGGGGTTTTTGACACCCCGTGTAATGACCGTAAATTCTAACTTGTGGTACGTGTCAATTTAGGTCGTACGTGTGCACATTTGTCATGATACAGAGTACAATTCTTAGTCGTCAACGCCGAGGTATATTATTTGTGTTTGGTATTTTGTATTATATTGTATTACCCGAATGTATAATTCCAATATCCCAAACGTACGAGGACGTTTGAGTGTGGGCGTTGGTACGAGAAACGGTTCAGCTCAAGTAGTACGTGAAATAACGGGTTTTCGGGCGAACGTTGGTCGAGTAATTAGTAATTAGGGGGACTTAAATGAATTAAAAACACTGACAAAATACAAAATAAATAATAATTAAAAGTTGTAAAACATGTTCGATACATTGGTATGTTGGGGCAACGTGACGAACAAGTTTGGTGTTCGAAACTGTCACGGCCCAATTTCCTAATCTTGATTAACTTGCCTAATTAGGATCACCGACCCGTGACGTGGGGCCCGCATGAGATGCGCACACTAACCGAGGCACGTGGCTGAGGTAAATGTTATATTTGTACTGGTGTATGCCTAGTGTTGTGTATGTGTGTAGACTAATTAAGTCAATTTTTGTAAACCATAGACGTCGAGTTGACGTGAGCGGGGACACGCCTTGGAGTGCGTGCAAGTACGAATACCTAGTGGAATTACCGGGGTAGCGAAACTAGGCTAGGAAATAACAATTTATTTCAAATCTACCTTAACACAAATTAAGTTATTTAATTTAGTTGGAAAATACGACGTTCGACGCACGGGAAAGCGCCTCGAGTTGTGTGCGAGTCGGGACACCGAGTGCCGGGTAGTTGAGAGTCGGTGTGACCACTTAGATAAATTTTATAAATTTGTGTGACCAATTAATTATGGTCCATATGGTTAATGTGCATTAATCAATTTAACCTATAGTTTATTTATCAAGAAATCACATTTTTTATATCTTATAGTTTGTTGTGAATTAAACTAACATTAGGACAGGCCTCGAGATCCGTGTTGCCACACACTCCCATGATGGGAGTCACCCAAGTGGTGTCACATGAGAAAGCTGGACTGCCTGGTTAGTAGCCATCAGATTTACCTCGAGATGCGCAATACACACTAGATCCCATCAACACTATATATACAACTTGATACATGAGATTTCACTATTTACATGCAAATTAAAATCTGAAACTAAGGAGAGGAGAGAGTTCTTGAGAGATTTGAGAGGGGATTTTTGAGCTAGGAGTGAAGATCCACAAGATCTAAGTAAGGTAACCATCATCACCTCTCTATTTCCATTAATGGAGCTTAAAAAAAAAATGGAGTTTTCTTATGATTTCGATTTGAGAATTTTCGAGCTACTAAATGATGTTGTTTTTGAAAACAAAGTTCATATTTGGATTCTCCATTGAAAAACACATGGAATTCCAAAAGAGGTTTCAAAAATCAGTGGGGTTTTAGTTGGATTAAAATTTCTAGTTTTGGGTATTAATTGTGATTTTCGAATTGTCGATTAAATTGGTACTTTAGATGTGGTTTTAGTTGTTTTGTTGATGAATTGAAGGAGTGAAGAAAGAAAGAAAGAAACAAAAAAAAAACAAAGACGTTAAAACGTCTCTGGACAAAAAGAAAAAAATTGGGAAGAAGATGCACACGTGCGGCGGCCGCACGTGTGCATCCCCCCATTTGGGGGCCGGGCCGGGGGCTGGCGGGCTCGGCCCCACGAGCCGAGCCGGCCCTGGCCGGCCCAAAGCCAGAGTCGGGTCGGGCCGGCAGACTCCGACCCGACCACAGTCGGTCAGGATCGGTCGGCCGACCCGACCCGTCTCGACAAAAAAATAAAAAAATAAAAAATAAAATAAAAAAAAAAAATAAAAAAAGATATAAATATACATATATTATTGATTAAATATATATATATATAATAAAATAAAATAAGATATATTATTATTAATTAATTAATAATAATAATAAATATATATATATTTATATATTTATATATATTTATATATATTAATTTAATTTCGGGAAAATAAGGAAAATGGTTGGAAAATTCCTGAGAAATTGGAAAAAATTATAGAAAATATAAGAAATTGAAAAAAAAGGGGTAGAAAAAATAGTTTCGGGACTTTTCGAGTGTTTTTGGTACCCCGATATAACTCGAAAAATGTGCCACAATTAAAGATTGACATAAAATTCTAAATTTTGGTTAAATATCATGAATCCACTTATAATGGCTTTAAACCAATTAAAATGATATTAAAAATGAACCTCAGGAACTAAAGGAAATTCTTGGGAGTTCGGGTGCACGAGTCGGGTGTCAGGAGGCCGGATAGCTAGGACTACTGCGTTGACTTGTAAGTGAAACTGTGAGAACTCTTTACTTTATTTCATTCCGGTCATTTATAAATTTTCAGTCTATTTGTAGACTAACTAATTTATTTCCCACATCATACTTTCCTTGTTACTATTCATATTGAATATCGATATAGCATGATGCCTTGTTTATTATATCATTGACTCCATGTTTCCTTATATGTTCAATTTTTGTCTTGGAATGTGGCTAATGGATATTTAGAAAATGCATGCTATAGGGTTATATGTTATGTTGGACTTGTGTTCTACTTCCCTTGGGGCTTTGTAGCCTAACTTATGTTGAAATCATAACATTTTAGGATATATATTCTTGAAAACTAAAGTAGGGATTATCTAGTGTCCATTGCACACGAGATGCGCGGATTCACGAGGATTTCGATCTTTCGGGGTCTCCGGCACTCGCCACTACACTTGGGCGGCACACGTGGCATGGACCACGGGGTTGTCGGCAAGTATAAATGATTTAAATACGCGAGAGCACAGCTCTGCCATTTGAGGTTATTAAGAAAAAAAAAGTGAGATTATTTTCATATGTTGAGCACGGCTCCATACAAGTAGTGGAAAAGGCTAGGTGATAGTTCTCACCGCCGACCGGACGTAGATCATCTCGACTTAGCTCGTGTCGGCTTTGTGTATCGTTAACGTTGGTATTTACTTGCATTATTTATTCAAGCATTTCTTCACTACATATGCTTTTAAATACCTTTTGTTTAAATTGGAAATGTAGTACTAGATTTCCCAGTTATCACTTAAATATCATCATACTCACCATCTAGTTTGTGACGGTGGGTGTAGATCCGTCGAGCAAACACCAGCCGGGCAAGGAGAAGATCGGCGACGACCTCTCGAGCTCCGAGCGCGTAGCTGCCCGTACACGTAGGGTACTTTTTGTATTATGTTTACTTATGTCTTTATCTTTTGGGATGTTATTGGGATGAGTGTTAGATTACCCGACTTTTGGCTTTCACTTTGTTTATATATGTTCGTCGTTTACTTGCATATATATGGTGATCATTATTTCCTGGATTCCACACTTAGGATTTATAAAAAAAAAAAAAATTCGCTAAAATATTAAAGACTTCCGCTAAATAAAATAATTGTTTAAACAAGAGAACACAGGTAGTAAAGGCTGACTAATTCGTAATCGGGTCCTATGTGTCGTGATTAGGGCTTAATTACGGGATTAGGCCGGACGGAGCCCTAGATTAGAAGCTGGGCCGTCACAGAAACGAACTCGGAAACGCGAGTATTGAATAAGAAATCACAAGGTTAAGAGTGAGAGTCACGTATTGGAGTCACACATGTATGTCAAGGTTGTTGAATGGAAATAATGAGGGCTAAAAGATGATCCTCTAGATTTGTGTGTGAAATGAGATTGAGGGGGTATATAAATCCCATTACCACATTTTCTCTCTCATCTATATCTCATTTCTCTCTTCTTTGATTAGACAACGTGAGAACGTGTAGGTTCCAGGGGTTTTTGATGCGGTTTGACGCCATAGGATAGACAAATTGCGAATTCTAAGATGAGAGTTCGATTCCCCACGTCAGTATATACGTTTTGGCAGTATTTTTGTGGGTTTTTGTCGCGATGAATTCAGACAACGAATTGGGGAATTTGGTTTTTATGATTTATTTTGATCGATTGGGAGTCAATGGGAAGTTTAAAATATGATTTGCGAAGTGGTGTTGGTGTTTGGGGATTATCTGAAATTTTGGGGATTTTTGTTGAATTTTATGTGATTTCAAAAAATCGATGGTTTGTCTGGTTTTGACGTGAGCCGAGGGTAAAGTGGTGTGTTATTGGATGTTTAGTCGAAGTTGGGATAGGCTCGAAGCACGGTAACGCGAGTCGGGGTTTGAACAACCCCGTTTACAAGGGCGTTCTGGTTTAAACGTCGTGGAGACATTATGAACATTCCAACTTACAACGTCACTTACATACGTCTTGGGCAGGACCTCAGGGGAACACGCCGTGAGGACGTCGCCGTGACCTTCACGACCAACTGAGGTCACGGCGTCACTTACGTAAGAGTTGGGCAGACAACCTAATCTCCACACCGTGGAGACGCCGTCCAAGTCATTGGACGCCACAACTTCCAAACAACGTGTCACTGTTCACATGGGTGACTTTTTATAAAATCTTCAAAAACTTTCGAGGATATCTCAGGTATCCTAATGTTGCCTAATATGACCTAATACCCGGGTAATCGACTCAAATGAGTAAATGAATAAAATTACGAAAAATCGGATAGAATAAGGGTAATTAACGGGAATTTCAATTTAAATGTATATTAGGGATTTTAAACATTGACGGGACACGAGAGGTCATAGGAGAAGTGTCGGAGGTCCGTTGAGTGCGTACTAGTTGGATTACAGGTAAGTAAACCAGTGATAACTTTTTACAGTTATTTATTGAGATTTAATTTGTTGTTATTGCTCTGTTTATTATTATATCCTTTTGAATCTCTGTTGGTTGAGTGGTCCACTGCAAGGGATTATGATTACTTTTACCTGCGATATGAGCTCTTATCTAGACGCTGTTGATATCTCCCGGTTGAGTGTACGCTGAGGTCTCTTATCTGGGTCTATGGATATCTCATAGTCGCAAGGGTTATGGCTGGTAGGCTATGTTCTCATCCTGAACCTGAGTCTTGTAGGTTTTACCTCGACTCAATGACTATTGTCGGGACTCCTTGCAATTCTATTTTTTAACTCAGACACTTACTTTTCGATTGATCTATTTACAGTCTTATACATTCATGCATTCCTTATTCCTTTCTTTCTATTAGCATGAATGTGGACTGATGTTTATTTATTTCGATATGCTATATTATTGTTCTGTTTGGCATTACTTACTTGGGTTCATCATTTTTATGTTTGACGGAGTGCAGGTCCACAGTCTAGCAAGGGGAAGGCACCAGGGCTTAGATATTTACTTTAAGGATACTAAAGCACGCCCTTCCACTTAGTTGAGTAGGTGATTTTTATATTATTGCATATATATATATATATATTGTTTTGGAACATGGGTTTGGGTATGTGAGAGATTCTGGGCATGTATATCTGTTGGGCTATTCTCCTATGAATGATCATTTATGATGATACACATATGTGGGGTTTCCACACTCTAAGATGTCTTATCTTTATATGGTTGTGATTATTTGATTAGTTTGAGCTTTTGCTTCGCTATTTTGATAATAACTCACTAATCAATATGATAAACTTGTAAATGAATGGTAAATGGTAATGTAAGGTTAACTAGGCTTGCAGACTCGTCGAGACGGGCTCGGGGTTTCGCGTAAGTCTAGGCCGAGCGGGGCCCAGTTCAGGTTTGAAGACTGGGACCGTCACACCCCGACTCGCGTCGCCGTGCTTCGAGCCTATCCCAACTTTGATTAAACATTCAACACAACGCCAAACCACCCTCGTCTCGCATCAAAACCCAACCAAACCATCGATTTTTCGAAATCCATTTAGAATTTCCCCAAAAATCCCAAAAAATCAGCAAAATTCTCAAACACCAAAACCACTTCACAAATCATGTCTTGATCATCCATTTGATCACTAATCCATCAAAACAAATCATAAAAATCAATTTCCTAAAATTGTTGTCCGAAATTATCGCGACAAAAACATACAAAATTATCGCCAAAAAATAGATAATCATGTGGGGAACTGAAACCTCACCTTAAATTCGAAAATTGATCGTTCCTTCAGCGTCAAATTGCGACAAATCCCCCACGAAACCCATGTCTTTGGTTGTGTGTTAATGAAAAGAGAGATGAGAATGAAAGAAAGGAGAGTGACAAGGTGACGGGGTTCATATTCATACCTGTAACGACCCGAAAATTTTGTTATTTATGAATGATGATGTGTATTATGTATTTATACTCGTATTTGAGTGACCGGACAATGACGTCGGTGAATGAGTAGGAAAACTGGACGAGCGGGGATCGACAGTTGGGATACGGGTACACGGGGGATTTAAAACACTGTTTAAATACAAATAAATGAATTATCAGATAATTTAAATAATTATTTAAAAGAACAAAGCGGGACTACGCACGCAATGAGTCGAACCAGACCGAAAAACGTTGTTTAGACATGGGGAGTTGGATAACTACGCGACATACAGTTTATGGGAAATAGATTGTTAAAGTGACACAACTGTAATTTGAGGTGCCATGAGATTTACCTCGAGATGTGTATGTATGTTGAGATGAAGGTCATTAATGAGACAACACATTACCTACTTTACTATTTGACCACTATTCATCTACTATTCACATATCCTTTTATATATATACACACACACCAATCATCTCTCTCATTTCTTATCACCACTGACCTCACTCTCTCTCACCATTCCTCCACTTTCATCCTCCTCCCTGGTCTGCCACCGCCAACTACCGGCACGAGAAGGCCGGACCTCACCGGAGGTCCTCCTCCACTCACTTTCTCACTTTCTCTCTCTCTCTCTCTCTCTCTCTCTCTCGATTTTCTCTCTTGATTTCTCCCTTTCCCTCTCCCTCTCTCGGTCATGCCTCCTCTCCCCTTGGTGAGCAGCCACTAACCCATAGCAGTTATGTGGTAGTCAGACCTCGTCGGAGGTGTCTCGGGTCGTCGGATCTAGAGGTATATTTATCTCTCCCAGTTTTTTTTCCCTCTTTCCCTCTTTCCCTCTCAGTTGTTCCTCATTGTTTTCTTTCTTCTCCGTGTTGTTCGCCCCCTGCTACCACATCGGCAGTTGCTGGTGTGGATAGGGATGGTTGGGGACGCCTCAATAGTCCCGGGGTTCTCAACTTCAGGGCAGACGCAGAGGTTTGGTTTTGGATGTTAACTGGGGTGATGTTTTGACTATTTTGCACTGTTTTTGTTTTTTCGCCACTGTGGTGGTGGTGCTGTGACTAGGATCTGGTCGGAGGCTATGAACTGTGGTTCACCAGAGTCCCGACGGTCCCCGGAGCACCCCCATCTTGGCATTTGTGAAGAGAGTTGATGATTGTGTCGTGACGATTGTTTTTATCGAAATTGGTTGTTGTGTTGTGTCTCGCCGAAAACCGCCTGATTGGGCGCGCGCCGACGGACCACCATGACTGGAGCACTGTCAGGGACACCACCAAGCTGTTTCTTGAGTCCCACGGGATCCAGAGTGGCCCAAAACAGTGGCGTTTGTATGTGTTTTATGTTGTTTTCGTTAAGTGTTGTTAATGTCTTCTTGTCGCCGGAAACCACCATCATGGCGGTGCTACCATCGACGTGAGGACATAGAGGGATTCGGAGACCTTACCATGCTCGTCATGGAGTCTCACAGCCCCTAAGCGTCTCTATTAGCGGTGGTGAACTTAGTGAACGTCATTTCATGTGTTGTTGTTTTTAAGCTTCTTGTCACAAATCATAGTGTATGGTAGGCATTGTCGCCAGACGCCATGACAAGGGAGTGTCGGGGATCACAACAAAAACTCTTGTGTGTCCCATAACTCCCGAAGCGTCCATATTGATGGTGATTAGTCATTGTAATGGCGAATTCATGTGTGAGTACTTTTATCACGTCGAGTGATCGTTGACGTGACGTAGAGCACGCCTACGACTTTTCCATGTCGTGTTGGCACCCTACGGACGTTGGACCACACCTGCGAGTCTCCCTACTCGCCGGTGTATGATTATTTTGAGTTCCTATTGAGTCATTACTGTGAGAGATATATGATTTTGGTTTTAGCACGGTTGTATGGGATGTTATTGGTGATGATGTCGTGGTCGCGTCGTCGGTCCTTGAGACCATGACGTGACCCATATATGACTGAGCCGAGCATATGATTCGCGATGAGGCTTATACATCTTGTGATTTCAAAACCCAAGGAAGTTGTTGTGCTTCCAATTGATTTATCGAGTTGATCGAGCCTTAAAACGTTTACGAGTCATTTAAAACGTTGGGAAAACACAAGGGGTTTAACCTAGGGTATAGTTAATGACTCGACCCATTAATTAGAGTTTGAAACTCGGGGATACACGTTAGGATTCGCGGGAGTGTTGTTATTCACGGGTTGCGATTAGTCAGGTAAATACATTTGCCCTAAAGCTTGTGTACGTTAGTAAGCCAGTAAGAACATTGCATGTAATTCATTTTTCGTTCATTGTTGCTCGTTGATTTCCGTTGTTGACATTCCTATCTTGTTGATTCCTTGGTATGTGTGTTCTTGGCGTGAGCGTGTTGATGTGATTCTTGAGGCCTGTGTCCCTCATTTATCAAGCTGTGCTAATGTCGTAACATTGCCCGGGAAGAGCCAGTGTCCTCTTTTTGTATGCTAGGAGGCCTGTGTCCCTCTGATGCTGCGCTAGTGTTGCGACATTGCCTGGGAAGAGGCAACGTCCTTTTTCTGTATACTGTGATTTTGACCGCTTACTGCCTCATTTGTTTTCTCAAAACACGCATGTTTTTTATTGATATTTGATAGTCTGTTTATCATGCACCTTGAACTTGTTATATTGCCTGTCTTTAAATTTCCGCATGATATTTAGACTGCTTCATTTGATGTTCATGAATTACTGTTATTTTCTTCTGGCATTACTTTCAATTTTCTCTCAGTTGCTCACCGTTTAGTTTGTGACGGTAGGTGCAGATTTATCAAAGCGTTCGAAGGGTAAGGAACTCTGTTTAGGAGGTTTTGTGAAGATTTGAAGATTTGTGGATGAATGCGAGCACCTTAGCCTAGGTTATGTTTGATTTTTGCTTGTATATTGGTTTCTTTATATATATACATCATGTTGGTTTGAACTTGGGATCATAGGTATTTGATATCATGTACAGCTTTACTTGGTTTCCATTTAAGGTACATGAATATTCGGGGTTTCCACACACATAGATTTCCTGATTTTCGTTTGACTGAGTTATTTCCCAACACTTGTTTAGTTTTTTCGCTGGGTATAATTGCAATAACTCTTTCATAAATTGTAAATTGATTAATTGGAGGCTGACTAGGCTCGTTAGGCGCCCAGAGTACCGACTCCGGGCCTGCATGGGTCTAGGCCGGGCGTACCCTAATGTATTGAGAATTTGGGGCCGTCACAATACCCTTCACCCATCAAAACACACATACATATCTCGAGGTTCATCCCTTGGCCTCCCTTAAGTCCATCCACCAACTGTGACACAAACTTGTAACTTCAATAGGTGACTTTCTCACTTAACTTAACCATTTCTCGCATAATACTCGCATTTTCGAGTTCGTTTCGAACATCAAATTTGTTCATCACGTCGCCCCGGACGTACCAACGTATCAAACGCGTTTTATAACTTTTAATTATTATTTATTTCGTATTTTGTCAGTGTTTTTAATTCATTTAAGTCCCCCGGACTACTAATTACCCAACCAACGTTCGCCCAAAACCCCGTTATTTCTCGTAACACTCGAGCTGAACCGTTTCTCATACCAACGCTCACACTCAAATGTCCTTGCACGTTTGAGACATTGGAATTAAACATTAGAGTAATACAATATAATACAAAACACTGAACACAAATACAAATGCCTCAGCGTCGATGACCAAGAATTGGACTCTGTATCACGGCAAATGGGCTCACGTACGACCTAAATTGACACATGACACAAGTTAGAATTTAGGGTCGTTACAGAATTAGTCGCCAATCTTATCCTTGTGGGGTCTATTGTTCGACGGATCTGCACCCACCGTTATAAAAAGAATAGTGAGTACAAAAGTATAACAGTAATTCCCAAATGACTTATTAGTTACAATTCCAAAATAAATGAACAATATTTAAAAACATAATGGTAGCCAAAGAATGCTTTAAATAAACATGCTAGAAAATACTGAAAACACAAATGAAACTGATACAGGTTAAGCAGTTTGATTTAGGTCCGGTCGGCGGTGAGAACTATTACTCAACCTTTTTCACTATTTTCTATGGAGTTGTGCTCTACATATAATCATTTCTAATAACCTCAATTGGCGGAGCTGTGCTCTACGCGTATAAATCATCTATCACAAATCTCGCCGAACACCCCGGTTCATTACGTCGTGAGTCGCGCGAGTATAGTGGGTAGTGCCGACATCCCCAAGGTCCAGTGACCCCGTGAGCCGCCCACTCTACAATGTGCAATGGACCTTAGATTCTAAAACTACTTTTAAACATTAAGAAATAACTTGGTAAAGGAATCCAAGAATAGAACTGCTACAAAGCACAATAAATAAAGTACAGTCCATTTATAAGGTTATCTAATCCTAATAGCATGATATTTATCATTATTTCACTAATACTTAATGAAATTAGACATAGGTAATGAAAAGAGTCAAGTAAATTTAATCACAAGGAAATATCATGATGCAAAGCTCAATAAGAGAGAGTAGAAGTAAATCATGATATCAAGATTTCAAAGCAACCATTTACAGTCCTAAGGACTGCACAACAATAGTAAATATGCATTGAAATGAAAGTAAATAGTTCATGTGGGATTACTCACTCTCAAGCAATGTTCCTAGTTAAATCCTGCCTCCTGATGCCCGAACTCGCATACCCGGACTCCCGACACACTTCCATATATCCTTGGGATGGTTAGATAGGTATTAGGTTGGGTTTGGGGTTGTTCATGTATGTTATGTTGGGATTTTGGTTGGGTTTGGGGCTTAGTGCAGAACCCAGAATTTTTGCAATGAAATTTTGGGTTTCTGCAACTCGGGATTTCCTTCTCCATCATCCCCTAGACCCTTGTTCTCCTCCATCAAGGATCTAAAACCTCCTCCTCATCATTAACATACACTAGACACTTCATTCATCAATAAAAACATCAATTTAACAAGGATTTAGACATACATGTAAGGGGTTTTAGGGAAAAATACAAGAAAAATCACTAACTCAAAAATTATGATTTTTAGAATTGATTTTCGAGTTTGTTGATGTTGGTCCTAGTGTTTTTCGACAAGGAGTTCAAATATGGTGTTAGATTTCAAAAACAAACTCGTTTTGTAGCTCAAAATTCAAAAATCCGAAATCATAAAAAAAACTCAAAATTGACAAACTTGTGAAAATCGAGAATTGGAGTTTAAAAAGCAAACCAAAGCTTTCATTTGTTTTAAAACAGTGATGAAAACACATTGAAAACTGATTTACTCAAAACCCCCATGAATCCCTTAGCTACAACTCAAAATTTGAATGCATTAGGTTGAAGAAATGTTACCTAGGTTATAGCTTGATGATCCAAATCCTTAGTTTCTTTTTTATTGTTGAATTCCCTCCTTTGTGGTCTGAATTTTCAGATTTCTTGAGGTCTCAACTGCCCTGATTTTCTTGTTCTACTCCTGCAAGAATGAGCTAAAAACATAAAGTTGGGTATTTATAATATGGGTGTTTCATCTTGATGTGCACACACTCATCTAGGATATCCCATGATCCAAATTTGCTTATAACGCTCCACTAATTCCTGCCAAGTGACTCACAATATTGACACAAAAATGTGGGAGTGTGTGCTAGCACACATCCCGAGGCATATCCATGTCTCCTCAATTTTTCATCAAAACCATAGGACATCAAATTGATTTACATAATGTACATACTATAGTCTATGTATTTAAATCATTGAAACCATATTTAAATAAATTAAACTTACCACAAGCCTAACTATCCGGCTCTCCGGCTCACATGCAACACAAGGCGTGTCCCCGCTCACGTCTCGACGCCTATCGTTGCAAGAATTGACTTCATTAGTCTACACATATACATAACACTAGGCATACACCACAACAAATGTAAAATGTACCTCGACCAAGTGCTTCGGTCAGTTTGCGCGTCTCGCACATCACGGGTCGGTGATCCTAATTAAGGAAATTAATCAAGGGTTAGGAAATTTGGGCCTTG
This sequence comes from Stephania japonica, assembly GCA_039657345.1. Lineage (NCBI taxonomy): Eukaryota > Viridiplantae > Streptophyta > Magnoliopsida > Ranunculales > Menispermaceae > Stephania > Stephania japonica. The sequence goes on from CM077561.1 coordinate 40,250,563, forward strand.
ACATTGACCACAAAATAGAGATTCAACTTAATACAAATTAAAAATATATGACTAAATTAAAAGTTGGAGTTCAAAAGCTAAGTAATACAACAAAAAAAAATCAAATATTGATAGACAAAACAACCACTTAGCTTGATTCTTATTTTTCTTCAAATTTTCATGATTTATGAATATCATTTATCTATTTTATTTAAGATTAGGAACCATTAATGAGTCTCGAGATTTGGGAACTATATGTATTTATAAGGATATATAGATCTATATATATAGTATTGCAGATTGAACCGAACTAGATCACGGATTCTACATGTATAATCTGCAAGTTGATTTGATCCGTGTGGATTGACATTTTTGCAATTCAATCTAGTCCAATTAGTTATAAGATTCGATCTGATTCGCAATAATTAGATCAAATTAAATTGAATCCGTGGATTATTGGATCTATTTACACACCTAATCAAAATGGTAGTCGATCTCGTGCACTACGTGCCTACTAGCAAGGGCACCGATCAATCAATTCCCCGCGCTGACGTACGTGGCAACATAGTAGTTAATCTTCAAATAAATGATAGATCAATCGGACGGCGATATTATTTTGTACTAATTAATATCTTCCATTTTGATTTTTTTTTGTCAGAATATTTTCCATTTTGATTGAGACACGATGATGTCAGTTTCATGCACATAGAGACCTTCACCAATCGACAAAATCATTGTAACTTGAGAGGAAATTAAAGCACCATACCTGCTCATGGACCCCTGATCAATTAGTGAACGCATAGCACTTTTCAATTAATGACAGCATTTGGATTTGATCAATCAACTAGTACTAGCTAGACCTCCCTATATGATGATGATAATCCGGCCGATAGCCCAAAATAGTAAAGATAACTAATCACCCATGTTGTGATGTTATATATATCCTCACCAAATGAAAAACACTCATCAAATTACATTCGGTGGCCGGTCTAAGTAGTGAAGGACTAGCTAGGTTCCTCTTAAATGAGGTTAGTTTCGAATTTAAGTCTTGTAAAGGAAAAATAAAAATTAGTTAATAGGAGGGCCGCCCCTCTCATGCAGGGGCGCCAGTAACCACATATGGATTATTAACACTAATCAAATTTCTTCACCTAAAATCATGTTTTTTTTTTTAAAGCCTAAATAGGCAATTTCATACTTGCCCCATAAAGAAGCAATTTTGTCCCAATTACAAGCTCACAAAGAGCAATTACAAGCTTATTGACGTTTAATAGACAAACTTAATAAGTCAAAGTAGACCCATAAAATTTAAGTAGGTCGACACAACAACTAGGTGAGCTTAGTGGCCCTGAAGGGCCCGCATACTTACCAAGATCCATGTGGACTTGGAGATCTACCAGGATCTATAACCTGGATTATTCTACCAAGATCCATAATGGACTTGGAGTACTAAATCTGCACGCAGGTGGTTAACAAGAACCAAATCAAACTAAGCAATAAAAACATACAACCTTGATCAAAAGGAATACAAGACTAGATTGGTCGGAAGTGCCGCCTCAATCAAGATCACTGTCATTGATTAATGTTGGCACCACTGGTCGCAACGAGCCGCTCCTCGCTACTAGCGGCTCGTCGCCACTGATCAATCTCCTTCATTGAATGCAGAGGACCCATACCTCATCTCGTCATCTTCATCATCTAGATCTAGTCATAGACAAAAGAGTAAAGAGAAAAAAAACAAGAAAATAGAAAGAAGGGGGGCTACCGGCAACACTATCACTCGTTGGAGCGAGTGGAGCATCTTCGAAACCCCTAAGCGACGGATCTAAGAACTTGAACAAGGGTTAGGATTTTTGTTAGGGGTTTACTTTCAAGCACACTTAACTTAAAATCATGTTTGCTGAAACAATGTGTGTAAGAATTATAGTCCCAAACATTGAGAGAAGGACAAGAATAAACAGAGCCAAGAATGTTTATCATATTTAATAAGGCCAAACATTGAGAAAAAGGTTTTGTCTAAATGGGCCGTGGGCCTAAAGTGAAGTTTCTGAGATCGTAAAGCCCAAGCTTGCTTGATTTAGTGGTGGAAGTTGAGATTCGGGCTGCTACCCAACTCCACATAGCTGTCACTCCACTCTTTACACGGTGTAAATGTAAGAAAAAGCCATGCCCCATGCATGCATGTCTTCCAATAACAAAAAAAGTTCCTCTTATCCTGTACATGCATGTATCGTTAATAACAAAAGACAAGTTATATATAGAAAAACTTTTAAAAAAATGATAATCTAACACTTTGGACGCACACTTTTATTTTTTAGCTATTTATAATATTTTGTTAGATGTGTGATCGCGTCACATTTGGAGAGACAAGAAAGAATTGTTAATTAATGGTTAAAAAATAAAAGTGTACGCCCAAAATGTGTTAGATTATCATTTTCCAAGCTTTTAGGGTACACAATCCCTTTAGCGTACAATGTACATACTTTTTGTTAATGTAACTTTCAAGAGATCGTCTCCAATATATTCTCTTGAAAATAAATATAGAAAAGCTTTTCGCAATTCACTTTATTAAGTACTATCCTTTTTTATCTTGTAATTTTTTTTTCAAATAAAAAATAATACTAGTCATGTGATATACTCATATACCTAGTGATACCCTTCGATACTATTTTATGGTTTTCTTTATAAAATGTAGAGCCTTGGTGTAGTAATCCTCCATGAACTCGTAGGAACAAAATACACTTGTTGTCGTTCATGTGATATACTCATATACCTAGTGATACTAAAATAAGGGATGCCAATAAGGCAATAAGTGGGTATTGATGTTGCGTGTCTGCATTGAGTTACAAAAGTATTTTTCTATAATATCCCGTGACTTCTTTATCATATTTTTTTCTTTTTTTATAAAACTATCATTTATGCATTAATTATGCAAATAAACCAAAATTATAAAAAGGACCCTTACATTTAGTTTTATCGAGGTCAAATTTTGGATACAGAGATCACTCGCAGGATATTGTCGCTCGCTCAAAACACTAATCGATCAACCATCTAGTTAATCATCGAGCCAGTTATCAAATCTACTCTAAATTCTAATATCATAAAAAGCGTTGACACCACAAAGCACAAATTCTACATTTAATCACTAACTTGTTTATCACAATGTGGGAGATAACACACATATTTATCGACTTAAATCTTAAACCCTAAACAAATTCAGAGTAGATAACGCACATGTTTAATTAGAAAATCTAAACAAATTCAAAGACTAATCAAATTCCTTATCAAACACAAATACAAACACAAATCTCAGCTCAGTGACTAGTACACATAAGAGATGTTGGCCCTAAACCTTAAATCTTAAACTCTAATTATAAAAATAGTACTGAAGAGAAATACAAGCGGAAGCATAAGAACAATGACCATTTTTTTTTTTTTCATAAATAAGAACAATGATCATTGTCACATAATGCGGGGCAGCTGGTGACGTTATTTCTAATGAAAAATGCTAAAATGACTCCAATTTAGCACTCCAAATCGACACCTCCATTCACAAGAACATTTTCTTGCTTGTGGGACTCATGGGCGCCCTTGTGTGTGAAGGTGTCGATTTGAAGTGCGACATTGGTGTGCATTCTCCATTTCCAATTTAGTGATTCTGATTCTCCCCAGCCCACCCATGTGTGGCAGGTCTAACTGCTCATTTATTTTAACTATTTTTGATCTCATGTGTCCCAAAACTGTACCACACTCGTGCATGAACTCGTACAAATAAAGGAAAAATGTGACGTTCGATAAGTCTTGTACATGTAGATATGATAATGATCTGGCTTTATATGTTTTTTTTTTTTATTTTTTTTTCAAGAGGCTTTATATGTTTCACAAGATTAAATGTACATTATGTACATTATGTACTTGATATTTATGACTACGCCCAAGAAAAAGAATGTCATTCATTAATTTCACACCTTATCACTTCCTAGATTTTTCGTACGTATACTTGAATAAGTGAAAATGTATTAATTTCTGTCTTCAAAAAAAAAAAAAATGTATATATGTATGTATTAACAATTTAACATGCACCGGCGCCAAATTAATATAGTAAGATTAGGGATAATTCATATTTTGGTTCTATTATAAATGACTGCATTGATATTTTAACGGACATGAAGTCCTATTGTATTTCTTATGTGCAAAGATCAACGAACCTAACAACTCACACAGTGGCGAGGGAGGCTAGTTCTTTGTCTGATCGGAGCAAGTGGTGTCTTGTACTACAATTTCTAATTGATTTACTGGTTAATGATTTGCAATAAAATTAGCTAGGGTGTTTTCAAAAAAAAAAGCTCTCTTTCTAAATAAATGCACCCGCGCCAAATTAATTTCAAATTGAGACACCTTAATTTGTTGTTGTTGTACACTTATTAACCGACTCTACAAGAAAAAAAATACTTAAGTGTTGTTGATGGCTCTCTCCAAAACCTTAAAGTTTTTTCTTGATTACTTTTGTGATTTTTGTTCTTGAACGGCGGTGGATTTAATCAAATCCCTTTTACACTTTGTTCATACAGTAAACAACAAATCTAATCAAATTTGTAGAGATCGGTCAATCAGAGATAGGTCAATTCTGCTTGTTGTGGTGTTACGTGGATTTGTGCGGCATGCTAAATTGATCTTATCTTTAGTTTTTATTTTGTAGTTAATTTTCTTATCTAGTTGGAAGTTTTTGATTTGTCTTCTCCTTGTTAGAAAGTTTTATTATTAGTTTTGTGGTTCTAATAGTTTTGTATATTGTCACGAGCTTTAACGTTGTAGAAAGCAGTCCCTGATTAATGTCAAACTGTTTCAATTTCGCATTTACAGCCAAATTAATGACAGATTGTTTGAACAAATAAAATTAGCGAATGAATGTGTTTGATTTTATGTCTGACACTGTATTGACCCATGAAGATTAAGGAAATTTTTATTTCTCTTTTAAAAAAAAAAATGCACCGGCGCCACCGCAAAACAAAAATATGATAAGAAAACGATTGTAGGACTACTTTTTTTGTTAGGCCGGGTGTAGGGCACGACTTGTATGTTAATTTGAACGTTACATCCATCTTTTGACGTTGAATTGAAAAGGGCACCTTACTTGATATAATATAATTGAAAGCAAACCAGAATTGACTTTATGTGTCTCGTCTTAATTTCCATCTAATTAATCTTGAACTTCCAATCTAATTTTTCAATATCAAACATTAAATTAATTAATTTGGTGCACATTAATTCATCTTCATCTTCATTAGTTTGCTCAATTAAATTTTCCATACGGAAAATTTAATGAGAACTATTGATGACTTGCCTCTCTTGTCCTCTCCTTTTACTTAAGTTTCCATTATAATTTTAACTTCATCCTTAATTTCCATTCTTTTTCCCCAACTTACTTTTTTCACATCTACACTATCATTGGTTTTATCCAAACTAGTTTTTTAGACGTGCTTCGTACGTGGGAGCCTGCTCGCTACGCTCGCGGGAAATCAGTTCCTCTAATTTGTCTGAAAACTTTAAATAATTTCAAATTAACTATGCATATTTAAGTTAGGGTTGGTAGAGATGTTTTTGGTGGGTCCTAAAAAGAAAAGGAGTGCATGGTAGGTACAATTGTTCATAACATCTTGACTTCAGTCCATATCATGTTTCTCATTATGTTGTGAAGTTAGCCTTCCAAACCCCTTTCTTTTTGATGTCCAAGCCCCTCTTATATATGGAGGATTAAAACGTATAAATCAGTTTTCCTAATTAGAGAATCAGGTGACACATCCACAAATGCTGCAACAATTGAATCCAAAACCAGCAACATATATAAATTATTTTGAGTGAAATTACTGAATAAGTACAACACATAGAAGCATGTGGGACTTTCATCCAGAAGCTGTTCATTTGTTAGCTTACAGTATTAGAAATTATCATTCATTAGAAACAGAAGATCACAAAGAAAGGGATAAGTTATATAAATTTATATTATATTATGATAGTAGTTTGCTGGAATCATATACGAATTTCATGGACAAACCACGACAACTTGAATGCGCACATGAAATTTGTGGTTCCATAAACATCAACTACTTAGTCAAAAGTTCCATAGAGCCTTCTAAAGATGTCCTAAAAGACCTACTACCTACACATATCTAAACTAAGACCACTTACAACTTTCATTAGTTATACCCAAAAGAGTTGCACCTATACCATTATATGGTTCATGTGCGAGACCAAAATACACAATGATCTAACATTATATTTAGTACGACATCCAAAAAGTAAAGACACGACTGATTCACCCTAATAAGGTGGATGTTGATGAAGTGGATGTTGATTCTAAAGCTGTAACTCCTGGCGTCAATAGCTTTGTTGATCAGCTTGTCGGATTGGAGATCTCTCGCTTTGAACTGGCAGTCGCTGAAGCAACATTGTGTAGAATGACTTCACCTGTCTCAACAATGACTTCACCATTCGTTTCTTTCGATTGAGTGGTAGCACAAACTGAGTCAATTTTTACAGTATTACAAGGCATGGGTTGTGGAAGATGTGAAGTTTGTGCATTGGCACTTGGCAGGCCATCACTATTTCCATTGCGCCATTCAAATCCTGCTCATGTACTTCCTCTTTGATTGGTCATATCCCAACGAGAAAGAATCGATTGACTATTTTGTCAATGATCTTATCCGTTTGGACATAGACATAAAAAGAGGAGGCAGATTTCAATAATTTGGAAGTAGCCATGAGCTCACTTGCTTCAATCTGAACAATTTAAAGCAAGATTTAAAGCATTAGAGGCAATAGACATGGCGTACCCACAAAGAAGGTTATATATATAAATGAGGTTAGCTAATAGATTATCTAAAAAATTGACTGGAAGAAAACTTACTGCCCTTGTTTTGGTCATAATTTCTTTGGCACTTAGTGAGATAACATCCTCAGCAATACTTCCATAAGCCATAACTTTGAGTGCACCATATTCATCTGTCAGCTCTACTTCGACTCGTGCCCTTGTGACATAAAAGGAAAGGTTATAAGTATACTGCAATTTATATAAATATTAATGTACATGCATAACAGTTTGTTATACATACCTAGGAGTCCCATGTGCATCTTCATGCTTACAGTTGGTACAATAGAATGCTTCTCCTACTTTCGCATTGGTGAACTTAGAAAAACTATTACAACTCATAAACCAAAGAGCTTGTTCCACATTAGATACACTAATTGCGACCTTCAAGCAGAAAAGTGTTCGTTGAAAAATAAAATTGTGAGATGTATAGCATAATTGATGAATAAATAATATGAAAAAAAACAAATAATATCACTGCTATAAAGTAAATTACATCACTTAACATCGAAGTGATCTTTGCAATTGTGACAAGTACTAACTGGGTCTAACCATGAGGCTACAAAAATTCAATGGAATAGACAATCCATCATTGTTAATGAGTTCTTCTGTAACAACCCCAAATTTTTAATCTTACTTGTATCACAATTGTCAAAATCGTGACCCGGCTACGTGAATACTGGTCAATATTTCGAACTTCGGGAGTCGACGCCGAAGTGATTTTATGATTCTTTGATTGTGTGTAATAGTATTTTAGTATTTTACGAGTCTCGCGCCGGTCGGGCGATATTTAATTGAGTGAGGTTTCGATTAGTTAAACAGGGGAGTAAAACATACAAATAAATGAATTATCTAATAAATGTAATTAATTAGTGTTGAGATGTGGCGAGAAAACGGGCGTGGCGGGACAATTTACGGAGAAATACGGACCGAGGAACGCAAGTTCGACGTGGGAGTTGGTTAACCACACAACATACGGGCTATAGGATAAAAATTGTTAAAGTGACACAATGTGTTGAGGAGAACCATTGGATGAGCATGGGGATGTGCATTTGTGTTGAGTTAAGATGATGGACCTATAAGGGTAATTTGTGTTTAAGTGTATGAAAAGAAGGGAGAAGGGTAAAATGGTCATTTTTACAATATATATATAACGTTTTTAACTAAACCCTACTATTCATTGTCTTCTTCAAATCACACCACCGCCACCAACCCTTCTCTACCCATTCGGCCTCTCACCGGAATCTCTCTGGGAGATCCGTGATCTCTCCCTCTCATCCTCTCTGTCTCTCTCTCATTTTCTTGATCTCTCTCTCATTTTCTTGATCTCTCTCTCATTCTCACTGGTCTTCTCTCTCGGCCATCATCTCGACCCTCCCCTCTCGGCTCTCTTTCACGACCGAACCACGACCCTCGCGGAGCTCTCGCTGGTCTTCATAGGTCTGTCTCTATCTCTATCTCTCTCTCTCCCTTTCTCCCCTCTCTCTCTCTCTCTTTCTCGTTGTGCTCACCGCCACCACCCCTATCCAACTGGGGAGGCGATCGCCGTCGGCAGAGATGACCATACGGGTCACCGAGTCTCCGAGCACCCCAACGTCGTGACGAACGTGGGCGATGGTGGTAGTGCTAGCCATTCTCGACCGCAATAGATCTCGAAGTATAGACGTTTTCCTTTCTTTCTTCACGTCGGTCGGTCGTGTAGGCGGTGCCGTGACCAGGGGTCCCGGTTAGGGACGACTCGACGGTGCCTCACCGGAGTTCCACCGATCCCCGAGCACCCCCACCCCAATGTATGTGTATAAATAATCGTGTCGTGTTGTTTTACCTTGCTTGTTTGGTTTTTTTTTTATTATTGAAAGCGTTGACGTTCTTCGTCTGGGCGTTCGTTTGCTGCGACCGCCGTGGCTGGGGACTAGCGCGGGGGTCGTCATGATTGTGTTGACGTCGTCCTTGAGTCGAAACCAGTGTCCATAAGGGTGGTGTCCACTATTTTATTGGTGTGACATTTCTCACTGTTTTGAAATTTTAGGCGGGGAACCACCATAATTGGTGGTGCCGCCGCCGTGCCACCATGACTAGAGATGTCGGGGACCAAGCTAAGTCCATGCTTGTGTCTCACGACTCTCGGAGTGGCCTAAAAACAAGTGATGGTAGAGAAGAGTTGTGTTTAAACAATTTCCTTTATTTTTGTTATCATTTCATGTGAATTTCAACGTCAAGTTCGTAATTGTAAGTATTGTGGAAATACGATCTAGTTGAGGGGTTTTCTCGGAAACTCAATGTCGTGGTGACCCCTCCCCAATGTCGAATAGCATCAACATGATACTACCATAATTCATGGTCTTGATGGTAGTTGTCGTTTGAGCCTACTTGTAGACTTCGGTTTTAGATAAGATAGATAGGCTTAGTTTTTACTTTGTAAAGGGTACTCTTGTGTGTTGATGAACACATTGTGTGTGCGAGACATTTGGGTACATGTTTTGTGATTTCAATAGTAGACGTATGTTGGGAATGTGTTGATTATGTTCGATGATACGTATGTTGAGTTATTTCAATAAGTAACTCACGACATGAATACATGATTAAGTGATTAGAGTTCATGCATACGTGAGAACATTCATGTGTCGAGTACGATATAGGTTTTGGGTATGTGCGTGTGTTATTGGTCGGGGTTTCAGGATGAGTATGGTTATGGTTATGGTTTGGTGTATAGGTTGTGTTTATATGTGGATGAATGGTCATGACGTCGTGATCACGTCGCAGGCTCTCGAAGCTATGACGTAATTTACATACGACTGAACCAAGCCTAAGATATATCATTAGGCTTACATATGGTGTAGTTTTCAAAATCTAAAAGAGTTGTTTCGTTTGATTTTTCAGTCGATTTGCATCAAGTCGTTCGAATCATCAAAACATTGGGAAAACACTAAGGTATTCAACCTAGGTTTAGTAATGACTCGACCCACTAATTAGAGTTTCCGACCTTATCAGGTAGCGGGAAACTCGGGGATACGCGTTAGGGACGTGAGAGTGTCTACGGGTTGCGATTAGTTCAGGTAAGTACACTTGTCTCAAAAACTTGTGTACGTTAGTAAGCCAGTTAAGAAAATATCATGTGATTCATCTTCATTCCATTGTGTTTGCTATTACCTATTTGTTGGCATTCCATTCCATATTCCTTGTATGTGTGTTCTTGGCATAAGTGTGTGTCTCGAAGGTACATGCGCCCGCACTAGAAGGGATAAAACGCGGGCACTCGTGCGCACGAGTGTTTGACCACCCCTAGTGATTGTGTGATACCATGTACTGGATTGTTGTGGATTGTTGTGGATATTGTTGTGGTATTGTTGTGGATTTTAGACCACTTATGGCCTCTCTTGACTCGTAGAACACGCATGTTTCGATTGTTATTGTTTCCAGTCTACCTATCATGCACCTTGTTTATTTAACTTCCTGTCTTTCAATTCCTGCATGATATTTAGACTGCCTTGATTGATAATTCATGAATTACTGTTATATTCTTTCGGCATTACTTTCGATTTCTCTCGCTTGCTCACCGTCTAGTTTGTGACGGTGGGTGCGAGATATAGCGGAGTGCGGTAGAGGCAAAGAGCCTTGCTTAGGCGACTTTTTGTGAGGATTAGCTTTGGACTTGAGGAACCCTAGAGTAGGTTATATGTTTTTGCTCATTTGTATATCGCTTTATATATGTATGCTTTTGGTTTATAGAACTTGGTATTATTATTGAAACTAGTATCATGTATGTTGAGTTACCGAATTGTACATGAATACCGGGGTTTTCCATAATTATAAAATTCCTAATTTCCCTTTGATTGAGTTATTTCCCTTGTTATTTTCTTGTTTAGTCTTCATTTGTGTATTATTGCAATAACTCTTTCATAAACTCGCTAAATTGAGTAAATATGAGGTGACTAGGCTCGCCAGTTGCGAGTGATAACTCGAGGCTTGAACGGGTCTAGGCCGGGCGTACCCAATTGCATGGGGAAATTGGGGCCGTCACAGTTGGTATCAGAGCATACCAGGTTCAAACTCATAAAACACAAGCCATTTAAACCAGCGGAAGTTAGGAACGGTTGAACTTAGAGTGGAAAACCCTACGATCCTAATTAGAACTTCAGTTCCAAGTGATGAGTTGGGATAAGTCGGATGTGATGTTTATACATATTATGATTGTTGATTGTAATATATTGTATGCGGTAGCTATCTATTGATCCGAAGTATTGCTCTCTTGATTCAGACGACGATGGCGGATCAGACCGGTCCGGGCGACGATAGCGGCACTTCTGACACACGATATGCTAGTGCGGACGATGTGCACGTTTTGACGCAGAGAGTTGCGATGCAGACCGAAGCGATTACGGGATATGTTACGATTGTTGAGGACTCTCGTATCAGCTACTACTACACCATCGACTCCGACTACACCATTGCCACCTACTGTTACTCGCGGAGTAGAGACTCCGATTGCTGCAACATCTACGACTCCGATTCCGTTAGCGGTGATTCCCAAGGGAGCAGTTACTGCGACTGGTACGAGACCGAGGCGGAGACACCTCCGTTACAGGCGGAGATAGTACGAGCGCCGGAGACACCGACTACGCCGGTTGCTGCAGAGGTTACTCCGGTCACTACTCCGGTCACTACTCCGGAGAAGAGCCCTAGGGCAACCGTTGTTGGCGAGCGTGGAGAGAATTCAAGAGGCACGATCCTGTTAGATTTTTCGGTGGTACGGACGTGGCAGCGGCGGAGCTTTTCCTGAAGAATCACGAGAAGATTCATATGATTATCGTGACCGAGGATCACATGAGAGCGACGATTTCCTCATCCATGCTTCAGGGGGAGGCAGATGATTGGTGGACCACCATTGTCACTACCCGAGGCATTCCGCGAGACTGGATCGATTTCAAGACCCAGTTTAATCAGAAGTATTTCCCACCGACAGTGTTACGGGTGAAGAGGAATGAGTTTACTTCATTGCGGCAGTCAGTAGGAGAGCCGGTGATGGATTACATGGGCAGATTCATTCAGCTATTACCCTATGCGGGAGGATCAGCAGATTCAGAGGCCGATCGTATCTACTATTTCACCGAGGGTTTGCTACCCGCCATTGGAGGCTCAGTAGTCACTACCGAGCCAGAGACTCTTCAGAGGGCATACGAGCGGAGTTTGGCTAGAGAGAGCTACCTGACTTCTCACCCTGAGGAGGATAGATCGGCCAGATCAGAGTTTCGATCGGAGGAGCACCATCAAGACAAGAAGAGGAAAAAGAACAGGTGGAATTTTCGTGATCGTAGGACTCAGAGTGTAGGGTCCGTTGCACGAGTTACTCGTCCGACACGAGACCATTCCGCCAAGCACGATCGAGTTTTGCCGATCATCCACCACAAACCTGTCGACCGGGACGACGATCGCGCAGAGGCGTCTGCGAGAGTAGGGGTACGGATCGAGGAGACAGCAGAGAGGACACAGAGGTCTAGTCATACTCGGACTCGGACTCGAGTTTCGCACGGGGACGAGGCCGAGCCGGACTCGGGGATCGCAGGATACCCGCACATGTTTCGAGGTGCGGAAAGGTTGGCCACATTCGAGAGGGAGTGCTCTCAACCACCGAGAGCACCATCGCAAAGATCACCAAGTACCGAGGGAACGTGTTCAGCCGTCTGTTGAGCGCACCGGGGGCATCCGGACACATTGATGAGGGTATGAATTTCATTTGCATGTACTTGCATGCATATCATGTTCGATTCAAGCTACGTCGAGTCCTTGGTTGTTGTGCGCGTAGTAGACATGTTAGGGTTGTAAACTTATTAGACGTAGCAGACCACAATCTTAGTCACGACTGTCAGGATACGATGTACTCAAACGTGCATAGTCTTGACATTGCGGTAGTGTTAGGGGGCTACGAGTCGCTAGTACACACGCGAGTACTAAAGTTATTAGAGTTCGAAGCCTTAGATGGTGCAAACTAGATATAAGCATTACGTGCGTTGATTGGTGGATACGAGAAGACGAACGAGAGATCTTTGTGAGTTTCATACGTGCTGGAGCGAGACAGAGACGTTAGCTTGAGTGAGTACGACTTCTTATTTGAGCACCAATCCGAGAAGACCAACGTTGTTGCTGATGCGTTGCGCTGCAAAGGATCGGATGCGGAGGTAGTCGTGTGTCAAGGAACCTACGAGCGTGGTTTACGTGAGGCAGCCAAGTTGACGAGTTCAGCGGACGTGCCGACGACTACTAGGACCGAGATACGTGGTCAAACGATGTTGCAGACCGTCTCATTTGGCATTGTGCGCGAGGGACAACAAGACGATGCGTCATACTAGCGGTACGGTGAGATGGTGGATAGTTCAGATTGCCCAGACAAGAGTCGGTCGACAGACTCATGCTAGAGGTATCGCGGGCGACTGGGGTTTCCATTGGTGGCTGATGTGTGTGACGAGGTACTTCAGGAGATTCACCGTTTCACGTAGCCGGGTCACGATTTTGACAATTGTGATACAAGTCAGATTAAAAATTTGGGGTTGTTACATCTTCAAGCACATCGCAACTTCGATTAAACCTAATACACAAGAGAAGTAATGCAATTAGTAATACAAACAATTGAACAGTACTATACATGATTTTTATTGGTTATCATACCACGGTCTCAAGGCTTGAGCTCTTCCACTGTCATCAACAAGATCAATAGTTGATGAAGGGCATGTTGCTATACAAATCCCTGTGCATTAAATGTAATTTTGAAGTATAAGCACTCATTTGAGTTGTGAAATAACAATTTTTCACAAATCTTACCACTATGGTAGGCCACTTTAAGCCTTCTACAAACTAAAATTGGTGTTTTAGCTATTATCTCTTCAATGGAAGAGCCAATCCTTGCAGCAAATTCATCCCATAGTGTCAATCTAATGGGCATACTGTTGGAAAATGTGCCCTAGGTCAATCCATTAACAGTCTTTATGAATACATTTTAGTTAATAAAATAGAGGATTTCATTTGCTGTTTATTATAATTGATTTGCATGCTTACATTATAATAAGATCCATGGGTATTTACAGAAATATCCTAAATGTCCCTAGTCGATTATTATACTGGGAACTATAATGAATTAAGACTAGTGTGAGTCTTGATTGATGATCATACGATGATCATACGTATAGGAATACGAATCAAGATCATGAGTACTTGTTAGGGAACAAAGTACTGGACCGACCCGCTATGAGAACATCACATGGATTAAGTCATAGTTGTTTCTCATGATAGGTATATTTTTCAGTCCTCGACTTGAGATTACCAGAGACTTCAACATTAGGAATACATGATTTGACGCAATCAAACGTTGTCTTTAACCGGACGATTATAAAGGTTGTGATTGGTTACTGTGTGAATAATGTGGTGAAGTTGTGTAATCAAGATAGAATTTGTCCCTCTCATATAAAAAGAGATATCCAGTGGATCCCTCGATGTGTTAGACTGTTAAAAGGCCTAGTCTAAGTGAATTGATATTGATCAATGTCACTTAGATGTTTTCAGTCTACCTAGAAATCGAGACTAGTACGATTGAACATGTTGGATGACAATTCCATGCCTTATGTTTGATCAAAAGGATATTGTGTGACAAAAGAATGTTATATACACTATTGATTAGGTTGTATCGATTTGATATTCGTACAACTTGGGTAGTCATAATGTCTTGCTAGAGGCCGCTTATGACTTGTATACCAAAATGTGTTTTGGTACACTGCTAACGTTGTATGAGCCTATTGGGTCGCACACTGAGAATGGTTTTGCGAGATTTTAAGATGGTTCAGAAAAATGAATTTTATATGATAAAATTCATAACAGAAACATCCTTGTAGTGTATTACACTTATACTTATTTAAGTAGGGGTATATGTGTAATTTACTTAACCGTCTATATACAAGGGTTGTATAAATAGACGCTTTAAGTTAGAATACAAGTACGAAAGATTTAAAAAGGGGCTGAAACTCTATTTTCGTTTTAAGAAACGACTTAGAGTTTGGGTATGCTCTGGATTGTTTTGGAGAGAAACAAAAAGGTTTGGTATTCTCTCGAAGCTAGCACTTCAAATCTCGATCGCCGTTCGTGTGTGGACTGCTGATAGAGGGCGTTCGTTGTTGGCAGCGCCTTAGAGATCGATTAACCTTCAGAAAGGTACATTGCGAGTGATGTATGATTAAGTTTTTATATTATAAACGTGTTTTAATGGAATCAGATCGGATCCTGTTGGGGTTTTTCTCAAAATAGTTTTGAAATCTCCACTGTGCATGAACCCCAAAACCTAACACATACAACTATTCCAAAAATAAAAAAAACCACTCATGGCTATGTCAAATATGTATAATTGATTATAAGTAAATAGGCATGGACATATTATATAGCTACCATTCATCAACTACAATCAATTCCTGCAAGCAGGCTGGTTGTCCATTTCGTTTGGCTACATGTCTTCTTGGTTTTGCTATCAAAGCAAGCACCACCACATCTGCATCCAATGTAATGTATATACATTTGAATGAGCTAAATGCATAAAATATTAACATTCAATATAGAATAATAATTTGGCGATGGCAAACACATACCAATGGATTCGTCTGTATATAAATAGTCATCGATCTCTTCAAGAGTTACAAACTTGGCTTCCTCCAATAAAGGAAATGTTTCAGAATCCGACACTTGCCTGATAAGAGTACTTCTTGAGATCGACCATTGATGGGGGCTTGGAACAATGCGATATCGAGGTTCAATCTTTTTTACAAATGCATTTGAAATACGATATGCAACCTTAGTTTGAATCCTAGACTCGAACTGGTTGATGTCCTTCTCAAATATTGTAGCTTGGATCTGATAGTCCTGTTGGTTCCATTGATAAATAACCCAAAATCAAATTATACTCATAAAAATGCTTTGGACGAAAATGTACAATAGAAATTTGAAATTAAACTATTAGCGTGCATTGGATATAGAGAATATACTTCTTCATCCACAAGAATCAGTCGTTGTTGTTTGGACCGAACTGGTACTACTCTGTTTCACAGGCCGTTTCTCAAGGACATAGACATCAGTATAAAATTGACTTTATTTGGGTCAATATTTTTTGACAATTTCTTTTCTCTAGGCATCTTAGCCAGTTCAAGCAAAGGAAACTCAAAAGGAATAAGGGAAATTATAAAGACCTTCAGTTGATAGTTATGTTGTGTTGAACATTATGTCAATCCATCCATTTATAGACATCAAATGGTAATGGGATGAGAAGTTGAGATGTGGGTGTGCAATGATGGAGAAGGAAAAAGAAGATATGGGTAGATGCATCATGATTGCCAAGGGATGTTGATGCAAGTAAGACAGAATAAAGGAACAAGAAAATAAAGCAGATGCACCATTTCTCTCCTCTTCCATCTTTGTCAGCCTTATAGGTGTTCATTAGATGAAAGTATAGGACGGATGTAAACCCTAAAACTGGTCTCTGTTGTACCTCTTTTTATAGGGCAAACTTTCCTTAATATTTTCTTGTTTTTTTCTCTCATGCGTGCTCCTTTGTCACTGGTTTTTTGTTCTCTTTGTTTGCTCAAGTCAATCAATGTTAGCATTCTATCTTTTCTTTTTTTTTGGGTACAATGCATGATAACCTTTCTATTCGTTCAAATGTCTTTAAAATCTAGTTCTCGTAATTAATTGGATCCTTCACATGGGTGATTAGATTATTCACTTCTCGTAATTAATTTGATCATTCATATGGGGTGATTGGACCATTCACATGGTGGGCAGGTGGTTGTCTTCAAAATCTTATTTTGTTTACTTTTTTTATCTTGTATAACTTGTGGTAAACTTCATTTGCCAGTTTCATGCCATGTGGAAAGGGCATTAAATGCACCATGATGCTCTATTACTAACAAAAATTGATATTGAAATGGTTTTGTTAATCCATTTTCCAAAAAAAAACTATTGTAATCCTGATTGAACACTTGATAAAACACACATTTATTTATGCCGACACATGTGAAACCATACATGTCGAGGCGCATCGAGCGAAAACACACCTTTGATTTTTGCCAACATGTGCGCAAACACACATCTCGAACACATCAAAGAGGCACGCACAAGTGAGTCTTTGTTTGAGGTAAACCGGTAGGGAGCACACTCAAAAGAACAGTAGCATAAGCACATTTTGTGAATGGAAAAACTTTGGACATCTTAGTTACGATGCTTCGGTATTTTATTAATGTAAACAAAAAAAAAATTACAAGTAGGAGGGAATATTTATTCTATAATCAAATCCACTAAAGGAGTAACTTACTAAATAGTTTTGACGGATTTAAGGGACATTATTACAAAAACATAAATTTATTTGAACCCAATCCAAAAGATATCTATTTGTACATATTCCCTTTTTATTCAAAATATTAGCAAGTATATTTTTCTTAGGAAAACCAATATTAGTAAGTATTTAAATTATGAATAAGCCATCAATTCCTATTCTCAATTCCAATCGTAGCTCTAATCTCGGAGCTTTGTCAGTGAAGGCTATGAGAGCACTCCACAAAGTGATTTTTGGCGCTCCGAGACTTCATGGATTAAATAATCTTGGCCAGTGAGTCCACATCCAAAATGGACAGCTCCTTCGTCAACCAATTTGTCAGAGATCGACTCGGGAAGTTGGCTGCGCTATAGGCCTTGGTGCTGACAAGATCCATGCATCTATGAACAATGTTGAGGTCCTCTGCAAGAGGGAGTAGATCTACATAGCATTTGAGGACCACGAGAGCGCCGGAGAAAGTGAGCAAGGCGACGCGGGAGAGGAAGTCGTCGGTATGGCTGTTGAGGTTAGATTTGTAGAAGCGATCGGTCATCCCCAGATATTCAGCAGCACAACGAAGTGTTGCGAAGTTGTGAACATTGATCTCAAAGTTGACTCCGTAACAGGATTTTGCAGCCTTTTTGACATTCTCAAGGCCTCCCGAAATGTGTAAGAGGTCGATTCTGGTTAAATCAGCTTCGTTGGATTCCATTACCATGTTTCTCACTCTACGCCACCAGCATGAATTGCATGCAAGTAACACCACCATCCATATACATATCATTATTTAGTCCAACCTTATATTAATTTCAAAATCATAGTGTCAAACTAATACTCTAGCTAGCTAGCTCCCATATATGTTATGTTAGAAATTGAAAAGAATGATTTCAGGGACGAAACAAAGGTAAACACTTAATTGGTTTTCAGTAATTGGTTGCAGAACATGTATCTATATATAGATCTGATTTAATAATTGAGATCAATTTAAATAATTTCTCCTAAAACAATTTTGATTTCATCAGAGCACTTAATTAATTTCATCAACATAAAGCCATCATATAATAGTGCAGCAAATGTGTGGGACCCAAACAGCCATACTTGCGACAACAACCATAAGAGTATACTTACTGGAACAACGATGTCAGATACAATGAGATATTGAAGTGCCCGATGCAGCCCCAAGATACATAACCTTTGCTCCAGGAACCTAAAAAGAATTCTTCATAAGAAGTACACTATTATGAATCATACTTACAATTAAATTAGAAGATTACAGATTACACAATTAAATTGGATGAAAATCTAAGTAATCAAATGTTAACTTTAAGACTACACTAAATAGAGAACGCTCACAATAAAGATGTCATTGAGACCACTAAGAACCGCAGATGCAAGCTTTGAATGGAAGGAATTCCAAATCATGCACTCAACTTTTGTTCCATCTTCAATAGAGAAAAAGACTTTGCACTCTACCTATTTAAAGGGAAATTGAAACAAAGAAGGATAAAGTTCTTGTTTCAAAGAAGTCGTCAAGTGTAATTAACAAGACAAATTTAATTATAAGAAAGCATTGCCTATAGAGGTATGCTCTTATATAGCAGTAAATTAATGAGTTGGAAGGAGAAAATATGAAGGCTATTAAAACTAATGTGTAGCAAATAAAATGTTAATAGGGGCAAGTGAGAGAACTCTTGGTTCAAGAAGAAAAGTAGGAATTGAAATAAGAACACTGACAAGAAATCCACATATAAAAAAAAGAAAAACTTTATTACGTTTAGCTAGCTTAGGAATTCCACAACTGTTGAATGTAATAGGCAAATGTTGTGTTTTCATGATCACCATTTTTAACTTTATGTTAATCTAAGATGCACAGTCAAGATGGCACTTTGAGTCATGAAAATTGGCCTTCCCAGCTTATCAGAGTACATATTGAGCCGAATAGATCAGCTTGATTTGAAACTCTAAGCACTCTGGAACCTTGCTGACCAAAATGCCCCTAGCTCACAAAGCTGATTACTGCGCAACACGAGCCGCAAAAGATCATCAAAATAGAGAAGACCTTACTCGTCAAAAAGGCCTCTACATACGCACAAATCAAACATGCCACCTTAAATCTCAGTTCAAATATTACAAGGACATGAGAGTGTTAGCTGTGAATAAAAGTGCAAGACTGATGATGGTGGAAACAAGGTTGCCCGTCTCTTGATGGAAGAGTGGTTATTGTGAGGTCAGTCCTTCAGAGCCTCTATATTATTGATTTGGCACCTTCGCCCTGCCATTGACGTTTAAATCTTGATGAGAAGCAAGATGAAGATCACCAGCACATAGAACATGACCTGCCCACACGACCAACAACGTCTTTCTCTCTTAAGACTGCTAAGTACATAACATATGACATGATTCATACATGAGATAAATTTTAATCTTTCTTGCCAATACGATATGGGATGATGAAATATAATTAATTGGTAGATCATAAAGCTGTTGGAAGCAAAACTTGTGAAAAGAAAAGAGAACTAATGTAGTAGAAAACAACTTGAAGATGCTCCAGCCTTTGCTCCAAAGAAAATTTGATCCATTCACCTGTTAAAATTCTAAGAACATGCAAGTTTTGAATTTACTTTTTTTTAGGAAAGTCTCAAATTAACTTATTTAAATATTAATCATGTTGACAAAGATTAACAACATACCAACGTGATTAACAATCATGAGTATCAATCATAGAAACTTTTTCGCTTTATTGAGCATAGGCTTGTTACTTTAGAATGTGCTTCTATATGCATGTCTGACATTTTACATCTTTCAAAGGCTACCTTTCAATCCAAGGAACATACTCAGCATGACCCAACAATACTAAATGAGAAAAAATACAACAAATTCAAAATCTGAACTGCATCAACATTAACTAACAAGATAGTATTCAATAGAAATATAGGTAAATCATATAACATGCCCCCATCATAATTGAGAACTCTGCAACAACATGATGCTAACACCTTTATGTACATTCATACTTTAGGAGGAATGTAACAACTTCTTTTATCCAAAAAAAAATGTTGGTAGGAATGTGAGTACATCTCCTCAACTAACCTTTAAAGAGAGAGGAAGCTGTCATCCTTCAACAAATTATAGTATCCATAAGCATGTCGATGGAATCTACATATGCAATGATCCACGGTTAGTAGCTCTCTTCGAAGTGCAAAGTAGGATCTACACATGGATAAACTTTTATTCATCACTACTCGATCACTATACCAGCTTGCAGAAAACCTTCACAGCTGAACAAGGTTGATGCATTAAATTAAGATCATGCATTAAACTGAAGAAATTCGACGAGGTAGGGGTAGACTGAAGATAACTTGGGATGCATTAATTAGGAGCGATTTGGATGGTTTGGAAAGCTCACCATCAATTGCACTTAATCGAGCACAATGGAAGAGTTTGATCAATGTAGCCGACCCCAATTAATTTGGGATCGAAGCTATGTTGTTGTTGTGGTCCTGATCAATCGCATACTGAAACAAGTTATTGAGAACCTAAAAGAGCATGAACTTCATACCAATTTTTTTTAATCCTTATCACTACATAAGCTTGTAGCTTTAGTTGGTGCTTCCACATGCAGGGTCCACCAGTTGTTTGACATCCTAGAAAAGTCCTTTCAACAAAATCCAGTCAAGCAAAAGTGACAGATTGAAGGCCTGATTTATTTTAGTTGGAAAGAGACGCAATCTAACTAATAACAATAAAGAAAAAAATGAAGAGCAAAGAGCATTCCTACTTTAAGCAGATCATAGGAAAAAAAAGAAGGTTAAATTTTTTTTAATACTCCATAAATGCACACAGCTGAAAATAAGATTTCAAATCTGAAGAGAGAGGTACCAAGATGATTGTTGTTTTGATTTATGTTTTTGAATCAATAAGAACTTGATCTATCAAGGCATTAATAAAATGGTTAGCCTTCTCGAGAGTATATAGCAGGACCTACACATAGTTAAACTTGATTAATCAGTGCTCTCCATCACAGCTAGCAACAAACTTATGTTGTAAATTAGATTGTAATAGGGTAGCGGAGTTGATGTGATGAGATTCTCTAATGTTCGTAAATCACTTGCAAGTAAAGACACTAACTTCATATCACCAGAAATTCTCATTTGACAAACAAACCATGGCTTCAAGGTCTGATATATAAGAAAAATTAAAGAGAAATTTAACAAATAGAAAAGAAAAATTACTACATAATTGATGATGAAATAGAAGCATCACCAAAAACTGGGAAGAATGAACCTACTTCGCGCTAACCAAAATAAGTAGTATGTTTGCCATTAACTACAAATTGAATCCTTTTGCTCCCACCCAAAGAGTCCAACAAAAAGATTTCCTTGCTTGAAAGGAAAATATTGTCTTGGTTTGTGTACTTTCGTATATGCAAGGTAAAATTGTTTTGCCTAACAAAGTTCCTATGAAAAATGACAATACATGCAACAAGTTAAAAAAATGAAAAGAAAATAAAAAACAATTCTAATAAACAAAAGCTGACTATGAAACCATATCAATTAACATTCCTACCTCATATAAGCAAACTGTTGATGCCAATACCCATGTCTAAGCAAACGACATAAAAACATATCGTTTGCCAAATTGTAAAGGTACGCAACACAACATGCAAAAATTTAAAAAGTTCAACACAGTCACTCAAAGCGCAAATTACAATCTAGATTGACAAAAAATGTGGGACAACAAGACACTTGAAGAGATCTTTAACTTAGTCATACTTTCAAGATATGGTGAACCAAATATAATTTACTACATTGGTTGCAATCTGATATAAAACATAAGGAAATTGAAATTCTTCCCGGGAGATCTCCACCAAATTGGCTGACATGATAAATATTTATAAAAAATTAAAGAACTATAACAAATACATTGAAAAATTATTATTCAAGCGCAGAGAATTAACTAAAAGTAGACATAAATTATGTAAAGAGCAAAGAAAAGATAAAAAGTACTAATTCTCAAAAGTATACTTAATTGACACTTACCAAGCAAAGCAAATGTAGAAAATGATGGTACATAACAAGACACCGGCCACGCAGGACAATTATTGACCAAATATTATCAAGTTTTTTGGGTTGTATCCAACATTAAACAAACTTGGAGCTCGCTGAAAAGGTCCTAGACGATCTTTAACAATAATCTGGCATGATATGATTTGAACAAAATTAGAAAATGAGTACGAAAAAGAATTTAAGTGCAAAGAACCAACCGAGAAAAGTGTACATAATGACAGAAAAGATTTACATATTCCAAAAATGTAGTAAATTTTATTAAATTTTATGAATATTATAAACACAACACATTAACCTATTTGATTAGAAAACGATTTTATGCATCTTCATCAATATGCTTAAGAAGGTCTTTGTTAACAATATTTTTTGTTCGATCACAATATTTGTTGCTATTTGATGGCTTGATCAACATTTTTACCGATGAAACACATTTTGCGCGTAATAATGCAACATACAATTGTCCATGCAAAAACACGGTTCAAGTACATATATTCCCACAGAGTCCAATGCCAGTCCCTGAGCCTTGTTAATTTTCATAGCTGTGACGACCCCAGCAACCACAAACTGGGCCCCGCCGGACTTAAACCTACGTGGACCCCCGAGCCCGTCTTTGATGAGTCAACACAGGTCTAGTCAGCCTTAACTTATCAATTACTCAGTACATTATTCACTCACTCACCCTGGATCACTCTTTTTAATTCACCATAACTCTATCTAATCTTTTATCCTCAATTATAGTTATGTGTGCAGCGAAATTGTTTTTAACACCAACTTAAAATAGTTTACAACTCAGTTAACCTAGATGTGGAAAATCCTGTCCATACAACATCACATGTATATAACAGATTAACTGAAAGTCCAAAATAAACATATACATGAATCAACAGTCGGATTCAACTCCCCAAAGCTCAAAAATATCAAAACAAATGGATACATAGCCAAATATACAACAAAATGACAAAATATCTACAAAGTGAGAGCAAAGCTGACGGCTCTGAGCGTGCCTCAGAGGATATCGCCAAGCATCGACGCCTTGCCCCTATTCGTCTGTAGATCTGCACCCACCATCATAAAAAAGGACGGTGAATACAAAATATAACAGTAAACAACAACAATAGATATCTCAAAATAAACTACTGAATTTTCAATAAACATAAGTCTATGAATCATGCCGTGTATAACAAGAAATTGAAATAGATAACAAATCGCATGATAAATAGATTCAACAAGCTCAGACAACGATAATCAAGTGACCGAAAAACAAACGGATAGGCGAATAGATAGTCCCAATCAAACCGCGGGTCACAAGACCTCATCAGCTTGCGATCAACACAGTAGGCCCAAAACCACCTCCCCTGCTTAATCCACCCCGTACGAACCAGTGAGCCAGAAGGTCGCCTCCACTGAACGCACACTCTGTTAGGAAAAGCCACAGACAAAGTTAGCTGCTAAATTCCTAACACACTACCAAAAGAAAGCCACAATCACAAGTCGGATGCTAAATCATTTTGATAGGCTCCAACGAGAAGCCACAGTCTATGCTGGTTGCTAAACTCGTTGAGACTTCTCATCACTGTCGGACTACCTAAACCCTAGGTCACCTGAACTAGAATGGAATACAAAAGGCTCGCATTTCAAGAATAATTAATTAAGAAATAAAAAAGTAGTCATGTTGATTCTATTGTTGTCTTTACTCTCCTCAAATTCTGCTAAAAACACCCTCGTGTAGCTCCACATGTTCCCCAACTAGTTGCCAACACTTCGCTCGTCACCTGACAATTATTTCGACCAATTTTGGTTAATTTTTCCCTAATTCTTCCAAGTATTCCTCAATTTTTCTCAAGTTTGTCCCATTTTCTACAATTTTCTAAGTTATTGTTCCTTTGCGCAATTTAGGTCGTTTACCCGGTATTGGGTTCCATTCAAACCCATTAGGATACCTGAGCGAAACCTCATAATTTTCATACAATTTAAAAAAATATTTTTCAATATTTTTTTCACTATTTTTAACAATTTCACGCTTTACGAGACAAAAACCCCGACAAAAGTCTCGTCGCGAGTCTCAAATTCTTCATTTTTCGTAAAAATTCCCAAATTTCTATTTATTTAGTTGAAATTAATTTTTCAGAAAATTTTCCTTTTTTTAATTTTTCCTGATTTTCCAATATTTATTTTAAAAAATAAAAATAAAAATAAAACATATTTAATTAATTTATTTATTATAAATAAATAAATTATTATTTTAATAATGGGTGGGTCCCCGGGTCGAGTCCGACCCGGTCCACCCTAACTAGGTCAGACCAGGGCCGACCCACCCGAGTCGGGCCCAGGTCACCACGACCCGGCCCACCCCTTCATCTTCTCCCTCATTTCAACAGAGACGAACTGAAATTCCAGTTCGTCTCTGCCATTTTTTTTCTCACAAACAACAACATCAACAACAACAACATCTTCATCATCAACCCAAAAATTTCAAAAATAGTAAACAAAAGAGGAGAAAATTAAAACTCACCATCACGATGCTCAACCATCCTTTGATTTTCGAAAATCCACACATCAATCTCACTACAACGATTCTAGCATCCCACACCTAAACTAATCGATCCCTCTCTTCAATTTCTTCTCTCTCTCTTCCTCTCTCTCTCGGTAGAAATGTGAGAATGGGGTGTCGGTGGTGTTTTTGATCAAATTTTGGGTCAAATGACCATTTTGCCCCTCCATTCCTATCCACTTCCTCACCAACTCAATACCCCTCATGGTCATTTCACATTTTCTTTTTATTTATACACACACACACACACACATATATATATATATATATTCCATATATATATATATATAATTGTATTTTCGTGTCTACAATTTCGTTGTGCGCGCCAACGAGTTCACTCGGGCGTGCGCACTAACATTCGACTCTCGTGTGTTGCCCACGACATCTTGTATCACTCGGCACCCATAATTTATTATTTAATTCCACTAATTATTTTCATTTGTAAATGTCAATGTTTTTATTCCATTTTTCGTCCCCCGGAGTCTCAAATACCCATTTAGCGTGTTCTTTCGTACCGAACTCGTTCAACGGTATCAACGCACACTCACCACATCCTCACATATTTGGGATATTAAATTTAATGTACGGTAATAAATAAATAATACAAATCATCAAACAAACATAAAATACCTCGGTGTCGACTCCCGAAGACCGAAATAAGTACACCACGGTTAGTTGGGCCACAATACGACCCTGAAATGTCACGTGGCACGAGTTAGAATTTTAGGGTCGTTACAATAGCAAAGCATAACCGAATTGGAAATTGGATCCTTTTGAATTGAACTGGACATTTATCTCATTCATTTGGCACAAATGGTATTCGTGGCAAGAAAACTCTCTTCCCTTTGTAATCGCCGTTTATTATTTCTGCATCAATTACATTTCTCTCAAATTGTCGACATATCAAACGTGTTCCATTGCATAAGCCTTCAGTAGGATTTAAGTTTCGTAATAGCATGATAGGACAATCTTTCTTCAAAATTAACTTATGTGGAGGAATACCATTCAATACTAAACTGTTTAAGAACTCCTCGGTGACACTGTGCTCATTATTATCAATGGCTTGATCAAAACTATAATACCTAACCGTATCTCTAACAAATTCTTCTATAAGTAACTGATTAATTTCATCTACAAATTCATTCTTTGTTTTCAGTATAGCTCTGGATGTCATGACATCCAAATTTTTCGTATAATCGACCAATTGGCCAAAAATATGATTGATTAAATGTAGCAACGATGTTTTCTTGTTCATATAAGGAATAATCATTTCTGATGGAATTTTGATGTGACGATCTTTATATTCTCTCTTCACCTCATTCCCAACACAAAGTAGATATTCTGAAAAAACTTGGTCAAATTTTGCACGCATATTTTCAAACAATTTTATTCTCTTCATTTGGGTCTAAAGATATGATTTAACCATACACGAGTCAATTATCTCTTGCTTAGTCCCTCTCCGAATGACTGGCAATATTTGTCTGAAGTCACAACTAAAGACAACAACTTTTCCTTCAAATGAGTTTTCATTATCGCAGACATCCTTAAACAAACAATCAAAAGCTTTGATTGAGTGTTTATGAACCATTGGAGCCTCATCCTATATAATTAATCTCATAAGCACCAACAACCTTGCTAGACCTGACTATTTACTTACATTGCATGTTTGATTATCTTTAGCATTAATAAGGAGTTTGAATCTTAAGTGAGCTGTGCGACCTCCAGGCAAAATTGATGCAGCAACGCCAGATGATGCTGTCGCTAAAGCAATATAATCCTTTCTTCTTACTGTTTCCAATACTGCTCTATATAAGAAAGTCTTGCCTGTCCTACCTGGACCATCTATAAAGAACACTTCTTCTTCATTATTAAGTACTTTATTAACAATGTAGTCATACGCATACTTCGGGCGCTCATTCAACATTCTTATAATCTTGACTTCATCATCATAAGCTTTAATTTCCAATTCTTCATTTATTTCTTGTACATAATTGACATCTGGTTCAACATTAAGTAATTCCTGTTGCATATTAAAATCCGCTAAACTCTTTCCAATTGCCTGCAACATTTGATTGACATGAAATAATGCTTTCTTCTTAGCCATATGAATGTTCAAGTTCAAATGAAGATAGTCTTCGCACATATGCTCCCTAAATTTACCCCACAACTGCCTAGCACTTTTAGGGTTACAAAAAAATAATATTGTTGTAAACAACTGTCGTAACGCAAACAACATTTGATAATTAGAAGCCTCTTCAATACAAGATTCTAAGCAATCATCTGATTCCAAGAAACGATTTAATAAAGCAGCTTGGTGGAAAGAATCAGTCCATACACCGTTAACAATTTTTAATTCTTCAAAATATGTGCAACCTTTTACGTGGTTTAGTAACAACCACAAATAATACGTTTCTCCTTCGTTTGGGCTCGCAGAAACTATTCTTACAATAACAGTACCATGTTTCCGCCGCTTTTAAGTCTTCGATTGTCGGTTCCAAACATACTACTCAGGTATTTTGTTTATACAACAAACTTCTTGCGAATTCATCCACTTTATTAAGTGCAAAATATTCTGTTAGCATTGACGCACATTTAATGTCATTATTCACCACATCTTCCAACATATCACAATCTCCAAACGACACCATTTGCTTTCCATCTAAATGTAATTGCAATGTTATAACTGAATGATATATCTCATTTAGTGGAAAGCTATACAATCGCCATATCGCTTCAGGAGCTGAAACCCAACGCGCTGATTGAAACCTTTCAATTTCATCAATATGGTTATCTGTATTCTCCGAATGCACTTCAAATGTAATTCGATCATGACCCTTGTAAATGTATTTATATAGATACTTAATTGCTTTTATTGTTGAACAAATTTTCACATTCAAGTGACAATCATATTTTGATAGCAAATACGAATTATAAGGGACCACCCAATGATTATCCAAATCGGATCCTCTAACTTTTTCTACCTTCCCGTCGTTTCTTCGTTGAAATTGTGGATAAGAATCAATATCATGGCATGTGTACTCACAAAATTGTTTGGGATAGTGATTTTTGCACTTTCCTTCTGCAAGCATGCAAACATTCTTTGGATTTAATGATCCACATGGTCCATGCATCATATGTTTTATTACAAGTTCATTTAAATGACGATGCTTTGCTTTGTTTGGTATTTCTGCACACACATATCTATCAAAAGTAGATGGATCACTGATTTTTGAATTTGACTCGAGAATGATCAAGAAATGAGCTTGTGGCAATCCCTTTTTTGAAATTCTATTACATAAATGTATGCCGCTACAGGAGCAAATATGTTTTTTTGAATACATCTTTTTTCAATTCTTCCAATTTCGCACAAAAAATCCTTGTTGCAAGATCTGGCCTATTTTGTGCCTCATCATTAAAAATTAATTAATTTTTTTATCACCTTCCACTTTGGATTACATGTCATTGTCAAGAAAATGCCCGACTTCCCAAATCGTTGCACTAAACTCATCGCATCCATATATCTTTTTCTCATATCTCTTGGTCCGCCAATAAATGATGCGGGTAAGATAAATTGACATCCAATTCGTGAACCATTACTTTCACCAATCCCTACCTTGATAAAGTTCCGCTCTAATTTGTTTTTGATTGAGACAAATGTAATCCAATCTTGAACTTTCTAATTTTATATACATATCCACAACATATTGTTGAAGTAAAGGGCCTGCATGTAATATCACACTTTTATTTAAGGGCCTTATTTGAAGCTTGTAACAATAATACTCCCTACAAGATACAACATTTTCCGGCATCTTCGTTGACCACCGAAACAATGAAATAAACATTGTTTCGCAAGAATTACTTGTAAATAAAACAAAATAACAATGGTCAACTAAATAAGGAAAATAACTAACACACTCAAATAATGTCCTTACTTGGTCTTTCTTTAAGTAACAAATCATTCACACAACTAACGTCATCAACATCATTGCTTTGATTGCAGTTTGAAAAATTGTTGCTATTGTTTCTCTTCTTAACAAATTCATTCTAGCCAGTTTCACCATATGGAAACAATAATGGATATTGTAATGGATCATAACATCCATAAAAATAATTAACTCTGACTGTTACCACTATGGCTATGAACAATGATATCTCGCTTCGTAGGTTGAATTTCATGACTGCTCTCTATCCACATTGTGACAACTTGGGATGCTTCGGGTAAGTTATATACTCTTTGATCGAATGATGGATCTGATCGAATACATATATCTTGATTGCTTAAATTTGATATTGAGCTTAAGTTTCGAAAGAATTTAGTGTATGGATTGCTGCAAGTATGTTAATTAACTTTAACAACACTATCTTATTCAAGTTATCAAATATTTTAATGCGATTCTTTACTTCATTCTTTGTATCAAAAAAATAAAGTTGCAAATATGATGGCTTGTCATTGCATGGGAGTAATTTATTTAAATAATGATATACTTGACCTTGAATTCTAAATGTATAAATGCCTTTATTTTTATACTAACATTGTCATCTAATTTCACGCCAAATGATGTAAAAGAGAAGTTGTTATTGTAGCCACAAATGTATTTTAAAAAATGCTTCGACTCATCACATATTGTTGTGAATAGTGCATATAATTCATCCGGTGCATCATTGATTGCCAGAGCCACTGCTCCATCACAACAACAAAAACCCCGACTCTCATAAGTAAATTTTTTGGCATAGCAATGACTACAATATGTACCTTCTGGTAACACGAAAGACTCAGTGAGTACATTACAAAACACTTCTTCTTCCTCGTCTTCTTCTTCATCCACATCGTTACAATACTCATTTATCAACAATTCATTTCCCTCATTGTTTCCTACAAAGGCATCCTTATTCATAGTAAAACAATTTATCCAGATGAATGTAATCCTAACATTTATTTCATTTGCAAACAACTCTACAAATTATGACATTATCTCTTAAGTTAATGGAATTTTCATCCAATCGCTTTGCATTAGGATTGCCCATCACTTGACCATTAACATATATTGTCAAATTCACACCATTCAAATTCGAACCACTTAATAATTGATGAATATATAGTTACAAATAACACATCTAACACTTGTACAAATTACATATTATATTCCTAAAGAGAAAAACTGCAAGCGTTAACGAAATGTGAAACACAAAAATAAAAAGCTTGAAACTATCACTATTCTAGATGACTTAATGACGGCCTACCATGAAATAACATAATAGATGAATAATTAACCAAACATTGAAAAGGAATATATAACAATAGGGATCCAAAACGAACAAACACACGAAAACTTCTTGTGCACTTCTATTTAGCATGCAACCACTAGACTTCCTTTAACAAATTATTTGTTATTAACATTCTAAACAAGACCACAACCTTATCAACTATATAAAAATAGTACCAATTAGGACACAATTAAAGACAAAAATTTATGACAATATGTGCATTGAATAGCATTATGTGAAGAACAAACACATGGAAACTATTGTTAACAATAATTTCAATAGTTTTCTCTATCCCTAAATAAAAAGACATGCGTACCTCAGTTCCAATATTTCTCTCAATTATACATTCTTTTTGCAATCCATCTATTACCATCTCATTGCTAACACAACCATCTTGCTTTGATGATGAACCTATTAAAAATAAAATACACAATAAAACATTTTTACACGTGATCATAAAAAATAAATAAAATAGAAGACAACCAACAATGCATGTAACAAAAATAACGAAATATACCTTACATTTACACGAGTTAAATTACTGTTCTTTATACATTGAAGAGATCTTTTTTGTTGATGACACCCTATGAACATAGTTTCTTCTATCTTATTCTTCTTGAGTTAATTGAGCATACAATTGTCTTCTACGACTATTCACATGATTTCTTTCTTCTATATGCTTACTTTCAAAGGATTTTCTCTTATTCGCATTTCGAGTCATTTTCTCTGTCGCATGGGAACCTTTCACAATTACATATATGGTCCACAAAAATAAAATGTCAATTTAGTATGTCAAGAAACTAGTAAAAATAAACCTCGTTCTAAGGAATTTAGCCAAATATTTTTTAAAAAATAAATAGCACAGATTTGCAATAAGTAGCTACAAAAGTTATAGTTGCACTTGTTGTTTTATTTGTTGAACACAATTGTTAGAGGAAAAAAGTTATATAATCCAATATAAGTTTCAAATCCTATGAGGAAGATTCTACGCTTTCAACTCAGTCTCACTATTAAAAAAAATGCAAACAAAACTTACAACCCACCCGGATACTAACACATTTAGGACTAAATATGATGCAATAAATTGCAACCTATAAATCAAAGTAATCAACACATTCCTACCAAAAAAAAATCAACACACAAATACCTCAATTCCAAATTAATTGGGGTCTACTACATGGATCAAACTCTCCAATTGCAGTTGATTTGTTGCAACAGGTACGTACGCCTCAACCTTTATATTTGTTTGACCTATTTCATAAAGAGTGAACAACATTTTACGTTAGTTGCCAAACTATCGCAACTCTCCCGTATTGTTCGTATTATGGATAATGAGTTTCATACATATACAAGTCGAGAAAAAAAAGACAACATAGCCTCAAGATTTCACAACAACATCAACAAGCATTTGCACAAATAACACCATACTCCTTTTCTTGTACTCGTCTATTGAATTACTATCATAATTTGACCCAAATATTTGAAGTTAACTGACCTATTATAGAATCACATAAATATGTGGTATAAATCTTTATGGCGAGTGTCTCACAAGAAAGACAACATGATTTAATTCTATTAAAGCTAAAACCACATGAGTTTAACTAAAATTAATTCCTAAATTACAATCATCATAAATAAGCCCAAAATCTTATTAAGCAAGACCATGAAAACACATAACATTCGTATTAGCAAACAAGAAAACCCTCAAAAGCACTTGTAAACCTATTCATTCTATTGTCTAGGTTAAGAAAAGGAAAAATATGGGTACAAGGATGTAATGGTTGAATTGGTGAAGAAGACGAAACAACCTTTGATGGAGAGATGATTAGACGAGTAAATCCCTTTATAATTGTCAATGTCCACAAGTATGAACAAACTCATTGTCCATTATACTCAAACAATCATAATGCATTCAAAACAAGATTCTCGAATCCATTAAGAAACTAAACTGAAACTCAAAAAATCAAATCAAGCATTGAAGCTCCAGCAAAACAACAAACCAGACTTGATTGATGATTAGAGATTCAGAATATGAGAAACGATGTTTGTTGAATTAGAGAATACAACAAGAGTTTTACCCTAACACAATTCAATATCATGAAGAATCAAACCAGTCAATCCCTAGAACTAAAACAACAATTGCTATTATTCTACAAATTTGCAGCCAATCTCTAAAACAAAAAATATAATGTGTTTTGAAGAACTTGTACCAAAAAGTAAGGAGAAAGAATAATCTCACAAAGAGATCATAAATCCAATACATAGTAGTGAAATAATGTTACAAAAATACCTAAGAACACCAACAACATAGCTTTAGTCCCAAATTAATTGGGATCGACTACATGAGCTTGTTATTTCTGTTTACTTAAGTTAAATAATCCCTAATAACAAAAAAGACCCACAAATTCAAATCTTCTAACAAGGAAAAGCACAGAGATAGCCAAGCTCTTCCTTTAGTAGCACTTCCACTACACTTGGCTTTCCTCAAAGGCAAAACCCCATTTTTGGTCCCTGAACTTTAAGGTATTTCTGCTTTTGGTCCTTCAACTTTGAGAACAACACATTTGGTCCCTCAACTTTTAAACTAGTGAACATTTAGTCCTTCCATTATGTGGGCCGTTTAAATTGATGACGTGGCGAAGCAAACTGGCTATGTGGATAACTGGACCGGCCACGTGGCGCCACGTGGCCGGTTGTGGCATAAACCGGCGGTTCGGGTGAACCAGGACCGATTTTCTCCAAACCCACAAAATCAAAACAAAATAAGCCCTAAATCCCCATTTCCCCTCCTTCCTTCCCTCCAGCACTCTATCGTTCTCTCTTCTTCACCACACCCTCCCTCCTCTCGCGCCTTTGTCGTCCTCCTCTCTTCTTCACCACACCCCCCCTTCGTCGTCACCACACCCTCGCTCCCTCCCGCAATCTGCTGTCCTCTCTTCTTCATCATCACACCCTCCCTCTTCGTCGTCACCACCCCCTCGCACTCGTCGTCCCTCATCTCCTCAAGTCGACGTGGTCGTCCCTCACCTCTCGCTCTCCTTCGTCGTCCTCAATCTTTGGGAGTAAAACTCGAAGCTCGCCTCGTCGTCGTCCTCAGCTCTCCTTCGTCGACCACTCCTCAGGTTTCACTCTATCTCTTCCTCAAATTTATATTTATTAAAAAAATCTCATCTCTTCGCCATTGGATGTCTGCTTCTTTAATCTTTACTGCAACTTTTACATGTATGTATATGTACATACATGTACAAAGATTATGTTCAAATGCGGCTTGAATTAGTGAAAGGCATCTGCCCTGCAATAAATATAAAACATTTCTGATCTATATTCAAGACATATAAGGCTGTAAAGCATATAATTCAAACTAAATATTGCATGGTTTAAAAGAGGCACAGTTCGGTTTCTTGACGTGAATTTACAAAGTGCAGGACAAACCATTGTTGTGATCAACATCTAAATTTGGTTGTTGCTGCAATTTTCAGTAAAATGCTTTTCTTCTTTTTTGGTCAATGAACCGATGTTTGCATTTTGTACATGAAAAATTATATAATCACTTGAAAAAACTAAAAGGAATCCAAAGACTTTGGCACGTTAGCAATAAGAAAAGGTTGTCACATACCACACGACCATTGGTCATTGAAAGATAACCTTGTAGTTCGATTCAATAACTTTGAGCAAGGAAAAGGCACCGAGCATGGTATTATGCTCCAATTGACAAGCTAATTTAAGGAAGCGGTGTCGGGCAAGTTGATTGAGCAGATGCATAATGTACCGCATAACGTAAATCACATTTAAAGAAAATTAGAGAACACCTTTACCACAATGAGAAAATACGATAACATGTAATCACATATCTCAGTTGGTTTGCAGATCAAACCCCTTCTATTGACATTTGGGAGAAAAGAGAAACTATAGAAGAGTTGGCAGATTAGATTAAATCAAGTTAGCCAATCCTTTTAGCCATCACTATAGAGTGCTTATAAGTTTTGTATTAATTGATTAAAGACGTTAAAATCTTAAAGGTTTATCAACTTGTCCAATAAAGTGAAGCAAAAGAACGCATACCGCTTTTTGTCGACCAATATAGTACTCTTGGCGCATAACTTTTAAATCATAATCACCTGCCAATTTGAAAAACAAGAGTAGAAGTGAAATATTAAGTATGCATTGTCTTTTTTATGATTACGATGATGATCATATTCCTTTGTAATGGTTCCTATTGGCAGAAAAATGATGTTAACTTTTAATGAGTAACTGTTTTTTACTTTTTTTTACATTTCAATGTGGGCAGGTAAGGAATGGTTGAGAGATTGAAGTTTGTTATATCTTATGGGGGTGAGTTTAGAGGCAATCGATATATTAATGGGAAAAAGAAAGTCATTAATCCCCATTTTGATGTTGACTTTTTGTCTTATCCAAATGTGATGTCTTACGTGAAAGAGTTGGGCTACACTACGATCGGCTCGTTGTACTATTTTAATTGTGCTAAGAAAAACTTTGTTGCAGTGAAAGACGATGTTGGTATTTTAAATGCTTGTGAGGGGAAAAGTAATGGGGATTTGCTAGAATTTTTTATTGAACATATAAGGGGCACAACTGTTGTTAGTGGTGAGGAGCAAAATCAACCTTTTGTTAGAGCTGTAGGCGAAGGAAGTGGGGTTGAGCGACACAAAGGAAAGGCGATTCTTACGACACAAGAGGACCCATATGAAGAGACTAATGTTTATGAAAGCAATCTTTTAATGCTTGAGGATTATGAATATGAGGATACTACTTTTGATAAACAGTAATTCATGATAATACAAGTAACGCAGTCTAAATATCATGCGGTAATAAAAAGACAGGAATTTAAATAAACAAGGTGCATGATAAACAGACTAATACATGTCAATCAAAAGTCAAGTGTGTTCCATGAAATCAAAAGAGGCCCATAAGTGGTCTAAATCATAGCATAACGGCGAAGACCTCACGAGATCTTCCCGGGCATCGACACAAGCGAAGGCACAGCTATGACTGGAAAGGGACTCGAACCCATCCACCCAGTACTCGGTGTCACACGGTCACTAAGGGTGGTCACACACTCGTGCGCACGAGTGCCCGCGTTTTATCCCTCTAGTGCAGGTCCTAGTACTTTCAAGACGAAACACTTACGCCGGGAAACACACAACAAGAAATAGAATGGAATATCAATAATAGAGCATAACAAGATTGAATAAATGATAATGAATCACATGACATTTTCTTACTGGCTTACAAACGTACAAGTGCTTTTTAGGGCAAATGTACTTACCTGACTAATCGCAACCCGTAGACACTCTCACGTTCCTAATGCGTATCCCCGAGTTTCTCGCTACCTTCTAACAATTGCCATTGCATCTTGGTAGCGGTTGTACATATCTCTAGGGCTCCCATTATATGATGATGGAAGAATAGTTCATTTACTCTATCTGCACATGCTTCTCCAACATTTGTTGCATCTTGCAAACCTTGGTATAGTTCAGATCGAAGAGTCTTTTTGTAGTCTTTTAGATACTTCAATCTCAATGATTCAATTTTCACATACATGTCTACTGCATATTATTGTAGAAGACATCCACCGCGAAGCAATAATGAGGTCTGATGGCCGGATCTGATATGAAAATGTTAGTTTCTTGTCTTAAATAGTGTTGACTTTTAAATTGTTAACGTTATATTTCTCAATTATCTAACTCTCTCCCTCAATTATCTAACGTTAAAAATAGAGGTTATATTTCTAAAAAAATAATTAGACGTTATAAATGGACGTTATAACGTTATAATTAGACGTTATAATTATAACGTTTTAAATAGACGTTATATTTATAACGTTTTAAATAGACGTTATAGTTCTCAAAAATAATTAGTAACGTTATAGACGTTAGCGTGATTGAGGGAGTAGTAGTTAAGGGAGAGATCAAATAGGTGAGGGAGTAAATCGATTTTAATTAAAACTTGCAAAACGTTGCCTGAAAATAATAATTTTTATTTTATAGTCCGTACGTTACATATTTAACCAACTCCCACGTTCAAACGACGTTCCTCGATCCGTTTTTCCTTGTTCCGACTCCGGTAACTCGCGTAGTCTCGCCTTGTCTCGCCAACTAATTAATTAAATTAATTAAAAATTTATTTATTTGTATGTTTTACTTGTTTTTCTCCCCCGTTTAACTAGTCGAAACCTCACTCAATCAAATATCGCCCGACCGGCTCGAAACCCGTAAAATACTAAAATACTAATACACCCAATCAAAGAATCATAAAATCACTTCGGTGTTGACTCCCGAAGTTTGAAATATTGTCCAGTATTCACGTAGCCGAGTCACAATCCTGACAAGTGTAACACAAGTCAGTTAAAAATTTGGGGTTGTTACATTGCCAGTTATAAGTATTTGGCTGTCCAACTTAAGGATCATGTGTACAATCAACCTGGCATTACATTGAAAGCGTTGACAACCATATGCCAAAAAGAGATAAAGTTGCATGTCAGTTTCTCTGTTGTGGCCAAAGCAAGACAAATTATTCTCACAGAAATGATTGGTGACTACCAACGTGAGTACGCTTTGTTGCATGACTATGTAAGAATCATCATCACTTCAAACCCCGGGTCAACATGTATAGTTAAGTCTAGTATGGATGAGGGGAGTGATAGACCAACTTTTACCAAATTCTATGTATGCTTCGAAGCATGTAAGAAAGGTTGGCTCGAGGGATGTCGCAAGATTGTGGGACTTGACGGTTTTTTCATGAAAGGTCTATGCAAGGGTCAACTTTTATGTGCAATTGGGAGAGATGGAAACAACCAAATGTTTCCAATAGCATGGGCTGTTGTACAAGTTGAAAACACGACAACTTGGACTTGGTTCATTAGGTGCCTACAACGTGATATTCAACTCGGTGATGGCGAAGGCATTACTATTATGTCCGACATGCAGAAGGTAACATGTAGCTCTGGTTTACTTGATTTTCAAATTAATGTTGTAG
Organism: Stephania japonica; assembly: GCA_039657345.1. Taxonomy (NCBI): domain Eukaryota; kingdom Viridiplantae; phylum Streptophyta; class Magnoliopsida; order Ranunculales; family Menispermaceae; genus Stephania; species Stephania japonica. The sequence goes on from CM077561.1 coordinate 40,287,627, forward strand.
GCTTATTTTTGTTTCTCACGTGCAAGTTATAAATTTTTGTAGGGTTTAGAAAGTGCAATAAAATCAATTGTGCCGATGGCAGAGCATAGGAGGTGTGCGAGACACGTCTATGCCAATTGGGCGAAGAAATGGCGAGGTGAAGAGAGAAAGCTTGCGTTTTGGAACTGTGCTCGAGCTACGACTGTTTCGGAACTAAAGGTTCTCTTTATGTCTTAGCTCACTTAATTCTCTTGTTTTGGAACTAAAGGTTCTCTTTATGTGTTATCATGATAACAGGATAAAATGAGTAGATTGGCAAAGTTAGGCGTTGGTTGTGAGAAAGATGCAATGGGGTATGAAGTTGAGAAATGGTCAAAAGCATATTTCAATGAAAAGGTTATGTAATGCATGTATTACTTATTTATGATAACCATTATATTTATAAATACCTATTTGTTTGAATACTTTGTATGTATGTAAACACAGGTTAATTGTGATGTCGTTGATAATAACTTGGCCGAGACATTCAATGGATGGATTATAGAGGCAAGGAGCAAGTCCATAATATCAATGTTGGAGGATATAAGGCGCAAGGTGATGAAAAGGTTAGTGAAGAAGAAACAAGAGGCTAACAAGTGGCATTTTGATATCTCTCCTCGGGTGGTGTCTAAATTGAAGAAAAATAAGGAAAAATCTTTTGAATGGAGGGCAGAATGGAATGGAGACAATGAATATGAAGTGTCGAGTATGTACGAGGGAGTTGACAACCACAAGGTGGACATGAAGGCAAGAACATGTTCATGCAGAGAGTGGAACTTGACTGGAATTCCCTGCCCTCATAGTATATGTACTATTTACCATTAATCTAAGGCACCCGAGGATTTTGTGGCTCATTGGTATCATAAAGAAACATACTTAAAGGCATACAAGCACGTAATGGGAGTAGTTGAAGGCAAAAACTTTTGGCCTCAGACAAATAATGTTAGAATTGAGCCACCTCTATTCAAGAAAATGCCCGGGAGACCAAAAAAAAATCGACGCAAAGACAAGGACGAACCTCGAAAGGTTAAGGAGAACAAATTGTTGAGGGAAGGGAGGATCATGCATGCCGAATCTCTAAATCAAAGGGCCACAATAAACGTGCGTGCCCTTATAGAGCTGACGAAGTTGAGGTAAATTAATGTCGATTCTTATTTTCCTATTTCTATTTGACTTGTGTCATTTCATGTTTAATGGCGTCCAATTTATCTGTTACAGAGTGTACCTATTGAGAATGAAGAATATACAACCAATGGCGAAAAAGGAAATGAACAAGACAAGAACAAGGGCAAGAAAAAAAAATCAACAAAAGAACAATGGCGACAAAGAAAGTCAACAAAAGAACAATTGTGAGAGTTCTCAAGGAAATACGGAGTCAACGCACGTTGAACATGTTCAAGTGCCAAAGAAAAAAAGAACAAGACTAGAAGCATTACACAGTGACAATTTAAGGCGTGCTTCAAAGACAATTGGAAAGAGTCCAAAAGAATGAGCTGCACACCCTGGCTGTAAAGGATTTGGAGTATGCTACTCCAAAAATGGAGTTGTTACATGGCAGGTCAATATGAACTTAAATTTACTGGAAGCATACTTGTATTATCTATAATTCCTTTTTTTGATAAAATAGTTTTATTGTTCCATACATTTGCCTATTTTTTTGCTTTCATATATGCTGAGAGGTTTTCTTTTTCTAATTTGCAGACCTTAGGCATGAAACCAAGATATTTATATGGAGGAGTACGGAAGCAAGCCAAAATTGTGCCCCCACCTGATACTTCTACATCTACTGAAGCACTGGCACAAAGTCTTCCATCTCGTCGTGTTGATTGTGGCACACAACCTAGGGTTTTAAAACTCACTCCAAAACCAAAATGGAATCCTTAAGTGTCATCTCGTAGTGTTTTGATTGAACAATTCAAGTTCTTGAACAATTCTAGTTGTTGAAATTGTTGTCAACTTCTCTGATGCCTCTTTATATTTGATTGAACAATTCTAGTTGTTGAAATTTATATTTCCCATCACTCTTAACTTGCGTATACATAACTCGATTAATCTCATATTCAATCACTAGGAAATTATTATTAAAGTAGTAAATACAAGGTTTTCAAAATAAGGTTGTACATAAAAAAAGTAGTACATATGAGGGTTAACAAAAACTAGTAAATACAAGTACTGCGTGATATTAAACTAGTAGAACTTAAGTGAAGACAGTGTTCAAACTATGACATTCAACTAAACTAGTGTAATTACTTTTCGGATAATACCCAAATACACCATCCAATTGCACCTAGTACAATCAATCTTAATATAAAATATCACCTATTCGATGCCTCAAGTTCTTGAGACAGCTTCACAACTTTTGACCTTAATAAATTATTCTCTGCTCGTAACTTGACGATCTCATCCACGTCAACATGGCTTCTTCTTTCCTCCAATAAATTTGAAATGGTACCCACGAGATCATTTAAAATGCAAGATACATAATTTGTGAATTTATCGTCCATCCACAAGAAGTAGTCACAACCCTACAAAATATATGAAACAAACAAAATTAAACTTGATGACCATACTAAAATTTCATATTACAAAGAAATTTTTGATCTTACCCCATGATGATGACCACGAGCACAAGCATAGAACCTCCTACCAGGATGAGCACATGTCCAAGAAATTTTCACCACACATGGCCTAGAACAGTGGCACATCACCTCCCTTTCTAGCGTTATATACTTCTTGTCTATGCGTGTGGCATGTGGAAGTTTGTGACGGAGTTCCGCATGTGAAGAAAACGATTCTCCAATACCATATGAACTAGAGTTGAAAGATGTTGTCGATGTGGTTGGCATTTTACATATAGAGAAGGCTGCGCATAGAGGATTTCGACTTTGAGAGCAAGAACATATGCAAAAATAGGTTAGCGACTATTACAAACACTATTACCAACGCAGGAGAAAACATTCTGAAACAATATTGGAATTGAGGTTTTGATCCATGTAGGTGTAACCGACTGCAACAATATTGGAATTGAGGTTTTGTTCTTTCTGTTTTTTCATTTTAATGTTTTATGTTTCTTTTGCCAGGAGAAAACATTCTCGAGGCCATTTGGAGAGCTTTCAAACCCGTACAAAAAAGAGGATAAATTATTATCGAGGTTTGCATCGAACCATTTTTTCTTATTTTCTCACGAGTGTTGTGTACTTTTCTTTATTCGAACATCCCTCTCGAACTTTTTTACCATTATCATTTATGATGACATAAACTTTCAGCTTGCTTTTATTCTTGCATAGGCTTTTGTTGTATTGTGCGTAAACTTATGCTCAATTGTGTCACTAAATCACTTCTCTCGTAAAATTCTCGCTCGTATGATAACTAAAGAAATGAGAAAAGGTATTGACTACTATTGGGGCAATTAATTTATATCTAGATGGATTAGGCATGGTTCTTTTGTGCATGAACATTCCTAGGGAATTTGATGTCTATCGATCTATCTTCATTTAGTTTTTTATTGCATATTTGTGCTTTCTTTGTGACACTTCATTATTTCTATGATGATGTTCTTATCAAAATTTAGAAATAATGATAACCTTGGCTTTCCCTTTGGTTGCTTTTTTGTTGTCATCACAGACCATCCCGAATCTATGTTGGCAGCTTGCTCAACTGCAAGACACGTATATATTGCAAGGTAGTTTGAAATCTTGCAATTACCTTATTCTTTGAATAATGTTGGCAAAGACAAGTACATACTTAATATTTCACTTCTACTCTTGCTTTTCAAATTGGCAGGTGATTATGATTTAAAAGTTATGCGCCAAGAGTACTATAGTGGTCGACAAAAAGCGGTATGCGTTCTTTTGCTTCACTTTATTGGACAAGTTGATAAACCTTTAAGATTTTAACGTCTTTAATCAATTAATACAAAACTTATAAGCACTCTATAGTGATGGCTAAAAGGATTGGCTAACTTGATTTAATCTAATCTGCCAACTCTTCTATAGTTTCTCTTTTCTCCCAAATGTCAATAGAAGGGTTTGATCTCGCAAACCAACCGAGATATGTGATTACATGTTATCGTATTTTCTCATTGTGGTAAAGGTGTTCTCTAATTTTCTTTAAATGTGATTTCGTTATGCAGTTCATTATGCATCTCGCTCAATCAACTTGCCCGACACCAGTTCCTTAAATTAGCTTGTCAATTGGAGCATAATACCATGCTCGGTGCCTTTTCCTTGCTCAAAGTTATTGAATCAGAACTACAAGGTTATCTTTCAGCGACCAATGGTCGTGTGGTATGTGACAACCTTTTCTTATTGCTAACGTGCCATAGTGTTGGATTCCTTTTAGTTTTTTCAAGTGATTATATAATTTTTCATGTACAAAATGCAAACATCGGTTCATTGACCAAAAAAGAAGAAAAGCAATTTACTGAAAATTGCAGCAACAACCAAATTCAGATGTTGATCATAACAATGGTTTGTCCTGCACTTTGTAAATTCACGTCAAGAAACCGAACTGTGCCTCTTTTAAACAATGCAATATTTAGTTTGAATTATATGCTTTACAGCCTTATATGTCTTGAATATAGATCAAAAATGTTTTATATTTATTGCAGGGCCGATGCCTTTCACTAATTCAAGCTGCATCTGAACATAATCTTTGTACATGTATGTACATATACATACATGTAAAAGTTGCAGTGAAGATTAAAGGAGCAGACATCCAATGGCGAAGATATGAGATTTTTTTAATAAATATAAATTTGAGGAAGAGATAGAGTGAAACCTGAGGAGTGGTCGACGAAGGAGAGCTGAGGACGACGACGAGGCGAGCTTCGAGTTTTACTCCCGGCGTTGAGGATGACGAAGGAGAGCAGAGGTGAGGGGCGACCACGTCGACTTGAGGAGATGAGGGACGACAGAGTGCGAGGGGGTGGTGACGACGAAGAGGGAGGGTGTGGTGATGAAGAAGAGAGGACAACAAAGTGCGGGAGGGAGCGAGGGTGTGGTGATGACGAAGAGGGAGGGTGTGGTGAAGAAGAGAGGACGACAGTGCGCGAGAGGGAGGGAGGGTGTGGTGAAGAAGAGAGAACGATAGAGTGCTGGAGGGAAGGAAGGAGGGGAAATGTGGATTTAGGGCTTATTTTGTTTTGATTTTGTGGGTTTGGAGAAAATCGGTCCTGGTTCACCCGAACCGCCGGTTTATGCCACAACCGGCCACGTGGCGCCACGTGGCCGATCCAGTTATCCACATAGCCAGTTTGCTTCGCCACGTCATCAATTTAAACGGCCCACATAATGGAAGGACTAAATGTTCACTAGTTTAAAAGTTGAGGGACCAAATATGTTGTTCTCAAAGTTGAAGGACCAAAAGCAGAAATACCTGAAAGTTCAGGGACCAAAAATGGGGTTTTGCCTTCCTCAAAACCTAACTTCAATGCAAGAGGCCCTTCTTAACAAAAAAAAAAAAAAAACAATGCCAACTCATCAAACAATCAACACCAAAATCCCTTGACAAAAAAAAGAAACCCCAAAATCAACCAAAAATCCAAATAAAACATTAATTAATGCATAAAAGAAAGTTCAAAAAATAAACATAGAACGTAGCACGAAATCCCCTTCGCATCCAATCCAAATAAAAAAGACCAAAAAGATTAGTACCTAAAAAAAATGAACTCACCTTGTACCCGAGATTGAAATCCCACGTCAACAGTCGAAACATATTGTAGAGTGTTCTCCTTCTCGATTCTTCACCTCAATTACAATAACAAATGAATATAATGGAAGTAAAACATGACCACGACATTGATGAAACCAACCAATTTTATATTAGAGCTTCACAGCCAATTCACAAAACTAACTCAGAAACCACTCAAACAACATACTTTACTGAATCTCTGCTACCAAGAGCATCAATTGAACATAGGCCAGGGAGCAAAAACATGGCATTGAGAGAAATTTGATGGTTGACCATCTGTAGTTGGAAATCCCTTCATAGATCTCAAACTCTTCCGACACGGACTCACAACCCTTTAAAAATTAAGCAAACCAAACCTAGCAAGAAATCCCCTTCGCATTCAATCTAAATCACAAAGACAACAATGAACTCACCCTTTACCAGCCCTAGCACGAAATCCCATTCGCATCCTTCTCCTTCTCGTTTCTTCACCTCAAACCTTATCTCTTCTTCATTTCTAAAGTTGGAGAGAAATCTGGCAGCGAAATCATTTCTCTTCGCTTCTAAAGTTGAGAGAAATCAAAAGAGAGAAAAAAGGGTAGGCAACGATCTTGGAAAAAAAACAAAATTAAAGATCTAGCCTTGCGAATCTCTCTTTCGCCTTCTTCCCCTTCATAAACCTCACCTTCTGCTTGAAATTCACAATTCATCATAAACAAGTCAATAAATCAAACAAAAACACCCAAAACAATCAGACTGGAATCAAAATCAGTCATGAGTTACAGCCTAAAAAAATATGAACTGTTAAGTCGGGTTACCAAAATACCTTTGGGAAAAACATCCATAGAGAACCTATCTCACCTTGAACCAGAGAAGCAATCAAAACTGAAATAGTGATAAAGCTTGCTAGACAAGAAAGAGGCAACAAATAGCAAGAAGCTTGTTGTAATGTGTTTTAACGTTATACAGGGCAGTAATTTCGAATTAAAGTTAGACTAAAAATGTATGGTGGTTAATCAACCAATTAATTAATCAATGAATAATAACAAAATTTATCTCTTTCGTGATTTTTTTTTTTTTTTATCTTGAACCATCGGAGATCCTCCATTTCGATCAGCGGTGGTTCAAATCACATATGATTATATTTTATTTATCCAATAAGCGGTAAACTAATAAGATTTGTAAAGATTGATTTATGTTGTGAAGATTACTTTTCAATTATATGTTTCGTCCCATGTATATTTAATGATTACTGATGCTCTTATTTTTCTTCTTCAAAAAAAAAAAAAAACTAAACAAAATATTTACTGACACACGTAAAGTACCTGCCTTTTAATCTTTAAAGGCAAAAACAAGTGGGTTGTTTGCCTTTTTATTCAAAAACGTCATAACTGGTACACCCTTTTTGACATTCTTCCCACCTTCACGTCACAATAGATAAAATATAAAACAAAACATTCATGGAGATACGCACAACCAATCATAAAAATCCATCGTACCTCGCTTTCACATGCATCAGTCTTGGCGTATATGACAATACGCCATGTTCATCCGTTCGTTTAATTCACCGACAAAAATGTTTGGCCTACAGAGTAGCATCAACGTTAGGGTTAATTTCGGAATTAAAAAGTCACGGTGTTCCTCAGCCGTACCGTTCTTAAACGTCCACTTAATCTCGTCCGTCCGATCAACATAATCAGGGACATTCTCGTCCTTTCAACAAAAGAGTAGCAACTCTCGTGAGTCCTGATTGATCATTATGACGTTAAAGTTGTACTCAAAAGTCACACTTTCAACAACATCGTAAAAGCACACGCACTCCACGTGGCACTTCCAGTACTTTCAGATACTCCTTGGCCCACCTTATTAAACAACCCACGCCGCTTTCGCCAGACTTTGACCTTTCGATCAGAAAATAATGATAAGCTCACTTTATTATCTTACTCCGCGAGACACCGAATCACTGTAAGCTCTCTTCTTCTCTACAAAACTTTCTGTGCAGCAGAGATTTCAAGTGAACGAACATTTTGAGAGAAGAGAAGGCATTAAAAGGATCAGTGACAGTTAATATAGTTACTATTACTCTGTTTTTGAGCTCTGTTTTTCCAACAATGGCAAAAAACAGAGCTCTATTTTGTTTGATTTTCTTGATTTCTCTGTCAATCCCTCTCTCGCTCGCGCAATTAGTCCCATCAGAAGCTCGGATTCTGTTCCGAATTCGTCAAATTCTCGAATTCCCACCAATTCTTCAACACTGGAACAGATCGACCGAGTTCTGTAATCACTCTGTTTCGCCTTTTTTAACAATCCTCTGTTCGGACAACCATGTCACCCAATTTGTACTGATTGGGAACAAGAGTTCTTCCATCTCTGTTTCTGAGATGAACTTCACCACTACAGAGCAGACTCTGTCGCCGAGCTTCTCAAGCGACGCGTTTTTCACTACAATCACAAAGCTCACAAGCTTGAAATCTCTGTCTCTGGTGTCTCTCGGTCTCTGGGGACCGATACCCACAAAGATTGATCGGTTGAAGTCGCTCGAATTGTTGAATTTGAGTAAAAATCACTTCTTTGGAGACATCCCTTCAACGATTACCAGTTTGAGTTCTCTCAAAAGTGTTGCTTTGGCAGAAAATTTGTTAAATGGCTCTGTTCCTGATCTCAGCAAATTGGGTAATTTGGAAGAGCTTGATCTGGGTAGGAATCTGTTAGGGCCAGAATTCCCTTCAATGGGTACCCAAATTGTCAATCTTGTGTTGAAGAACAACTCGTTCCGCTCGCGAATCCCGTCGATAATCGAGCGATTCGATCGCCTTCAGAGGATTGATTTGTCAAACAATGAGTTCAATGGAGCAGTCCCAGATGCCCTGTTTGCTCTGCCTTCGATCAAGCAACTCAACTTGGCTGGAAATGCACTGAGTGGTGCACTGTCAATGGAGTCCCAGTGCAGTGAGACTCTGGAGTTTGTTGATCTCTCAAACAACTTGTTATCTGGGGGAATGCCCATGTGTTTGAACTGGAATTCGACGCGCCGGACTGTTCTGTTTTCGGGGAATTGCTTGATGGCAGGGGAGATGGAGTATCAGCATCCTACTTCATTCTGCTATGAGAAGCCTCTGTCTGTTATGCCCCAATTCAGTTTGAGAACAAAAAAGGTAACCCCAAACCCAACTTGGGACTCATATTTGGTGTCGTCGGAGCGGCCGTCGGAGGCGTCGCAGTATTGGTGCTTCTAGTCCTTGCAGTTGTACTAAGGTTGAGAAGAAGGAAGGCACCAAACAAGGCAGTTAGAACAATATCAATAAGCAACAAAGGCTCTGATGATGCATGTAAGGTTTTTCTGTTATTTTCATTGTGCTTGATTTAGTGTACTTAATGGCGTGCTTTCCAGACCCTTTAAATTAAATCCTTTTAATCAGTGTGTCCCAAATTATTTCAACAGGGCTTGGGCCTACGAATGCGAGTTTGAGAGTGCTAGGGCTGCCACCATATCGCATTTTCAGTTTCGAGGATATCGAAGAAGCAACGAACAGTTTTGAGCAATCAGATTTAATGGAAGATGGGTCTCATGGTCAGGTATGAAGTGAAGTTAGATCCTGTTTGGTTCAACTTATGCTCTTGTTTATTGCTAACGTGACAATCAATAAACAACATTTGTACCGTTTGGTTGCATTTTATATTTTTTGCCATTGGTTGATGTGGCACTGTCGTAGCAACTAAAACCACCACTATAAGTGAGATTCTCAAAAACATCTCCTTGCATGCTTTTTGATTTTTATTAGTTTATCCACGCCATGAAGCATAAGCTAAAACCATAAGTTAAACCAAACAGGACCTGTTGTCTTTATGTAATGTTAGTATTGGCAAAGCTAACTAGTACTACTCTTGTGCTATTGCCTTAACATTTTCAGCTTTACAAAGGGTGGCTTAGAGATGGTTCAATGGTGGTGGTTAGATTTTTGAAACTCAAGCCGGCGCAGTCGCATCAGAGTTTGACGCGAGCCATGGAAGCGATATCAAAGCTTCGGCACCAGAACTTGGTTAGCATTATTGGTCACTGTATTGGCAGTGATGTCCTAGAAGCTAACAATAAAACAAGCACCATATTTCTTGTTTACGAGTACATGTCTAATTATACACTGAAGAGTCTTCTCACAGGTAAATGGAACAGATAACAATTCAGTTCTTTTACTGGTGCATGGAAGTGTACATAATTACCTACTCCTTTCTTTATCAGAGCAAAGAAGGCAAGACACCCTGAAATGGCAGCAGCGCATGTCGATCATCACAGGCGTAGCGAAGGGAGTTCAGTTCCTGCACACTGGGACTTCACCTGGCATGTTTGGGAATGATCTGAAGGCGGAAAACATCATGTTAGACGATAATCTGTCGGCGAAAATTAATAGCTATCGTCTGCCACTGTTTTCATTGGTAAGTGATCATGAATTAGATGAAATGATTCTTCATCTAATTGTACTCCATAATTGAATTTCTAACAATGCATTAACAACCATTTTCTTTGCAGATTAGCTCAGCCTACTCATGCCCTTCAAAAAGTGGAGAACTACATTTGTACATACTCTTACCTTGTTTTCTCTAATCTAATACAGTTTTCATAGTTTTGCTGACTCTTTTTCTTGATCAGCTCTACACATGGTGAAAAAGAAGACATTTATCAGTTGGGGATTGTTCTACTCGAAGTCGTCACGGGGAAGCTAATAACATCGGAAAGCGAATTGGAAGCAAAGATAACTCAAGTATGTATACAAGCGACCAATGAACTAAATGTGCTTGCCTTGGTTAACTAGATCAGTACAGCGAAATGAGTTGTAATTTGGTTTAACAGCTGCAGCAAAGCTTGACAGGGTCACCGTCAAAGTTGAGAGAGTTGGCAGATGCCACCATACATGGAACCTTTTCTTTGGATTCTTTAAGAACCACCGTTGAAGTTGCCTTCAACTGTCTATCAAAACAGCCTAGCGAGCGCCCTTCGATAGAAGATGTTCTCTGGAATCTGCAGTATTCAGCTCAATTGCAAGAGGGATGGACCCCCAACGGCGAAAGCTTTAGTAGACAATCAAACGGTTCTATTTAACACACTACTAGTTCTTGCTCTCTATCCTGCAAATATTGTGTGTAGATCATGCAGTTCATGGCTTTTTGGCTTGTCTTTTCACATGGTGCTATTATTGTTTCAATTTTCTTATACAGGTTTTCATTTCATCAGTTTCAGTCACTGCTCACAAGCTTCTTAGCTTTACCCTCCGAGGGCTTGTTTTCGATACCATGATTTCTTATTGCTTACACTTTGTTTGTGTATAAATATTAATACAAAAGTTAAAAGCAGATCGAGAGATGCTTAAGAAAATCACGACTTTTTTGATAGTTTTAGATGCCACATCAATAAATCTGAAGAAATCCAAATGGTACACAAACCGCAAAAAAGCTGCTTCTTTAGTGTCATGTTAACGACAAGTACAAGCAATGGTTAGAACTTATAACAAAAAGGATCGAAGACTTTCTCAACATTAGGATAGTTGGAATTATACAATGCTTCCTGACAATATGAGTTTCAAACAACTTTTCTGGTTTCTCAAGAATTCTGCATGGAATTTACTTTAGGAGAAATCAAAGCCTTTCACCATATTTCTTCAGATACTTCAGAAGCAGTTTTCGATTTTTTTTTTTTAAAGATCATGTGCAACTCAATCAAACTCGTATTCAAGGAATGTTCACTCTAAGTAGCAGAAGTTCAGAATTCGAAACTAAATGCAGCCTAAGAAAGCAAGCATTGTTTCCTTGATCAAAAATTCACTTCAATCAAATCGAAGACATAATATCAAGCAATGCAAGAATTCTAACATACACTTAACAACAGCCATAAACCGTGTATACACTAATTAAATTAATTGTAGGTATCTTACATTAGGAATTCACTCCAAACAATACAAGGACTAGAAGTAATAAACTGTGCAGGGAGCACCTATCCGCTCATGTCGCTATTATTCGATTACGCAATGGTTTAATGGTGCATTGCAATGCTTTATCTAAGAGCTTGATGTGATCTGGCTTATTTACTATGCATTGTGTCCATAGAAAATGCCTATTTTACTTGAGCTATGGTTGGCAAACATACAGTAGCTGACACAAAGAAGTTAAGTTCAAATTAAAGTTGGTGTGAAGAAGTGGCACAACTTAATCACCCACAACGCATTAAGTCTTGCCACCACCAACAGTTTGCATAGCTACAAATAGCAGTTAAGCATCCTGAGATTCTAATTGCTTGACAGTGCTTAAGAGACATTGGAGTTGTTCATAAGACACTGGTATTGATGTTGTCAAAAACGTTGGCAGGCTTTCCCCATCCCCCAATCATCAGAACAACATTAACCACCCTATTTTTCTTGGTCCTTGAAGGGAATCCTCCTTTTGAGATTGGATTTTGTAAAGAATCCTAAAGCATCAACCTTTCTTGTGTCAAATCTATTAATCTGCACAACATAATTGATAATACTAACATTTTTCCTGCGCGCGCACCCTATGAAGCAAACAACTAATTCTTCCAAAATGTAAACAACATTAATTTGTTCATCAATAAAGTCTACTACTACTCAACCATTATCAACATCTATAATCAAGAGACATGCTGAAGGTAAAAGCACGTCATCACATTCAAACTTAAAGCAATACAAGAATTCTATATACACATAGATCGACACGTGCATGCTTTAAAAGAAAAGACGTTTGATGCATTGTTTATAATCCAGCCATGAAAAGCAGGCAGCAAGCATACATGGCAGAACAAAAAACGAAGATGAGTCTGTATCTCAATGGAATTTAAAATACAGTCAAATAAACAGCCCAACTACCAGAAATACTCGAGCATCATTCCAGAGGAAAATCAGTCTGCTGTCCAGCTCTGCTCAACAATCTCACGCACTCTCCTGTTGTAGTCACGTTTGTTGTCACTAAACATCCGCGCTGCTTCAGAGTTTGCAGGTGAGTTTGGGTTGGGATCGCAGAGCAATGACTGCAGTCAAACAACCAAGATTTAGTAAGTGCAAGAGTAAAGCTTCCAAAAATTACATAACTTATATAATATTCTTGATCCCATTAGCTAATCGGTGACCAAGTTTTTTTAATAATTTTTGCATAAGAATCAACAACAAAGCATTTATCTCAAATTAGTTGTGGTCAACTATATGGATCAACCTGTCCCCTTTGATGCAGTTGATGGTGTGCTTCCAAAATCCTTTAAATCAATCCTTCTTATAATCCATCCCAACTCCCAAGTTATATTAAATTCGCCCCTATACTATCGAATTTCTTCAATTTCTATTGGATTGGAGTTTTTGAACAAGAGCATTTGCAGTCCAAAAGATGGACTTGTCCACGCCACTACAATCGCTCTTCCATAATTTGTGTCAATTGCTGCCACTCTATTATTTATTTATTTATTTATTTTAATGTGTTTCTTATTCTATCTTAACAAGTTTTACCATACATCCCACCAAAGAATCCTCATTTCTGCCCCTCATTTTATGTATTTGTTGTTTCTTATCACCCAACATTCATTTCCGTAAAGCACAGTTAGCCTAACTGCACTCTGATGGAAGCTGCCTTTTAACTTAACATGGATATTTCTGATCAAATATGACACCTATTGCACATTACGTCCATCTAACTTTAATTATGTGTGCAATGCCATCCTCAATATAACTATCTTTTATTATGATTAATCCTAAATATTTAAATTGGTTCACCTTAAGAACTCCTACTCCTAATTTTAGTACTCCCTTATCTTGATCTCGCTACTCAACTCATTATGCATGCGCCATTAGTCGTATTCCTCCAAAGTCCTAATTTTCTATTGGAGTTGCATAAAACCAAATATAAGAAAGTTATGTATCAAATTTGAGGACAATGAAAGCACTTAGGAAAAGACTAAGCCAAATCATTAATCAATTTCAGAAATGAAAAAATAAAAAGCTGGAATAGTCATCATCCTCAAAGTCAATTGCCGAGTTGCTATACATCTATATGGTGATAAAAGCTCCCTATCTAAAATGCAATCGGAAAATTCTATATTAAATCAAAAGATGAAGACAATAGGTGACTATAATGACATCACGGCTTCCAATCCAATTTTCCAAAGATAAATTAGGTCATACATTGCAAAAGCTAGACAGTAAAAAACTATAACCTTTTTCATGATAAACAGCTTGTGCAAGATACATATAATAACAACCAAACAAGAAAAAAAATATGGGGACCTTTATACCTGAATAGATGTGAGAATGGCAGCTACATCATAAATAGGGCTCCATTGATTTTGCAAAATATCCAAGCAAATACTTCCATCTGCATAGACTGAAGAAGTTTGTACCAAAAGAAGAAGTAAGAAAAGGAAAGAGAAACTCTAATACTAACAAGGTGCAATTTATTAACAACAGTTCATTAGGTAGGGGCAAAAATAAATAAAGGCTATATGGAAATAAAGAAAATGATGGTTGTTGTTGGCACACTTTGGATTTGACTGCTCTCATGGAGGTTTTGAGTGATGATGCCTTAGATCCATCGCCTTGGCCGCCGCCATCTTCACTGAAACCAGAGTTCGTTGTCGCTTATTTCACATTCTATTTCAACAGAGGTCTTCCCTACTTTCTTCCTATTCGCGCGATTGTGAATTTGGGGAATACGACCTTTTGAGATCGACGCGACATTCGAGGAGATCGAATGATGGGAGAGACGACAACTCATCAAGAAAGTCGTCCCACGTTTTATGTGTACACTTGTTCCTTAGAAATTTATGCGCTTTGTTTACTACCATTAGATGATCCTCGACTTGCGTTCTTCCTATTTCACTTAAATATGTTGGGCCACTCATGCTGTGCATAGAGATACATCCAAGGGTGGCTGTTTCGTCTTCCATTCTTCTTTGCATTGCGGTTGTGATAACAACCGCGGACTTTGATGGATGAAAGAGGTGGTCGCCTCTGTTAGTTTTATTGATATAGGAAGGGAAATTGGGGATACAACGATGAGGGAGGGAGAGACTATCTACTCCACAAATCGCCCAGAGAGCAAGCTCTTAACCAGACCAGTGGTCACCAAAATACCAATACACAATCGATGCCCACTATACTGACTCAATCAACTATATATACAACTGACTCAACTCACTTGACTCGACTCACTGACTTAGGATGTACTTCCACTCCCTACTACACTTAACCCCGCTGACACGCTGCAACAAAACCACCCCACACTACTCGTGCTTGCGTACTACTCAATACCAGTGGGCCCACCATGGGTTGGAATTGCTCAAGTGCTTCGATGCTTCTTTCGCCACTCGCACAGGTGGAGGCCTGGAATGCTATCAAGTTGTTCTTGCTGCTCTCTCACCACTACCCTCTCCTTTGGGAAAATTTTCTGTATGCTTCTAAGTGTGTGATGATTCTGGTTGTTGAGATGTGGCGTTGGTGCTCTCAACGAGGTGCCCTTGCTCCATTCCACAAGTTGGAATTGGCATACAATGTCATATGTGATGCCAATCCCTTTGTTATTACGCCTTACTTGGAGCTTGTTTCCATTCATATTGAAGTTGATGGAAATGGGATTGTCGTATTGGACATATCTGATAGTGTAACTGATGCGTTTGTTTTAGCACAACTCAGGAGGTCGACATTGATGCTCCATTCGTCACTGGTGTTCACTCAAGCATCGTTGTGGTTTGCTATGGCAATGTGTCGAATGGCAATGTTGTTTGGTCATTTGTGGGCACGACCTATGCTTTGTGTTGGCCACCAATTGTCTTCATTCTTGACCATGGACTACATATTATTGCTCTAAAAATTGATAGTGTGGCTGCAGTACCATGCATCTTTGTGACACAATGTTGTTTGGGCATGTTTGGTTTCCATCGCAATGTGATTTTGAGTTCCCTTGTGGTTGGTGGAGTTTTCGTTGGTGCCCATGTTAGCCCAACCATCAAACAATCTGTGAGCAGTGTCCCTTATTTTGTTACTTCGAGGCTCATATAGATCCTAGCATGGTCTTTGTCTGTTTCCTTTTCTTTCCACCTTGAGGACAAGGTGGATGTTCAAGGGGGGAGTAATGATAGGGTTTCATGTAGAGTGTTCTAGAATTAGTTAGAGGGGCACATTATAAATAAAGGTGGAGAGTTCTTGTAAGGGCATTGAGTACATTTGTCTTGGTTTAGAAACTCATTTGAGTTCTCCGAGAGTCCAACCTCTTGAATGTTGTGGGATTGCTTGTACTGTGGTTCTCTCAATTCTCTTGTTTTTATCTTTTCGTTGTTAGTTTAATTCAATTGAAGTTCAAGGTTCTATCAGAAGATTAATTTTATTGACTGAACTCTGAAAAAAGAAAAAGAAAAAGAAAAAAAACCCAAAGGAGCGCAAAGAGAATCAAGTTCAACACTTTAAAAACCCATTGCATATTTCAAACATAATCTGGAAAAAAGGAACAACTCAACACCCAGTCTATTTCTTAAGAAAACCAAGAATACTCCTATTGATGCACTCATCACCCTTACCCTAAAAATAATGCTACTTTAATCTGAAGGTTTAAAAGTGTATAGTCATGTTAAAAAAACATGTGCCCACAATTACCACTTAAATGGGATTAGTTAAATCAACAAACAGTATACACCATTCAACTTCCTATCTACTGTATTCAAGTCAATAATCAATAGACCGTCGCTTTATAAAAAAAATTAAAAATCATGAGAATGGACTAAAAGTATTAAGTCCTGCCATTCTTATAAAAATGTTTCCAAAAATTAACACAATATACAAATACTTACTATTTGGATGGAACATCCGAGAGACAAATCGGACTGTAGGAGGCTTATTTGGATAGTCCTCCATAAACTGAAGAGTCAGCTTAAACGTACCTGCAGCACTTAAAACAAGGGGGATTGAAAAACCAAAAGCTATTCAAACACAGTAATGCAAAATAAAAGCAGTGACATTGAAATCAAGAAAGATTTACAAAACCAAAAATGTCGTACAATGGAGAAACTACACATCCTCAGACACAGAACAATTACAGAGCTGCAACAACAAATAATAGAATCATGAATACTATTATTCATACACACTACAAAAAACTGAATGGTTTAGAAAGTTCACCATCAATTGCACTAAACCAAGCACAATGGAAGAGTTTGATCCATGTAGCCGACCCCAATTAATTTGGGATTGAGACTATACCAGCTTGCATTTATCAGACCAAATGCTACAATTCACAACATCATGCTAGCTAATTCTTGACAAGGTTAAGTTCACTTTGCATTTTGCAGTTCTCATATCAACTTGATGCTGTAATGCTCCAATAAAAAATATCCATAATCTTTACTGCAAAAGATGCGCATTTCCACAGTTCATAAGATCAGTGGGGCAAAGCAATCATGTAAATTCCTTGCATGCTCCACAAAAGAAAAAGGGAGCTGAAAACAGTCTCGAAATCATCCATGTACCCAAAAACTAAGTTTGGCAACACTGAGATTGTTTGTAACAAAAAGCAAATCATGCAATTCAGCCATGCTAAGGTGCTAACTCTCACACAAATTAACATCCACCGCAAACCACAAAAGAACCAGGAAAAAAAGTATCTGCAAATCAACTGAAGCAATAGCTTGACAACGTATACTGCAACAAACAACGAATTCAAGGCATTCACCATGCATAGAAACAATATATAATATATAATTGCAAGGTGAAGAATTGGGCTCACCTCCATCCCAAGGAGTGTCATCAGGACTGCAAATTGAGAAACCAAACTGTATCAATAAGACTAACTCAAACACCTAAAATAAAACAGCAACTCAGCAACATACATAGCCAAAAACATCTGTAAATGATAAGAACACAAACAAACAAAAAATCACAATCCTTTATTGCTCACCCAAATATAACAGCATTCCAAAGCATTATGTTATTGTCCTGCGGCGCGCCGCTGATACCCGCAGGCGGATCTTGCTGCAACCTCTTGAAGTCTCTCATTAGCCTCTTCCTCGCAGGAGTCGACATCCTCACTGCCAAAAAATTACATTAGGACAAGCGAATCGATGCTAAAGTCAATCGAAATTACGAAAAATCTACACAACATTAGAAAATTTGAAGAGAATTGCACCTACACAAACTGCTTACAAAGTAAAGACAACAAATTTAGAAGATCAAAACCTCAAAAAGGACTAATTCGATGAAAACACACTAATCGAACTACATGCATGCACGCAATTTAGGGCTTTTTTGGGCAATTCATCGACTGAACCAAAAAACCCAAAAAGGCGCGAACTTTATGACCAACACGCATCAGATCAACTGTTCTCACCGAATTTCAAGATGAACTCTAATCGATTCTTCGAAGCGATTCAACTTTGCATCAACTACGCAACTAGGGTTCTCTTCACCGCGAATTGAACAGAGAACAAGCAGAGATCAGAGAAGGAAACACTAGGCGCTCGATTCGTGGATCGCGAGAGAGAGAGAATTAGGGTTTCGATTTCGATGGATAGTCTCGTCCGTGCCAAGCTCTGCTGTCCCAATCCCTCTCTCTCTCTCTCTCTCTCTCTCTCTGTCTCCCTCTTTGATTTGTGTTAATAACCGAGCTGAGACTCTCTACGCTAACGCGAAACTTAAAATCGCACTCCTACATTCATTATGGTCCGCTAGATCGCGAATAATTTATAAAAATGAATCTCGATGTATTATCTTACGTGGGGTCATACTTTATAGTCTCATTACAGTTCCTTTGCGAAATATTCGTTTTTACGCGCACAAAGACAAGTCTTCTACGTTACTACGTATCTATCAATCTTGCGCGCCACACGTGCGCATGCACGAGTTCGTCAGATAATCGGGCCGGCTCAACTAACGACCCAAGCCCAAGCCCAAGCCCAAGCCCAGCCCCAAAACGTAAAATACCGAGAATGCCCTTTATAATCCTGAAGAGCTCTCTCTCTCTCTCTCTCTCTCTCTCTCTCTCTCTCGATCGCCAAAAATGGCGGATTGGAAACCCTAGGAGGAGATCTTCGCTGAACTGAACTTCTGCGCTTCAATGGGGACTCTTCGAAGGGTTTCGGAGGCTCTGAAGCGATCGAGGAGCTTGTCTTCGATGAGGAGCGTCTGCGAGTGGCGACGCTGCTGTGATTCTGGGCGGGCTTTCTGTTCTCACACTCGCCAATCCAGCAGAGACAGTGTTGTCGATCTGAGCCAGTACCCTACGGAGAGGATCAGAAACTTCTCGATTATCGCGCACATCGATCACGGGAAGTCCACTCTCGCTGATCGGCTGTTGGAGCTCACTGGGACGATCAAGCGAGGGCACGGGCAGCCGCAGTATCTCGATAAATTGCAGGTCAGGGTTTATGTTTTTGGTGAGATTTTGGTGGTTTGGAGCCCTAATTTGAGTAAATGAGACTTTTTTTGGTGGAATTTGTTTGATTACCAGGTGTTTGATTGGATTGAATGTGTCAATGTGATTGTTTTATTGGTGATTTGGGGGTTTGATTTTGAAATTGGTAGTGTTTGACGTGTGAGTGAGTGTTAAAAATGCGGTTTTGTTCGTTTTTTTCTTCTTGTGAATTTGAATTTGAGTTCAAGTGATCTGGGGAGGTTGGGTATTATTGCGGTGTCTAGAATTCGAAGTTCTTGAATAAATCCTTCTATTGATCAAATGTGGTGCTGCAATAAAACCCCTCCATTGAATTGCTATGTATTTTTGACTGGCATTGTCAAGTTCTTAGTTTGAGATTCAATTCGACTCGCCCTGTAATTCGCAGGATGATTTCCTTATATGCTAAGTTTATGAATGTGTTGCTTGGATTTTGAAACAGGTTGAGAGGGAAAGAGGAATAACAATCAAAGCTCAAACTGCCACTATGTTTCACAGTCACCGATTTAATTGTGCCGATGCTACAGTTACGGGAGAGCCTCCGAGTTTTTTACTAAATCTTATTGACACGCCTGGGCATGTTGATTTCAGCTATGAAGTATCAAGGTCTCTTGCTGCTTGTCAAGGTGCCCTTTTGGTTGTTGATGCTGCTCAAGGCATTCAGGCGCAGACAGTTGCCAACTTCTATCTTGCATTTGAGTCTAATCTGACTATAATCCCTGTTATAAATAAAATCGATCAACCAACTGCAGATCCTGAGCGGGTGAAGGCCCAGTTGAAATCCATGTTTGATCTTGATCCTGAAAGTGCTCTTCTAACGTCTGCCAAAACTGGCCAGGGCCTTGAGCATGTTCTTCCGGCAGTAATAGAACGGATACCTCCTCCTCCTGGAAAGAGCGATTCACCTCTTCGGATGCTTTTACTGGATTCTTATTATGATGACTACAAAGGAGTTATTTGCCATGTTGCTGTAGTTGATGGTTCACTGCGCAAGGGAGATAAAATTTCATCTGCATCAACTGGTCAATCTTATGAAGCTTTAGATGTGGGGTTTATGCATCCTGAACTCACACCTGCTGGTGTGCTTTTGACCGGACAAGTGGGTTACATTATTAGTGGCATGCGCTCGACCAAAGAGGCACGTGTTGGGGATACACTTCATCATACCAAAATCTCTGTAGAGCCACTTGCAGGTACTCTAAACCGTTTAATTATTTTCTGTTTGCCTCTCAATTGTTAGCTGTATTTTATCCATTATAGTGTATGCTTTAGGACTAGTGTCTATTTTTGAATACTAGTTGATAACTTAGGAAGTAATTATCGTCAATGTTCTCACTCATTATGCTTAATGGTATGGTGTTTCTTAATTTCGTGGTACCTATATTTTAGTAATCATCGAGTGCCTCTCTGTATATTTGAAAAGGTTTAAACACTATGAAATGCCTGTACTGGACCTTTAAACTTTGAAGTGCATGTTGTTCACAGTTATGTATGACTTTGTGATAGTGTTAAAATCGAAAAATTCACTTGTTTCCTGGATTCTTGTTGATGCTGATTACTCTATCAAAAACTCAAGCTCTGGAGATTTGATTGGTTAAACGTTTTGGTTCTCAATTGTCTGTTTTATGCGAAATTAAACTTATTATTTTTGGTTCCATTTAATTGAAACGTTTCCACTAGTTGTCGGCAAGTTTCATCTTTTTTGCTCTGCCCTTTATTTGCTAATTGGGTTTTCCAGGTTTCAAGCCCGCAAAGCACATGGTTTTTTCGGGACTTTATCCAGCTGATGGGTCTGATTTTGAAGAACTTAACCATGCTATAGAGAAACTTACATGCAATGATGCTAGTGTATCTGTTACTAAAGAGAGCAGTAATGCTCTTGGCATGGGTTTCAGGTGCAATCTCACTCTCTATCTTTGCATGTGCATGTGTATATGTCTATGATCTCCTTTCCCTCTTCCTTTAGGAAGCCTTTTTGGCATTAATTTTCTTGTATCACATTCTAATTTATAGTGTCGGTGTAGCGTGCATGCATAATCAGTTCTTTTTTTGTATGTTAACTACAAATTCAGATTTTATTGATTTTTTTTTTAGAACAGATTTTATTGAAGTTTTGTTTTATTAATAAATTTAGCATGGTACCGTTACTTCAATTATCTTTTATTATTCTAAATATAGTTTAAATTTTATTGTGATAAGATAGATGAAAAGGCACTTAAATAGCCCAAGGTTCCCACTATGACTGGATCTAGGGTGAAATGCGAGCATCCTATAACATGTGATTTTAAGGAGTCCTTTTTCGGTCTCCACTTGTGGTTTTTACTTTATTTTTATTTTTTATGCTGATGAATCAATTTTTCTATTATACTAAAACATACATTCTAAAAAGCAGAGCACCATGTGCTAAATTAGTTTGTATAATGATCTGTGTTTCGACAGCACTCCAATAATATTTGTTCATATTCATTCACTAAAAGATCAAAATTAGTGAATCATCAGTGGATGATGTGCTGTAGCATGTGAACAATGTTGCTTCTATGAATAGACTCTGACCTTGTACTTGTTTTATGTGCTTTTTGTAGATGCGGCTTCCTAGGCCTACTTCACATGGATGTTTTTCATCAACGGCTGGAGCAAGTATGCAATTTATTACCTTATGTGATTTTCAATTATACATTCATTATAAATCAAAGTTCAACATGATTAGGGGAAAAGCGACTGGTACAAGTGGCCAGGAATGATTGCATAAAATAATAACTAATGAGTAATAAATAGCATGTAGATGTGGCCCTTCTTGGTCAATTCTGTGCATTGAATGTTTGCGTATGGCCAATCAGACTTGTAGTCTATTGGGCATCTACTTGATTTCCAGTTTGGGCCTGTTCAAATTCCATAAATACTTATTTCGATTATAGAATTAGATGCTGATTGTTTCATGTGATTTTGCATCTTAGTATCTAATGCCTAAGCATCTTTAGTTCCAGTTTGGGTGCTGAGCTCCAAAATTGGAAAATAGTTTTATTTATTTTCTTGAGTCTTTTAAACTTTTAATTATAACTAATGTATTTGTTCAAAATTTTGGCCTAGTGACATGAGATGAACTATTATTTTTATGTTGATATTAATCTTAAAGTCATGACCCTAAAGGAAAACAAATGTTATTTTCATGGATGCAGGAGTATGGAACTCATGTCATTTCCACTATTCCGACTGTTCCATATATTTTTGAGTATTCAGATGGAAGGTATGATGGTCTTAGCTTATCATATCTCTTTGGATTGAGCAGTTAGCTTTACTTTGATACCGTGCTTGATCCATTGTTTAGCAAAATTCAAGTTCAGAATCCTGCTGCTCTTATATCGAATTCGAAAAAACGTGTCGTTGCAAGTCTGGAACCTACTGTAGTTGCTACCATCATTACTCCTAGTGAGTAAGCTCTTATGGTCCTTTTTATTATGTAGTTATTTCATAGAAAAAAAAAAAAAAAAATCTTTTCGTGTCACTGACTGTAATCTATATAAAGATATGTGGGACCGGTTATTACGCTTTGTTCAGAGAGGAGGGGGGAGCAGCTGGAGTACTCATTCATCGATAGGTAATTTCCTTTTTTAAGAGTAAATGGGATTTAGTAATAGGTAATTGAAAATTCATATAACTCGCACTAAATCAAGAACAATGGAAAGTTTGATCCATGTAGCTGACTCCAATTAGTTTGGGACTGAGGCTATGTTGTTGTTGTAATTGTTCTTGTTGTTGTTGGAGACAACATTACCATTCAGCTGGATTTAATACAATTGATAATTTTACTTGGTAAACTTTTAAAGCATTTGTATAAATGCATCCAAGTTATCTAAAGGCTACCTCTATTGCTTTGAATTCCTTCAATTTTTTCCCTATCGACAAGGGCATTTGCAGGTCGTCTTTGGTGGCGTCAAATGACTGCAGCCGCCCTTCTCTTATTTTTCCCTATTGCTGCTACTCCCTGTTCTCTTTGAGTCTCCAAAATGATGGATTAATAACGACATTTCATTTATTGCTTTGCTTTGTGTGCCAAGTCATTATCCTATAAAAAATGTATCAAGTAATTATAAGACTACCGGAGTGCTATTTAGAAGTTGTAAAGAAAAATCTAGTCGAGGCATGGTTTAAAACGTTAAATAGTTATGAAAACTCTGTTGGAACTTAGAGGCGCCTTTATTTAGAAGTGGGAAACGTGGAAAGATATATTTGGTAATTTAGAGTCAAAAGTGTTCTTGCATTTTGATTAATGCGCTTCATTTTGCAGTCAAAGGGCCTTTATGAAGTACCGGCTGCCTCTAAGGGAAATTGTTGTGGATTTCTATGACCAGTTGAAGAGCATAACATCTGGCTATGCTTCTTTTGACTATGAAGATTCAGAGTACGTTTAATCACTCCTTCAAGTCCTTTGTTTTTGTTTGAATTAATCATTGCATGCTTACTGTTCCATGTCTCATCATTCTTGACCACAAAAACTGGGGTTACGTCAGAAATATTTGGTAAATTTTTTACTTTTGTTGCAATCTGAGGTTACCTAGATTCTTGAATCGGGATTTGCTCTTGGCATTAACTTTTTTGGTGGTTGTTTTTCTTTCTCTGTTGAAAAGACACTTTTCTTGCTTTGATTTCTTTGGTGTAACTGGTACCCCAAGGGTTTTACTTCTTGTCAATAAGAATGAGAGAGGAGATTATATGGCGGCAGTAGTTTAGTCAACTTAAGTGGGTGACCATCAATAAGAAAAAGGGAAAAGTTCAAAAAAGAATGGGAGTCACAATTCGTATGAAGCATTATATTATTTATTGTGATTGTATCCAATTCGTTGAACATATCAAGCCTGTAGTTTGTGAATAATTGTAAGGTGTGGACTATTCTTGTTAATAGAGTTCACAGGGATATGAAGTTTGATAAAGAAAGTCTTGTAATAACTTGAGTAACAGTGACCTTTATTTTCTGATGGATACATCACTCGAGGTTGATCTAGGGTGAATCCACTTGCTAGTATGTAATGAATTGACATAATGATTACTCGAAAACTTCATAAAAGGTGCTTCCTCAATATCTGAATGATTGTGATTAACAGTTATCAAGCTTCTGATTTGGTCAAACTTGACATTCTGCTGAATGGAAAACCGGTGGATGCCCTAGCAACCATTGTTCATAATCTGAAGGCACAACGCGTAGGCCGTGACCTAGTGGAAAAGCTGAAGAAATTCATCGACAGGTTTAACATTGGACGCCAACTTTTCTTAACTTTTGCTTTTTCCTTCTTTTTTTTTTTTTCCTTCTTTTTTGCAAGTTCAACTGATTTTTTCCTAATTGCCAGACAAATGTTCGAGATTGTAATTCAAGCTGCTATCGGTTCTAAGGTTATTGCAAGAGAAACGTAAGTTGCTTTTGTCTTTATTAATGAGTCCCTAGTCCCTACCCGCCTTTATGCTGTGGTGTTTGTCAAGCGAGTCTAGGCTCCAATTGGAGCAGATACACCAGAATACAACATGTATAGCAATTACTTGTCTCATAGCTCTTTATATGTTCCTCTAAGTATGTTTATTATAAGCTCACTTGTGGCATATATTAGTGTTATGCTCCATGGTCTTTGCGAAACGTCCAAAATTGACTATATTCATCATGCCATTATCATATTGTAGCATTTATGCTCTCTTTGTATGCTCCAGGATTTCTGCAATGAGAAAGAATGTTCTTGCAAAGTGCTATGGAGGAGACATTACTCGGAAAAGGAAGCTGCTTGAGAAGCAGAAGGAAGGGAAGAAACGCATGAAACTAGTAGGCTCTGTCGATATACCTCATGAAGCATTTCATCAGTTATTGAAGGTCTCATAGGCCTGTAATGTAAAAGATTTTGAAAAGCTTTTAGAGCAATAAGATTATTAAGTTTTTGGCACAAAACTCTTCATCCTACAAGTTTTATTAATTCCTTAATGGTTTTCTATATTCGATCAGAAGATGCTAGGGTGCCCTTTTTTTAGAATGACCACTTAGAAAAATGACATCCGATTCGATTCAATATATACACATGTGCAAACAAACATCGATGTAGAAATAAATGGATGTCAACAATCAAGTGTCCATTATGGGTGTCTCAAAAGGATCCTAGTATTTTCCTATTCGATATACTCAATTGATTACTCGACACTTTTCTTTGCACCACTCAGATATCAAAAGCCCAATGACCCTGAACTAGTGTAGCGTTGACCTATAAAGGGATAAAACTCTTTCAGCGAAAAAACACGTATATGCAGTGAATGCACATTAACAATTTAACACATTGCCAAAGCTCTTCTGTTTTTTCTTTTTTTAAGGCCCCAAAGCTTTAGTTTTGAATTTGCTTGGAATGGCAGAGAAACCGAAATAGCAGGCCAACGGAACCAGAACCTTATTGTCTTAAACTTTAATTACTGTCCAAGATACACAAAGCTACAGCTATTCATTCAACAATTCCATGACAGCAAGTCCATAGTAATTGTCAAAGTGGTTTGGGGGTTCATGAATGAAGCAAGAAATGACATCTCTAAGTGTAACGACCCCAACAACGTACTCTTCTTCGCCAGCAACCACATAAGCCCTCTGGACCTGATTTGCAGCAAGTTTTTCTATTACACTGCCTAGGGAAGAATCTAGCTTGCATGTTATAGTTGGAGCAACTTTCCCAAGTTCCTGCTCTGAAGCTGTGATTGTGTTTATGAAATCCAGTACTGTAAGTTGCCTGTAAAAATGAAAACACAGTACTAGGTAACCATTCCACCAGATATATCAAGTAACCAAAACAAGCTCATTACAGAATAATAGAAAAAATCCTATGTACAAAACTAATAGAATCAAATTATCGAAGACCCTGCCAAGAAGATGGCCGGTTTAATGGTCGTTTGATTGAGTTAAGAGGAAGCTGTGTAATTGAATCATTCCTTGTAATTAGCATATAGAACTGTATTGCCACTGAAATATACCTGAAATTGGAAAAGAGATCAGGTTTAAGCAACAAGTATCTGATATCTCTTATGCCCACGCTCCCAACAAGCTTTTGCTTGGGGCCTTCAACAACTGGGAGCCCACCGATTTGGTTGTCCTTCATTCGCTTGAAAGCTTCCAGGATTAGCTCATCACCCTTGATGCTAACAACCTGAGAGTCATAATGAATAATGTTCATAGTTGAAGTTTAGTCTTTAATCAACATTATTTTTTTTTTTGAAATAATCAACATTCTTTTCACATTCACAAACGTCGTCATAATGACAAAAGTAAATTCTAGTCAATTTTCATACACCAACCTGATCATAAGACATGAAAGGAAGTCCAAGATCAGAGATTGGAGAAGATGAAATGCAGTCAAACCAATCTCTTCCCTTGCACTGCCGAAGGCCCTTCACTATAGCTGATTGAGTGATAAAGTTCTTGATGGAAGGACTCCCAGGCTTCACCACAGGCACATTTCTCAATCTATACTTCGACAGCAGCAATAATACGCTCAGCATCGAACTATCAGTAGCTACAGGGAGAAACGGAGTCCAGCGAAAAGATTTTGCAATTTCCCCCACCTGAAAAAGATAGAGAGGGACATTTCTCGATCACTCAGGTTAAGTATTGTGCTAGGTACAACTTGAACATCTCGACAGCTCCTCTCCGGTGCATGCATTTCTAATAATTTACTACAGGAAAAAAAAAAAAAAAAAAGGAACTAGAAAAAAATCAAAGCACAGCGTTCCGAGAAAGATCACTCTTGACAAGCTTTTTTGTTAGAGAGATGGTTCTTCACAATACGGAAACTTGTCCAAATTAACAAAATGTGATAGATATTTGTTGATAAAAGAAGATGTGATAGTATAGTCGAAAATCTCACTTTTGTCGACTTGAAGGGCTCTTCTTGAAGGAGAACTTTGTAGAAGTCGTCCCCTAGAGTATCTGCAGCAGTAGGAGCATCCTTTCCCAACCCTTTCTCTACAGCAATACCACCAGCAGCCGCTGCAGTTACTGCGGCAACAGTTAGCCCAGCAACTGCGAGAGGGCCAGTGGCGCCCAATGCTAATGCTCCAATAGCACCAACAGCGCCTGCACCCACACCAACTGCCGCAGCAGAACCCGCTGATAGAGCTATCGCGGCTACTTCTGCATTCTCCAGCACCCAGAGGACAATTGCGGCATAATCTATGATTCCAAGATATTTGTCCCTCCAATCTAAACTGTCTCCTGCCTTTGGATTCCTGACTGGGGCGGACATAATATTGCTTTCTGATAAAACCTTAAGAGCCTCAGCAATGCTTGTGTCAGCTGGAATTTCGATCACTGCAAGAGAACATAATAGTTTACTAAAATGCATATCCATGATGACCTATTGAGGACAAGAACCATATCTCCCATTACTTCAACTATACAAATGCACACCCTTTTTGAGGATTTTTTTTTCACAACTATTAAATCCTCATTTCAATGACATATACAGCGCGCACAATGCACAACTGTCTAAAGTAGTGATATGTATCTCATGGAATCATAAAATCCTTATCTACAAGTTCAAAATAAAATTTAGCTGAATCACATGCATCAAAAAGAAAATCATCAAGAACAAATAAATAAGATATGTAATCACCTTTGCCACCAGGAACATCAGGGAAAGATGATACAGGAATTTCTGAAAATGCCATTGTTAGAGACTCCTGCAACGAAAAGGGCAACTTTTTTCTGGATTGAATTGTTTCAAAATAAGCATCACAGCTTTGAACATTTGAACTTGCTTTAGCTTCATTTTTTTCTGCCATGTTTCTGAAAAAGACCGCTTATGTAAGAAGTATTTACAAGTAATGAACTAAACTAACTTGATTAGCGAGTTCGACTAAATGAACAAAATTGAATATCCTCCTTCATTTCCAAATAGCATTACTCATAATGATATTGCAGATCATCAGAGAAGACACGGCGATTTTTCCTATGCATAAAAAACTCCTAAATTTTCAGTCTCGTTGAAAGTGCTATAGTAAACGGCAATTGGGCAAGCAAAACTAGAGGTGCAACAGAGTGCCCATTATGGACTTACCAAGAAAAAATTACAAGTTGTACAAACTACAAATAGATTAGCATCTCCAAGGTGGCAATCACGGGAAATTCAATGGAGGTGCTAATGTAACTAAAAGCATATCATTGGGGGCAATCATCATACAATCAAGTTCGTCACACCTTCACTATGTACTAGAATGAGCAACACATACATTACACTCATCCATTATAAATTAAGATGGGTTTACTTAAAAAGCGATGAAACTTGACAATGTCGACAGTAAATTGACAAAATTCAAAAAGAGCACATTTTTTTCATCTCCATGAACGTTAAGTACTTGAGTTCCTTGGGACCAAATTAAGATTCTTTAAGATGCAATCAACTCTTCAAAACTTACTTAATGATTTCGTCACAGAAACGAAAGTAGCTACAAAATGTAATCCCCTTCCATATAAGATAATAACATCTGAAAAATGAAAATATTGTAAAAACTTTAAAATTAACCCTATCATTGCTAACAGATCTTCAATTGTATAACCCCAAGAAACAACTGTAAATCGAGTAGGAAACTGGTAATCCACATTAATAATCATCAAACAGACATGAATTTTTCTTATAAAAAGGAGTAAAAATAATCTCTAATCCAAATCAAGCTTACAGGGTAAATTAGACATAATATATGCAGTATCAAATGTAACACAAAAATTGCATCACTGACCTTATGCCATTAAGGAAGGAAAATCAAGTAGGCCAACAACTGAATCAACGAATTGACTTTCTAAAACAAACACATTAAATTACCTTTCGCAGAAGATCAAAAACAAACAAGATCACTCTCTCTCTCTCTCTCTCTCTAGTTGGTTTTGGTGTTTGAAAATGAGGTGTTGTGAGAGGGAGTGACACGTCGGCACTCATTCCTCCACGTGGACCAAGAAGAATATAGCTGCGCGTCATTAACCGCACAACTTATGGATCTTGAACAAGTCGGTCCTAGTTGGGCCTCTTGGGCTGAGAATCTGAGATTACATTAAAGCCCAGAGTGTGCCCATATGTTTGCTAAGTAAAGTTGTTACATAACTTTACTACTTTACTTAGCAAATGATGCGCCAAAACTCAAGACCATGGCGAAGTCTTACAAGTTGTAAAATTGGATGACTGCATGTAAAATTAACCCCTAAGATTTATAATAACATTGGACTTGATTATTTTATTAATATTTTAAAATTAATGTATATTTAATTTGAATTTCAAAAGATTTTAATGGACTTTTGAAAAGTAAGAGATTCAATTACAATTTTGATGGATTTTTAAAAAGTTTAGGTATATTCAATTTTTAAACACAATAAGATTTTGATGAATTTCTATTCAAAAAATAAACATAACAAAATCCGACCTCAACCCATAAAATTTAGATAGATTTTGGATAAGTTCTTCTAAATTCATCAAATTCTATAAAATATAATGATTATTTCTTGTGTCTTGAAGTGTAGGTTTCACTACAAAAGAAAGTGTGCCCGTAAAGTGGGTTGAATTATTATTTTCATTTAAACACATTGATGGATTATCATTTTCCGTTGTCAAATTGAATACACTTTCTGTCACATAACCCAATTGTAGTTGGGGTAAATTCCACTAGTGATGGCGGTGGAATGGCGAGACTGCCATTTCAACTGACAACTCAAGCTGGTGCAGATTCCCAAAAACGAATCCTGATCTTCACGATCACGCCCCCTCTTATTCTCGATAAAGGGCACCATGTCTAGATTTCAACTGGGCAGAGAAATGATGAGACCAAGAGCTCCCAGAACAGCTTTGAATCGGCTCTCCACTTTCATCAATCACTGCAGGTCCAACTGTTTATACTGTTGATTTGATTTGATTTGATTAGGATAGGTTTTGGGGATTTGATTAGTTACCTTGATTATGTATGAGCTCTCTAATTAATTTGAAATTTTAGATGTGCGGGACTGATGATTCTGTTTTGTTGAAACTTCTTTCTTTGTTTATGCAATTCAGATCCTTACAAACACTGTCTTTTGCTACTCTGGAGGCTGAAAATATATCCGGGTCTCATCCTGCTCAAGTTCAAAACTTGGGTGAATACATCTCAATTATCCTTTTCTTCTGCTTTAATTACTTCTTTTCTAACTCGGACAGATTGGCCCAACGGTAAGGGCGACCTCGGTTAGACGCATGGTCCCAAGTTCGATTTCCCGCTTGATCAAGATTGACCGAGCAACTGGGAATAGTTAGGCTCCCATGGATGCCTACAGAAATATATTTAAAAAAAAATACATGACCTTTTTCAAATTTTAAGTAAATTAAGCGTTTCGTGGAGTATTAGAATATGCTTGAGTTCTTCATGATGCGCCTATGCCATTCATATTTTAATAGGAAAATATGTGAAAGGATGGATTTTTGTGGCACTCAGTGCAGGGCAAATGGAAGGAATCTTCCAAGTGGCGTACAATAGTAGATCCTTTAAATGGCGAACCATTCATTAAAGTTGCGGAAGTGGATGAAACAGAGATACAGGTTTGTTTTTTTTTTTTTTTTTTTTTTTTTTTTTTTTTTTTTTTTTTTTTTGGCTATAAAGGATTTGTCTGATTTTTGTTTTTCTTAATTATGTGTGAAACGATTTTACAGCCTAACTTCACTGATTAGATCGCTCCATTTTCATTTGGTCGGATGAAAACCATGTGTATGAATTATAGAAATTCTTTTGACATAGCTTTCTCTCGTGGTATATGGGCTAAGCCGCGCCACTGGCAAATGCTCTTTTTACTGATTGGTTTTCCTGCTTTTTGTAGCCATTTGCAGAGAGCTTATCCAAGTGCCCGAAATATGGTCTCCACAATCCATTTCACTCTCCAGAGAGGTTTGAAGAACTCGTTGTCATTGAATGAATGCATGCGTGTGTTGCAATTGATGTTCAATCCCAAAGATACGATGTATATTTGTGATTTTACAAATTTATATATGATGCATGCTCATCGGTTTGCTGTTCAGTTAAGTGACTGAAGTGCGAGGTCTTGTCTTAAAGAGGTTTACTTTTTGACGAATCATGTGGCTTTTTATTATCTTTTACCAGAATAGTATAGTTTAATGGTTTAAGGTAATGTATTCGTCTTTGATTTACTTGTGGTGCTTAATTTTGTCCTAACTCATAAATTGGCTAATGTAGTTCTGTGCAATAATCATAATTCATTATCAACTTTCTTATCAGATATCTATTGTTTGGTGATATATCAATGAAGGCTGCTCACATGCTTTCACAGCCAGCGGTAAATTTTATATGCTTGTTTGGAAGATTAGATTTTTGCCTTTGGAACAAACTATGCTAAGAACATAGCCATCAAAGTTACATGGTACATTTTGCTTTAAATGATTTTCAGGTGTCTGACTTCTTCACTAGGCTAATTCAAAGGGTTTGTCCAAAGAGTTATCAACAAGCCTTTGGCGAAGTTTTTGTTACCCAGAAGTTCTTTGAGAATTTTTGCGGTGATCAGGTAAATATTCATAAATTTAGTTGAAGTTTTATTTTCATGCATCAGGTTTAGTGCTATATGTTCGGGTATGTCTGTGTTTTCATACTTATTTAATGGGGTGGGTCTCATTGAGATTGATGACACTTTCTTTCTTGTCTAATCTTTTGAAACTTTGTAACAAGGAAGGTGTATGGTCTACATGAAAATTTGTACTTGTAATCTTAGTGCGTGTAGATTTTTAATTATATTTAAATTTGTATGTATTTCAGCATAGCTTCATTGTAACAAATTTATTTCTTCTACAAACATTGCTAAGTCCCTGTAGTTTTTGTAGGAAATTTGACCCGGGCGCTTGGAGCGCTCACCAAGCGCCCAAACGAAAAGTTGTGTTGTTTGATGCAGGTTTTGTCCCTTTTTTGGTCATTTTCAACACTAAGAGTTGCGTTTTTTTTGTACGAACTCAATACTCTTAGGCTTTCTATAAAAGTGAGAGTCTAAGAACATCTCAAACACATTGAAATCATTAAGGTTTTGAATCAAAGAGAAAATCAAAGTGTGTTCTTGAATTTTAGCATCATTCTATAGAAGTTCCTCAAAGAGTGTTCTAGGTTAAAATTGGGTTACACTCTCAATATTGAACAACCATTAGAGACTTGATTGTATCCTGAAGGTAAGTTTCAAGTAATCCCATTGTGTATTCACGGTTTCAGACTGGAAGAGAGATCTTGTCTAAAAGATAGCGATTACACACCTCAAGTTTTTGTTTGGTTATCCCATTCTCTTACTGTTTTTTTCTATCTGTAGAATTTGTTCCAATAGTTTTATGCTACTATGTTGAAACTCACCGTGGGCCTTTTTTATACTTTATTACACTTAACTGCAAGAAATTCAAACAATTTTTGAATTGCCATTGTCAAGTATTTTCCTCATTGTACAGTGATCATGTTTATGATTTTTTTTGTTTGATATTTTAATCAATGCATTCATCGTGCTTTTTCTAAGAGAAATAAATGAATGACTTACTACGCCTAAATTAGTTGATGAAATTTAGTGGCAAACCGGCAATCATACTGATTTTGATTTGGTAGTTTTTTTTCTTGGTGTCTGGCAGGTTCGCTTCCTAGCTAGGTCTTTTGCGGTTCCTGGAAATCATCTTGGACAACAAAGTCATGGTTTTCGTTGGCCTTACGGTCCTGTTAAGTCTAAACTCCTTCATCTTGGTTTTCTTGTTAGCAACCTTCAGTAATTCCTTGAGGTGGTTTTAGTATTCTGTTGTTGCTAAAGCAGCCAGTGACGAGACTAAGATTTTCTATATATGACACTGACAAGTTATCAATATGCCATAATTTGCATTCTAACTTATTATTTTTTTTGTGATGCACAAATGGATGCTTCTGGGTAACTATGTGCAGGTGCTTAATCTGTATCAAGGTGTTAACTATATTGATTAATATGTGTGTCGGTCGTTAATCTTAATAATTTTTTATATATAACTAGTACATATATGCATATATTCCATCTTCAGAAAGAAAGTTTTTCGTAACTCATACCTTGTAGTAAATCTAATAATTTTCTGATATTGTTTTTGATAGCCCTTAATTTTCTGATATGTATGTATCATTTGGTTGAAGTTTTGTTCTCTAGGTTAGGTTCGAAAAGTCAGAATTTTTTTTTTCTTTGTTAGTTATGGCCTTTGGTCTTAATGAATTAAGTGCAGCCTTATTCGTTTTCAACTCACAAACCTTGAGGCTTGGGAAAAAAAAAATGACAAACCTTGATTGTGTTTGTTAAACATAGCTGTCAAAGATATTGTAAATATCTACTTTCCTAAGAATAGGTTATCGTATTGTTAGAATGTGAATAGATACTTTGCTGTATTTTAGGATGTGATTAGAGTTGACTTAGTGTAATTAAGGAGTAAAATATGTTGTACAGTGCTATATGACCAAAAGCATGACTCAATGAAAGACAATTTCATACAAGAATACTTTTGTCTTGTTATAATCACATCCTAAAATACAGCAAAGGAAAGTATCTATTCACATTCTAAAAATACAATAACCTATTGTTAGGAGAGTAGATATTTACAATATCTTTGACAGCTATGCTTGACATTGTTATCATAAGATTCTTATGGAGAGCATGATTTCTTTCTGCAGTAACTTCTAAAATGTTGTTTTGACAAAATGGAGGAAAACTCCTACTTTGGTCGCCATTAGTGACATGATAACATCCATTACCGTAAATTGTAATTAGAACACGGCGTTGTTGGAATAAAATGAAGGAAATATAATCAATTTGCGAACTGCATGATAGACCTTCTGTATAAATGTTTTTGCTGAAACTCCCATGACACAAATTTGTAATATGCAGGTGGCAATTGTCACTCCCTTCAATTTTCCGCTGGAGATTCCTGTACTACAGCTGATGGGGGCACTTTATATGGGCAACAAGCCTCTTCTCAAAGTTGATAGTAAGGTAACTATCACAATTTTGTAAAACTCTCATTTCCCATTATTCCGTGTTTCTCGCGGTGGCTTGTTGATGGGATTTCAAGCAAATAGGTTATTTTGATAGGCATTTTGTTGTTTTCTTTATTGACAAAATTTTAGAAAATTACTTGTACTTAGTAAAAAAGAGCATACTAAATTCACAAGGTGCATCGCCTCTTTACTTTGCATCAAGACGCTCCCTTTTAAATGATGTAAGCCAACTTCATATTCTTTTTTATGGGCCTTACAATGTTCTTTATGTTCTGGTTTTTATTTAAAAATTTTCTTGCACACACTATTTTACAGCGGTAAGAATATACTTAGTTGTACACAAGTATAGCTCTTATAATTGTAGCCCACCAGTAGACATGTAAATACTACGTTTATCTTTGTGCTTCATAATTAAAATCTAAAAAGATAGAAACAAAACTCAAACTTCATGATGTATGTTATGAAATGCTTTGCAATTTTATATGTACCTATTTGCAATGAATGAAGCCTCTATTTGCTGTGTTTCTGATGAAGTGTCTTTTAGGTGAGCATTGTGATGGAGCAAATGCTTCGGCTACTCCATGACTGTGGTCTGGATGTGGAGGATGTTGACTTCATCAACTCCGATGGGAAAACAATGAATAAGCTGTTGCTAGAGGTTGGTATTTCTGTGAAAGAACTTGCACCTTGGCATAATTTTTTCGTGACTTATTTGTATAGATTAAAACGTATGACTTATGAATTCTTTGGTGTCATGTAGCTGTTGAAACTTCTACTGCCAATGTACCTAGAGATTAAAGAGTGATTTGTCTTCCTTTTGTTTTCTTCTTAGCTAAGCATGATAGATGTTAACACTGGTAGCATTCTTCCTTTATTAGTGTATACCTGCTTCAACCCTCGAAATTAAGCTGTAATTGCTAGCTGTCAAAGCGAGTTCAGACATTCAACTTTTATGATAACTGATGTTATACCCATCACAGAGCTGGAATATGAAGTTTCTTGTATGAAATGAGCAAGCTTCATAAAGAAGAGAGGGGTGTGCGGAGAGAGGGAGAGAGCCTGCTCTTTCTTGGTCAGAACTAATCATAAACCAAAGTTAGTGAAAATTCATGCTTATGAGATTTTTGAAAGAATTTTTTTTATTGATATAAGTCATGACTATGGCATTTATCCTGTGATGAACAATGATATTTTCTTCTGAATTGTTGATGCCAATTCTGTGGGTCTTTTGCTACATGGATATTAGACAAGATGTCTGCGAGAGTCCTGACAGAGCAATAGAAGAGAAAATAACAGATAGAGGAGGGGTATGCAGAGCCATCACAATAAAGAAGTAAAGAACTGAAAATGTCAAAATGAATAAAACACCTAATGCATTTTAAAAACTAGAATCCTGGTTAAGATTCTTAACAAAAATAAACACACAAAAAGTAACATCATTACTGCATATTCAATATAGTGTGTCAGTTCGCATGTCTGTATGTAATATACATTATATTCTCAATCTGCATCTCCATCAGATGATTCAGATCAGATGCAACTATCTTGAAGGTATTTAATGAACACACTCCAATTGTTCAGATTTTTCAGTTTTTCAGTTTCTGACCTTTCCTGTTTCACGAGGTCATTTCTTATTTTTAATTTGGGAAAAAGCCGAATTTATTCACTTACATTTAAGTAATCATCGTGCCCTAGAGGTTTTCACATGTTTAGTAAAATGCTTTCACATTTTAATGCAACATGAGGACTCTTACGTGAGAATGAGTTTCATTATATATTTATTTTCATTTTGAATTGATTTAACAGGCCAAACCCCAAATGACACTCTTCACTGGAAGCTCTCGAGTAGCTGAAAAGTTGGCTGTTGATCTTCGGGGGCGTGTCAAATTGGAAGATGCAGGCTTTGATTGGAAAATCCTAGGCCCTGATGTTCAAGAGGTATATTTTCTCCCTCTTGAGAAAAAAAAGTGATTTGCTGCTATCATTACAAATGAAATGCTATGGCCTTCTATTTTTGTTTTACTTGACTTTTATGTCAGGTCGATTATGTTGCATGGGTCTGTGATCAAGATGCATATGCATGCACTGGTCAGAAGTGTTCTGCACAATCAATTCTCTTCATGCACGAGGTTTGATCTTTTGGCGCTCCTACATTTGATTCCTATTGTTGGTTCCTTTTCATTTTACCCTTTTTACCCATGGGAAGCACCTAATTTTGTTGTTGGGCATGTGATGTTTTAAGGTATATATGTGGGTATTTAGGGTTTGGCCCACTTGTCCCATCTATGTAACTATATATTGACCACGTTGGTCTTAATTAATGTAATTCAGTCTTTTTACCTAACATGATGGTCATTCATGGACATGTCACAACATTCTTTGTCCACGTTTTGCACATCTGTGCTGCATATTGAATTCAAAGATCTCATATTGTCTGCTAGCCTACTGTATTCCTCCGTTAACAGAAAAGAAAAAAAAATGAAAAAAGAGTAAAGGGTCGTTCATTTCTTTGCTTTATATAGACAAACGGTCGCAAAATTTGAAAAGGATATTTGTCTAATATGCAATGTGCAAATATTTTCTATCTGCCTGTTGACAATCATCTGTGCTGTTTTAGAACTGGGCCTCAACCTCCCTTATTTCTACATTGAAATCGCTCGCTGAGAGAAGGAAGCTAGAGGATTTGACTGTTGGTCCTGTTCTTACTGTAAGTGGGACTTATATTTCTAGTTGCACTCACAGAAAAGGAAATGATTCTGAGTTCAACTTGCCAATTATAAAAGATTTTAGACGGGGCATTATGTTTTGATATTAATTCCATTGTATTCTTTTCAGCAAGCAAACATATATAATTGTCATTCTACAATTAACCTTTAAAGTGCATCATAATTATGCCACATGGTTAGGTAATCATACCATGTTAGTTGGAAAGTAAGCTCTTTTGATTATGAAACGCTTTGTGTAAACCTTAGAATTTCCACTTGGGTCTACTTTATTAGATCTCAATAAAATGAGCAGGTCAGCTATCAGAAATTCTATACAAGTAGGACTCTTGACATGGATCTTGCCTGTCCATTATGAAATGCAATTTGTTCCAAACTATCATTGATTGATTTAGTTGATTGACAGTTCACCACTGAAGCCATGCTAGAACATATGAAGAAGTTGCTCGAGATACCTGGTTCGAAGTTGCTTTTTGGTGGTGAGCCCTTAGAAAATCATACCATCCCAAAGATATACGGCGCTCTGAAACCAACAGCAGTTTATGTTCCACTTGAAGAAATTCTAAAAGAAAACAATTTTGGGCTTGTGACAAGAGAAATATTTGGGCCTTTCCAGGTAAGTGAATAAAAGTGCCTATAGTTTCTAGTCATAAATTATGGTTGTTTGCAAGTTCCAAGCTCTAGTAATAAAACTTGGAAAGTACAAAAGTAACCCACTTTGAGCACCGACCTAGCTTGTCGGATACCGTGCATTTTTTCCCAAGATGCACACGCACACATCTCAACGTATATTGCACGACATTTGTTTAGGTCGGTGCCCAAAGTCAGATGCCCAAAATGGGTTACTCTAGTAGTTCTCAAAAAACTTACCCCTTGTTCCAAAAAAACTCTATTATTGTCTACTATTTGCTTTTATTAGTACTCTTTTTTCCTTACCATGACGGCAATTTTGCGTATGATACTTGATGTAGCTCATCTTTACAAAGGCATTTGAATGAAACATTAATACTGAAGTATTAATTATGTTCAAACTGGTTCGGTTCCAGGTTATCACTGAGTACAAGCAAGATCAGCTCTCCAAGGTGTTGGACGCTCTTGAGAGAATGCAGGCGCATTTGACAGCTGCAGTGGTTTCAAATGATCCCCTCTTTCTTCAGGTTTGAAACAATTAGGGTACTTCATATTACATGAACATATAATCTAGGTGGGCAAACATTGTTACATTATCCATATTGTTCACAGCATCTCACATCCGAGTCTCCGACATGATCTAATTTGTCTTTATTGTCAATTAATGTATAGATATTGGTCTTACAATTTAGTAATGCCTTATGTCGCTCCATATTAACTCGTAATTGATGCAAATCGAAATTCTTTTCCACAGGAAGTGATTGGGAAATCTGTGAATGGGACTACTTATGCAGGTCTTCGAGCACGAACTACCGGAGCTCCACAGAACCACTGGTATGTGAAGTCCCAGTACTGACATTTCATTGTGCGTTGGTTTCACCTTCAGTGGCGATCGGAAACTTATGAACATAATTACTGCATCACAGGTTCGGCCCAGCTGGGGATCCTAGAGGCGCAGGAATTGGGACCCCAGATGCAATAAAACTTGTGTGGTCTTGCCATAGAGAAGTCATATACGATGTAGGCCCCCTCCCGCGGCACTGGGAGATCCCTCCGTCAACATGAATTGCGACACCCAGAAATTAATTGTAGGTGTAGTGTATGATAGACGGTGTCAATAATTATTGTTAATATCTGCAGGGCAGGTTATACCCCATGCAATGTCTGCACTGCTGCGTTCCAGCAACTGATGTTAATGAAAGGCATTGAGGGGGTATTCTCATTTCTATATCGCGTTAGTCATTCATATAGTTCAAACCAAAAAAGCTTGATCAATAATGTTTAAATCAACAAGCTAAGATTTTAACTTGTTAGCTTGGGTGACATACTTTTGGTGCAAAGTTGTGTGTCCTTTACTTTTGCATTGAGATTCACATTTCAATGTATATATCTGGACGCTAAGGCTCTATTTAGCAAAATTAGTTGATAATCTAGCTAAAAGTTGAGACATTAGAAATTGATAGCTGAAAAGTTGATAATCTAGTTAATCGATTTTGATTTACTAAAAGGAAACCTTTCTATTAATTGAATATATATTACTTACGTAAATATTTTATTTAACAATTAATTCATTCTACATATTGTATTCATACATTATACATTATTATTTAATATGTTTTTTTTGGTGTTAGCCACCCAGTTTGTGAACTATTCAACTTCTTTAGATTCACTTCGAGTCACGCATCACATAAAACAAATGTAATAATGTCTTGCCCTTGCAAAAAAGTGGGGTGTCTATGGTGCCACCCTATTTGATTTCACCAAAACAAAGTTAATGATTTGCGTGACATTTTTTTTTTCTTTTTTTTTTTTTTTGAGTTTGCTATTTTTTATTTGTTTACTATTTTTATTACGACAATTATAACATTGATCGGTGAACATGTATTGTAGATGGTATATATTGACCTCTAGATATTGCTACCTGTTTCACCAAAAAAAAAAAAAAAAAAAAAAACCAATCTACCAAAAAAATTTAAAAAGTTAAGGATTTGCATACCCTTTTTTTATTTTGCTTTTTATTTTGGGATTTTTGTTATCCGGTAAATCCAATTTGGACATTGACATAGTCGGACATAATTCAATACACATTAGTGTGTGTGCATGCATCTCGAGATATATCACACGACTCTTGATTGGGTTGGTGTCTAAATTGGATATAAGAGAGTTATGATTTTTAAGACATATCAGATACTTAATCACTGTGTTTGAAATTATATTTGTATATGTAAATTAAATAGGAAGTTTAATGGGTACTTTAAAATAATTTTTCTTATAATTTATATGTATATGATAGTAGGGTTATATATGAATGGGTATGGGTAATTGTATGTATATGATAATTGAGTTTGGGATAGATATGTATGAAAATTTTCTCAAGTACCCTACTTGTTTACATTCCTATAAGAGTTTGGTAATTGTAATAAGTTTTAAGGTTGGAAACATGTATGAATATTACCATCTATATATATAAGTAGGAGCTGAGAGAAAATTTAACAAGCCTCCTCCTTAGAGCATTCCATTTTTCTCACTTTTACAAAGTTTCTAATTTTTTGGGTTTTTTTGGTTTGCTTTTATTTTTTGGTACTCAAACATCACCTATTCACCAATGGTCTATGTGCATGTATCCTACACATAATTAATAATTAAGAGTACCCACTTACCAATGAAGAAGTAATTGGTTTTAACAAAAAAATATAAAATATAAAATGAAGAAGTAATTGATAGCAAAAGGTGGAGTCTTAACAATGAAGACATGTACACTATAAATTATGTGTGTACACTAGAGAAAGTTCAATCCTAATTGGCACTTGAGACTTCTCTACGTTTTCTGGTGGAGATGGCCAAGGTTGAGGTCGCAATTCATCATCTACTCCTTCACCTTCACCTCCAATTTCTTGATTTTTTGGGTTTACAGTTGATTATATCTTTTTCCATCCTTCCCTATATAATAACTTGCAACACTGGCTATATAATTCTATATATTTCATGCATGTTTAATAACGATCGAGAAGAAACATGAGTAGTAGTAGTACTAATGCTAGCACCACTGTGACGCAACGACGGTCCGTGCGGTGCTTGCAAGTTCTTAAGGAGCAAGTGCGTGAAGGGATGCATCTTTGCTTCCCCTACTTTGACTTCCCAGCAGGCAGCAATGTACTTCAGGGCAGTGCACAAAGTGTTTGACGCCAACAATGTCTCTAAGCTCCTTCACATACCTCCTCACAAGAGTCTTGATGTCGTGGTTAGCATATACAATGAAGCTTTGGCTTGCATTCACGATTACGTCTACGATTGCATGCCCACATTTTTCCCTTCAACAACAGATACACGCTCATACTTGAAAATTATTAGAGCATGGTGTACATATATATATATATATATATTCATTCTCTTATAAAAAAATTCCATATATTCATTCTTAATTAATAATTCTTAATTTTGAAATAATATATTTATTTTTATTTATTTTTTGTCAAATTTTGTAGTTTGTTGAATTGTGAGGATGACATAGATTCTTCATCATGTTATGGTTAATTTCAAGTTATGAAAGTAGAAAATTTTAAAAATACTTGGCTATATCTTGGACATAATATTAAAAGATCCTATATTCATTCCATTTTTCAATTTTTTGAATTTCGTTTTTCAAAATTATTGGTTCTCCAAAGTTTGTAATATTTTTAAGAAATCGAAAGACCTATATTCATTCCCTATGTTTTCTATGTTTTAAGGAAACAAAACGACTCATGATATTAGATTCAATGAATTAAAGTAGTGAAGTGGTTTCCATTAATTATGTTTATTTTCCTAATTAATTAATACATTGAACTTAAAAAAGTACGACCAACTTAACATATTAGACCACTTAGAATTCATGTATGAATACATGCTATGCACCTCTTAATATTAATTAATGCATTAGCCCGGATGGGTTGTCAAATTAGTAAGGGCGATCTCGGGGCTATGTGAGTTAAGTGCACGATCTCAAAGTTCGATTCCCCGGATTGACAAGTTCATTCGGGCCACTGGCCCAACTACCTGGCGCGGGGTCCAGCACCCCTTGGGGATTAGTTGGGCAGGGCCGGATAACCTAAGGTTATAAAAAAAATTAATGCATTTTTAATCTAATAAATAAAATTTTATACTTTTTTCTTAGAAATAATAATAAAAATAAAATATAATAATGTGTTGTACATATGATATGAGTTGATTATTGTGAATTATAATTTTAATTATAAAACATTACAGTTTACTAATGTAAATTAATTTATTAACTTCCTCATAAAAGATTAAATAACCCTGCACATAGTGTAGGAAATCAACTAGTCATAAAATAAGGATAGGGAAAATTTTGCGAGTACTCCCCGTTTACATCCTTATAAGAGTGATATTGACTATTTCTTTGAAAACAAAATAAAAAAATATAATAGGAACTATTTTAAGGAAAAATTGCAAAATAAAATAGCTATTATTTTATTTAAAAAATAATTGCATGCTGAACAGGAATTGGTAAAAGACTAGATTAGTTAAACATTGCCTCAGTAGCTATATAAAAAAATCAAATTAATTATATTTCGATTAAATTTTATGTATTCTCTTTTTTTTGACAAAAAAATAGTTTTTTTATTCTTTTTTACTTCGAATCCATATAAGATTAGATAATAAATTTTCTTTTTTAAGTATTTTATGTAATATATAGAGTCTAACTATACGCACCCCACCTTTTACTTATGGCACCTCAACGAAAAAGTCAAACTTAAAAAAGGTTAGTTCTACTACAAAATGACCTTTATGTTCCTCATTGCCATTAGTGCACCCCGCCACCATTTTCATCTCGTTTTGTGCACCCCACCATCATCCCTCCATACACTCTCTTCTTGTGATTTGTAGGGCCTCGCAGGTCCGAATCTCTAGATGGAGAGTTGGTTAAATCTACCAAATCTTTAATTGGAGAGTCAATCGGAACACACTGAGGTCAGCAGTTGTCAACAAAATTTCATCGAAGAGGATCGGTTGGACAACATTGAACCTAGAAGATAAGTTTCAGCTATATGTCGCATAACCTAAAATTGATGTCTCGATCAAGGTTTTAGAGTTGGGTACTTCGGTTAGGATTAAGGGGTATTTTGGTAAAAATGTTGGGTGCCCTCATAGAATTGATAGTAAGTGGAAAAGGTTAGGATATAATTGATGAATTCCAAAGGTTAGGATATATTTAATACAACTTGTAAAGGTTATGATATTTTTGATTATTTTATATTATATTATAATATATATATATATATACACATACATTATACATTGTATTATATATAAAGTATATACATAATGCATATATGTATATATAAATAAAAAAAAATGATAATAGAAACTAAATTGAGATTTTAATTTCTAACGCGTCGTAACACATGTAAAACATAGAATTAGGTACCAAGAACTTAAGAACAATAGACTAAAGTTGGGGCATCAGGTACATACTTTTAAGGCCTGTAAGAGCCGCGATGTTATTGGTATTTTGCAATAATTGAGGTGAGTAATACCAATTGGAGTATTTATATCATTTCATTTGTGCATTTAAATTAGGTTGTTATCTTTATTGAGCAATATTTCTTTATTAAATATGATTTCTTGAATTTCGTTTGTGATATCTATCCTTAGTAGATTATCGGCTTTATTTTTTTTCTTGGATTCCTTAATAAGTGGTCTTTTGGGGCTAAGTAAGTGATATGGTGGTTACGAGTGCGGTGAGACTGCTTAATGATTTCTTTCACCACTGTAACTACACGAATTTTGGACGTGTCACAACCGCATGTTTAGGGATTAGTAGTCTGACTGTGAGTTGAACTGTGTATAGGCTACGGTAGTGTGATTCATACTAAACTATCGGTGGTTTGTTTAGGTCCAAAATCTGTCGGGGAAGTTAGGTTGCGTACTTTGTGTTGCAATTTGATGGACTTGGAACACTTAGCTGCCTTTTTGTTTTGTGCTCTCGACACTCATTTCTCGTTGATATCTCAGTGCTTTATTTATCATTCAGTCTTTTATTATCTTTGTAATATTCACGCATGATACTAGTTTAGACGTTTATTTGGCATTTGAAATGATATTGAAACTCCATTTAGTTATTATTGTTATCTCATGTACTCACCGTCCTTTTTATGACAGTGGATACAGCCCCGTCATATTATAGGAGTGACAGGGGGAAAGGATCGACGATAGACGATTAATGTTGAGGACAGCTAGGTGACCTCCTCGTTGTCTACAATGTAGGTTCTTTGTATTATTTATGTATTTGCTTTTGAAACTCTGGGATTTGAGTTTTGAGAGATTTTTGGATGTGTATACGGTATTTG
This sequence comes from Stephania japonica, assembly GCA_039657345.1. Taxonomy (NCBI): domain Eukaryota; kingdom Viridiplantae; phylum Streptophyta; class Magnoliopsida; order Ranunculales; family Menispermaceae; genus Stephania; species Stephania japonica. The sequence goes on from CM077561.1 coordinate 40,331,437, forward strand.
AATATCCTCTGACTTGTTATACTTTTGGATGTATACATATGTGGGGTTTCCACACTCTAAGTTGTCTTGACTAGTGTTTTAGGGTTATTCACTTTAGTTTGAAGTTTAAATTGCTTCTGTTGAACTTTGATAACTCACTAAATTATTTAACTCAACTTTTAAAATAGCTTAATTAATGGTAAAAGATAAGAAAGGTTTACTAAGCTTGCGTGGATTGCGCGAGGGTCGACTCGGGGTCTACGTAAGTCTAGATCGGGCGGAGCCCAGTTCTTGGATTGTGAAATTGGGTTCGTCATAGTTCAGGTCATTAGTGTTTCCATTTGCGCGCGACGGTGTGAGTAGTAGTGCATACCGGGCACAGAAACGCTTGAGAAAGGGCCAATTGTTGGTCAAATGAGAGGAGATCAAAGGAGTGAGTCATAAAGTGAGTCACAAGGAGATGGTGGCTAGTATGGATGAGGACCCTTGGATGTACCTCGGGATATGTAAAGACCCCAAGATTAGACCCATCTATAAATAGGTAAGTTAACTCTCATTTCTCACTCATTTCTTTATTTTCTCTCTCTTTTCTTGAGAAAATGAACCAGAGGAGAGAGTTTGGCAGTTCGAAGTGAGGATCGACTCCAAGGGATTGCGCCACGACGCAAACGGAGGTGAAATCTTGACTCCTTGTTCAATTATCGTCGTTTTGGCGGGTGTTTTGTGGGTTTTCGTTCAATTGTCAAATCAGTGGTTGGTCGGGTTTTTATGTTTTGATAGTGGTTTTGGATGGGTATCGAGGTCCCTAAAAGGTTGGGATAGGCTCGGAATACGACGATGCGGGCTGGGGTTACGAAAAACCCTGGTATTTACGTTATGGAAGTGACGTCGTGGGGCCTAAATGCCCACGACATCAATCATAATGTCCAAACCAGATAGGGTTGGGAATTCGACGCTTTAGATGGCGCCACCAGGTTTTTGACCCATAGCATCCCCCCACGGCGTGACATTGTTCATCAAAACAATTTTTTGAAAATTTTTAGAATCTTCGAGATTTCTCTTGAGTATCAAATGGGTTCGAATACGACCCAATACTCGGGAAATTGGCCCAAAATAATGGAAATGAGTAATATTTGAAAAATGGGGAAAATTAACGAGAAATTATAATTAAATACAAAATAAGACTTTAACGTGACCAAATTAGATCGAACTAATACCAGATGCTTAGTGGACTGGTGGTGAGCGTACGAGATCGGTTTGGTAATGTGTGAGAGCCGCGAGCGCAGAATTTCTTATAGTACTGTGAGTAAAACCAACCGGAGTATTTATATAAATTCATGTATACATTTACTTGGCTGTTATCCTTGTTGAGCAATATTTCTTTGTGAAATATGATTTCTTGAATTCCATTTGTGATATCTATCTTGGTGGATTATCGACTTTGTTTTCCTTGAATTTCTTAATGAGTGGTTTTTTAGGTCTAAATGGGTGATATGGTGGTCACAGGTGCGGTGAGACTGCTTAGTGATCTCTTTCATCACCGTGACTATACAGATTCTTGATGTGCCTAAACCCGCATGTTTAGGGATTAGTAGTTTGACTATGAATTGAATTGTGTATGGGCTACGGTAGTGTGATTCATACTAAACTCTATGTGGTTTGTTTAGGTCCATAATCTATCTGGAAGTCAGGTTGAGCATACTTTGTGTTGCAATCTGATGGACTTGAAACACTTAGATGCTCTTTTGCTTTGTGTTCTCGACACTAATTTATCGTTGATATCTTAGTGATTTATTATCATGTTGTACCTTATTATTTTTGTGATATTCACGCATGATACTAGTTTAGTCGTTTATTTAGCATTTAAAATTATATTGAGACTCCACTTGATTACTACTGTTATCTTTTGTACTCACCGTCCTTTTTATGACTTTAGGTGCAGCCCCGTCATACTGCAGGATTGACAGGGGGAAAGGACCAGCGATAGGTGATTGACGTTTAGGATAATTAGGTGACCTCCTCTTGCCTACAGTGTAGGTTCTTTGTATTACTTATGTATATTATTTTTGAAACACTAGGATTTGAGTTTTGAGAGATTATGGAGCATGTATACAGCAGTTGAATCTCCTCTGACTGGTTATACTTTTAGATGTATATATATGCGAGGTTTCCACACTCTAGGTTGTCCTGACTAGTGTCTTAAAGTTGTTTAAGGTTGGTTTGAGATTTTAATGCTTCCTCTCTATGATCTGATAACTAACTAACTGGAATAACTCATTTAATTGCATATAAAATTGCTTAAATAGATGAAAAAAGGTAAGGAAGGCTTACTAGGCTTGCGTTGACTGCGCGAGGGTTGACTTGGGGTCCACGTAAGTCTAGGCCGGACGGAGTCTAATTTTGGATTGTGAAATTGGGGTCGTCACAGGTACGAGGATGAGTAATAAAATATATCATGGGGATACCCATGGGATGACCTATAAGGATCCTAGTGGGTATCACCGCAAGGATTACCAATGAAAATTACCCATGAGGATCCCCATATATCAATTTATACATCATATGATATTTATATATACATCATATGATGTTTTTATATAAATATAATACAATATTATTTAGTTTCCACCCTGGACCAATCATTATACACATAACAAACAAACTTTAATGAGATTAATAATTTTAATTTATTTGGTTAACTATATGTTTTATTTTGAATTGTTTGCAACTATATTTATATTTTACAATTTCATGATCAAATGTATTGAAATTTTTTCTTATAAAAATGAGAAAAATTGCAAAACCTTATTTTATAGGATCCTCCTAATCTTTTCTTAATAGGTCAATCAAATTTAACTCCTTCATTTTTGCTATTCTTTGCCCAATAATGATGAAGAAGTTGATGACTTGGTGGTTTAAAGAGATTTGGCTATGAAGTGACTTTAAGGATTATTTTGAATTTGAACTTTTCTTTTTGCATATTATCGTCAATGATTTTATTGAAACTTAATTACAAGTGTTAGCACTTAGAAGTTAGAACTTTCTTTTTTTTTGAAAAGAAATTGAAATTTCATTAATCATTCATGGCTCAATACAGAACCAGATATAGAATTAAGTACATTGATTTGTTAATCCTATTTTTCAAACAAATTGTCATTAATTTGGTTTTTTTTCGAAATTGAAACAGTTTGACAATCAAGGACTACTCTCCATAACGTTAAAACTCATGACAATATACAAAAGTACTAGAAGTTAGAACTTTCATTGGATGATATGTTGATGCTTTATTTGTAACGACCCAATATTTATTAATCGTGTTTAGTCAAGAACTTCGGACTTGGATGCTAGCGAGGTCCACTTGGATGCCGTGGATAGGGTTAGGACACGTCGGAATAGACAAAATAGTTATTTTTGCGTAATGGTTGATCTATTGCGGTGTTTAAATTGATAAATTGTTACATTGCATCACATGTGTGTACTAGAATGTTGATATATCGAGCGATATTGTGTCACCTCATAAAGTGTGTTAACGTGGGTATCGGGTAAGCAAAGTACTGGTATGCTAAGCTAGAAATGGCAAATAAATGACTAAATTATAACAAAGGTAATGTGATAAGTGAAATGAATATTATAACGTTAGGCTAAGTCAAATAAATCGAATATGCGAGTTATGGTGCATCTCGGGATGCATGCAGGGGCACAGGGCATTGGGTGTTGGGTAGTTAGGGGTTAGTTTAACCTAATATGATGATTATAAACCCAATATGACTACCTAAATATATTGTTATGATTTTTAATTGATCAATTCAATCCTAGGTGTATAGTTGGCTTTAAAAATCAAAGAACCTTGATGGTTATCAAGATGATCCTAGAACACACAAGTCAATGTTGGATTTGTCACTAGTTTGTGTCATTGGGAATTTGGACAACTCAGTTAAGGACCTTAGGATAGTCCTCGAGATACGTGATGAAAACCAAACTATAAAAGCAAGACTTTGTGAGTTTTTTGTTACAAACCACAACATTATACATGCAAATTTGCTAAAAGCTTGAGAGCACAATTTGGGGCCAATTCAGGGAGATTTGGGAGTCTAGGAAATCAACTTGTGGTGCTTCACAATCAAGGTAATCAAGCCCTATCTCATCTAAAATCGCATGAATTGGAGTCTTAAATGCAAGTGAAATTTGAGATTTTATGATAAAACTAATTTCTCCCACCTATGGGTAGTTCTTCATTTTATTTCCATTTACAATTAGCTTTAATTTTGTAATGAAATGGGATTTCAAAACTGAGATTTGTTGGTTATTGGAGTTCATGAGAACCATGCTAACTTGATGATGAATTAGATGATTTGTTGGTATTTTGTTGTTCTCAAACCCGTTTGAACTTATTTTGAATGGATTTTAGAATGGTAAAGTTGAGTTGGTGATTTGGGTGTTCAATTTTTGTAGAAAAACTCCAAGAACGAACCAATCCCATGGTTGGCATTATGGGTGGCACCATGCCTAATAAGGCACGACGCCAAATTCCCTTAAATGATGTCGTTTTAGAGGACTAGCAGAGTTGTGCTGTCCTTGTATAAGGCACGGCTCCATAAATGAACCAACAACGCCAATTTTTCCTTCTCACGGCATCACTTTCTACATACCCGAGTGATTTTCGTAGAATGGCCATAACTTTCTCGTTTAACTCCGATTTTGGCGTTCCACCCATCGTCAGAAAGCTAAGAGAGAGATCTAAAACATAGGATCCTTAAACCACAAAGAATCAGCCATTTGATAAATAGAAAATGGGCCGGAAGTTAAGCATTAAGCGTAGGAATGATTCTTTTTACAAGTTTAGGGGCTTAAAACTTGTCCAAGAGTTCTAAAACTTAACTTAATGGCTCAACACACCTAATGCTACTAAAATTTACACCAGATATATAGTAGGATTATTGTCAAGTGTCGGGGACAGATTTTGGGATGTAAGTGTGATTGGGTTTCAAGGCAAAAACAACGAGAATTGGTGACTTTTGAGGTGCGTAAAACACTTAAAAATGCTTCACATAATTCAGTTCATTTTTGTTTTATATTTTATGATTACCAACTAGTTTATTTTATTGTTTTTATTTAACGATCGTATTGTTATGAAGTCTAGTTGTGTTGGTTCATCAGGAGTTTTGTTATGAAGACCGATTAAGTTGGTTCACCAAGAGTTTTAATGTGAAGACCGGTTGAGTTGGTTCACTGAGAGTCTTGTTATGAAGATCGATTGACTTGGTTCACTGGGAAGTTTTGGTTATGAAAATCGATTGAGTTGTGTCACCGGGAGGTTTGGTTATGAAGACCAATTGAGTTGATTCACCGGAAGTGTTGTTTGGAAGACTGACCGAGTTAGTTCACTGGGAAGTTTGGTTAGGAAAATCGGTTGAGTTGGTTCACCTGGAGGTTGGGTTATGAAAACTAGTTAAGTGGTTCACCGGGGGATACTGTTAGGATTCAAAACAGGACAAGATTTCTAGTCTGAGTTTTAATTGTAATTGCTAAAATGTGAGTGTTTTCAGATTCATCTATAGTATACATTCCTACTTGTTTGTTTACTTAGTATTCTATTGTTTTACAATTATTACATGTTGCTCTGGTTTCCATAACGATTTACATGCATTCAAGTATTTCTTTTTGCTGTTCTACTTGCATGACTCGTAGCTTTATTGATTTCTTTGTTGAATATTGTGTAGACTTCTCTTGAGATCTTATTCACTATACTCGTCACTGTATTTGTTGGGTGGCCAAGTGCGGATCCTTCTACGAGTAGCAACAAGGTAAATCTTTGGCGACTATCCCCATCTGCCGACGATCTTGGATATATTTTGATATTCTGCGTTATTATGGGTATCAGGGGACTATGAGAAACACTACGCATATATATACCGAGTTTTGTCTTGTTGCCTTATATACATGGTACTATATTTCTATGTTTTTCACTACTTATGACTGTTAAATATGCATAAATTACCAATTTTTAAAGACTTTCGATGTAAACTTGAAACATAACTTGGTAAATTAACTAACTGGCTAACTAAATTGCAAATAAATTATGAAGGATAATTGGCTAGTTAGGGTTTATTATAAGATGTGTACGCAACCAGATAGATTGCGGGGCATCATAGATAAGCAGGTCATGACGTGGCAGGACTTGGTGACGTGTGATGTGACATGGCGGTGCCTAGGGTTGCCTCAAAGTTTGGGGTCGCCACATTATTATTGTTGGGATTTCCAATAATTGTTTTGTTATGTATGCATCTTTGACACCTTTAGTGGAAAAAAATACTTTCCTCGCAGCTGATTCCTCATTCTCGCAAAAATCCTCATAAAAATTCTTGCGGGAATCCTCAATGGGAAATGAAATAGGCAAAAAAAAATTTGTCGCGTAGATTCCCCATCCCCGTAAAAATTCGTGAAAATTCTTACTATGATACCCAATGGAGAATGAAAAAAAAATCTCCCCATAAGGATTCCCCATCCCCCCGAGTATTATATGGGTATGGAGATGGATATGACAATTCATCCCCGAATGAGTATGGGTATGGAGATGGGTGATGAGTTATTTAAGTGGGATGGGGGATGTTCCATTTTATCCAAAATAAAAAATAAAAAATGGAGAGGGGACCCTACCTTATCCTACCTATTTGCATCCCAACACGCGTGTAAAGCGGGCGCATAGACTAGCTTTGTTTAACAAGAAATATAGAGATATTGAGAAGGAGAATTAACACAATTAAAAGCAAAATATTATCATCTCCAATAAATTATCACCAAAACCAACATAAAAAAACTCAAAAATCAATCAAAGCAATGAAAACCCCTTCAAAGATTATTCTCCTAAGGTCTCAGTTGTCAAATACAGCCTACCGACCTGATGTAACACAAAATTATTAACCCCTTACAACTGCATCATTGGGAATATCGTAATCGCCTACTTTTATGTTCTCGATCTGGTTTTAATGGGTTTGACTTTTTCTTTTTCCTTTTTTCGATTTCAACATTGATCAAAGTTTGAGAAGAAGATGAAGAGGGAGAGGGAGGAGATGAACACGATGTCACCTAGCTAGTTAACAGCACAAATGGCATAATATTGGAATGCAAAGAAGAAAAAAGTACATGCATTTTTTTTGGTAAAACATGCATATTTTTTCAGAAGAAAGTACATGTATATGGTGAGAAAAAGTATATGTAGTTGTATTTATCTGAATGACGATTATATCCCTCCCCCTAATCTCCTCCATCTCCCTCTCCATCTCCTTCCCAAATTCTTGTAAACCCCAAAAAGGAAAAGAAAAAGTCAAACACATTAAAACCAGATCAAGAACATAAAAAAGTCTGATTAATTATAGAGTCGCGCTATGTGCACCCCAGTCATCACTCAGGGCACCTCATTTTTTTTTCTAATTGTATGTGTAATGACTTATATTTCCTCCAACATAAATCCACAACAAGAACAAAAAAAAACACAACTTTGGGTACCCCACCACCCCATTTTGATATGTGACCACCGAACTCCACCACCCTTGTTCTCCCAATCAATCCTGTCATCTTCATCGACGGTCGGATACAACTTTGGGCACCCACCACCCCATTTTAAGGGTTGGGAGCATGAGTTTTGGTGTGTTTTGACCTTTTGTGTTTAGGGTTTCTCGCATTTTGAAATGTACTACATACACGAAAGTGTCGGACACATAGGCAACCAAGACATCCTCTTATGTCTTGGCCTCATTTCTAACCGAACTCATTGTGAAATGGGTTACTTGTTCGATTGGTTACCGGGTACTGAGACATAAGAGGATGTCTCGGTTACCAACAACCGGGACATCCTCTTATGTCTCGGTCTTGTTAATAAATGAACCATCATGAAATAAGTTACTTGTTCGATCAGTTACCGGGTACCAAGATGTACTGCAGAGTCTCGTTCATGCAATTCGAGACTTACTCAATAGTCTAGGCCCAGTGTGGACCGAACATTATGGGATTGTGGTTGAACTCAGTGATGGGTACATTCTTATGAAAGACTAACAACAACACGAGATAAAAGAATAATAAACTCAACGAAAAACACCCTCGAGCTCTATACGATTCAACACCAACCATCTACCACAAAGTCATCATTTAAACCCTTACCTTGCAAAAAACACAAGCACTCACCTGACCCTAAAAAACAACAAATCAAGGGGTAAACGAGCAAGAAAATGAGGAGATTTGGTAAATTGAGGCATCGATTTGTAATTGGAATGAGTGCGAAAGAAGATTTGGTGGTCGATGGCCTCATATGATGAAGAAGGGAATTTTTCGTCCAACTCAGGAGTGCCCTGAGAAAACGAGGGGTACCTTTCTAAATGGGGTGCCCTGAGTGATGACTGGGGTGCACATAGTGGGGTACCTTTCTAAATGGGGTGCACATAGTGCCCTGAGTGATGACTGGAGTACCTTTCTAATTATAATACTTGATGATGCGGTTGTAGTCTTTTCCTGCCAAATTTGCTATATGGGGTTGGATTTTTGTGTCATATCACGTCAATACTAGGGTGTACTTTTTGATAACTAGACCTTTGGAGGATAATCTTTGAGAGGTTTTGATTGCTTTAGTTTGTTTAACATAGTGGTTCAAGTTTGTATGATAAAAGTGACAACAAAACCTTTAGTTCCACATAGGGAGAGAGGTTTTGTTTCTCACTTTAACTATGATCCAACACACTTCCTTATTGTTTGTTATGGAACACCTATATATAGGTGTGTATAGCAATTCAATTAAATCAACCAAGAAATGTAATCAAAGCATTATTAGTTTGCTTGTTGTTTTTATATTTTATTAATTTAAAAAAAAAACAGCATGGTATGAGAGAGGATCGTTCAATCTTGAGTCGTGTTTGATTTAAGAAGTTGTTGCGAAGATAGTTCGTGGAGAGGTGAAAGTGAGAAAATGGTGGTATTAGATAAGCTCCAACATAAGAGTGCAAGTACTTCGACACCATCGATGATGAAGTGATTGTTAATCGTGTATGACTCGATGAAGGTGGAAGTGACCACCGAAGAAACTATTTTAGGAATGTGATGACAAGGGCATCATACATGATGTTTGGAGAGATAGTGCTCCAAGAAGAAAGGTGATGACAAAAAGCATCATCGTTTTGAAGACAGGTGCTTCATAAAAATTAGGAAAATGGTTATGCGAAGAGTAGTACTTCGTACAAGTAATTTGATGTATTTATTTTTAGTTTTAACATATTTGAATCAAGGGAGAATGTTGGAGAATGTGATTCAAATATGTCAAAGTATTTTAATTAGTCAATCCCATATTGTTAATGTGTAATGGGTAGTTACATTATGATAAATGGGTAGTTAGAAATGGTGCACTAAGTTAGCTAGGCAATTTGTTATGGAACACCTATATATAGGTGTGTATAGTATTGCAATTAAATCAACCAAGAAATGTATCAAAGCATTATTAGTTTGCTTCTTGTTTTTATATTTTATTAATTTTGAAAAAAATCAACAAAGTGGGTTGTAGTGAATGGAGTGGTCCATGGGGTTTTCAATATGAGAGACATCTTATTTAAATATCTTTGTCAAGGGCCTTGGGCCTTTGTTGGTTTGATACAACACTTAGCTAACTCATAAACCTTGTTTTATTTTTAGAATTTGATTTTGTTTTTGAAAAAATAAACAAAGCACCAATAGTTATTGTACTTCGAAATTATGCGTTACTCAACTGCCAATTAGACCACTAATGGTCATGGACATTTAATTAAACTGTCTAAGTCCACTTGGAGAGTGTTGTAAAATTCGAATTAAAATAAGTCAATAACTGTTGAGACAGTTACAATTATCCTGTATAAATGAAGAGTCCATTAACATAGTTTTTCATTGATTTTCTAAGTAAAAACTATATGTGTTTTTGGTGTTTTTTTAGAAAGAGCACCGAGTATCCTGGGACAAGACACGGAGTAAAATTCAGCACCGAATTGGAGGGAAATATTTTTTCTGAGGACATTGCAAATCTCAAGCCTCTTATACATTTTATTTGTGTAATTTACTTGTTCATTGCCTCTGTTTAGAACAACATTCTTAGCTCTTATTATCAATTATTATAGGCAGCGGCTATTCGGACCACATATTTTGATTCTTGTACCCCATTTTTGAAATTTTTACTTCGTTTACCCCATTTTTTACTTAATTTATCCTAATTTTTTTTTCAAAATTCTAAAAATACCCTTTCTCACCTCATACCCCATCACCCTCACCCCAACACCCCTTAATCTTTATATTTCTCAGTTTTAGTCATTGTAGAGCACTTAATTGTATTAGGTCACCAAGTGTTGTAGGAGTGTTTTTTCGTTGAATAATGTCGATATGATCGCGATATATCTTATAAACGAAAAAGTGTCGCTCGCAGGATTCAGTCGCACATGGCCGACACCTTTGAAGAGGTCTCGTTCGACTCTGACCGTCACTTCTAAAGGGGTAATAGTCGAATCCGACCGAGACCTCTAAAGAGGTGTTAGTCGAATCCGACCAAGATTGTGAAGAAAACTCAATCTCAATGGATGACGAAGAGATCCAACCGAGACCTCTTTAAAGGTGTCGACCCTGTGTAGTCGATCTTAAGAGTTGTTGGTCTTGTGTGTCCAACACCTCTTAAGAGCTATCGCCATTATGCGTCTGAATCCCGCGGGCAACAAGAATGAATAATTTTTTAAAACTCCTAAAAAATATATGAAAATGATAAAAAAAATAGTGGGTTTTGCTCGGAATCAATTGATATTTTTTATTCCATCAAAATTTTGTACCCAAAATGTAAGATTCAAGCCCCAAATCAAAGCCCTAAACCCAACAACAAAACCACAAACAAATATCGACTTAAAAAAGGAAAAAACCATAAATCGACACTAAAAGAGATGAAGAATGCACCTACGAAGTCAAATCGATGGGGTTCGAATTTTATCGGATTTGGATTGGTGGTGAGAGTGCGGTTGGAGAAAGGGTGACTGGGGTATAGGTGAGTAAAAATGTAACGACCCAAAAATTTGGCTATTTGTGAATGATGACGTGTACTATATATTTATACTCATATTTGAGTGACCGGAATAGTGAAGTTGGTAAATGAGTAGGAAAAATGACCGAATGGGCATCGGTGACGGGTTACGGGTACACGGGACATTAAAACATTGAAAATGTGAATAAATAAGTCAATTAAATGATAATTGAGCTAATTGATTATGAGAAAGCATTGATAAGACCAACAACACGCGACTCGTAAGTCGTGGTATGTTTTCGAGCGCGAGAACAGACCAAGGAGTTGGTTAGTTGAATGGCGAGTGAATCACCTAGTGGAGTCACATAGGAGAGTTAGAGTAGGTGGACAGCTTAATAGAGTGTTAGTTGAATCTACCTCGGGATACGTATGTTTAAGTGGATGAGGTGTAGGCCTATATAAAGCCCACCTCCCACACTTTTCTCTCCTTCTCTCCTCTTTTCCTCTTCTCTTCTCCTCTCTCAAAACTTGGTGAGCAAGAAAGTGAATAGACAGTCATTGGATGGTTGTCTAACCCGTCGAAGCGTCGCCTAAGTCTCAGCCTCACCGGAGAAGGTGAGATCTCAGCCATTTTTATCTCTTCTTTACATCTACGCATGTGTTTTTGATTTATTTGCACCGCGATGACCAAGGATGCCACATCGGGAAGTCGATCTAATCTACAAGCCCACTGCCATGGAGATCCATGGAGCGATCAACACCTATTTGTGTTGTCAAAGTTGGGTTTTACGCGTGTGTTATGTGATACGTCGAGTTGCAACATTTTGAGTGGTGTTGTCATTTTGGACAAGTTTTCAGGGGTTCTACGACGATCAAAAGCCAATTTTGGATGGTCACGGACCCCCATACACGTTAGGAAAGGCGCGAAGTACGGCGATGCAAGCCGGGTTTCGAAAACCCGGGCAAAAAACCCACTGGTCTGGGCGTCGCGGGCAAAATGCCCCACGGCGCCACTCACGACACTCTGTCCGAAATAGAGAAATGTATACCCAAATGTGCTGGACCAGGCCCAGCGCCTGGCCAGGGCAGGGCCAGGTCGGGTCGAGCCAAACCCGACTCAACCAGAAAAAATAATAAAAAATAAATTAAAATTAAATAAATTATGGAAAAATAGGGAAAATCCATAAAAATTCGATAAACTTTGGTAGTTATCCTAGAGTTGTTTATTGACTATAAATTCAACCTATTAGGGTTCAAACCCATGACAGGTAGTTTGGGGACTAGAGCAAAAGGTTAGGATCGCGGGAGTGTGACGAGCACGCAACGTACTAGGTAAGTTAGCAAGCCAGTAAGAAAATACCATGTGATTCTATTTCCTTTGTTATTATGATTGTTGAATTGATCTCATGCTTGGCATTCCGTTCTATTCCTTGGTTGTGTGTTCATTGCGTAAGTGTGTGTCTGAGTACTCGGCCCTGCACTAGTAGGGAAACGTGGGCACACTTGTATAGGGGTGTGGGACCACCTATAGTGATCGTGTAACACCAAGTACTGGATGCTTGTGTCTCCCATCATGGTTGTGCTTTTGCTTGTGTCGATGCCTGGGGAGATCTCGCGAGATCTTTGTCGTTATGCCATGATTTAGACCACTTATGGGCCTCTTTTGATTTTTGGAACACGCAAATTTTTATTGTTATTTGTTAGTCTGATTATCAAGCACCTTGTTATATTTCCTGTCTTTCAATTATTGCATGATTCTTGGATTGCCTTGTTTTTTTATGAATTACCGTTATATTTTTTTGGCATTACTTTCAATTTCTATCAGTTACTCACCGTCTAATTTGTGACGGTGAGTGCAGGTAGGGCAGGTGACAGCAAGGGAAAGGGACCGACGTTAGGTGACTTCCTCTAAGCGCTCCTCGGGGACGATTTCTTTTCTTGTTGCGTAGTATGTATTGCTTTTACTTATATATGTTGTTTTGAAACATTATGGATAGTGTTGGGTTGTGAGACTTGGATATCATGTATTTGCCTCCATCATACTGTGGTCACCAGGCTTTAAATGCTTATCTTGTATTCGGGGTTCCACATTATTAGTAAAATTCCTGATTTCCCTTGAGTTATTTATTGATTATATTTGAATTCCGCTGCGTATTGACTTGATAAACTTTATAATCTAATAACTCGTAACTTGAACTGTAAATGAACAAATTAAGGCTGATTAGGCACGTATAGACTCGTTGAGTACCGACTCGGGAGCCTATGCGAGTCTAAGCCGAACGTTCTCAATTGTTTTAAAAATTGGGGCCGTCACAAAGGTGAGGTAAAGGAAGAAAAAAAATGGAGTCCTAACATGGTTGTTCCAACATGGTTGATTTTTTTTTCTCAAAAAAAAAAAAGGTTGATTTTTAGGTTTTCTGATGTTGGTTTTGGTGATAATTTATTGGAAATGATAAATGATAATAGATTTTATTTTTAATTGTGTATTCCCCTTCCCAATGTCTCTCTGTTTTGATCCATACAACGTAGAGAGTTTCCTTGTTGGTTTAATAAAAATAATCTTTCTTTTTTTTTTTTCATTTTCTTTTAAGGACTCTGATAGGGGCTAGGTCTTGAAAGGAAGATAAGGGCAAAATAGTAGTAATAAAAGAAAAACAGCTATCTTTAACTTAATTCTTCTCATCTAGCTGCACGTGTAGCGCTAATTAGTTGCCACCTACTCAACTGTAACAACGACACAGAATGGGAATGCAGCATGGCTCCCATGCATCACGATCACCTATTTTTTTTTTATCTATATTTTAAAAATACATTATTTGTGGGATATATAAAATAAAAACTCATAAGGGTCAATGTTCATTGAGCGTAGAATAAATTTTTAGTCTCAATAAATAAATAATACTAAATAAAAGAAGTTTACATCTCCACCAACTAAATTTAATAAAACTAAAATAGTTTTTTAAAAATTAAATTTTAACACTAAACTTAACTATAAGTACGTGTACTAAAAATCGAGCAAAAAAAATCAGCCAAAAGATATTAAAACTATACCAATATGACGCGCTTTTACTATACATTATTTATATATAAAAGATATCAAAACGTGAGAAAATACGATACTTTTGGACCGGGTTCACAAGACAAAGTTGCCACTATATGCGCGAAAGATACATATAGATTTGCAGGTTATTTTTTCCCAAAAAAAGTAAGAATAAAATTGAGACAAACAATTCAAACTAGCATTTAACGATGACACTCTGCCTCAACTAGTGTCCAAAAATTTGGAGTTCCAACTGGTTTATTTTGAAAATAAATTTTTAGCCAAACACGACTTATTTGCTCGAATAGTTTATTATCTAACTTAAAAGCTAACTGAAAAACAAGTTTCTACTTATCAAACTAGCTAACTGTATATAACTAGAGTTTTACCTTTTAATAAGTCAACCCAACTCAAGTTTCAAGTTCGAATACTTGGTGGTCTATACCATTAAAAAAAAACATTTACACTAGCATTGTCCATAAGAAACGCGACGCACATTGAATGGTACAAATACAAGCAAGCTTTTGAGATAAGGCGGATTTCAGCACCTAAAATACAAGTATAAGTACCCCTTAAAGAAAAAAGGACGATTACAACCCTTAAAGTAAAAGAAGTTGAGGAATTCAACCCTCGTTAAGTTTTCCATCATCTCACCGTGATCTTGCTTATTTAGTGTGCTAAGGTGGACAGAAAGTGGGATCCACATATTTTAATTAGCAGAAAAGAAAAACATTATGTACGTATATTTAGATAAAAAAAAATATTTTTGTATTTTTTAAGAAAAAATATTTATATCTATTATGTGCACATGTACTCTAATTTGATGAAACAATGGTGGGTCCCACATGTGTACTAAAATATTATAAACTAGAAAAATAAATTTTAGGTGGTAAAATAGGTTGATGGTAATAAAGGAAGAGTGGGGGGCCAAGTGCAACTCGGTCTAAGCAATTTATTTTATTTAAAGAATACTATACGTGAAGCACAAAAAAAATATGTATTTTATAATTAAAAATATTTTTAATTAGATTAAAAGATCCGTATGAATTACAAAAAATAAAATAAAAAATTTATGACCATGAGCATCTCCACCTCCATGGGCTTGCCCTTAAAGTGAAATCAAGTGGATTTCAACCACTAGGTGAGCTAGCCCAAGAAAGACTAATGACAAATTTAAGTGAGCCCGAATCAAGAGGATTGCTCAAACTAAGCCCAATGATTTTATCTTTTTTTTTTATAAAATATTTTTTTATATTTTTTAATAATTCTTTTTTCTTGCAAAAAGAATTATTTAAAAAATATATCTTTACTCTTAAAATACAAAAAATTTAGAAAAATGTGAATTTTTTTGTAATCCACACGTATTTTTTAATCTATAAAACATTTTTAAAATAAAAAATGGTATATTTTAATTGTAAAATTTTTTTTATCGTGCTTCACATCTATTTTTTTGTAATAAAAAAAAAAATTAAATAGAGTTGAGCCGAACTTGGCTCCCAATCTCCCTTATAACCATCCACCCATTTTACCGCCTAAAATATACTTTTTAGTTTACAATGTTTTACTACACTTGTAAGACCTACCATCCTTCTACAGAATTGGGCCACATGTGCACATATATAACGGATAGAAATATTTTGTACATTTTTATCTATATATATATATATAATATTTTTCTTTTATGCTAATTAAAATATGTAAGCCCCACTTTCTGTCTACCTCATCACGTCATATAAGCAAGATAATGGTGAGATGATGAAAAACTTAACAAATGGCTGAAACTTCTTTTACTTTAAAGACCGAAAAGCCTCTTGCTAACTTTAAGGGTAATTCCTCCATGCACCCATTATTTATGTTTAGGGGTTGAAATCCCCTTTTCCGGAGCAAGCCTTTTTTTTTAATAAGAAAGAAATAACTTTTTACACTAAGGTGGCTTTCATTTCACACATTTTTGTGGGATTTGATGAACATCCAATAGAGAAGTGGAGTATATTTTTTTTCTTGACTAGTATATTTTAGGATTGCATACTTGTCTATATATTTATAAGCCTTCCATGCATCAATTATTTCACCCCTCAATTTCCCCTCATTGAGCCTCAAACCTCTAACTTACTCAAGTAACTGCACACCAAACCAATGAGCCACCTTTAAAAATAAAAATAAACAAACCATAATTTTAATCACCTTTTGAAAAAACTTCAAAATTTTTCTTCATTGCATTTTTGTTATGTACATGCACTACATGTAAAAAGAGATTACAAAAGGAAACAAGCCCTTCCATATTCCCTATTATTGAAGGCCAGGCCAGACCACTCTTGAAGTTCTGAACATCTCATTTCACCACAATTTTTGGGCCTCCATACTGCGCTCCAACGACAACCAAGTTCTCAGGTGGTACCTCTTCAAGCCATGCATATTCCTCTCTCCTCCCTTCAGATGTCAACTCTACAACACCAGTAAATTAAACAAACAGTTAAAAACATGTAATTGAAGGAACTCAACCAAAAGTGAACAAAAAAAAAAAAATTCAATCACCCAGTATGGCTAAAAAAAAAATGTCAACAAGCACCTGAACCGCCACTAAAGTCTTTTCCATTCCATCAAAGGTAATAGAGACATTATGCAACAATGCAACACAGACAAAACAAAAAGCAGTAACAATGAAGGCCAAAAGAAAACCAAAAAAGGGCGAATATGGGGGGACAAAACAGAGGTTTCCCTGATAGTCATTTGTACAAATAAGCAAAAACAAGGAGGGCCCATTGTCAATCAAGTCTTTTTTACTTTCCTTGTCATTGAAAGCATAATTACTGGTCTCATGTTCACACTCAATAAGGCAAGAACTAAAAAGGGAACCAACACAAATGGAGCTGAGCAGTAACAATTTTTAGTTTTTACCTGAAGAGCTTGATGGAGCAGAACAGTAAGGAAACTCTTTATAGTATGTGCAATGGCGACCTTCGCGATCAGAGTAAGGAGGGCCCAGGACATCCAACACTGCGCAGGAAGTCACGGCCGTGAAACAGTGCATGTTGCCCCCTGATGCTGGATACAGAATGGAAGTTTTACAAGGAGCAGTGAAGACGGTATCCGTATTTATCTTCGCCAATCGGGTCCCAGGAGGTTGGGCTGCACCCACAATGAAAAGCAGTAAATGAGATGATGCTCACCGTATGTAGTTGTATTTTGCTATGCAGAAACTAAAAAAAGAAAGTAGGGAAAACACAAATGAAACTTTTGACTTCCTTCTCAATGAATTGGCACAGACCACTCAAATGATTCCAAATATTAAATTCCCAATGGATGGTGTTGGACATCGAAATAGACTGTATTATTAAAAAGTAGCACTTTTAAAAATGCCAAAAAGATATAAAACACAATGGATAAGAAGTGACTGTAAGAATAGGGGTGATTTAGAGATGATAAGCAAATAACTACAACAAAGGTAAGAGCTTCGCCACTCAGATAATGACACAGAATAAAATAAAACTCTTAAAGGAAGAAAAGAAAAAGACTTACCATTTAGCTGGTCAAGATTCTCACTATTGGCATCATTCTTCGCACCAGTTTCCCAGTCGTATGATTTGATGTGCATTGAACCGAAGAGAATCTTGCTGAAGACCGTCATTCTGGGATGATTATGGAGGGGGATAACACCGGAGGGCGGCAAGCAAAAGATCCCAATCTGCGAGAGTGAATTAAAAACTCATTAGCAATGTGTAACCTAATAATACTTATTGCATGCGCCAAGAGATTACAACACACCGAGAACTTTTTGCATTCGTACAGATGCAGATACGTTATTGGAGGAACTCCCCCATTTTCGGGAGCCATGAAATATGGCATTTCTGGGGTCAGTCCGACGTCATTGGGTGTCATGCTATCTGCAAACAATGGTGAACTTATAAGTAACAAGAAAATAAAAATAAAAAAGAACAATTGAAAGAAGAATAAAAAAGGGAAGGAGAGGTATCAGTTAAGACCAGTGTATCAGACCACATGTAGTACAGACATGTGCATGTTATTGCCATTTTAGACATTACATGAACACATTCTTGATATATAGGAAAAATAAATATAGAGCATTTATGTTGAATGAATGAGCTTGGGAGTTTGGACTATGTTGGATACCCAGAAATGGCATGCATTGCTCCTTGCTAAACTACTTGCATTGACATACATTTTGCAATTAAGTCACACGTGTGATAATCAAAAGGTACAAAAGATTATTAAAGGTACAAGTTATAGAGCTCAAGAGATTGAATAGTCAAGTAACATATTCCCTCCAATCATTTTTTACAAGTCATTCTACAAAAATTGTGTCATAAAATATAAGTCGTTTTTGGAATTCTAGAGAACTTATGTACCTCTTTACTCATTTTACCTCTAAACATTTAATTGCAATTAATCACTTGTTCTCTTTTTTATTGGATCGGTGTAGTTAATCATGTTAATTAAATCATGGGCAAGAATGTAATTTTGAACACATAATTAATGATTTCCTTAATATTTGTGTTTTGTGTAAAACGACTTATACTATTGACCAAAGGGAGCATAAGAGAAAGATACATTGAGCTTCCTTCTTTAATCATATAGGCAAGTTATCACAGTTATAAATGTAAAATCAGTGAAGTAAAAAGGAAAACATTATCAAAATTGGCTCTATGATACACAATACATCGATAAGCAAACAAAATCCAGCAAATGCAGAATCCTGATTCTTATATTCGTGTCGAGTCTGACCTTCCAACTAATGCCTCCAACTAAGAAGCAACAAAACTATCAAATAAAAACGTCGAGCAACATTGGCTTACAAATGTCATAAGCGCTGCCGCTAAATCGGAAAGTAACAAACGATCACGAGATTTGCATTTATAAATGAATATAAATATAACAAAAAGCCGCGATGACGCCTGAAAGTCGCACACTAAGTCACACGTACATTGGCGTTATTGTCGGATGAATACACTGAAACGTGTGTAGGCGCATCGCAGATCCATCTAACAATATCCAATGTGTTTGTGATTTCGTGTGTGGATTTTAAGCGTGCCGTCGTGGCGTAGTATTGCTCGTGGCCAAATGCATGCATGCAGATATATCATATCTATATGTGTGTCTAAATTCACGTCATATGAAGGCTCCACATGGTCAGATACAATGTACCTCTTCAACACATCATATAATCTAAACTAGAAGGTCACAGTACAATAGGCCCAAATCAAATTATAATAATACTAAGATAAAATAAAGGGCAATATCTGCATAGCAGTTTGTGTTGGATCTATGCATCCAAGGCAGACACTAATTAATTAATTAAAACCCATTAAAAAATAAGGGTCGGGAAGAATGTATAATTTTTTTATTGAAATGACCACATTGTAAAATTATTCAGTTAAAGATTATATAAATAGAAGATCTCATACAACTAAGAACTCTAGGTGGATTTATTGCTCGTTTTTGGTGGTTTTATCAGGTAAACCACATTGATGGATTGTTAAAGTAGACATTGCCAATGAAGCAAAAGAGATTTCCAAATCTGGGTTTGAACAATTTTCATGCAAAGTTATTGAATCAATCAAAACAATGACTAATTAGCAAACAAAGTTCATCAATTCTCAATGTAAACAAAACAACACGGTCATTTTCAAAACCCCATATCGGAAACAACCTTTCATGCCCAAAATCAATCAAAAACACATCAAATGAACACAAATCCCAAGAAAAAAAAAACATACCCAAAACCAACTGAAGCCGCTGCACCTCTTTGGAACTCGGAATGAACCCAGCACCACCTCTAGCAAACACTTTCCTGCAAGTATTGTAAAGCATCTGAATCACACTCGCCTCCATCGCCGCCGTCTTCGTCGCCGCCGCCATCAAGGGCTTCTTATCCCTTCTCCGATTACTCTTCCTACTCCCCTTATCACCACCATCACTGTCACTCCTCTCGCTCTTCAATTCACAGATCTCCTTCTCCTTCTGCCCCTTCTGGTTATCAACCAATCCCGATTCAACCCTCATCACATCACCAAAAAAAACCCACCAAAATTTCAAAGTGGGCAGCTCGGAAACCTCAACAAAATCACAAAAAGGTCCGACCTGTTGATCAAAAACCCCTACAAACCCGCAAATTTTTCTGGGTCTTCGATGCCCTAGAAAAAAGTGCAGAACAAAAAGGGGGTGCTGTGATTCATGTGAATAGTAGTTTAATTGAGGCACTGTTTGGGAAGTGGAGCCCTGTTGAAGATGAAATGGTGATGATGGGGGAGGAAATTTCGATGAAGGAGAGAGCTAATGAGCTACAGAGAGAGTGGGGTTAGGATTTATATATAAGTTTGGTGTGGTGGTGTTGTTTTGGAAGGCAAAACCAAAACCAAAACCAAAACCAGGGGCTGTTGGCTGATTACAGTGGGCGGTTAGAGGGGCATTCAAAAAACAGGCGGATTTATTGATTTTTTTTTTGTGCTTTTAGTCTAAATAAATAGTGGTGATGGTTTTTGTATCTTTTTATTTATGAAAAATGTTATAATGACAAAGCAAAAGGCACGATGAAACCCACGACGCGTTATTGTTTATAATTAGTAGTAATATCTTGATACGAGGTGAATTTAATTGCTCTTATAGGTTGTGGTGCATTTTTTTTTGTGTGTGTTGTTGTCGTCGTAGGCTGATCGTTTTATTTATTTTAACTAATCTTTATTATATTTTTGTCTCTTTTATTTCTCTCCTTAGATGTTGCCTTGTATGGGCTATAGGATGTCACCAATGCCAACTTAGAAAGATTTTAAATAATTATGGGTTTGATTGAGGTCAAATTATTATAATCTTTATTTTATGATTTTATAAGAAATTATAATTAAATGGGGGCACTTTAAGTGGTCAAGTCAATGAATTGGATGCTTAATATTTATTTTAAAAAATATAAATATAAATAGATTTTTTACTCAATTAAACATGTATATCTAATATCCGTATTGATTAAGTCCCCAGTCGATTTAAAATCAAGCTAATTTAAGTTTTAGAACGAGGAGAGCTCTGACATTGATAAATTTTTGATGCCCCGAAATACCTTATATTCATATCAATTATGTAATTCTCTAGTCATTCAAGGTAAAAGATAATTGAAGTTCTAGAACGAGTAGCGCTCCAGCATTAATCATTTGTTGCACCCCAAATCTTCAATATTCATCTTAATATTGAGGAAACTTCTTATCGATCGGATTCAAGCTAATTAAAGCTCTAGAGAAAGATATAACTCTCGCATAGATGATTTTTCGGTGCCCCAAAATATTTGATAGCCATATCAATAGATTAAATCTCTAGTCGATTCAAAGTCAAGCTAATTGAAGTTTTAGAATGAATAGAACTCCCGCATTAATAGTTTGTTGCACCCCGAATCTTCAATATTCGTATTAATATTGAGATCTCCTATTGATCGGATTCAAGATAATTAAAGTTCAGAAAAAGGTAGAGCTATTTCATTGATAATTTTTTGATGCCCTGACGGCCCTCCTCGCTTATTGGTTGGTGTTGTTGTGGCTTTCCGTTGCCGACGGCCCTCCTCTCTCTCCCACTTATCCAAAATCATCTATCTTTCTTTCCTCTCATTTCATCTTCTCTCTGCCCCTTCGTCTCTCTCTCCTCGTCTTCATATTGCCCAACTCCCCCTTCACAAATTGGCCCATTATGTTCCAATCCACTTCTCTTCTTCCTGCTCCACACTATCCTCTCTTTTGTTCTCTCTTCCTCGATTTTCCTTTGTTAGTGCGAAGAGGAAGGGGATGGCATATTTAAGCGTGTTAACTCTGTAGAGGCTTAAAAGGAGATTTTTGGGAGTATCCCCGGTGTGCCTTATTCCTCGCTCGGCACTGTTAAATATAGTATATATTCTGTATATTGTTAGCCTCCTATTCTCTAGCCTATAATCAGTAGCATGATTCTAGGCTAGAGAATAGGAAGCGATCATGCTACTGATTGGTGTATATATTCCTACGATTGATAATGAGAAAGGGGGGTGGAAGATATTCTTTCATGGTATCAGCAGTCTAGGGTTTCTCGATCTCTCTCCGCTACGCCCTAACTGTAGATTTCCACCTTTTTTCACCTCCTAATTCTCTCTCTGCCGTGTTTCTTCACGGGCAACAATGTCTCAATCCAAAAACTTTCACCCAGCTCTTGCTATATCTAACATTATGAATCACATTCCTATTATTCTTGAGATGGAGAACGTACAATACTCAACATGGGCGGAGTTGTTTAAGGTTCATGCACGTTCGAACAGGGTCTTACATTACATCATCCCCTCTGATCAAAGCAAGGAGAAGGCTGCTGAAGGAGATGACGACATGTGGTCTACCCTTGATGCCATGGTCTTATCATGGATTTACGCCACGATTTTTCTAACGACATCTTGCACACCATTCTTGAACCAGATGCTACAGCAATGGAAGCTTGGAATCGTTTGCAGGACATATTCCAAGATAATAAGCATTCCCGTGCAGTCACTCTTGAGCATGATTTCTCCACCACTAAGATGGAACACTTTCCCAATGCCTCGGCATATTGTCAATGGCTTAAGTCTCTGGCCGATCAATTGAAAAATGTTGGGGCTCCGGTGTCCGACAATCGTCTTGTGCTCCAACTTGTCTCAGGTCTTACTGTTCCGTACCGTGGTGTGGGTACGATGATCCGACAAAGTAGCCCCCTTCCTTTATTTTATCAAGCCTGTTCAATGCTGACTTTTAAAGAGACCGAGTTAGCCAATGAGGCAACTATGGCTTCTGACTCCGCCATGGTAGCTGCATCAAATGAGGACGATGATTCTTCCTTTGTTCCTTCTCATACGGGACAAAGGAAGGGGCAGCAACAATCTGGCCGGAAGCAGAACAATCAGGGCCGAAAAAATTCAAGTGGCTGCGGCAATAGTGGAGGCAAGCACAACAAGGGTGGTTCTGGTGGTCGGTCCGGCAAGGGTCGCTCGCAAGGCCATCAGCAGCAGGCTTCAAATTAGGGGTGGTGTAACGGCCCGATTTTCAATGGCCGTTATTGATGACGTCATTGCGGACGTGGACGCTAGCGAGGACGTACGTGGGCCCCACAGCGAGGCTGGAACGAGTTTGGAATAGGTATACAGTCCGTTTTGTATGCTTGTTGTGGTAAAATGTGAAAAAAAAAATAGTAAATTGGTGGGCGCCTAGTGACACGCGGGGTCGTGGTCGACACGCGTGGGTGATACGTTAGTGTGCACGCCCGAGTACGCTCGTCGGCGCGCACGACGAAATTTTAGGCGCGAAAATATAGGTGAGTGTATATATTTATATATATATATAGGTAAATTGATATATATATATATATATAAATATATATGGTAAATCAGAAAAAAATAAAATAGAAAATGTAAAATTACCAAAAAGGGTATTAAAGGAAAGAAGGAAAGAAATAGACATGAGGGGCATTTTGGTCATTTTACCCAAAATTGTTGATAAACACCACCGACACTCATTTTCTCACAATTTGATCGATCGAGAGGAAGATTGGGAGGAAGAAGAGGAGAAAGGAGGAAGAGAGAGATCGAGGGATCGGGAGCTCGTGGGATCGAGGAGAACAAGGTGAGTTGGTGTTGTGTTGTTGATGTTGTATGTTGTTGTGTGTGTGTCTTGTTTGTGGTGATGGTGGTGATGGTGATTCGGTGGTGATGGTGGGAAGGGAAACTCGAGAGCTCGGACGTCCGAGGAGGGAGACGACAATCGTCTCCCCAATCTCCTCTCCCTCTCCCTCTCCTTCTCTTCCATGTAAAAAAAAAAAAAAAAAAAAAAAAAAAAAAAAAAAAAAAAGTGAAAACAGAGGCGGTGTCGCGCCTCGTTTGGGGAGGAAGACGACCCAACCGGGTCGGGCCGACCCGCCCGATCTGGGCGGGTCGGGCGACCGGTGGGCCGGTTCGGTTGGGCCGAACCGGACCAGTGAACCGGTCCGGTTCAAACCCAACTCAATTCAAAAAAAAAAAAAAAAAAAAAAAAAAAACAAAACAGTTTGGAAAAAAAAAGAAAAAAAAAAAAAAAACTGGAAAATTCATAGAAAATTCAGATAAAATAGGAAAAATTAGAAAAAAATATATTTTGATCAAATAAAGGAAATTTGGGATTTTCTCGGAATGTTGACGAGATAAAGTCGGGGTTTTAGCCTCGAAAAATGAAAAATTGACATAATATATCAAATTGAAGCTAATTTAATGAAAAATGGTCTTAGGTACAATTCGGGTGATAATTTGAATTGTCGAGTGCTATTGGAGCTGAGCGAGGTTTGGTTTGGGACGAGGAGTGCGATATAGGTGCGTAAACCCCAACAGAAACACATTTGAGTATTTAATTCTTTCAATTCTTGCATATACTGTTGTTGTTGCTATACATACTCATGAGGATCATGTGTTGGTCTGGTTGTCGATGGGTGTTGGATTTGTTTTCTCTATCGGAGTTTATTCGGGACGATTGTGGCACGTGATCAAGCATGCTAGATTGTAGCACGTGTACTTGCGCCGCCGGTGGATTGTGATCCGAGCCGCGGGGTGCACGTGTTCGGTGGGTTTGTGATTTGTTCCGGTCACCGTTAGTAGTTCGGATGTGGTTTAGACTTGATGTGCTCAGTCGGGGTCATCCGAATCTACGAAGTATGATCTAGTATGTGAGATTGCATTCTACTTTTGTCTGGTTTTATCGTAATTGTTGTAGAGCATATTGTTGGCATTATGATTATTCGTTGATCATCTTGCATGCTTGTTACCTACACATGCGGGGTTTTATGGTCGCCCATACTCTTTGCATGTGTAGCTAACGTTAATTATTGGCTTCGAATCTGTTATTATTTACTCGATGGTTTTCTTTGGGAGTTTACTCACTTTGGACTCGTCACCGTATGTGTTGGGTGATTTGAGTGCGGATTTGATATGTGAAGGAGGCAAGGAGACACTTAAAGATTATCTCGTGATCGAAGACGGAGACTACTCCTCTTATATGCGTAGTTGGTTGTATGTATTTATTTGATTTATCTTTGGGTTTGGGATTTGAGAGATGGGTTGCATATATTTTGATATTTTGAGGATCTTGGATGATATGTATAGGATTTACATTTGGTATGGTTTCCACTTAGGCATTATGCTCATAATTTACATGATAAATCTTTATGTGGTTAGTAAATATTCCATTGCGTAATTTGAGGTTATATGATATTAAAGGAAATAAAGTTAACTCATAACATCAAAGTTAACCGAAAATTGATTAATAATGGATAATTGGGCGTGGGACACAGCTGGCGGTGACATGGGCAGTTGTGGGCCCGCGTGGCCTCCCGTGGCGGACCAATGTGGAAATTGGGGCCGCCACAATTTGGTATCAGAGCCTAGGTTTGCAGAGCATAGGGAATAAATTTGTGGGTTTATTGATAACTCTGATACCGCCACAATTTGGTATCAGAGCTTAGGTTTAAGGAATCTAAATTGAAGAGCCTAGGGAATGGAATAGGGATTATAGCTAGCTTTGATATGGCTATATTTGGAGATTGAACAATAGTATAAACTCAATGAATAAACTTTAGATGTGGAAACCACAAGTGAATGATTAAAGGCTTAGTTGGGA
Source organism: Stephania japonica (assembly GCA_039657345.1). Classification (NCBI taxonomy): domain Eukaryota; kingdom Viridiplantae; phylum Streptophyta; class Magnoliopsida; order Ranunculales; family Menispermaceae; genus Stephania; species Stephania japonica. The sequence goes on from CM077561.1 coordinate 40,357,091, forward strand.
AGTGATGTGAGGCGGGTAAATTTAGGAAATTACATATGCGTATGTTTTGATTGTGTACTATATATTATACGCGTATATACTGAGTCTGATCCACTGCACGTTGGTTGTGCAGTTTAGGATGGACGGACAGGCTCCCTACTACTCCGCCACTTCTCAGCCAGAGGTTGGAGAGACTAGTGATCATACCACTAGTGACGTGGCTGATTTGCGAGCTATGATTCAGAGGCTGACTGAGCAGCAGTTGATTCAGCAAGAACAGCAGCTATTGCAGCAAGCTCAGATGGCTGAGTTGATGGAGTACATTCGGAGCTCGAGGACGCCAGCAGTAGCCCACTGCTGAGCGTGCTGCACCTGTTACCACTCAGACCGCATTAGCACCTGGCATTGTTGCTACTGCACAAGCTGGGTCGAGACGATTATAGAGAGGGTTGAGCCTGTGGTAGTACCAAGAGAGACTACGGTGGTGACACCCACCATCGGAGGAAGCAACGAGGTAGGGACTTCGATCGCTAGGAGTAGGATGTCGAAAGCAGCGAAGATGGTGAAGGATTTTATGAGGTTTAACCCTACGTACTTCACGGAGTCGGTGATCCCGAGGTTGCGGGACGTTGGTTGATGACTCACGACGACTACACCGATTGTTGGAGGTACCCGAGGTAGATCGAGCGCGTATTTCGTGCTATTGTTTGAGAGGTCGGTTTGCGCAGTTTGGTGGACCACCTATCTTGATATACATGGTACGCCAGCGACTTGGGGAGAGTTTAGGCAATTATTTTTGGACGAGTATATTCCTACCGAGGTGCAGTTACGATTGAGGGAGCAGTTCTTGAGTTTGCGACAGGGGACCATGTCAGTATCACAATACATGGACCGATTCCGGTATCTCATGATGTATGCTATGGATGTGGCTAATACGGAGAGATTACAGATCTATTACTTCATCAGAGGCCTGGATGAGAGGATTGGTGGGGTGATAGTCGCGACTGGTGCAGAGACACTACAGATTGTTTATGACAGAGCATTGGCTCGCGAGACGTATTTACGACACGGGTTGAGCTTGGAGATGGGTTTGGGTGAGTTCTTGGTCTGATCATAGACCGAAGAGACAGAGAAATCAATCTAGCAGTCAGGAGCAGGATTTTCGAGCACGCAGAGTTCGCTGGCAGTTGGATCATGATTTCAGTGACGATCGTGATTCGAGGGATGATCAGTACTACTATAATGGCGGGCCAGATAGATTGGAGTCGCGAGGACGACCAGGACCAGACTGATGATCAATTCAATGATGACGATCGCCAGGTGGTACATGAGATTGTACCTATACCGATACAGCAACTGAGACAGTCGTACAGACAGAATCAGGATCAGAGGAACCGGAGTTGTGGTCAGCGCTCTGAGGACCGACAGTCTGGAGGCAGGGACAGACGTAAGTGTTATCGGTGCGGACAGAGAGGTCACATCAGTGTGAATTGCCCTGGAGCCTCTCCAAAGATCGAGATTCCACTGACCGGGAAGAGAGTTCACATTATAGTACCGCCATCAGAGAGACGACCCGACAACATGTGTAGGGTACGTTGTTTCATTAGTCTTTTTTTTTATGCATTCGTTGCATATAGGCTGGTTAGTTTATTTTTGAACCAGCATATTCTAGTTGATGTGTTCACTAGGGTTATTGTGAGACTAGTTGATGTGTTCACTAGGGTTATGGTGAGACTAGTTGATGTGTTCACTAGGGAGATTGTGAAACTGGTAGATGTGTTCACCAGTAGGTTGTGAAACTGGTTGATTAGTTCACCAGGAGTCCATTTGCAAGCTGGTTGTTGTGGAATTGGTTTATGTGGTTCACCAGGGACCTAGTCGATGTGTTCACCAGGGATTTGGTTGATATGGACTGGTTGATGAGTTCACCAGGGATTTATTTGTACACCAGGAGTGAGTGGACGATCGGTTGATCGGTTCACGATCGCAGAGTTGATTTGTTCACCTAGATTGAGGTTGATTTGTTTGCCAAAATTTGGGGTTGATTAGTTCACCAAAAGTGTTAGTGGAATAGTGATTGATTAGGTTGGCTACATTTGTTTAGATTAGTTGACACGATAAGTAATTGTATCTACGTTGTAGTTCTCGAGACGAGATATTAGTTATCTCAAATTTCGAGACGAAATTTCAAATTAGTTGGGAAGAACCGTAACGGCCCGATTTTCAATGGTCGTTATTGATGACGTCATTGCGGACGTGGACGCTAGCGAGGACGTACGTGGGCCCCACACAACAGGTGGAACGAGTTTGGAATAGGTATACACGTCGTTTTGTATGCTTGTTGTGGTAAAATGTGAAAAAAAAAATAGTAAATTGGTGGGCGCTAGTGACACGCGGGGTCGTGGTCGACACGCGTGGGTGATACGTTAGTGTGCACGCCCGAGTACGCTACGTTCGGCGCGCACGACGAAATTTTAAGCGCGAAAATATAGGTGAGTGTATATATTTATATATATATATAGGTAAATTGATATATATATATATAAATATATATGGTAAATCAGAAAAAAATAAAATAGAAAATGTAAAATTACCAAAAAGGGTATTAAAGGAAAGAAGGAAAGAAATAGACATGAGGGGCATTTTGGTCATTTTACCCAAAATTGTTGATAAACACCACCGACACTCATTTTCTCACAATTTGATCGATCGAGAGGAAGATCGAGAGGAAGATTGGGAGGAAGAAGAGGAGAAAGGAGGAAGAGAGAGATCGAGGGATCGGGAGCTCGTGGGATCGAGGAGAACAAGGTGAGTTGGTGTTGTGTTGTTGATGTTGTATGTTGTTGTGTGTGTCTTGTTTGTGGTGATGGTGGTGATGGTGATTCGGTGGTGATGGTGGGAAGGAAACTCGAGAGCTCGGACGTCGAGGAGGGAGACGACAATCGTCTCCCCAATCTCCTCTCCCTCTCCCTCTCCTTCTCTTCCAAAAAAAAAAAAAAAAAAAAAAAAGAGTGAAAACAGAGGCGCTGTCGCGCCTCTGTTTGGGGAGGAAGACGACCCAACCGGGTCGGGCCGACCCGCCCGGCTCTGGGCGGGTCGGGTGACCGGTGGGCCGGTTCGGTTGGGCCGAACCGGACCGGTGAACCGGGTCCGGTTCAGCCCAACTCAATTCAAAAAAAAAAAAAAAAAAAAAAAAAAAAAAAAAGTTTGGAAAAAAAAAAAAAAAAAAAAAAACTGGAAAATTCATAGAAAATTCAGATAAAATAGGAAAAATTAGAAAAAAATATATTTTGATCAAATAAAGGAAATTTGGGATTTTCTCGGAATGTTGACGAGATAAAGTCGGGGTTTTAGCCTCGAAAAATGAAAAATTGACATAATATATCAAATTGAAGCTAATTTAATGAAAAATGGTCTTAGGTACAATTCGGGTGATAATTTGAATTGTCGAGTGCTATTGGAGTGAGCGAGGTTTGGTTTGGGACGAGGAGTGCGATATAGGTGCGTAAACCCCACAGAAACACATTTGAGTATTTAATTCTTTCAATTCTTGCATATACTTGTTGTTGTTGCTATACATACTCATGAGGATCATGTGTTGTCCGGTTGTCGATGGGTGTTGGATTTGTTTTCTCTATCGGAGTTTATTCGGGACGATTGTGGCACGTGATCAAGCATGCTAGATTGTAGCACGTGTACTTGCGCCGCCGGTGGATGGTGATCCGAGCCGCGGGGTGCACGTGTTCGGTGGGTTTGTGATTTGTTCCGGTCACCGTTAGTAGTTCGGATGTGGTTTAGACTTGATGTGCTCAGTCGGGGTCATCCGAATCTACGAAGTATGATCTAGTATGTGAGATTGCATTCTACTTTTGTCCTGGTTTTATCGTAATTGTTGTAGAGCATATTGTTGGCATTATGATTATTCGTTGATCATCTTGCATGCTTGTTACCTACACATGCAGGGTTTTATGGTCGCCCATACTCTTTGCATGTGTAGCTAACGTTAATTATTGGCTTCTGAATCTGTTATTATTTACTCGATGGTTTTCTTTGGGAGTTTACTCACTGGACTCGTCACCGTATGTGTTGGGTGATTTGAGTGCAGGATTTGATATGTGAAGGAGGCAAGGAGACACTTAAAGATTATCTCGTGGATCGAAGACGGAGACTACTCCTCTTATATGCGTAGTTGGTTGTATGTATTTATTTGATTTATCTTGGGTTTGGGATTTGAGAGATGGGTTGCATATATTTTGATATTTTGAGGATCTTGGATGATATGTATAGGATTTACATTTGGTATGGTTTCCACTTAGGCATTATGCTCATAATTTACATGATAAATCTTTATGTGGTTAGTAAATATTCCATTGCGTAATTTGAGGTTATATGATATTAAAGGAAATAAAGTTAACTCATAACATCAAAGTTAACCGAAAATTGATTAATAATGGATAATTGGGCGTGGGACACAGCTGGCGGTGACATGGGCAGTTGTGGGCCCGCGTGGCCTCCCGTGGCGGACCAATGTGGAAATTGGGGCCGCCACAGGTGGGCTCCGTCTCCTAATTGGGGTTGGCCTCAATGGGCTGCTCCTCCTTGCCCCATGCCTACTCAAGGCTGGGCTCGTCCACCTGCTCCAACCCGTGGGCCTGGGGTATTGGGTCCTCGCCCCCAACAGCAAGCCTACCAGGCTTCTATGGCTCCATCTTTCAATGGGCAGTCTGGCTCTTATGCTCCTATGGACATTGCATCCGCTATGCACACCATGGCTCTAAATCTACCCGATTCATCTTGGTATATGGACACCGGTGCGGCATCACATATGACCTCCTCAAACGGTAATCTCTCGTCTTATTTTAATTTGAGCAATCATAATATTGGTATTATTATCGGAAATGGTCATTCAATTCCTATTCGTGGTTATGGTCATACATGTTTGCCCCTCCCCTAATCCTCCCTTGTCGTTAAATAATGTCCTTCATGTTCCCTAAATAATCAAAAATCTTATTTCTGTTAGGAAATTCACTACTGATAATTTTGTATTTATTGAATTTGATCCTTTTGGGTTTTCTGTGAAGGATTTTCAGACGAGGACGCCTATCATGAGGTGTGATAGCCAGGGTGATCTTTATCCTCTCAACTCTATTTACAATCATGCTACTCCATCAACCTTTGCAGCCATCTCTTCCTCACTTTGGCATGATCGTCTGGGTCATCCGGGTGCTCCTATTTTAGATGATCTTAGGGCCAATAAAAGCATTGATTGTACTCGAAACTCTACTTCTAGTATTTGTCGTTCTTGTGTGTTCGGAAAACATATTAAGTTACCTTTTGTGTCTTCTAGTTCCAGTCCGTCTTTACCTTTTAATATAATTCATAGTGATATTTGGACCTCTCATATTCTAAGTTCTGCAGGGCATAGATATTACTTGTTATTATTGGATGATTTTTCAAATTATTTATGGACTTTTCCTTTGGGTCAAAAGTTTGAGGTCTATGAAAAATTTTTGATTTTTAAAGCTCATATTTTTACCCAATTTGAACGTAATATTAAAACTATGCAATGTGATAATGGGAGGGAATTTGATAATGGACCATTTTTGAATTTCTGTAAGAAAAATGGAATGTCTTTTCATCTCTCTTATCCTCACACCTCTCCTCAAAATGGGAAGGCCGAACGAAAAATTTGATCTATCAATAATATCACTCGTACTCTACTTTCTCATGCATCCCTTCCTCCTTCTTTTTAGCATCATGCATTACAAAATGGCGACATACCTTCTTAATATACTTCCGAGCAAACTTTTGGGTAATATTTCTCCCCTTCAAATACTATATCAATGGATTCCTACATATTCTCATCTTCGGTTATTTGGGTGTCTATGTTATCCTCTTATTCCTTTCACCAAAATCAATAAATTACAAGCTCGGTCGACTCCTTGTGTTTTTTTGGGTTTTCCACCTAATCATCGTGGCTATAAATGTTATGATTTATCATCCCGACAAATCATCATTTGTCGTCATGTCCGTTTTAATGAGAATGTGTTTCTCTTTGTGTCATTACATAACCCATCATCACATACATATGATTATTTGGATAATGGTCTATCTCCTTATGTGCAAAATCATCTTCAAGAGTTTGCTACTCCTTCTTCCCATACGCTAGCCCAGGCCTACACACCTGCCAACCAGATCCAGACCCAGTTTCACCTGGCCTAGCAGACCTACACTTCCCAATTATTAACCAAGCAACTCCTACTCCCACTATTCCTCTTCCTAAGCCCACTATAGTCACTAGAAGTCAGCATGGTATTTTTAAACCCAATCCAAAATACCAAGCTTTACATGCTACAGTTTCAAGGTCTCCTTTGCCTAATCCGGTGGCAGCTCTTCGTGACCAGAATTGAAAAATGGCCATGGATGGTGAATATAATGCTTTTATTACAAATAAGACGTGGGAATTGGTGCCCCGTCCACTTGATGTTAATGTTATTCGGTTTATGTGGATTTTTACTCATAAAGTTAATTCTAACGGTGATTTTGAGAGGCATAAAGCCCGTCTTATATGTGATGGAAAAACTCAATAGGTTGGCATTGATTGTGGTGACACTTTTAGTCCAGTTGTGAAGCCGGCAACTATTCGTACTGTTCTTAGCATTTCTCTATCTAAGGCATGGTCAATTCATCAGTTGGATGTCAAAAATGTCTTCCTTCATGGTGAGCTTCAGGATACAGTTTATATGCATCAACCATTGGGGTACAGGGATCGTACCCATCCAGATTATGTGTGCCTATTACGTAAGTCATTGTATAGACTTAAGCAAGCTCCCCGGGCTTGGTATAAGTGTTTTGCTAATTTTGTTACATCTGCTGGTTTCACTAATAGTAGATGTGACAACTCTTTATTCATTTACAGCAAGGGGTCAGATATGGCTTACATTTTATTATATGTTGATGATATCATTCTTACTGCTTCTTCCCATGCTCTCCGGTGGTCCATTATGGATCTTCTTAGTTCTGAATTTGCTATGAAGGATCTTGGTCCATTGAATTATTTTTTGGGTATTGCGGTTACTTGACATATTCACAGCGCAAATATGCCGAAGAAATAATTGAGCGTGTAGGAATGTCAACATGTAACCCGTCTGCTACTCCAGTTAACACTAAGCCTAAGGTTAGTGCTACTTCTAGTACGGCTTTTGATGATCCTACTCTGTATTGGAGTCTTGCAGGGGCTCTACAATATCTCACTTTCATCAGGCCAGATATTTCTTATGCCGTCCAACAAGTTTGCCTCCATATGCATGATCCGAGGGTTGATCATATGTCTGCTCTCAAACGGATTATTCGATATGTTCAGGGTACTTTGGATCATGGTCTTCATTTGTACCCATCTTTTTTTCTACTCTGGTATCTTACACTGATGCAGATTGGGGTGAGTGCCCTGATATGAGGAGATCTACATCCGGGTATTGTGTGTTTCTGGGAGACAACTTGGTCTCATGGTCTTCTAAACGTCAACCCATATTGTCTCGTTCTAATGCCGAGGCCGAATATCGTGGGGTGGCAAATATGGTTTCCGAATCATGTTAGCTCCAGAATATTCTCTTAGAGTTACATTGTCCGATTAAGAATGCCACTTTAGTATACTGTGACAATGTAAGTGCTATTTATTTGTCGGGTAATCCAGTTCACACCAACACGTACTTTCTCTAACAATATTCGTCGAGTGTGAGCATGGCCGATCAGTGGTCACGGCCAGAGCCGAGTGGATCTTGTACTTTCGCACCAATGTCTATTGTTGAAACTGGTTTGCCACAACGTTGACGACTCTGGATGGTGGAGGTTTTCTCCTCTCTCTCGACGATGTAATTGTTGTTGTTCACAACAAGGATTAGCCTTGTATTTAGTTATATTGTTCTATAGTTTTGTTGGGTAATTTGTTAGGGTTTGGTTTTAGCCGGTGTGCAGCGGGGAACGATGTTGGGTTTTTTTGTCTTGTTGTTCCCTTTCGAGGGCGATTGCCCTCCTTGTGAGTTTCTTGCCCCCTTTATGGAGTTGTTGCACTCTTCATGAGAATGTTGTTCCAAGGTTTAGGATTGTAAAATCTATTATCATTGGTGTAATAGATTGTTGTACCCGTTTTGGGTGTTCGAAACATGAATACAACAAATTTGACAAAAAAAAGTATTGAAGCTAATTAAAGCTCTAAAAAAATATAGGTAGCTAATCGATCGGGTTGTCTTTTACAAATTTAAGAGCAAGGTCTAAGACTCCAAGCCAACTTGATCTAATTGATCTTTCACAAGAAATATGAGAACTCCAAAACGTTGAATTGAGGGGACACCAAATCATCTCTTTTAGTCATATAATACATGCAAGTTCTTGTTTACCAGCTGGGTATCAACAAAAGAAAAAAAAATCCTTGTTCACTAATAAACTGTTTTCTTCCGTTGGAAAAGAAAAAAGAATTAAAGTGATGTTTTTTTTATAACCACAGGTATCCGCATCCGTCCCATACAACTAATCAAATAGATTCAAGTAAGTCCCACCAAACTCATTGACTAAGAGAAATCACCAAAAAATAATTTCATTACATGTCAACGTAAGGACTTAAACACACGACTCCCTTACGAAGAAATCCTCGTATAATATATGCGCCACTCCACCACCACTCCTAGGTATAAAGTGATATTCTTTTTGACACTATATAATTAATGAAAGGAGCACTCTCAGCTTTATAACAGACGAGATGTTGAAAGTGCTGAAGCAAATAATCGTCTCTTGTCCTTTAAGAATTAAATTTAAACAGACGCTTGTCATCCTTGCATGCAAAGTAAAATATTCTTTGGTGATCAATCTACAAATAACACATGTATGCGTGCCTTAGAGATTGTCAAATTGTTTATGAAAATATATATATTCGCGTAAATTATTTGAAATTGATTGGGTGACACGTTTTCTCATACATACAATTTTTTTTTTTTCTTTTTGCTTAAAACTACCCGTATTCAAACTAGGCAGCGGCCAAAATAACTCCAATTTCTGCTACAAGGACCTCAGCTTTGTGAAATTACTCAATTACCTCTTTATATAAAAGAATTTTTATTCACCCATACCCCACTTAACTTTCTCTCAAATTGCACTTATCAAATACTTAAATCCGATGAAATCTGAGCAAAACTACATGGATTTGACGTCGTAACTGCATTATCTTTTTCTTTTTTGGTAGGACATTTATCATATCTTTTAGTGCCAATTTTGATATTTTTTTTGGATTTTTTTTTTTCTTTTGAGTCGTTTTGTTTGTGAATTTACTTTTAGGTTTAAGGCTTCGAGTTGAAGTTTGAGTTTTACATTTTGGATACAAAGCTTTGATGGAATCAAAAATATTAAGTGATTTCGAGCAAAACCTACTTTTTTTTTTACCATTTTCATGTATTTTTCGGGAGTTTTGAAGTTTTTTTTTTCATTCTGGTCGCCCGCGAGTTTCGGACTTACATGGTCGAAACCTCTAAAAAGGTTTTCAGTTTGATCCATCCGTCATCTATTGAGACCGAGTTATCTTCGCATTATCGTTTGGAGTTGGTTGAGACCTCTAAGGAGGTATCGTCCCTGTGTGTCTGACTCTTTAGAGGCTTCATATCAGTTCGTCCGAAACCCGCAAGCGACACTTCTTCAAAAGTGGGGTAAGGGTAATAGGGTGAGCAAGAGTATTTTTAAAATTTTAAAAATAAAAGTGGAATAAACTAAGTAAAAAAGTAGGATACACGAAGCAAAGATTCAAAATTGGGCCCGTTTAGCCGTTGCCTTCAAACTATCCAACTATGTAGGCTGGGTTGAAGCGGCCTAATAGTATGGTATGAGATTTGAAATTAAGAAGATATGAGTTCAAACCTTAATGGGTACAAAATTATTTCTTTTATATCAAAAAAAAAAATCCAAACATGTACTATGAATTTGCCCCGAGTTACATATTGTAGAGTAGAACTCGAACTTGAGTAGTAATTGATTAAGAGACAACAATCTAGTACTTTCAGTCAAGACTCGCGCCAACGAGGCATTGGTACTTTGGTATATATATACATTTTTTTGATGTTCTACACTTTTAATAATTAGAAAGGAAAATAATAACCTAACATTTTAGGAGGCATTGGTAATTTTGGGTTGGCTTTGCCCCTGCACACATCCCAATCAAATCTACATCATTATGTAGTAAATGTGTGTCTTTTAGAATGCTAGATTGATTGTTGCCAATTAGAAATTCAAAGTTTGATGTTAGAAATGCACATGTACCATATTATCCTGTGGGAGTTTGGGTACCCGTCACCCAGTAAATAAATTATCGGGCTTTGGTAGTCATTTTTAACAAAAGTCCAAGCTCGCTTTCAAGTAGGCTGGGCTTGGACCACCTTAAAAAGTCCAAGCCCGACCCTATCCGCCCGAATACAAGTTAGTAACTAAAATATTTAAAAATAATCAGTGTTATAGGTGAAATTTGATCTTAGGACATAATGGTCACATTAGGTAATCCTTACTATTTGAACCACTTTTTTTTCTATGCATAACAAAAGAATATATAATATATACGTAGAAACACAAAAGTTATTGAAAAAGTCCATTAAAAATTTATTAATTGAATATACATAATTTATTTTATATTTTTAATATTTATATATGGGCTTGTGGGTTGGGCTTAGGCCTATGTGAGGCCCACATATATATATGGTGGGTTGGGCTTGGGCTAAGGTTCTTAGGCTCGGACCCGGTTGGGTTAGGCCCGAGTCCGACCCATGAATTGGTCTACATGTAGGGGATCAAAAGGCCAAATGGTCAAAAATATCTTAACCTTTATGAGTTCTATCAATTATATCTTAACCTTTGGAATTTTTTTTTTGGTAGGACTAACATTTGGAATTTATCGATTATATTATAACATTTTCAATTTAGTATCAATTCAATCATCAACAAATTTGACTACATTTTTCCTTCATAATATGTGCCCACACTTCATTCTCTTCAACTTCCTTATAACACCTTAAGGATTTATTCATATATATGCATTAAAGTTCAGAATTCATGATAAATATACATCTTCATGTATATAATATATATATTGTGTGTACATATATATGCCTACTCAGAATCACATACATAATTTTGGAACTTAGTCATTTTATTAAATTAAATAACTATGGGTAACCTTCTAATAAGTTAATTTATGTCATTTTCAAATGAATATATACATATAATTTTTAACTTTATGGGTGATCTATGAATAACTAAATTTTAATTAGAGTATTAATGTATCATATATTGATTTATAACTTATTATTTTTGTGAGTCTAATAACTAAATTTTAATTAGAGTATTAATGTATCATATATTGATTTATAACTTATTATTTTTGTGAGTCTTTGTAAACTTAATTCAAATATGGGGCTTAAAAGATTTTAATGTAAATTGATCAATGTAGATGATTGTTAAGAGAAACGTTAGAAGATTTAAGTAGATTTCAAAGAAAAAGTGCTTCAAATTAATTAAGGATAAATTGATACTAAATTAAAAATGTTATGATATAATTAATAAATTTCAAAGGTTATGATATGATTGATACAACTTGTAAAGGTTAGGATATTTTTTTTTATCATTGGGCCAATTTGTTATGGTTGCCTTCTTTTTGCTACACGATTGTTATGACACACATGGAGATTTGTACACACATTAAGATGCAAGAATCAAACGAACCATAACACCAAAAATATAGCAAAAACTAAGTATAGCAGATTTTTTTTGGTTTTTGACGTCGTGGTATCTAATGTCAACCGCCGCACTAACTAATCCACGCTCGAGCACTCTCGGACCTTATATGAAGACATATTTTTTTAATATTAATTAAGGAAGGGTACAATATTATTTTATGTATACAAAAGAATATAAGTCTAGCTAACGAAACCCCACCGTTTACTTAGGGCACCCTAACAAAAAGTCAAACTTAAAAAAAGTCCTATTCTACTATAAAATGGCTCTTATGCCTCTCATTGCGATTAGTACATCCCTCTACCCTTTCCTCTCGTTTTGTGTACCTCACCACTATCTCTCCGCATACTCTCTTCTTATGATTTGTAGAGCATCATCAAGTGGCTCAGCCTCGCAGATCGGAGTCTCTTGTTGGAGAGTTAATCGTCGAGCCCACCGAACTTTTAGTTGGAGAGTCGGTCAAACCCTGTTGAAACTTTGATTGGAGTTTGTCGGAACCCATCGAACCTTTAGGTCGGCAGTTATTTGTCAACCAAATTTTCACTAAAGAGGTTCGGTTGGACAACACCGAACCTAGAAGATAAGACTCAGTCATATGTCAGCTGAACCTAAAATAGATGTCTCGACTAAGGTTTTGAAGTTGGGTGCTTCGGTTGGGATAAAGGGATATTTTGGTAAAAATATGGGATGTCCTCATAAATTGAGATTTATATATGGGGTACCACGTATAATTAGGGTGCACTAAGTAACGGTGAGGGGTCTTAGCCAGGCTCAAGAATATTGGCACCTAATTAATACAATTTTTGCAAAATAAGACTTTCATTAATCTATTAGTAGCTCAATACATGTCTGATATATAATCAATTGTCATAATAAAGATACATTCATTCCTTAATTTTGTTTGTTCAAAAGAACGGATCTGACTGCTATCAATTTAAATGGCTATCAAAATTGAAAATGCCTAGGTGAGATCTCATCATCCAGAACTCATCAATTCTTAACATTAGTGCCATCCATCGTTGCTTCCAAATAAATCATTTCAAGTTTAATGCATGTTTATTAAATTCAAATATCCCATTCAATTTTTTACTACAATATATTTGATTATATGTGCTAGTTATGAAATTTATTTAAGGCACATGATCTTAATTAGGATTCACAATCTGGTCTTACGATCCTGATGATCTTAAGGAACACTTAATCGATCTCACTCGAGATCTTGATCTTGACAACCTTAATCAAGGCTAAGAATCATTAACAATATAAAGTGACTCAATGGTTTGGTATGAGTTTTAAAAGTAAAAATTTATGGGTTCAAATCTTAGTGAGTGCAAATTATTTATTTCTTATTAAGAAAAATGAAGTGGCATGAGAGAAAAATTATTGAACGAGGCTAAGAGTCCAATTCACACTGGCTTTCTCAAGAAAAAAAAAAAAGGATAAAAAAAACATTGTACTACGTGATTTGAGGTGAATGTTAAAACATATGCATTATTCAAGGTTTTTGGATGAACACATGCATTCAAGTTGAACACAACTGTGTGGGCGTGCAGACGGTTAAGCCGTTGACCGTTTTATAGTTTCAAAGACGACGAACCTCGAATATGTTGATGAAGATAGATCTCATAGAAGTCATAGAATGGGAACACCTCGAAAGTCGAAATGTTGGACTGTCGCCCTTGGGCTGTTTCTTTCTTCATCAGTCATGCATCGTCCTCCCCATTCATCTCCATTCATCAATACATTACATCATTTCATTTTGGTACAAAAAAATATTTAAAATACTATTTCCTTCCTCAACCCTTCGTACCAAATAAAAATATTGTAAGAATCTTTATTTTATTAATTAGTTTAAAAATTTTAAAGTGACACCACAAGTGAATAATAAATAATAAAAAAGTGCCCACTTTTGCTCCCACACAATTTTAACGTGAGGCTGGCGTTGGGTTAGAGAGGCCAACCCAATCCCTATCACACCAATAGAATGGCGCTCCATTGGAAATGTGTAAACACGCTATGCCGTTTTACACAAATGGGAGGAGGACATTGATGACGTCAACATCTCGCGTCCTAAGGTTCAGATTGATTTAAATGCTGCAAGACATGGTGCGCGAGAACCGCACGTGAAAGCGTTATGTGGGTTGCAACAACTGACACTTTTTTTTGGTAGCGGCTAACAGATCCATTAATTGGTAGATGGACTTTAGTTTTAAATTTTATCTAGTACTCAACTTTATATTTAGTTTACTTCAATTTTTTTAAAAAATTTTTTTTTTTAAAATACCTTTACAAACCCATTAATTGGTAGATGGACTCTAGTTTTGAATTTTGTCTTTTTGTACTTCACTTTTTATTTAATATATCTCAATTTTTTTTCTTAAAATTTTAAAAATACCCTTACACACTCCTTACCTTTACCCTCACCCAGGGCCGTCTCTATTATTTTGGAGGCCTGGGGTGAAATTTTAAAAAATAGTCTTTTATATAAAAATAAATATATATTTTTTTAATTTCAATAAAGATTATTAGATTTTTAGCGAAATGAATTAACAAAAAGTAAAAAAAAAAATAAAAATGAAATTGGTAACTAAGAAAACAAGAATTAATAAAAATAAATAAATTATAGCATAAAAAAACTAAATAAGTTCAAGACTTATTATTCTTTTATAATCTCTATATAATTGATATTAATTCAACTATATATTCTTCAAGTATAGCCTAGATAATTCATTCAAATAACTTCGACGCATTAATTAAGAAGGATAGTTTGGAAAGCTCATCATCAATTGTACTAAATTGAGTTAATGGAAGAGTTTGATCCATGTAGTCGACCTCAATTAATTTGAGACTAAGGCTATGTTATTTTTTTTTTAAGAGAAATCAAAATTTCATTAATCATTCATGACTCAATACGTGACCAAACATAGAAACAAGTACATTAATTCACTAATCCTATTTGTGCAAACAAATTGCCATTAATTTGATTTTTTTAGAAATTGAAACAGTTTGACAATCAAATATTGTTTTCTACAACGTTGAAACTCATGACATTACACGAAAGTACTAGAACCACAAAACGAATAACAAAACTTCTCAACAAGGAGAAGACCTAAAGTTTTCTCAACAAGAAGAAGACAAATTAAAGACTTCCAACTAGAGAAGAAAACTAACTATAAAGTAAAAACTAAAGATAAATCAATCCAAGCGCCGCATAAATTCACGCAACACCGTTGATGAATATGCACTACAACAAGGATGGACCAATCTCTACAAATCTGATTATATATGTTATTTATTGAATGAACAAAGAGCAAAAGGGATTTGATTGGAACCACCACCGATCGTTGAGAGGATCGGCGGTGGTTCAAGAACAAAAATCACAAAAGTGAATAAAAAACTCATTAAATATAACAATTCTTTAAGCATATGTTCTTTCTTCTTTTTTTATTTACTAAGGCTACGTTGTTGTTGATATTTGACTATAAGTTGTTGATTTATAATTTCTTTAATCAGTGGACAACCTTCTTATTAAAAAAATTTAAGTTAATACGTTGCAAGATTTTTTTATTTTATTTTTTGTCAAAGATTATGTTCCAAGATTTCAAATGGGAGAAAAGTGAGTAATATATAGTTTGAGTTTGTTTGCAAGGAGAATAATTTTGTAGTTTGTTTGTTTCAATGTGAGCAAGTAGTTTGTTTATGTGAGAAAGTGAGTATGTGTGTGCTGCACGCAGAAAACACGTGTAATTACAAATATATCCATGGTTTCTTAATCAATTTGGAGGCCTTCACTAATTTGGGGGCCTGGGGCGGTGGCCCATTGGGCCCTGCCCAAATCCGGGCCGCCTACCTCGCTCCAACACCTTTTAATCTTCTTCATTTCTTGATTTTAGAAATTGTAAAACACTTATACTAGGTCACTAAGTGTCGTATGAGTGTTTTTTTTGTTGAATAAGGTCGGATGTGGTCGTCGTGTCCTAGAAGTAAAAAAGTATCGCCCGCAGGTTTCGGACTAACAGAGCCAATACCTCTGAGGAGGTGTCGGACGAACAGAGCTGACACCGACCTCCGGGTGTCAAACGAACAAGGTAGTCACCTCTTTAAAGGTCTCGACCGACTCCAACCGATAATGCGAAGAAACTTGATTTTAATGGGTGGTGGAGGGATCCAGTCGAAATCTCTTTAGAGGTATCAGCCTAGTTTCTCCGATACCTCTTCAGAGGTCTCGACTCTATTCGTTCGAGATCTCTTCAGAGGTGTCGTCTATGTTAGTTCGAAACCCGCGGGTGACTAAAACAAACAAAAAAACTTCAAAACTCCCAAAATTACATAAAAATGACAAAAAAAATAGTGGGTTTTGCTCAGAATCTCTTAATATTTTTGATTTCATCGAAACTTTGTACCCAAAATGCAAGATTCAAGCCTCAAATCAAAGCCCTAAACCCAAATATAAATTTACAAACAAAACGACTCCAAAGAAAAAAAAATTAAAAAAACCTCAAAATCAGCACTAAAAGAGATGATGAATGTATCCACAACGTCAAATCCATTTGGTTTTGCTCATATTTCATTGGATTTGACTAGTTTTTGTGAGTGCGATTTGAGAGAGGTGACTGGTGTATGGGGATGAGTGGGATATGAGTGAGTAAAAACCTTTTTATATAGATAGGTAGTTTAGTAATTTTATAAAATTAGGATCCGTTTAGCGGCTCTTTTTTTTTTTTTTTGTCAAGGACAACTGTGGCACTTGCTCGTTGCTCCAACGTTATATGGGAACTTAATTAAATGGGCCCTAATTTAATTTTGTAGATTGGCCCAACTCCTTTTCCATTTATTAAGTATTTTCAATGTAAAAGGCCTTCAGATTGCAAATTTCATTAAATTCTTTGAGGAAGTCTTTGCTAAAGTATTAACTAACCCTTTTAGCAACCCACTTTGGACATCGCAAAAATGGGCTTCAAGTCCTCGACCCGGTGAGCGCCATGCAATATGCCTCGAACAGCACAACGCATCTCGTAGCATGTCACATGGTGGCACCGACACGGTTGGTGTCCAATTGTGCATTAGGCGGTGCCCAAAAAGGAGGTTAGTGAAAAAGTTTCCTTCTTGCATGTCGCTTAATTTTATGTAGTATATTAATCAGTTGACTGTAAGTTTGTAACCAAAAAAAAATCGGTTAGCGTTCTAAAATTCCTTTTTTGTTTGAACCTTCTATAATTAAAAGGTTTATTTTATGAAAGTACATTTTCTGTATATATTCACTTCATCTTGGTTTGATGGTGTGGATGGATAAGGTTTGAGTTCCATTCATGTTGGAGTTTAACTCTTTTAAAAAATGTAGTGCGCGTTGATCTATATAGCTAGAAGTTAAAACAAGAGAATAATTAAGTAGTTGATGAAGTTCTTGAAAAAAAAAACAAACGAAACAAACGTAGTTGACGAACCCTAGGGCATGAGAGAGTATCAACTTCTCTATAGTATTTTTTTTTTCTCTATAGTATGTATAGAATATTATGGAGTTTTCCTTGTGTTGAGACTTGAGAGAGATCGATCGATCCAATACCACACACCACTCCCACATATACCGTCCGTGCTCACCTTGAAATACGAGCTTGCGCATCTTGAGATTCATAACATAGTTGGATAGAAGGTGTGTGTGTTCAGTGTGCACTTTAGCATTAATTTTCTTTTTTCTCGTGTTAATGTCTCAAGTCAAGCACCGACTATTTAATTTTCTTTTTTTCCATTTTTGTTTAAAAAACCTTGTCCATAAATAAAGGTCGTTTTAGAAAGTTTGCCTCCTTCAACTTTGAGACTTTTTCCCCGAACTTTTTCACGATATCATTGTTATACATTTGGTCCCCTGAACTTTTGAGTTTTATGCTTTTGGTCCCTGAACTTTGAGTTTTTTATATTTTTGGGAGGTCCTCTCAACCATTCAATAATTTTTTTCTTGAAATCACACAACACCCCCCATTGGCATTTAACATTTTAAATGGTGGAAGGACTAAATGTAGATCTTTGTGAAAGTTCAAGGACCAAATTTATAAAAGTTTTGCTAGTTCGGGGAAAAATGATAAGTTTTGCCTTGAAAAAATATAAGTCGTTCTTCAACTTTAAGAGTATTTTTATCCATTTTACCCTTCATTTCAAGCATTTAATTAGGACTAAAATTCTTCGATTATCTCAAACATGTAGATCATCGTGCTTATTTACTTCTTTTCGTCTATCTTCGTTGTGGTGGAGATGAGGAGAATCAACTTCATTATTGAACAAGTTTAAAGGATGCAATTAGAGATTAACATAGATTCAACTGAAGCCATTCAACCCATCACATAAGAGCTAAATACATCAAAACATAACTGAGAAAATGAATCAAACAACTTTATGTGGGAAGATCAAGATGTTTTGTAGGTTGAGAGATTGATTTTATAGGGAATGTGTGGGAAGGAGAAGGTGAAAAAGGGAAGTATATAAAGAAGATAATAGAGCAACCCAATGTGGGACTGAAGTGCTTGTATCTTCTGTTATATCCACCAAACATCTTTGCAATATTTGTATCTCTGTTGTATCTTTTGTTGCACTGCTTATCTTGGCCACAATTGGTGGTTTACAGAGTTTTGACAAAAAAAAATGGTTTACAGAGGAAAAGTAAGAGATGAAGTATAAGAAATGACTATAATAGACATATCTTTATTGAATAATTATACATTATTTGAAAGGGCAATAACGTCATTTCATGCTACAATTAAGCACCCATTTCGTTTTTTTGTGAAAGGTGTCAGTAAAAACGTGTTGACATGCATTAATAAGCATCCATTTCGTTTTTTGTGTTATTGGGCAATATGGTCATTTCAACACACAATTAAGTCACTCCTTAATGTGTGATTTGGCCACAACGACGTATAATTTTGGATGAAGGGAGTACTTCATTTTATCATTATACATTCAAATAAAATTATAAGATTAAGGGGGGTGTATTCAATTTAGAAAATCTATAGCTTTGAAAAGACTTTTTTGTTTATTGATTTTAATGGATTTCAATAAAGTTTTTGGATTTCGTTGGATTTGTATGTATTTCGATTTGAAGATCTTCGTGGATTTATGTGGATTGTAAAGATATCAAAACAAACAAATCTTAAGTGATACATGACTCGAGGAACATCCAATGGTTGTGACTTAAAAAATAGCCCAATGTAATGTTTCTCTTCTTCACTTCGATGATCGCACCTTGAAAACGCAAAAACGAAACACAAAAAAAGGGCGGACAACGTGAAGCATCATCGATATTAAATCTGATAACACAAGAAGATCGAGGGCATAGGGCAGAAGAAGTTGACCTACATGAAGGTATGTGAACTTGAAAACAAGAAGATCGTACACAACATGTCTAAGAATACTCATGGAGAGAAGATAGACTCGCGAAGATCTAGCTACTAGGAAGGAGAGAAGAGAGTCGGTTGCATTGGAGAAACTGGTGGAGAGGAGTCAGATGACAAAAACTCCATTGAAATCCTTCAAAATCTCAATTAAATACCCATAGATTTTGAAATCCTTTAAAATATTTTATAATCCATCAAAATCTTCAATTGAATACACCCCTACGACACTTACCCTTTAAAAAAGGCACGTTTTAAGCATGGGAGCTGGGAAAAATATGGTCTTTAATTGTCCCTATTTTTTATTAATGGTCACCATACCAATTTTCTCCTTAAACCACTCAACCTTAGGAACCTATCCATCTTCGTGCCCTAATTAACCAAACTCCCCAAAGTCCTCCACACCATCTTCACATCATTCCACCAACCCCCTAACCATCCTCTTATACAAAAAACTCTCAAAACTCATCCCCCTGCCTGATTCATCCCCCACAGATTCATCCCCACACATCTCCACCAACGCCTCCCACCTTCATCCCTCCCAAAAACACCCTCTCCAACCATCCTATATATAGTCGGGGCGAGAGCCATCCTTAAGGCGAGAGGGGGACCAGCCGTTATGTGTATTGTATAAACCAAGGCACATAAAATTTAAAAATATTCATGCTTAAACACTATAAGTAAGTTAATCTTGGACGGTGATAGAATGACACCCCTAGCTAGAATGCACTCGAAACACACACTCCTACCTTACTATTTGTGTTCACCTTGAGATATGAGCTTACACATCACGAGATTCAAAAACGGTTGGATAAGATAGTGTGCTTTAGGGCGTGTTCTAGCATTTTCCAAAAAAATCCTTATATGAATATATCAAATATATAACCTGACTTGTTTGATGAGAATGAAAAAGTTAATGTTAATAATTTGACAAAAGAAAAAAAAAAAAAAAAGAAGTTACTGTTGATAGTGTAATGGAAACTATAGATTCATATAAGTTGATTTCAATTAATTTAAAAAATTAATGGTGGTTTTGTTATTGTACTTTGATGGTAAGAATAGTGTGGTTTGAACTTTGAACTGTTCTATTAACCTTTGACTTGCATGTCTAGGACTCTAGTGTGTCATACCACTGAACCAAGACTTTAATCAAAATGGCCTTCAAAAAAATGTTTTCATATAATATTTTAACATGAAAAGCCACTAATAATCATATGTAAAGTGTAACAAATGCATAATATTTTTTTCACAACAACAATTAACAATTGGGACTTGACCGCTTGGTAGAGGGGGGCACATCATAGTTATTTAGTACAACAAAGAAGTATTTCTCATGTATAGTATACAATGGAAGAGGTGGAGTCAGGGGGGCCATGCCCCCCACCCCCATACTAGCATTTGCTCGCCTCTGTATATAGTACTCCCCGTCCCACCCCTCCAAGTACTCCGTCCGCAAATCCCCCCTCATCTATCATCCTAGTCTCGCATCTCGAGGCCCTCACCAGCCCCCTCCCCGCACATCCGTCCCGACTTCACCACGAAGTATATCCCCTCCCCCGTACACTTGGTCGCGTACCCCGTCGAGTCGCCAACGAGTGCGACTCGACCCCTCACTCGTCTCGGCCTCGGGTAAGCCGAAATTGGGTGGCCTCCACCTTAATCACTCTCCAGTCTCCCCCACTAATCCTCTCCCTAAGAGCATCTCTAATGGAAATATGATGGGGAAATAAATTCCACGTAAGGTGAAATGGACATTAGAACAAAAAAATACTCATTAATGTAAATGTCTATTACTAACATGTGAGGTGACGTAGTAACAATAATTTTCATATTTAATATCCAATTCTAGACATGGTGGATATAGATGATGTCTAGAAATAGACATTATGGATGCAAAATATCAAGCAATAGATATTTTTGATATCACGTCAGTTCACATGCTCATAAACATCTGCATTGGAGAGTGTATTTCAACATCCATTTGTCCTATATGACACATTTTTTTCAATCCACATTTTCACAAGATGCTCTAACCCTCTCCCTAATCTTATTATTATAAACCTTCTTAATCTCCTTGACCCCGTCTCCACACCACGTGGTACCACTTCGGGAACACACACCCATAAAAATCCATCACTCCCCATGGTGATGGTGATGGTTGGGTTTTGGCGGAGGAGATGATGATCTGATCATGAGAGTGGGTGGAGATCGAGGTCATTATTTTGGCCAGGTTGTGTATATCGATGAAGACATGGAGATGATTAGAGTAGTCTGCTTTCCACTTCTTTAGGGAGAGAGAGAGAGAGGGAGAGAGAGTTGGAGAGAGAGAGAGAGAGAGGCCAACCCATAGAGAAGAGAGAGAGAGTTGGCTTTTAAACCCATATCTTTTTTTTTTTTGAGAAACTTATGTCTTAATTTCAAATTTACATATACATATAGTATTTTTAAAAAAACATACATATAATAAAAGGAATATAGCTAGTTATCATAATAAAAGGAAAATCAAACTAGTTTCAATATATTTCAAAAGAATTAAGACCTCCTCACTTTCATGTTTGCAAAATCATCTATAAGAGAATTTATGTCAAACTCTTTGACAATTCTCTTTTCAATATATACAAGCAAACAGTCAGAGAGAACTCCGTCTTCTAGCTTGTTGCGTGGCCTAGTTTTAACTATATTCATAGCGAAAAAGATCGTTCCGTTGTAGCCGTTGAAACTGGAAGAGTGAGAATGAGAGTTACCACTCTATACACAAGTGAATATACTTCTGATTTTCTTGTTGTCACTAACCATTGACATAAATTAGAAATAGTAACCAACTTTTGAAAATCAGAAAGTTGTCGCACAAAATCAAAATGCTCAAACTGCAGTCTTACTTGCATAATTTCATATTCTAAAAAGTCTTGCGAATAGAACTTTTGTACCATCTTGCAAATATCATCAATTCTGAATGATTTGCACATCTCTCTTGGTTCCAAAGCTGAGCTAAGAATAAGCAACCCATAGTGTGATCATTAAATTTATTATTCAATTAAGAGTATCTATCACCACATTAAAAATCATAACTCGTAATGATGTCCAATTGTGATCATTAAATTTATTATTCAATTCTGCTTACAAAAAGATCTCACATTTGCGACTAATCTTTCCCATTCTTCATCTCTTCATTTTTGAATAAATTCGTAATAAAACAAGATACATCGCATTCAAGATATCTTGAGAATGATGTCCAATTTCTCCAAAATATTTTTCATAAGATGCATAACGAATACAAACTCAAAAGAAGTTAGCTACTCATAAAACCCCCTTTCTCTTCTACTTACATATCGTGCATTAAAATTTAAAACATGTATATTGACTGCTTCACAAAAAGATCTCACATTTGTGACTAATCCTTCCCATTCTTCATCTCTTCATTTTTGAATAAGCTCCTTCGTAGATAAAACAAGATACATCGCATTTAAGATATCTTGAGATTGGCTTTGTAGAGCTTGATAAAGTGAATTAGATTTCTCCAAAATATTTTTCATAAGATGCATAACGAATACAAACTCAAAAAAGTTAGCTACTCATAAGCTTCATTTGCATCTCTCGCATTGAGTAGGAGTTCCATCCTCAGATACATTCAAAACAACCTTACACTAAACATTTTCATCAAACTAGAAATAGATCTCAAGTGAGATCTCCAACGAGTATCTCTAGCCCTTTGTAAAGTCCCAATTTGATTAAGCCTATTCCACTTTCAAGCTCATTAATCTAAAGTAAGTAAGCAATATTTGAAGCATGAACAACTTTTAGTTGGTCATCACACTTACATGAAACACCAATAATGTTAACAACATCATGTTAATTTTTAAAGAAATGGTGGATTGGAATAACTTCATTCCATTCTCCCCGCATATTACTAGCGCCAAAATAATGAACGTAATAGGCATATGGATAATCATTTGCCATTCCATTCTCCGCGCATATTACGAGGAGCCAAACATATTTGAAATGATTAATAGGATATGGATAGTCATTTAAAATTAATGCTTGAGCAAGTCCAAAAAAAGTTATCTTACGTATCATTCCATTTCTATCAACAAATCTTTAAACAAAAGACATATCCTCTTTTTTAGATGCATCTCGAGCTTCATTAACAAGTATACAAAATTTGACATTACCTATTTCTTCACGGATAGCTTTCTTGACTATGTTTCCCAACACTTGTAAAATCTCTCTTTGTATTATCTCTGATGTATATGAGGCATTTTCTGGAGCAGACCTTTGCTATCTTATCATTGTAAGAAGATGCAAAATTTAATAGTTCCAACAATTGATTGATGTCTCTGACTCATCATGGCCTTTAAAGAACACCCTTGAAATACAAGCCATATCATTTCTTCTATTAAAGTTCTTAATCGAAGCCTATTTTCCATAATTTCACGAGAAGTGATTTTTTTTCAAATGTATGCATAATATGAAATGGTTAGTTCATAATGTCTTCACATGCTTTTTGGGCATTTCAATGTGGAAAAGTGGGATTCTTTCCAATGTGCGCCAAAAATGCACAATTTTTTCCATTTCTAACTTGTTTCCATGATTTGAATCCCTTGATAATGAATGCATTTCCAGACAACCTATTTTGAGAGTGAAACACGAAACATGACAAACAAAATGCAGCATTTGCAATTGGAGAATATTCCAACCATGTTAAAAAAATCCATACCACGATGCTTGAAAATTACGAGGATGTGTTCCTTTAGATCTTGGAAACTCTTGGATTTTTGGTTGATATGAACCAGCTTTAATGTAAGCTCTATGAACTTCATTCCGCTTCTCAATAGGATATTCCCATATTTATGGTGTCAAACTTGGATCACATTCTAAGGACTTGATGTCAAAACTTTCATCAACTTGAATTCTTATAGATTTTAGAGGAGGAGCTTCAAAACTTAGAGGTTCAACTTGAACATAATGACTTGACTCGCCATTGTTTTGTGCTACCTCAACACTCTTCCTCTTAAAATAAGAATCAATTGTGGTTTTCATCTAACAAAATAAAAAGTAAGAGCTATAAAACTTATCATGTTAAACATTTTTGAGATAATAAATCAACTAACACGCAATTTTCATAGTTTAAAATTAATGTAAGGACTAATTTCAAGTCATAAAACTAATACTCAAAGAAAATTTGAAATGACAATCACAAATTTCCAAAAAGGGTGTGTATTTTTTAGTACTGCAAAAGCCTAAATTAATATACACAACACAACGAATAAACTTAAAAATTAAAGAAGTGTTAAATATATAAATAATTAAAAAAATTAATTAATTTAATTTAAAATTAAAATACCTTGATATTTGATGCCTTTTTAGGAGAATCCTCTAATGAGTAAAATCAATGTACGATATCTACTAATCAAGCATCCGAATTAGTGAAATCGCCACTGCATCTGAGAGGGTTTGAAGCAATAAATATGAATATCTACACTCATAAAACTCATTTAATCAATGTTAAATAAAAATGAACAAAGATTCACCTTAATAAAGAAATCAAAAGACGAAAAATCCACAAAATTCTTTAGTAGCAAACATGGCTTTGACGCTTTGTTGTAAGGTTAAAGAGTTATGACAATATGGAGCAAGGTTTGAGATTTTCATCATGTGTAGAATAAAAGCTTTTGAGATGTGGAGTCATGTCGCGTCGTGCAACGTGCGGGGATTGAACAACATGAACTAAAAGTGAAAGGGTGCTTATTGGTGTTGTGTTTTTCCTTATTTGTATTACCAAGCTTGAAGTCCTAAAGTTGGCTAGTTGGGGATTGGGGTGTGTCGAGCTTGAAGGAGAGATTAGGTTGCTGATTTTTAGGGTAGAATAGAATTTGATCTAATTGAAGTATATATAGTAGGGTAAATGAGGTACGTTAAAAAAGTTGAGAGGGCCGGTGGGATTTTTTTGTCAAGGGGTTGGGGGGCCAAGTGATAACATATATTTGGGGGGGGGTATAGGGGGTAAGGAAAAAGTTGGAGGGGGGGGGCAACTTATACTTGCCTCCACCTCTGAGTGAGTGAGAGATATGCTGCGAGTCTTGGGACAATGAGGTAGTGAAAGTAGTCTGCTTTCCACTTCTTTTTTTGTGATTTTATTTTTCTTTCTTGCTCGAAATGTGCTCTCCTTTGTATGGTTCACTTTTTATTTATTTTTATTTTTTAGTATAACGTAATGGAAAATGATAATCTAACACACTTTAGTGCACATACTTTATTTTTTAACCATTTATGGTGTTTTGTCAGATGTGGGGCCCATGCCCAGGAGACAAAAAGAGTCATAAATAGCTAAAAAACTAAAGTGTGAGCCCAAAATGTGTTATATTATCATTTTTCTAAAGTAATACCACTTGCTAAATATATGGTTGATAAATATATGGAAGGCCATTACACAAGTACTTCAGACTTGGTCAGGGGATAACTGAACCCTATTTGTTGGGCTCAAACTCGATAGTGACTTGAGTGATGAAATACTTAAGAACAACCACTTGTTGATATCAATCTTAAAGTTACAATTTTTAAAGGCAGCGGCTATTCGAACTCCAACTTCTGCTTTTTTACCTCATTTTTGAATTTTTACTTCGTTTACTCCATTTTTTACTTAATTTATCGCAATTTTTTTTAAATTCCAAAAATATTACTGCTCACCATACCCTATCACCCTCCCCCTAACACCCCTCAATCCTTATATTTATCAGTTTTAGTAATTGTACAACACTTGTACTAGGTCACCAAGTATTATAAGAGTATTTTTTCATTGAACATGGTTGGATGTGGTCATGATGTGTCCTAAAAACGAAAAAGTGTCTTCCGATGGGTTCGATCGCACAAGGCTGACATCTCTGAAGAGGTATTAGTCGACTCTAACATCAATGTAATGAACCTAAAATTTAACTCGTATCACGTGTCAATTTAGGTCGTACGTTGGCCCATTTGCCGTGATACAGTTGTCCAATTCTCGGTTGTCGACGTCGAGGTATTTTATTTTGTTCAGTGTTTTGTATTATATTTTATTACCCGAATGTAAATTTCAATGTACCAATGTGTGAGGACGTTTGAGTATGAGCGTTGGTATTAAAAACGGGTTCAACTCTCGATGGGAGCATGAATAACGGGTTTCGGGCGAACAATTGTCGGGTAATTAGTAGTTTGGGGGATTTAATGAATTAAAAACACTGATTAAATACAAAATAAATAATAATTAAAAGTTGTATATTGAGTTCAATACGTTGATAGATTTGGGATTACGTGACGAGCGAGTGGTGGTACGGAAGAGGTCCAAAACGCGAGTATTGTGCGAGTAATGGCTAAGTTAGGAGTGGAAGTCACCTATTGAAGTCACAATTGTTGTGTCAAGGTGGTTGGATGGAGTGAAAAGAGACCAAAGGATGTGCTTCGAGATTCGCGCACGTGTGTGTGGGTAGATGAGGGAGTGGTATATAAGGAGAAGTCACCAACTTTTCTCTATCCTTTATCATTTCTCATTCTCTCTCTTAACAAAACAACATGAAAACGTGGTGGATTCCGGGAGTTTTTGACGTGATTTGATGCTAAGGGATCGATCAATCTTAAATTTTAAGGTGAGATCTAGTTCCACACATGTATATCTACATTTTGGTGCCGATTTTGTGAGTTTTTATCACGACGATTTTGAATGAATTTTTTGAGAAATGTTGGAAACAAATTTATGTAATGCATTATTGATCAAATGGATGTTTTGTTGATAATTTGTGAATTGTGTTGTTGATTTGAGAAATGGTGGAATTTTTTGAAAATTTTTGAGATTTTTGAATGATTTTTCGAAATCGATGGTTTGTCGAGGTTTTGAAGTGAACCGAAGGTGGTTTGGGATAGTCACGGACATCCCTAAAAGTTTGCGGTAAGCTCGAAGTGTGGCGATGCGAACCGGGTTTCACAAACCCCGATAGGGCATGCAGGGCCCACGTCGCGAGGGACGCCTTGGGCATTTATTGCCCACAATGCTACCCACGACGGATGGGGTAGTGAGCCCGATTCACGCCGTGGGGACGCCGCCATGGGTTGAACCCCACAGCGCCCCAGTGGCATGACAGTGTTTACAGGGGTAATTTTACAAAAAATTCAAAAAATTTTAAGGTTCTTTAGGGGATTCAATTATGTTTGAATACAATCCAAAACCCCAAAAATCAACCCAATTACATTAATATAATAATTATGTAAAATTGGGTAAATTGGGAAGTATTTAATAGAATTTGTAATTTATTTGAATTATATGGGGTTTTAGTTGTTGATGGGTCATATGGGATTAGTAGGAGGCGAGTCAAAGGTCATGTGAGTGCAAATTAGTGGGATTACAAGTAAGTAAACCAGTGATGAATTTTACAGTTATTTCTTGAGCTTTAAATAATTATTGTTATTGCTCTATTCCCATTTTGGAAATTCCATTCATTTGAGTTGTCCAAGGGCAAAGCGAGTTAACATGATCCTTGCGAGTTTTTCAAGCCTTCTGAGGTAACATGCCAGAGGTCAACGGTCGGGGATGCACGATATTGGTTCTAGTTCTATATGGGGTGAACATTCTTACCTGGACTACCAAGGAATCTTATCGCGTGGACTTTAGGACGGTGTGAGTGTACTGCGTCTTAAACATCGAGTCTTGTATGTTTTTACCTTGACTCAACGACCATTTGGTCGGGACTACTTGCGCCTCTCTATTGCTTTCACGACACTCATTTTTGATTGCTCAGTTGATTTATTTACAGTCTTATTTATTCATGCATTCCCTATCTTTTCTTTCTATCGGCATGAATATGGATTGGTTATTTATTTATTTCGACTTGCTATATTTATGTCCTGCTTGGCGTTACTTATCTAAGCTTGTTATTCTTGTGTTTGACTGAGTGTAGATCCATAGTCCATCAAAGGAAAGGCTCAACAACTTGGAGATTTGATTTAAGGATACCGAAACAGGTCTTTCCACTTGCACATGTTTAGGTGACTTTTCTTGTATTATTGTATATATTGTTTTGAAACATTTGGGACTTGGGTTTTTTAGAGATCCTAGGCATGTATATCTATATGTTGTTTTCCTCTGACTGATCATTGATGATAATATACATATGCGAGGTTTCACACTCTAGGATATCTTATGTTGTATGGTTGTGATTATTTCTATTAGTTTGAGGATTGATTGCTTCCGCTTTAATAATGTTAACTCACTAATCGATGTTTTAACTTGTAAATGATAGTAAAATGGTAAATGGTAAAGGAAGGTTGATTAGGCTTGTGCGACTCGATGATATTGGCTCGGGGGTTCACATAAGTTTAGGCCGGGCGGGACCTAGTTTAGGATTGTAAAACTGGGGCTGTGTAACGACCCAGAAATTCAACTATTTGTGAATGATTGCGTGTTCTATGTATTTGTGTACTATGTATTTATACTCGGGTGTCCGAGCTATTTGAGTGAGTGGGTATAGTTAATTAAATAGAAGTTGGTTATCAAATTAGTAGAGAGAGGGGTATTAACGTGCTACTAGATCAATTAGCGTGCTAATTGATCTTCGGTACTATTCATCGTCTTCCCCAGGCATCAACAAAAAAATGGGTTTTCCTTGCAAAAATTATAGGGTGCATGTTTGACTTTAAAACACTAAAAGTGATTAATAATTAAGCCAATTAATTATAATTGAGCCGATTAACGACGAAAAAGCGTTGACGAGACCAAAACACACGACTCGACAAGTCATGTCTTGTCACCCCTGTTGTGCATTTAGAGGTTAGGCCACCTTAATAAATCATTTAAAAATCATATGTGAGAACATAAGAACGGGCCAAAGAGTTGGTTAGTTAAGTGGTGCAAGTGTCACCTAGTAGAGTCACATTTAAAGGTGTTAGAATTGGTGGACTTTAAAACACTAAAAATGATTATTAATTAAGCCAATGTTAGTTGGATCGACCTCGAGTATTTAGAGTGCGAGAACGTAAGAACGCGCTAAAGAGTTGGTTAGTTAAGTGGTGCTTGTGTCACCTAGTAAAGTCACATTTAGAGGTGTTAGAATTGGTTGACAGCTAAAGTAGTGTTACTTGGACCGACCTCAAGATACGTATTTGTGTGGAGATGAGGTGTGGGCCTATATAAGGACCAACCCCACACTTTTCTCTCACTTCTCTCTTTCTCTCATCTCTTTCTCTTCTCTTCTTCTCTTTTCTCTAACTTGGTAAGCAAGAAATTGGGGGATAGCCATTGGAGGGTTGTCCACCACACCGAGAGCCGCCTGGAGCTATAGGGACTCGCTGAAAAATGTGAGATCTCCTCTCACCTTGTGATTTTCTTTCCATTTTCCCTGTTTTGAGTTCTCTTGTGTTAATTTCACTGTTGAGTCATCTCCATGACCAAGGGTGACTTGCTGGAGACGAGTTTGGTGTTCCACCAATATCTCGACACCCCGGAGCTATTAACACGTGGCATCGACGCTAGTGTTGCTCTTTGATGTATTTTGTTAATTTTGTTGAATTTTCAGATTTAGTTGTTTATTTTGGGTTTTCAATTGAATCTAGGCATCCCACGATGATCCGGAGTCGATTTCGATTGGTCTTGATGCTTGGAAACATGTCGATAAGGATCAACCAAGTTGGGTGTGGGAATAGAGTTGGGTTTGTTTTTGGTGATTTATGGGATTTTAATCTTGTTGTCCGATGTCATGGGGACACCGCACATTCATTGTGTGGTGACGTCTCCCACGTATGAGTCGCATAGGGGTTCAGGACACGTCGTGAGTGGCATTGTGTTTGTTGGTTTTCGCGGTGCGTGTGCAGCGTGCTCTCTATCGACGCCGCGGAAACATTGTGGGTGTTGGACATGTCATGGCGTCTCCCTATGTGTGAGAAAACCAGGGACTTGTCGTGTTGAAATTCATGACTTAGTCACGACGCTTTTCTCTTTCCAGTTGTGTAACGCGTTGTTGGGTTTTTGAGGCGTGCCATGTCGAGACACTTTTGTGCATCTCTGGATGAAAAGAAGAAAAAAATGAGATGAAGCCCATTGTCCTATTGGACTAGGCCCAGGACCGGGCCAGGCCTACGCCAGGCCAGGCCCAACACCTGGCCATGGCTGGCCCGACCCGATCCGACCCACAAAACTAATATAAAAAATATAAAATAGAATAAATTATGGAAAAATAGCGAAAAGAATCCTAAAAAATATGAGAAAAATATAGAATATAATATTTTGACCATAAACCCAATATTTGAGGTTCAAACCATTGATATGTAGTTTGGGGACTTGGATAAAAGGGTAAGGATCGCGAGAGCGCGATGGGTACGCGACGTATCCAGATAAGTTAATAAGACATTAAAAAATATCATGTAATTCTATTTCCTCTATTAATTGTGATCGTTGAATTGATCTCATGCTTGATATTCCATCATATTCTTTGTTGTGTGTTCTTGGCGTAAGTGTGTATCGAGTACTCGGCTCTGCACTGAGGGATAAAACATGGGCACTCGTGTGTGACCACCCTTAGTGATCATGCTACATCAAGTACTAGGGGATTGTGTCTCCCATTATGGGAGTGCCTTCGCTTGTGTCGATGCTCGAGGAGACCTCACGCGGTTTTCGCCTGTTATGTCATGATTTAGACCACTTATGGGTCTCTTTTGATTCTTGAAAACACAAATTTTGATTGATTATCTGTTAGTCTGATTATCATGCACTTGTTTATATTTCCCGCCCTTCGATTACTACATGAATATTGGACTATCTTATTTTTAAATATTGAATTACTGTTATATTTTATGGCATTACTTTCAATTTCTCTCAGTTACTCACCGTTTAGTTTGTGACGGTGGGTGCAGATAGGATAGGTAACGACAAGGGAAATGGATCGGCAATAGGTGATTTCCTCTGAGCGATCATCTGGGGACAATTTCTTTCCTTGATGCGTAGTATATATTTGTTAGTATTTACATATGTTGTTTTGAAACATTATAAATAGAATTGGGTTGTGAGACTTGGATATCATATATATGTCCCCATCATACTGTGGTCACCAGGTTTTACATGTTTATTTGCATTCGAGGTTCCACATTTATTAAAAATTCCTGATTTCTCTTTGAGTTATAGAATAATTATAGTTGAATTCTGCTGCGTATTGATATGAAAAGTTTTATAATCTAATAACTCATATTTTGAACTGTAAATGAACGAATTGAGGCTGACTAGGCGCGGAAAGACTTGCTGAGTACTGACTTGGGAGCTTATGTGGGTCTAGGCCGGGCGCTCCCAATTGCTTTGGAAATTGAGGTCGTCATAAGCCGTCACAAGCGACCTCTAAATGATTAAACGGTCGAATCCGATCGAGATTGTGAAGAAAACTCAGTCTCAGTGGGTGACAGAGGGATCCAACCGAGACCTTTTAAGAGTTGTCGGTCTTGTGCGTCCGACACCTCTTAAAAACTGCCGGCCCTATGCGTCCGAACCCCGTGGGCAACAAGAACGAACAATTTTTTTTTCAAAACTCCTAAAATATACATGAAAATGACAAAAATATAGTGGGTTTTACTCAGAATCGCTTGATATTTTTGAATCCACTGAAACTTGTACCCAAAATGCAATATTCAAGCCCCAAATCGAAGCCCTAAACTCACCAACAAAACCACAGACAATACAGACTTAAAAAAGAAAAAAAACCCAAAAAACTACAAAAGTGAAACTAAAAGAGATGAAGAATACACCTATAACGTCAAATTGATGAAGTTTCACTCGCATTTATCGAATTTGGATTAGTGGTGAGAGTGCGGTTAGAGAAAGGGGTGACTGGGGTATGTGTGGGTGAAAACCATTATATGGAGGGATAATTGGGTCATTTCACATGAGTGGGGTAAAAGAAGCAATAACTAGGGTCTGAATAGCTGCTGCCTTTTTAAATTTATGGTTTCATGGCTCATTTTCGATTCGCGGGATTCAATTTAACTAGTCAGGTCAATTTGATTACGAACAACCATGTGGATTAATCGATGCATTGACATCGTGCACCACATAAGAAACCAAGAAAAAATTATTTTGATTTTAGTGAAAGATTTCGGTAATGCATGTATCTTTTACGTTTAATTACCTAAGTATCAACTTTTAGGCTTGAACAAGAGTTTCTCATCGATGATTCCTTATATTAGATACTTGAAGCTTTAACTCTTTCTTGCTTAACAAAAACAATCTAAGATTCCCTTTGCTCATTGGTGAAGATAGCACCCTAACATAAAACCTGTGGTGGAGCCACGTTAGGGGCTGCCCTAGGCTAAATCTCAGGGTATTAGCCTCTAAGAAAAAAAAATTAGTGATATTTTTTTGAGGGTTTTTTGGTAATAAATTTTGTTAAATTTGAACGCAGCCAACCTAGCTATTCCAAAACAACAAGCCAACCCGAAAAGGTAAAAAAAGTTCACTATTTCAACTCACTCAAGCTGTAGCGGCCCAAAATTCACATTGATCTGCCACGGGAGGCCACACGGGCCCACAACTAGCTACGAAGTTGCCAGTTGTGTCCCACGCCCAACTAACCATAAATATTCCTTATTCATCAGAGTTCTTAGTATTTGTAATACTTAAAAATTCATGCGGAAGCTTTAAAATATGCAAATTCCTCAAGTCAGAGAGTATTAATCCTATGTGGAAAACCCGGTAAAGTATATTGTATATAACAAAACAAAATGTGATACATACATGTACTGGTATCTCAAACAGTTCCTATAACAAAATAAAAACATACAAGTCGAACTCCGTCGATGACAAGGTCATAGGTGGTATGCGAGAGTTTCCTTGCCCTTACTCATTGTAGATCCTGCATTCAATCATCACAAGAGGTAGATAAGGAGTCCAGTGAGTAAAACCCAGAAGTACACAAACCAACATTTATAATAATGGAAGCCAATAAACTGTTAAATAAACATGCGCAGTAAAACAGACAACTGTAATTAAGACGCATGCATACATAACACTGATAAACACCAATAATGGATGTGTGCCGTGTAGCAAGACTGAACCCTAATCCAGACATCGACATTCCCCCGGTGGCTTCTCCAACCCATTCACTGGTTCGAACCCTTATTCATTTCCTATTTGTCCAGCCTACCCAAGTTCGCCCACACATCACAGAGTAAACTAGAAGATCCGACAGTGAATGACAATACCAACCGTGCAATAATAACTGGAAATCAAATGAAACCAAACAAATAAACGCTTGAGTGTGTTTCTTAAGGGTTTTACTTACCTCAATTGCACTCCAATCACTCGGTATTTGTCCTGATCCGATCCTGCCTTTGCCTTGGGATGTGCGTTCGACACCCGACTATAGTCTCTAAGTCCCTGGTGTCCGAATAAGTCATTTTATGTGATTTAGTATCAAATTAATAACTTTTATAGTACGACAACAAAAAATTAGAATTTTATTCTAATTTTTAGTTGTGACACTTTTTTCGAGTTGCACCGGGATGCCAACCTCTCAAAAAGTCTCGAAATCCACTTTTTCAACCCTTTTCTAATTTGTCACATTTTCTATGATTTTTTAGAATTTTTTCATAATTTTGTAGCTATTTTTCATATTTTCAAAATTTTATTTAATTTAAGACTATTTTTATTTATTTATTATTATTTAATATATTTATTGGGTCGGGTCGACCCTAACGGGTCTGACTCGACCCTGGCCCTTGGCCCAGTCCATGGGTGCATACGTGTGCATCCCCTTCTTCTTCACCAAACCAAGGACGATCAATTTTTTTAAAAAAAAAAATTAGGAGGGAGGAACTGCTCTTGCAGTTTTTCCGAGCTCCCCAAGTCATCACCACCTCGTCCACCAACACACACCATAACAACAACCCAACAACGCCAGCGACAACACTAACAACAATAAACTCACCTGCGCCAACGCCGCCAAGACTGCTTCCCCGAGCTCTCAACCTCAATCTCCCTCTCGGCTTCTTGATTTCTCTTTTTTTCTCCTCTCATCGATTGATTTTGGTGAGAACAGTAGTGGCAGTGGGGGTTTTGTTGATATTTTGGGGTCAAATGACCAAAACACCCCTATCCTTATCCACAATCCTTTACAAAGTTCAAGCCCTTATTGGTCATTTCACTCACATTTTTAATATATATATATTTACATTACATATATATACTTGCCTATATTTTCGCACCTACAATTCCGTCGTTCGTACGTCTGGTTCCCGCGTCAGCGCGCATTTTTAGGTGAATACTCGACACACTATCTCACCCCAGTGTAGCGGCCTCCAATCCATCGACAGCTACGACATGCACCGCGGGCCCACAGCCCTGCCAACTCATGATCCAGCTGTGTCCCACGGTCACTCGTAAACTCAATATACTCAAATTCTTGCTAACTTTTAGTCATGTATTAATAATCATTTATTTAAGTTAGCTTTGGATTCTTTATTATCATTTTACCTCAACATACGCAGCGGATAATTTAAATCATCAAGATGTTTTATGAGCATATTATCTAAGGTGGTAACCATCTCAAAATATATATCATATACATATCAACTGAGATCTTCAAAATATCAAAAATATAACCGACAAGTTATATACAAGTCATATCTATCTCTCATACCCAAAAACCCAGCATAAAACAAGGAAACATAAATAAATGTACGAGTAGGGCAAATGCAGTCAATCAATGTAGTCCTTAAGCTTGCCCTTCCCTCGGCTTGTATTAGGATCTGCACTCAAGTCATCACAAAAGGCAGATGACGAGTCCATAGTGAGTAATCCTAAGAAAATTCACCAAGTAAATATGTAAATAAACTGTTGGAATTTAAAATACTATAAATAAACATGCGGAACAAAAGAATACAGGCAACTGTGGAAGATCATCGCATGCATAAATATAGCAGTGAAACAAAGTGTGTGCACAATCAAAGTCAGACTAAGCCATACTTTGGGCTATCCGCTAGGAACTGCCCGTGAGGATACCTCTAACGGGTGACCCTGGACCCTCTAGGTAGCCGGCGTATATTCACAGCGCACCCACATATGCTTATCATAGCCGGGTAGCATATTCACCGGCGCATGCCTAGACATATGTTATGGCTTAGTGTACCTTATGCCCCCACAACGAATAAACACCAGGAGGGAAGTGATCTCAATACCGTAAAGACACTAGGTAGGAGTAAACTCAACTATCGTAAAGTCACCAGGTGAGAGTACTTAACCACTGTATAGTAATAAGAAAATGGAATAGTAAATGAACATGACTAAATTCAAATAAATTAAGCAGTAATTACTAAAGTGAATTTCAGTTGGGTTACTACACACCTTAATCCGCACTCCGCGTTCCAAAAATCGAATCTCGGTCTAGCTCCAATAAACCCGACAATCAAAATTATCACCCGAATGTACCTAATACCATTTGTCATTGAATTAGCTTTAATTGATTATATTATGTCAATTTTACGTTTTACGAGGTAAAAATCCGACATCTCGCCAAAATCTCGAGAAAGTCCCGAAATTCATTTATGAACCCTTTTTTTCTAATTTTTCATATTTTTCTGGATTTTTCAGAATTTTTCCATAATTTTTAGCTATTTTCTCTATTTTCTGTATTTTATTTTATTTAAACCTATTTTTAATTTATTTAAATAAAATAATGATAATAATTAAAAAATATTATTTAAATAATATGGGGGTGGGTCCCCTGAACCGGGTCTGACCCGACCCAACCGAGTTGGGCTTGGGCCGGTTCGGCCTGGCCTAGGGGTGCACACACGCGCTTCCTCTTGCTGCTCTGTTTCAACATAATTTTTTTTTCAATTGATTGGAAGGGAGGGGAGACAACATGGGTGTCGTTTCCTTCCTCGGACGAACTACTCTTGCAGTTCGTCTGAGCTCCCGAGCTCCTCCCCACCTTCCACCGAACCATCACCACCACGACCACCACAACAACGCACACAACAACACAAAATCAACAACAACACGACACTCACCTCGACGTCGTCGTGCTCTCTCTCGGGGCCAATCTCTCTTTCTCTTCTCCTTATCCTTCTCTCCCTTCTTGATCGATCGAAATCGTGAGAAATGTGGGGTTGTTGGTGGTGGTTATCAACATTTTGAGGTGAAATGACCCAAATACCCCTATATTCTTATCCTCGTTCTTTACAATCAAATGCCCTTTTTGGTCATTTCAAAATTATTTATAATTTTTGATTTCAATATATATATATATATATATATTCACTTATATTTTCACGCCTACAATTTCGTTGTGCGCGCCAACGAGCGTACTGGGGCGTGCACACTACCGTACAACCCACGCGTGTCAACCATGACCCCGCGTGTTACTAGGTGCCCACCAATTTACTATTTTATCACATTTAATTCATTTAATGTGTGTATTATTTCCCTCGGCCTAATGTTTCGTCTTTTAGTCTACCCGGTACCCGCGTCGACATGCATATCGAGACGAATACTTAACACACAATCTCACACGTCAATTGAAATATAATTACACACATCGCTATGTCGTTTAACCTATTTTAACATAAACATTGCAAAATTAAACAAAAACAACACACAAAATAACTATTTACCTAATACGGACTTGCTCCAGCCTCGTTGTGGGACCCACAAACGTCCCCGCTGGCGTCCACGTCTACTATGACATCATAAAATAATGACAATTATTAATTGGGCCGTTACACCCGGTCTAGTCAAAAAAATCACACCTGCGATGTAATGAGTCATACTTTAGTCATTATCATCACAGTTAGTCAAACAATCTGTCAAAATACAATTTTTGCCCAATCCAGGCATACCCTAGCATGTAAGTGGCGTCTCCAAGGACCTGAGCTGACATCCATGTCCGAAAATACGCAAATAACAACATTAATAAAATTTGGGCTGTTACACAAGCTAACAAAAGCCCCCTATCTCAACTCACCTAAACATAAGAAAGCTTATCGTCCCAACTACATTTGATATTTTTGAGACATACATTTTACGTATTCTTGAGATATATGTTTGCTACACAATGATTTTTTGACACTTTTGAGAAGATTGCATTGATTTGTGTTTGCTCATATCTCAATTCAATATACAATATTGTGTAGCAATTGTAGGTCTCAAAAGTATATAATTGTACTGCATATAAACATATATAATTGCTTAATTAGTTAGGATGGAGATTAATTAAAAACTATTAATATAAAAAAGGACCTTGCAACGCCAAATTGACACTGATTAATTAAACGTCGTGTAATACACCTCAAGATGGGTACACGCACTGCACCTTACGATGCCTACCTAGTTAGTGTCAAAAGTGAGTTAGAAAATCGTGTTCCTATAAGAAAAATATACATTAAGTTTAGCCAGGGCTAGAAAAAAACCTGGCTCCGCCCCTGCATAAAACACACTCACAGACACACATATATGCAATAAAACAATAGAGTAAAGAGAGAAGAACCACAATCAACTTGATTTAAAAAAACTGTGATTAAACCAAACCTTATATATGTTATAACAACTTATATAAGTTCACCTGTATATTTTTTTTAAAAAAAGTTGATATACCCATCTTAAAAAAGCTAATCTTCCTAGCTAAACTACCTCAATATATACTTGGGTTTGGCAACGTCAACCATAACTCTAAAAATCACATAGATAATGTCACAACAAAAAAGGGCGTGAGATCAGGGGCAGAGCCACATTATTGTGGAGGGGACCATGGTCCCCCTGGCCCTGGCCCTGCCCCTTTATGTCTAGTGGTATACATGGTTAATATTTACTACATTAGTTAAGGGACCGGCTAAACGAATCTCACTAATTGCTAAACGTACTCTAGTTTTATGAAATTACATAACTACCCTTCCATATAAAAGGGTTTTTACTCACCATACACCAGTCACCTCTCTCAAATCGCACTCACCAAAAACTATCCAAATTTGACGAAATCCGAGCAAAAATGTGATGACCCCAGTTCCATAATCCTAAACTGGACCCTGCCAGGCCTAAACTTACGTAGACCCCAAGTCAACCTTTACCGAGTCAACCTTTACCAAGTCAACGCAAGCCTAGTCAGCCTTACCTTACCATTTATCCTTATTAAGCAATTTAAGCAAGAGTTATTAATATTAGTGAGTTATTCAAAGGATAGCAGAAGCATTAAAATTTCAAACTAATAAAAAAAACCTTAAAGATACTAGTCTGGACAACCTAGAGTGTGAAAACCCTGCATATGTATACCATTAACCATATATCAAGTCAGAGGAGAATACCATCATAATATACACGTCCCAAGATCTCTCATAACCCATATCCCATTGCTTCAAAACAAATATATACAATAATACAAAAGAAACCAAAACTATGTCGATGACAAAGAAAAAACCGCTTCGGTATCCTCAAAGTAAATTACCAAACTGAGGAGCCTTACCCTTACTTGATTATGGGTCTGCACTTAATCAAATACAAGAATGATGAGCCCAGGTAAGTAACACTTAGCAAAATGTTTACAATATTTCAAAATAAATAAGCAGTTTATATTTATGCTGATAGAAAGAAAGGTATAGAGATTGCATGAATAAATAAAGACTGTAAATAATCATGAATTAATCGAATATGATTGTCCAGGAAATAAAAAAGAAAGGCGCAAGTAGTCTCGAATAAACGATCGTTGAGTCGAGGAAAACACGTACAAGATTCGGAGTTTAGGATGTGGTACACTCACATCATCCTAAAATCCACGCGAATGAGAACTTCTCAACAATCTAACAAAGAATTCTCACCTTGTATAGAACAACAAACAACATCGTGCATCCCGAGTTCTTGGCTATGACATATTACATCTGATAACCCGTCCTCCTAAGGATCACGACGACCCACTTGCCTTGGACCACTCAATCGGAATAAAATCCCAAAACATGAATAAAGCAATAACAATAACAAATTAAAACTCAATGAAATTACTTGTAAAATTCTCCACTGGTTTATTTACCCCTATCCGAAGCTATTACACATTCACATGAATTTGACTTGTCCCTTACAAATCCCCGTGTGACCGTCACTGTATTATAATTCCCTGTTAATCAATTGGTTATAAATTATGTTATTTATCCTTTAATTTACTCAATTTTCCTTAATTATATTTATTTATTTAATTGGCTTAATTACTCGGGTATTGGGTCGTATTCGAACCCATTTGGATACCTGAAGTATTTTGAAAATTCCAAAAATTCAGGCATGCGAACAATGTCACGTCGCAGGTGGCGTCATGGGGTCAAAACCTAGCAGCGTCACTTAAAGCGTGAAATCCTAATTTTTCCTATTTTAGAAGTCATGAGTGGCGCCGTGGGGAATTTTCTTCACGGCGTCACTTAAAGCGTGAGTTTACAAAACCTACTGTCTCAGACGCCGTGATCGACGTTGTGGCCTTATGGCTTCACGGCGTCCCTCGCGGCGTTGATTGCCGAAAGAGAATTCAGGATTTTCTGATACCCTGGCTCATGTCGCCACATTTTGAGCCTATCCCAAACTCATATGGACATCCATATCAAGCTAGACCACCATTCAAAACCAATCGAAACAACCACAAATTCCCCGATTTGGGAATTAACTAAAAAATCAACAAAAACTCCCCAACAACTTAATACAACTCCAACAACCAAAACAGCCACATGGTTGCGTTCCACACTTACCAAACTATCAACGCAACAATCCAACTCGCCTCAAAAACTCGAAATCCAATATGTTGTCCAAAAACACCATGACGAAAACTTGCGAAACACACATTAAAACATAGAGAATTTTGTGGTGAGTTGGTATCTTACCTTTATACGTGTGATTGGTAGCTTCTCGGTATCGTTGCGACAAAAAATCAAGTCGAAACCTCCAACTTCCCTTTTCCGTGTTCATACGAGAGAGAGAGAGATGAGAGTTTGAGAGAAAGAGAGTTATCTGATGAAAGAGAAAAAGTTACAACTTATATAAATCTCTTTCATCAATTACATGTGTGTATCCCGATGTGCATCTAGAGGTCCTCTTCTCACCATCACATCTCATTCCACCCCCTCCTTGACACACTTACGTGACTCTATTTGGGACACTCCATTCAATCTAACACAACACAAGCTT
Organism: Stephania japonica; assembly: GCA_039657345.1. NCBI lineage: Eukaryota > Viridiplantae > Streptophyta > Magnoliopsida > Ranunculales > Menispermaceae > Stephania > Stephania japonica. Next base: position 40,397,360 of record CM077561.1, read on the forward strand.
TTTCGTACCTTTTCCCACTCGAACCACACCACGACTCGCACCGTCGTATGCTCACAAACTTAGCAACGTACCGGACACGTCACCCCACATTCAATTATTATATTTTATTTTATTTTGTCAGTGTTTCAATTCAATTATCCCCCCAGACAGCTAATTACCTCGACAACTGTTTGCCCAGCACCCGTAATACACGTTTTTTTCTTGCCAAACCTGTTTCTCAACATCAGTGCTCACACACAAACGTCCTCACATGTTTAAGACATTAGAATTTGCATTCAGGTAAATAGATAAATAATATAAGCACTAAACAAAAATAACATTCCTCGGTGTCGATAATTGAGAATTGGACACAAGTATCATGGCAAGCGGCCCACGTATGACCCAAAATGACACAAGGCACGAGTTAGATTTTAGGTTCGTTACAAAAATGATATGGATTCAACGACGTGGGTGCATTCATCATCTCTTTTAGTGCCGATTTCAAGATTTTTTTTGTTTTTTTTGTTTTTTTTTTTTCTTTTTGAGTCGTTTTATTTGTGATTTTTTTGGGTTTAGGGTTTTAATTTGAGGCAAGAATCTTGCATTTTAGGTACAAAGTTTCGATGAAATAAAAAATATTAAGTGATTCCGAGCAAAACCCACTATTTTTTGGCCATTTTCATGTATTTGTTGAGTATTTTGAAGTTTTTTTGTTCGTTCTGGTCACCAGTAGGTTTCGGACTAACAGAACCGACACCTCTGAATAGGTGTCAAACGAACCGAGTTGGCACCTTTGAAGTGGTGTCGGACGAACCGAGCCAACACCTATAAAGAGGTTTTGACTGGATCCTTTTGTCACCTACTAAAATCAAATTATCTTTGCATTATCGATTGGAGTCGGCCGAGACCTGTAAAGAGGTGTCGGCCCTGTTCATTGACACCTCTTCAGAGGTGTTGACTCTGTTCATTCGACACCCACGGGCAAAGGTATTGGGTGAGGGTGATGGGGTAAGTAAGGGTTTTTGGAATTTTAAGAAAAAAATAGGCTACACTAAGTAAAAAGTGAAGTAAACGAAGTAAAAATTCAAAACTGGGGTACGTTTAGTGATTAGTGGGTTCGTTTAGCCGCTCCTTTAGTTAATATGCCCCCTTGACGTTTGTTACAAAAAAATCCAAATAAAAAAAAACATGGGTTTGTCCACACGTGGCAGTCAAATGGGATTATGGGAAGTGTCATGGGGTCACTAATGAGAGAGTTTACCCTAAGGAAAAATTTCTCACTCAATGCTACTTCTCGTGCCTAAGGACCACCTTAGTTTAGCACTCTCACAAAATTCACACTAACAAACAACAATAGGCACAAAAGGGAGCTTTACTGATATTTGATTAATGGGTTACAACTCTACCACCTTATGCTTCCCTAAGCATAAGGGGCTGACTTTATAGAAAACAACCTGAAGTGGTTACATAACCGAATGGACACATGTCCTAGTTTACAAGCATAAAAGACTAAGTAAACCACACCGCACTCTCATGTAGCCAAGCAGTTGCCTAACTGCTTGCCTCCTTTGCTGCCACCTGGCCTCGTAACTGCTATGACCAACGGGTCAATAGGCACATCTTCCATGTGCTAGGGATTTGCTTGGATGTGCCCTGGTCATGCTCTAAGCCATGACCAAGGTAGTTGCATAACCGCCTAGGAACTGCCATTCTTGACTTGGTCCATCCAAGCCTAGGGACACTCCTTAATTTTTGAGGGTCGTGCTTGGTGGTGCCTAGCGGAGCCTAAGCACCTTTGGGTACGTGTTGGAGCCTGGCTAAGTCTGAGTCCTACCGTTTGAGCTTGTAAGCTACCCTTCCAACTCGCTTGACTACCTAAAATAGTCCCTCATATCGCTGAACTAGGCCCTTTGTGTGTCTCCTTCTTGTTGAACTTCTTTAGAATTTGAGGAGTAAGCTTCAACAAGACCAAGTCTTCTTCTTGAAGGTCAACATACTTCTTCATCCGCTGAACAACTTTAACCAAGCTGTCTTGAGTTGCCACCCGCAACTCCTGCTTGTTTCTCGCAAACGATAAGCCACTAGGCATGATCCCATCGACTTTGATTTTGCTACCACGTGTGGGGTAGATGGCTGTTGTCCTATCACAACCTCGAAGGACTCATCTCCGTCGTAGAACTTCTATGGAGATTGTAGCAAAATTGGGCCGAATCAAGCAAGTCCGCCCAATTGGTTTGGCTTGCATTCACATAGTGTCTGAGGTAGTCCTCCAACAAATCATTGATCTTCTTCATCCGCCATCCATTTAAGGATGTTTGGCTGTCGAGAACTTCAACTTCGAACCCAGATAATTGAAGAGGGAAGTCCAAAACCGTCATGTGAACCTTGTATCACGATCACTTATGATGTCCCCCGAAATCCCCCAATATGTTGCCACATGTTTCAAAAAAACTCTGCAGACATGTCTGTATCACAATTCTTTGGAGCAGCAATGAATGTAGCATATTTCGAGAATCGATCCACCACCACCGTAATGTTAGTCATCCCCTGCATCTTGGGAAGACCAGTAATGAAATATATGGAAATGCTTCTGAAGGGTTTGTCCGGTACTGGTAGAGGCTCCAACAAGCCTGCTGCCTTCCTCTTCTCTATTTTGTCTTGTTGGCACACAAGACAAGTTCGCACATACAGATTCACGTCCTCCTCCATCTTTGGCCAAAAGAAAGAACGTAAAGAAGGGTAAAGGCACGCTCCATGCCTGGATGTCTTACCTACCGAGGATTATGAGTCTCCTTCAAGAGTTCTCGCCTCAATCCACCTGTGCTAGGAACATATGAGCGTCCTCCTTTAGTATAAAGGACCCCATCTTCACATCAGAATCTCCGAGTAACACCTTCAGCTACTAGCTTCACTAGTTTCACGCAAACTGGATCCTTGCCCGTCTCCCCTTGATTCGAGGTAAGAATTGACTTTCCAGAATTGCAATTGTCGAGACCACCTAGCTACCACCTTCCGACTTAGAGCATTAGGACTGAATTAAGCCTTCTACGCTTATGTTCGAACTGGACATCATACTTTGCCAAGAAGTCCTGCCACCTTATTTGCTTTTGGGAGAGTTTCTTACGGGTCATGAAGTAGGTGATGTCGTATTATCTATGTGCGCATAATGAAACTCGTCCCTTAAGCAATTAGTGCCTCCAAATTTTGAGGCATGCACCACACCAAACATCTCCTTCTCGTGAGCTGGATATCGATGTTCAACATCCTTCAACTTCCTGATCTCAAAGGCAATGGGGTGTCCCTCCTGGACAAGCACCACCCCCAAAGCCCTATATGATGGTCGGTATGGAATTCGAAAAAGTTCGAAATTAGGTAAAGTCAGCACTGGTTCAGAGGCAATGACCTGCCTTAATCTCTCATCGCCTGGTCGTACTTCTCTGTCCACGACCATACACGATCTTTCTTCAAAAGATTTGTCAGCGGTGCCACTTTCCTCGAGTAGCCCTTCACGAACCGCCGATAATAATTTGTTAAATCAAGGAATGATCGAAGTTCAGGAACTTTTATGGGGTTGGGCCACTCCACAATTGAATGAATCTTCTCTGGATCCATCAACAGTTTCCCCTAACTTACAATATGGCCTAGAAAAGTGATGGTTTGCCTTGCAAACTCACATTTTTCCTTCTTTATAAATAGTTGGTTAGTTTGTAAAGTAGTCAGAACTTTCCTTAAGTGATTAACATGATCTTGGAGGTTCTAACTATACACAACAATATCATCCAAATAAACAACTACAAATTGATCAATAAATTCCCTAAATACATAATTCATCAAGTGACAAAATGTGGCAGGGACATTTGTGAGATCGAAAGGCATAACAAGATACTCAAACGAACCATACCTCGTCACCATGACCGTTTTATGTTCTAGCAATACTAACTTGGTAGTACCCTGATCGAAAGTCCAATTTGGTAAAGTATATGGCACCGGACAAGCGATCGAACAGATTTGTCACTAAGGGAATTGGGTACTTGTTCTTAATGTGAGCTTGTTCAAAACCCTGTAGTCGACGCACACTCGAAGGGACCCATCATGCATCTTCTGAAATAGGATTGGGGCTCCGAATGGTGCCCTTGGATGGCTGAATGAACCCCGCATTCAACAACTCCTCCAGATGCTTTTTCAGCTCTTCTAACTCCTTAGGAGCCATTCGATAAGGGATTTGGGCTGGCGACTTTGAGCCTGATACAAGCTCAATAGCATGATCAATGGTTCTTTATGGTGGTATATGCTTTGGCAACTTTAGAGGCATGGCATCTTTGAACTCCTCTAGCATACCGGCTACGATATCAGGGACCTTTACCGCAACTCCTGACTTCATCTCCACCAATGTCACCAAGTAAGTTGGTTGCCCTTTCTCAAACCATCTTTGAGTTGAATCGCCGATAGATGGGTATGTTTGTCACTTTCTTCCCTGTAGCATTACTAATTGCACATACAAAACAAGGATGAGACTTGTTCATGATGAACAATTCCCTTAGAAAAGGTATTAAGGAAATACTCCCTGAATAGAGAAAATCATTCCCTAGAATGATGTCCAAATTATCTAGAGAACTGCCATTAGGTTGATATTTCCTTCCCAATGATTAACATTAGAGGCCATACCTTGGATTTGCTTGGCCTCGAAATTCACAGCCTTCATGCGACTGGAATTTTCAGCAGGTGTAAGCTATAGCTTGCTCACCATATGATCTACTACAAATGTGTGTGTCGCCCTCGAACCCACCATAACAATGACCTTGTGTTGGTTTACCATCGCTTCCACGTGGAGCAATCCCTCCGATTTGTTTGGCCTTACTTGTTGAATGGCATTCAACAATTATAATGGGTTCATCCGAGTCTCATCAATATTTTTTGCAATCAGGGCATAAATCTTCTCTTTCCTTGGACACACCCGTGCACGATGAGGCCCATTGCAAAGGAAACAACCCTTTGAGGATTATGAGGGTTGTGCATCTACTTTGGGTGTCGGCTTTGAGTTCGGTTTCTTCGAAGGAAATGACTTCTTTTCGCCCTTCTTTGAGTACTCCTTATGGGACTTTTTCTCCTTGTTCTTCCCTTCTGAACGCGAAGAACTAGTCTTGAAATCAACAAGACTATCAGCAGCAGCTATCGCTCCAAGTAAGTCCTTCACACCTTACCTCCTTAACTGGTTTGAGCCCATATTCTATAAGTCGGTTGTAAAATTGAAGAGTTTATCCTCTTCTGACATGTTCTTGATGTTTAGCAGCAAAGAAGAAAACTCCTTCACGTACTCTCGAACAGAGCCTGCCTGCTTTAGCTTACGCAAAGCCTCCATTACTTGCCAAACTACATTAGTGGAAGGAATTGATCCTTAAATTCCTATTTTAGTACATCCCATTCGATGATCTTTGGTCTCCCATCAGCAGCATCATCATCAACTCTGGTTCTCCACCAAAGCTTTGCATCTCCCTCCAAGTATATTGAAGTTATGATGACCTTCTGATCATCCGGTGTCTGCACCGTGGCAAAGTACTACTCCATGTCCCAAAGAAAGTTCTCTAGTTCTTTGACACTTCGCTTACCAGAGAACTTCTTTGGTTCAGGAACTTTGGGCTTAGGTAGCTTTGTTGCTTCCACAACATCTGAGGTTCCACCCACAACCTTCTTGAGAAGACTTACCTCCACAACAATCGTCTCTGTTGTGTTAGTGGTAAGCTCGCTAATCGCACGAACATAAACAATTAGCTCATCAAAATGAGCCTCCCAAGAGATCATCCCCATATGAGACTCCTTTCTAGTCACCAATGAAGAAATGAGTGCTTCCAAGCTTCCAACTCGCTCTGCGCTAAAGGAAGAGCTCTGAGCCTCTTCCCTTTGCACACTAAGTGTTGTCACAAGCTGTTCCAAGTGAGACACCTCTCTCATTTAGATCCACAGTTGCTCGGGTCGACATCGTCGCCAAACGAGGCTTGATACCAATTTTCACGGGGTCACTAATGAGAGGGTTTACCTTGAGGAAAATTTTCTCACTCAATGCTATTCCGTAGTGCCTAAGGACCACCTTAGTTCAACACTCCAACAAAATTCACATTAACAAGTAACAATAGGCACAAAGGGGAGCTTTACTGATCTTTAATTGATGAGTTACAACTCCACCACCTTATGCTTCTTTAAACATAAAAGGTTGGCTTTATAAAAACGCCCTGAAGTAGTTACATAACCAAATGGACACATGTCCTAGTTTACAAGCATCAAAGACTAAGTAAACAACACCACACTCCTCCCATGTAGCTAAGCAGTTGCCTAACTTCTTGCCTCATTTTCTGCCACCTGGCCTCGTAACTGCTATGACCACCGGGTCAATGGGCACATCTTCCATGTGCTAGGGACTTGCTTGGATATGCCTTGGTCATGATCTGAGTCATGACCAAGGTAGTTGCATATCCGCTAGAACTGCCATGCTTGACTTGGTCCATCAAGCCTAGGGATGCTCCTTGATTTCAGGGTCATGCTTGGTGGTGTCTAGCTGAGCCTTGGCACCCTTGGGTGCGTGCCGGAGCCTGGCTAAGTCCGGGTCCTATCGATATGGAGGTGGTTGCATGATGGCCTTTGGGAAAGGCCTTGGCATGCACGCCCAAAGCATTTTCTATGGTCACCCCTGACTTCCTGCCCATACCACCCTCAAGAGAGATCCCCCTCCTATAGTAGATGTTAAGCTGTTCTTGGCTCTCCAATAGGGAACATCCAAAAGTGAGACCAATCATACTTTGACCTGGTTAATGCCAGAGTCAAGGAAAATCAACTGTGCACTTGTCAAGGTTTTGCCTTGCCCGTGCCAAGACGTGACCTTGCTTGTGCCAAGGTATGTGCCAAGCCTCGCTAAGGTACGCGCCAAATCGCCACTGTGGTCGCGCCAAGTCACCGATGTGCTCGTGCCAGGGAGAGCACTTTGCCCGCGCATGTGCTCACTTAGGTACGTGCTTTTCCAACTTATGTATGTGCTAGTGCCCACTTAGGTACGCGCGTTGCGTCCGCTTAGGTACACGCCGTGCCCACTAAGGTACGGGCGCCCGTGCCCGCTAAGGTATACTCCTATGCGCACTTAGGTACGTGCGCCCGTGCTCGCTTAGATACACGTCGTGCCGCACTGTGCCCGCTTAGGTACGCGCCGTGTCCACTTAGGTACACGTCGTGCCTACTTAGGTAAATACTGTGCCCACTTAGGTAAACACCGTAACCACTTAGGTAAACTCCGTGCACTGAACCCCAATCCGTCATCTGAGTCCCCCGAAGCCTTTCGAGTCCACCGAGACTTGGTCATTTGTTGAGTTATCCTGCTGTCCATCCCAGCATATTTCAGTCCAGCTATTAGGGTGGTAACAGGAAGCCACATTCCTACTTCACAAAAATTGAAATTAATTCAACCCTAAAGAGTAGTTGCGGGTGTGGTGCAATAACATTATTGACACATTGTTACTACTTTTGAAAATTTTGACCTTCAAATTAACACTTCATTGACTCTTCACTCTCTCTTTATTTAGAATATCTCATCATCTTCACTCATTGACACACCAGACTCTCTTTCATTCAATCTTCTTTGATGTTACACCCAGCTGTAGGCCATGTTTTGTCTGTGCAGTTTTGTTGATTAATGCATCTGTTTATGTCTACATGATGGGCATCGTTTTGACTACATGATAGGATTAGAGAAGGTAAAAGGTTCACCAATTTACAAGCGAATGAAGAAAAGCTTAACAAGGTGATCAAGATCAACCAATTTCTATCAACCTCTTGGAAATTTTTTAATTTTTTAATTTTATAATGTTTGGTTAATTAAATGTGAATTTTATTTATTTATTTATTTTTTTACTTTGACAATTCGCACTGTGTTTGTTCACTTTGGGTGATTAGAAAGTTTTTTTTGAAGAGTTGGGTGATTAGAATATGTAACAAGTTATTTGCTTGACGCGTTAGAACTTCCAAACGATTAGATGAGTAACTCAAATCGAGTTCCTACCAAAAAAATAAAAATAAAAATCAAGTGACTAAAACAAAGAAAACCCCACCTAGCTTATTCTTACCCACCCGTTGTGCATAGTTTTCGGCCCTTAACACGTGCCTGAGCAGATTAAACGTTTTTTTGAAGTACTCGGCAAATTAAATTAATGTGAACTGAATACACATATAAAGACTGGCCCCCCTCTACTTGTAGTCTGGCTTTGCCCTTACGATTAGATGGACGTGGTAATAACAAACGTGACAAACCTAATGTAAAGGCAACGTAAAACAACGAAAGTGAAGACGACGTGATAGGAAAACAAATTATTAGAGCTAAGTGGTAGTGTACGTGCCTTTCCCTTGAGGGATTTTGATTGTTTATTTATTTATTTACGTGAAGGTGGGTAATTTAAAAAAAAAAAGAAATTTAAACTTTAAAAATGTACCCTTCTAGGTGTCCTAAAAATGTACCCCAAACATTTTCCTTTAAAAAGACAAAAAATTTAAACCTTTTTTTTTAGAAATAGGTGGGTAATTTAAAGAAAATCTTCAAAAATCTTTGTGCTTCTAAGATGATATCCTGTATTTGAAATAATAAAGCAACTTTTGGCTTTGTTTCCAAAAAAAAAAAAAAAAAAAAAAAAAAAAAAAAAAAAAAAAAACAATTAGACGAAACTTGTAAACCTTAGAATTTAAAATGAGTGAATCCGTAATTGTTGTTGAACGATTCAAAAGATTTTGGAGAGGCTATCCACGGCTACTTTTGCCCTAATCATCATTTTTCACTCAACCTTCATCACTCAATGGAGCAGCAGCCATCCCTTCCCCCAAAATCTCCTTCCTCGAAAAGCGTGTACGACTTGGAGTCCGACGTTCTCGCTCACTGCGTCAATTACTTGACCCTCACCGATCTCTCCAACTTCGCCAGAACTTGCAAATTCTTCAACTCCATCGCCTATTCTGATTCCGTCTGGCGCCCTCTCTTTAGGTATCGTCTCTCTCTCTCTCGATTGAACAATCAATTGAATCACTTTAGGTCTTGATTTGTGCAGTTGTTTAGCGTTTCATCTCAATTTGTATTTGATAGGAAGCAATGGCCAAAGCTTGAATCTTCCTGCATTTCGCGAGCTTCGTCTGCGAGGGATGCGTATTTGGATCGGTACGCAGCGGTGCAGCAATTTAAGCTTCAAGAAGGTGTGTTTGAAAAACAATGGTTTTTCAGAACTCAGGGGCTTCTCGGTGTTTATTGCTGGACAAAGATGATATTTTTCTTGCTTCGGTATGTTTCGCCTCTTGTTTTCGATGATTTCAAGTGTAATTCTCTAGCTTTCCATGCAATAAGCCGCGCCGTCATGAATGCGCTGTAACTAACATGGTAAGTTGTTAACCTACTAAAGTTCAAGACAAAGTGAAAACCTTTTAGATGAACAATGTAGGAATGTAGAAGAGCCTAGATGTATTTCCAGTTTTCCAAGCCTATATCTTTGATCCATTGAACTCAACTTGTTTGACTTATAGAGTCGCACCACACGCATCTAATGCTGATCTAATTGCGAAGATTTGTTTAGTGGGCTAATTTGTGAGATTCATTACTTCTACTATTAGGATTTATAATTTGTTTCACTCGAGAAATTCCGAATCTGCTGCGTTGAATGCGTTTCGTAGCCACTCAAAATTTTCACAGGTCTTTATTTAAAAAAAAACTAGACGAATCACTTATTTAGTGACACAAGTATTGACTCGGGAAATCTCAATGAATTTAAGTAGCTTTCCCTTAGAATTTTTTTCTACAGGGTAGTGATTGAAGTCAAGGCACGCTCAAATTTGGACCTTAGGCACGCTTGAAGTTGACTCTAATGCCTTCACCTGTAAAAATTAGCATGTTATGATACATGCTCAAGTTATATGTTCTATTTATTATCATTGGTGTCTTGATGGCTCTTGTAACTAGGATAGGTGTACATCAGGAGAGGATTTATGGGATTGCATCAAACATCATGTGGCAACTTGGTTGGTGGCTTCTGGAAAATTTAATTTTTCCATAAATGATTGGTGTAGAAATCGGACCACAATTGTTGGATGAGAATGTCACCAAAGTTGTTGGGATGGGGCGGTATTGTATTTTCTTAATTTCAATTTTGTCCTTGCTTTTGTAATTGTAAACTCTTATTACTAATACAAAGGCCGTTTTTGATAAAAAAACACAATTAATTATTGTCTATATTTTAAGACTTGGGGCAGTGCTTTCAAGGCGTCAAGATTATGCTTGAGAAGTCAGTCTCCTCTAGGCAAGACATTGCCTAGGTAGGATTAACCAAGAAGTTTTTCAAATGCTAACCCATGTGTACAATCAGATTGTTGTAAATCTGATCAGTTTTCCCAACTTGGAAGAACAAAAACACTAATAAAACTGAAATTTTCTATTCATAAAATTCTGATTTTCTGTTACATTCTAAAAGCATAAAAATAATCTACTAAATAAGTCCTAATCTGATTACAACTTAACCAACTAAGTTGTGTTTAGACAAGAATCAAACTTTAAAGACTCCTAGAACAACTTGGACTTCTATCTAGATAACAAACCAACTAAAAATAGACTTCTAAAACAATTAGGACTCTCCAAACTAAACTAATCCACTTCAATGAATAAAAGAATAAACTCACAACTAAACCCAACTAAACTCAGTCTTCATCAGTCTCCTCCACTTGTGAAAAACTCGTCCTCGAGTTTGGGTATAATGGAGTTTTAGGATCATGAAACTGAGACAAATCTGCCACATTGAAGGTGTTTGAAATACCCATGCTCGCTGGTAAATCTACCACGTACGTATTGTCATTGATCTTCTTCAAAATAGCATATGGACCATATTTCTTGAGCTGCAACTTATTGTAGGTACCCACTGGAAAACGTTCTTCAAAATAGCATATGAACACCAATAATTGATAACCAACATTGAAAACCTCATGACGCCTATGTTTATCGACTACAGTCTTGTACTTTTTGTTGGCTGATTCTAACCTCTGTTTCACCTCCTAATGAACTTCAATAACTTGCTCCGCCAAATGCTTTGTAGGAACACTAGTTCGATCCCCCTTTGGTGGGCAAATTAGGTCAAGGGTATGTTGTGGAACTTAGTATAAACTATGGAGAAAGGAGATCGATCAGTGACACTATGAACTGCACTGTTGTAGGCAAATTCAGCTCAGGGGAGTGCTAGATCCCATTGCTTTGGCTTATCACCGAGCTTGCATGTCACTGCTTATGCGTTTCTGACTGTTGATGAACTTCAATGCCTCGTGATTCGAGTATAGCACAAACTCTTTGGCCACTAGGTAGTGCTCCCTAGGTCTTTAAAGCACGCATCACCGAGTAAAACTCCTTGTCATAGGTACTCCACCGCTATCTAGCATCACTGAGTTTCTCACTAAAAAATGCTATAGGCCTCTTTTCCTGCTAAAGTACAACACCAATTCCAACTTCACTTGCTCTGATACCACCTGATGCAGCATAGCAATTCAACAATCAGATTGTTACAAATCTGATCAGTTTTCCCAACTTGGAAGAACCAAAAACACTAATAAAACTGAAATTTTCTATTCATAAAATTCTGATTTTCTGTTACATTTTAAAAGCATAAATAATCTACTAAATAAGCTCCTAAACGGACTACAACTTAACCAACTAAGTTGTTTTAGATAAGAATCAAACTTTAAAGACTCCTAGAACAACTTGGACTTCTATCTAGATAACAAACCAACTAAAAATGGACTTCTAAAACAACTTGGACTCTCCAAACTAATCCACATCAATGAATAAAATAACAAATTCAAAACTAAACCCAACTACACTCAGTCTTCATCAATTCTTCTTAGGAGTTCTCAGATGATCACATGTGCATTGTTGACTGGTTTTGATCACTTTCAATGCAATTCACTATTTAAATCTCAAAAAAAATTTTCGTACGTTTTTAGATTCTTGCAATTTCATATTCAAAGAACTAAATTAAGTTGAACACTTGAACTGCTACCTCATTTTTGCAATTTATTGATACTTCATTCTAAATCTAATGTCCAGGGTTCAATGATAGTAAAGTTCAATTGTTTGTCAGATGGAAGCCATCCTATGGTATATATGCGGGATCACAATGCAAAGATTACTTGTATGAGGTAGGATGAGCTCCCACCTCGTAGCATTGCATGTGTAATAACATGTGAATCATTGTACCTTATTATTGTGATTGTTGTTGCACCTCTGACATGATTATCATTATGTTATATATATAATGGATAATCGTGAATAGATTACTGATTACCACATTAACTGTAGCAACGGCTAGCATAGGGTCGATACTCGGTGACCAGTGTTCAGACTTGGATTTGTAAAACAGTGGTTTTTGAAAGAGAGTGAACTAAAAGAAAGAAACGCAGACAAGTAATAATTTAAGAGAGAATTCAATGGAAAAAGACTCTAAACCTTCGGTTTCTCAAGATTCGGGCATATGACATTCAAATTCCTTTGGTTGTCGATTGTTAAAAATATAGACTCATTAATTCATTTTAGATTAGCTATAGAACCCTCATCAAGAGTTTGGGTTCCTAGTCCTATTTCCGGTATTCATGGTAAGACCTTTAAATACTTCCCTAGTCACACGCACAACCCTATATCATGCGCCGTAGGGATTAATGCGGTGGCCGCAGTGAGCTTTGTGAGGACACTAATCCTAAATAACCGGAGTACAATGCACATCCGATTTAACCTAGAGATACCTAATGTGTATAATTGGTCCCAAAAGGGGCGAGCCAATTGGTAGGATCAATTGCCACTTGTGTGAAGCTCACCATACGATTAGTTATGTCGTTGGCTATCACTAGAATCAAACAAATGCATCTACAAGACTATAGAATCAAACTAAAGAGTAAAGATAATAAAATGGAAATTAATAAATTATTAAAAGTTAAGGAACATTCTCATAAAAGAACTGAAGCCATAGCCATCCCATGATCTACCTCCAGTTTAGAATGAGAGAAGTTAATTGGACATCGTGAATGAAAACACAAAAAGGGTTTTTTTTGAAACTTTCTATTTCTTGCGTTCTCTAAATAATAAATTCGTCCCCCTAATGCTTGTGCCATCTCTCTCTATATATATGATAATATATAAAGTAAACATAAAAATAAGATCTGATCATAATCATAACAAAAGAAAACAAACGATTGTTTTGTTTTATCCTCATCCATATCTCCACTTTGAATTGCAAGGCATGAGCACCTCACGCATCAAGCTTCGTTCGATCTTCATTGCTTCACTCTGATGCGTATCTTGAGGCCAATTCTGTGCGAGTCTTTATGCAAACGCATCAACCATCATGCATCGTGCTTTGTTCGACTCCGATCATAGGCACATGAATTTTCACGCACCAACTTCACTCATTTCCCTCGTGCGTACGCCTTCACCCTATCCTCAATTGCCACGTCACTAGCCATGGAACCCACGTTCTGATAGAGGCTAAGGAGACCACCACAATACTATTGGTGTGAGTCCAAGTTAGTTACAAGGGTAGTTTAGTAAGTTTGAAGTGGTTGTATAAATAAAGGTGGCAAAGGAGAGAAAATCATCTTGTTGTCTTGATTGTGTTTGAGAACTCTTTTGAGTTTAGGTTGAGAGAGTTTTAAGACTCTTCTTTGGGTTTTCTGGTTCTTCTTGTTGTTTCATTTGTCGATTAAGCAATAAGATTTCAGGATTCTATCATTGGTATTAGAGCATCAACATGGGGCCGAAGATTGATTCTCGGATTGACGTCTTGGAGGAGCAGATGAAGCAGAACTCAGTCGAGCTTCAGAAGATTTGGGCGTTGGAGAGTGTCATTGAGCTGCGATCGGAGGTTCAAGGCTTGATGCATCATATCAAGTCCATGAGTCTTCAGCCCAACATGCATGCGTCTAGATTTAGCCAGATCGACGAAGCCAGTGGTCAAACACATCACATCTGCGTCGATCTACCAAATCTGGTGGCGTCGGATTTGTTTCCGATTGTTAGTGATCCTGATCTGGTGAACAACTGCATGACCGTAGATCTGAGGTGATATCAGAGTTTCGAGGGCTGACGGTTAAGATCGATGAGCCTCTTCTTCAACCTCGCACTAACTCGTTGAAGGTCTCAAGTATTCATTACATTAGGGTGTCTAGCAGTGAAGATCGACCAACCCCTACACCACTACCTCGACCACTAGATTTGGTCGTACTCCGAGAGGATTCGACTGATGCCGCCCTAGATTCGCCTCCTTGGCCACCGCCAAGTTCTCCTTCATTGCTAGCAGTCTCCATGGCTTAGGCGGTTTTCGTCTCCCGCATGGATTCTCTTTCTTTTTGGTATAATCTCTCTCTTCTAGTTCACTTAGAGAAGACGACTTTTGGTGTTGGATGCATCACTCAGATGATCGAATGATAGGAAGGGGTGCTCTTGGTGTTTACTTTTGTTTTGATCAGCAATTGCATCTGCTGCTTGTCCTTTCAATTGCTCAAGGTGTTAATCTCATTTTTATCACCTACTTTCTTATGGAACCCTTGTTTTGGTCTATAAGTAGAAAGTTGTCTTCTACTGCCTTCAAAGTGTTTGAAGAAATGTTTGTTAGCTGGAGCACGGTGTTTACCTATTCTACAAAGTCTCCTTTCATGTTGCTTATGCGTGAAGGGGCTACAAAAGAAGTTCAATTGGATGACCTTGGTGGTGGACACAATTGGGTGGAGGTTACTTATTTGTTGGGGTGGGGTACGAGATGAGATGTTACTCTTCGTAGAACCTTTGATGGGTTTATCCTTCATATCCCACTCAACAACCTTCATCATATGGGGCCAATTAGACTAGGGAAACATGTGGATTATTCTTTGAAGTGTGGGCTGATTGTTGGGCTCTTTGATCTTGATCCCATGTCTGTTGATTTGGTCCAAAAGGATTGGGTATTGGCTTGCACAATCCGGACAACTGAGTTCCATTTTGTCATGATTAATCACTTTTGGACGGATGTAACTATCACTATGACTTGGTCGAGCATCGGGTTATTGAATGGTTTATATCATTATTTGGCTACAAGGTTCATATGGATTCTGGCGTGGTCATTTTCTTTGGTGTTCATCATGTACCTCCTACCACATGGTTCATGATCCGGACATATCCATTTTATTCGGTGTTCATTTCTCTATTTGGCACCTTGAGGATAAGGTAAATTTTCAAAGGGGGAGTAATGATAGAGGCTAACGAGACCACTACAATACTATAGGTGTGAGTCCAAGTTAGTTACAAAGGTAGTTTAGTAAGTTTGAAGTGGTAGTATAAATGGAGGTGGCAAAGGAGAGAAAGACATGTTATCTTGATTGTATTTGAGAACTCTTTTGAGTTTGGGTTGAGAGAGTTTTAAGACGCTTCTCTCTGGGTTTTCTGGCTCTTCTTATTGTTTCGCTTGTCGATTAAGCAATAAGACTTCAGGATTCTATCATGTTCTTCACGTTTTGTGGGCCTGACAATGTTGCCTCTGGATAGTGCTAGTTTTTGGAGGTAGACCATTTAGGTAGAACATTTCCGTGCACAAGAACACTCGATTTTGTGTAGTTTTTTGCTTCGGATACCGCTCACCGCATTAGACATGAAAATGTCCAATAGAGACTATTAGAATAATATTTTGGAGACTTTACCACAAAGAACACTTAAATATACGTAAATAACATGACACAATTACCGACTTATCACTAACCCTCCTCTTCTATTGGTTTTTTTGTTCCTAATGGATAAGTCCGACTTTTAATAATGCTGGTAAGGTATAAAACTCCAGTATACATAATTGTTACGCTAAGATTGACCAATCTATCTCATCATGTAGTCCTTCAGATGCATTATCTTGTTACTATTGGTACACATAGATGGTGAACAATTGATCTGTAGTGGCTATGAGGCGGAAGATAACTCCATATTCGCTTTTTTTCTTTGACAATAGTTCTTCTGTTGTCTCTTTTATTCTGGGATGAGATGCATCACTGATTCACTAGTAATGTCTTCCTCTAATAAGCATTCAAATCAAGTGGTGAGGTTACTTGGGTTATGAGCCTTTGAGGATAAGAGGTTCATCAAGACTTTTCTCAGATGGTGATTGCGTTAGAACATGTAGCGTTGTTTTACTTTTTTGAATCTGTTAAAAAACCATAGTTGCAGCATTTCTGAAGATATAGAAAGTAATGGTAAGTAAGTTTGTGGCATACCCTTTATTTTTGACGTGGCTGATATCAAGGGGGAGAAGGGAGTGTAGATTTTTTAACTTGGGTGAGTAGTGTGTGGTCAACTGCTTATGGTACTGTCATCCAGAAAAGGAAAAAAAAAATGCTAGTGGTGATCTGTGCCACACAATTTATTTACCATTTTCGTGTTAGTCCTTTTGGCTTTCTGCTAAGAAGTGAATACCTTTACCATTTTTCTAAGAGAAAACTGTGTTGATGATTATTTAACTTCAATCTTCCTGTGGTTGCCTTTGATTTGATGCACAGATTATTTCCTGCCAGTAAAACATCCTTATTTCGAAATGAAGCAGGGCATGAAGATAATTTTCTTGTAACTTCAAGCTGCGATCACAGTATTCGTCTTTGGTGGAAGGTGGGCTTGTTTCTTGCGTAGTTAGACTTCTTAGCTTCTTATTAGAAAGATTGTGAGGAGAATCTCCTTTTGTATTGTAAAATGGCCTCCAGATCAGAACAAAGGGCACTAGGCTTTTGACTGCACAGTCTCTTCAATGTCTGCATCATTTGAGTTACCTGAATCATTCATAATTCATAAATAGTGTGCCTTTAATTACAGGGTCTTTGTTATCGCAACTTTAAGGGTCATAACGTCCCAGTTACCGCCCTTTCAGATAAGTTACTTGGTGAGGCTAGCAGCTCCAGTGGCAACTTAATTGCTAGTGGTGGGGAAGATAGCACTGTTCGTCTATGGTCTCTTAGGTCAAATAGCAAAAGGGGGCAGCATGCTTTAAGAGCAACACTTAAAGGGCATGGGAGGGCAATAAAATCATTGTCTGTTTCTGGGTATGAATTACTATCTTGCTGATGGTATGACTTGCATGCACTCTTGTGCACAAAACACAAGTAGCAGTTTCATGGAATTTTTTTTTTTTGAATGCTAGATACATGCCATTACTTTTTTTATTTTTTATTTTTATTTTTATATTTATTTTTTGCTTTCGTAACTTCATTCATCCCTGCAATAATTTTTTATTACTAATTATTACTCCCTCCATCCAAAATTATAAGTCGATTTGGATGGAGCACACTAATTAAGAAAACTTTAATGAAAAGTTTAAATTACATTTTTATCCCTTAACACAAAAACAAAAAGTGCTTTAATTATGCAAAAAGGGTGTAAATACTTGATTAAATAAGGGGCAAAATAGGTTTAATAGGTATAAATGCTCTCTTGAATTCACAAAATGACTTATATTTTTTTGAAATGGAACTTTGGCTAAAACGGCTTATCTTTTTAGGAGGGAGTATTTTATGGTCATGAAATTTTGTACGCTTATGAATCTGCTGATTATGATTTTAAAAAAAAAGAATCTGCTAATTATGGAGCCTGGATACTTACATCTGATTTCTGCATGATCTAAAATGCATCTGCAAGACTGCAAATATTCATATCAAATTTATGGGCAAGATCTCTTTTGGTGGTGTTTGATACATAATTATATACATCTTTTGTGGTAAGTGGTTTCTTAGTACAAAAGAAAAAAAGTAGAGGCAAGTTTTCTCATTACGTTTCCTTTGTACGAGGTTCTTATTAGGTCATTTGATCAATATACAAATTTTTGTATACTTTGACGGTGCTGTTACACTTTCTTTTGACTTCGCTAACTTTCCATCTATATGTGATTTCTAAAAGAGTTAAGTTCATGACTAAACAATACAAGTTGTGAACTAATTTCAAGTATAATGAAAATTTCATATGGGATGGGGAGGTGATCATCTAATTCAACTTGTATTAGTTTTCTCTGGTTGAAACTTGGACACTTTTGGGGATGGTGATGTTTAAATGGATCTATTTTGGTGAATTGACTGAGTGGGCATTATATGGAGATCTGTTGTTGCTTATTTTCTTTTGATTTTTTTTTTGTGCAGTTCACACTGTTTTTCTACCAAATAAATCTTGTAAAACGTCAATTGGGTCATTTTCTTGGGAAAAAAATCTTCTGATCTGCTTGATTAGCCAACTACCACAAAACAAGAAATGGGTGTCAAAACACTTGCTTGGAATTAGGAGTTGATAGGAAAAATATTGCACAATTGGAGTAATGTCATCTCTCTATGCCTTGTTTATCTAGGGAAATTTGGAGTGCTTTCGCTTGTCTTTCAAGTAGAAGACGCAGTAGTGATTTTTGTAAAAGAGAGAGGGTATTTTGGGGTGAGGGTTACCAGATTTCTGCTTTTCAAATAAGCTACTCTCAACGTGCCTTTTTCCTTGTACTTCTATGACCAGATTATTGGCTTTTCAAAGTAGCTAGTCCTAGCATGTATGTTAATGAACAATCTCTCTTTCCTATTGCCTCAAGCTTAATGCTAAAATTAGAAGCAATTCAAAATCGAACTTAAAGAGTGTTTTTTTTTTTTTTTTGGACTAGATGAGATTCAAGTATTACTGTTGTTTCTTTATTGAAACATCTTATTTCAGTGTTATATGGGGTTCTTTTTAGATGCAAAGATTGATTAACAAGTTTCATACATTTACTTTTACCCTCTTTCCAGGTACAAAACTTCTTTACTAGTGAGCATTTCAAGTGATGCCAAGGTACTTGGAATTTTAATATATACTTTTATTTTTAGAATTTGTAAATTATTATTTTTTTCGTCTTTTGGTGAGGAGTGAGCATCAATATGTTAATAGTTTACCCTATTGATGTTGTAGTTCGAATCACTTCCCGAAGGCCAAAAGCATCAATAGGTTAACAATTTTTAGAATTTTCAATTTACTTTTTGACATCTCAATGGCTGAAAATCTTACAATGTAATATTTGGATATACAACTCAACTTAACTCAATAGTTGGCCTTCTCTTAACTTCATGAAATCATCTAAAATGAATCTGCTTCCTTCAATTTGCACTATTTAAGGCTGTAGTAATTGCTAAAAAAAGGGTATAATCACATTAGTGCGCATGCATGTCTTTGTTTTAAAATAGAGCTTCAGTGTGTTTAAATTTATAATGAACAGAATAAATATGCAAGGTTTATGTATCAATTTGTGTAAATCTTCAAGCATGTGAGCTCAACAAGCATTTCTTTTTTTTTTTTTTTTTTTTTTTTTTTTTTTTTTTTTTTGATAAGAAGCTTAACAAACATTTCTTGAGCCTTAAGCTTTAAGCTTTTTGTGGGTGCCTTGCATTGAGTTTTTTTTTTTGATAACCCTGGGTATCTTGGCCTTTTTTCCTAACTAGTCTTAGGGGGCCCCGGAAACCGACCCGTTAGAAACTCCAGTGGCCCGAACGCAGCTTGGCACAAGCGGGGAATCTAACCCGGGACCGTGCGCCTACCACACTGCCCGAGTACGCCCTTACCGCTAGGCCAACCCTTCCGGGTGCCTTGCATTGAGTTATATGTTCTGTTAAGGAAGTGAAGCTGGCACCTCCCACTTCCTGGAAAGCAAAGCACAATTCCTAACCAAACAAGGGAAGTTGCCACTTTGGGGAAGTGTTCTTATTCCCAACCAAACATGGATCTAAAAAATTGCATGCTAGTCATGGTTTTTGCATAACTTGTTAAAAGTATGTTAAATTTACGCTGAAGCTTTAAAGATAGTAATCGCTAAAATCATAGAAATGTTATTTCATATGTCAGAAGAGCTTGCGTAGACCCTTGCAAAATGTTCGCCCGGAAAGTTAAGAACTTTGTTCCTACTCAGCCTAGTTTTGGTTTGCAATTTTCATTTCTAGCAGAAGGTTTTACATATTAAAGTTTAGCATTAGGTTGTTCGTTTTGTGAATTCTGTACCTATTCTTTGGGTCATATAGATGAAGTAATGTCCTCCTTTTCAATGAGTTCTGAAATTCATTTATAGGTTCTGCTCCCATGCACGTTGTACATGAGTGGCACTTGCTGCAAACTTAGAATGCAGCAAATAATTACCAGTTAACCACATGCCTCGTACAGTTTTTGTTATGTTTTGGTGCTAGATCATGCTTTAGGCCTCTGCCTTAATAATTCTCCAATTCTAACCTTTTACTCTGCCATTCTGTAGATAAAGGTTTGGGACACAGCTGCATCATCTTCAGCCTGTTCCTCGCGCTGTGTAGGAAATTCTTCAGTAAATGGTCCACCTCTTGGTATAAAATGTTTTGAATCATTGTGCTATGTAGCTGCCGGTACCTCCATCACTGCAATTGACTTGAGAACAATGGAAAAAGTTTTCAGTGCTGCTGCTTGTCAACCTCTGATTTACTCTTTTGAGGTGCTGCCATCAAAATCTCTAGTTTGCACTGGTGGACGTGACAAGTAAGAGTTTTTTATTTTAGCTTTTGTTCGTGTATCCCTTTTATGAATTTGGTAAATGACTTCAGAACTTTGAACTCTATAAAATGTTTCCCTTAAGTGACAAAAGACACAATTTGCCACTTCTAGAGCATTTATTACTGAGGCCAAGTTATTTTTTCCCGCTATTGATGCAATTTTTAAGTGAAAACTCTAGGATTTGTTTTTATCTTTATTTTAAAGAATTTGGAGTTGTGCATTTTTTGACATCTTGACTTCAACCACATGGATTTTGGAACATAAATATAAATTTATTGAATATATGGATGAAGTTGACTAACAACATATGTACATCTAATAATTGGCAATCACTGGATTTGAGACCTATAGATATTCTTTTCCTTTTTCCTATAGGCCTTGCTCAGTGCAATGAATGTCTTGGTGCTTTCTGATTTTAATTTATAAATAAATTGAAATCCCAAAATGGATTGATCTGTCTCTAAGATTTCCCCCCTTTTTCCTCAAAAAAGCTTTGATATGAATGACTATAAGTCTACAACATAGTGGAACTGATCCTAGATTCAAAAACTCTGATAACTCTATTTCGATTCTGCTCTAGAAAAATTTGAAGCAATCTGATAAACAGACAAATTTAAAATGGGCTCAGATTTTTGGAGAAGAATGTTCTTTAATTGAATTATTGAAATCATCCTATAAACTATTTGAAACTTCTTTTTGAGCCACATGACTGTTGGTAACTATGGAGTCCCATGTTGAGAGCCTTGTGCTAATCAAGTGTCATAGCTCCTAAATAAGTTCAGTTTCGATCTAGATGGTGTTTGGTCACTCTACACCCCACTTTTGGAAGAAATCATATAAATTGTGGGTGTCAGGCTATGTTACCCGGGCTTGGACATGGGTGTCGGATACGGATACGTGTCTAGAGGTCGGGTTTGTTTATACTACAAATATTAAGACTCGAGGACTCGGCTAAAAGTGTCTAAATATTTGGACACGGGTAGTTGGACACGAGATACGAAAACTATAAATTTTATATATTCTATGAATTACAACTTAGTTACTTAAGAATTTATTTTAACTACATCTTTGTTTCAGAAATATTAAACACTTTATCCACCAAAAAAAATATTAAACACTTTTCTGGTTGGTAAAAAAAAGGTTACTATCATAGTTACTAAAGTTACAGAAGTAACTCTATACATTACTTGAAGTACAAGTTAATGAGATATAAAGTTGACCAACTGAAGACTTTTTTTTGATAGAGAAAAATTGGACACTTTTACGCTTTCAAAAATTTAAATAAAAAAAATGAAATGTCATTCATTATGACAACTTGACAAACACGTGGTTTTTCATTGTTCATCTTCTTCATGCTTCAACATTCTTTTTCTTTCCTGCAACTTCTTTTTTCTCTCTAAATCATTGCTCGATCTCGTCATGGCACCCCTGAAAAATCGAATGGAAGGTATGTAAGACTGTAATCTTACATTTTCTTTCTTCATCGTCCAAAATCGAAATCTCTAAAACTCTAGCCGTGTCTGCAGTCATTTGTTGGGGATCTGACGCATATCCTATATTCGAGTTCGAGTCGAGTTGCACTGACACAGGTGCTCCACCTTAAATTGTCGAGTCTAGGTAACATAGGTGTCAGGATATTTAAATCTTTGAGGATAAAGTGCCTACAATCTTGGTTCATTTCATTGGAGCGCCTATATTTTGTAGAAACATAAAAGTTAAGATACAAAACATGTTACTCCAAAAGATGAAATTATAATCTTGAAGCACCTAGATAAGGTTAGAAAAGTGAACATACTATGATGTTGCGTTAAAGTTGAACATTATAATCTTAAATCACCTAGGATAAGCTTGCGGTTACTTTTCAGTGCTCTAACTTCACCTTATTATATTCATGTTCTTCAGTTGGGATAACATGGAGGATTGGAGTGGGTTGTATGTGGATATGAATCTATTATATCCCTTAATGACGATGAATAATAGTGGGTATCAACAGTTCCAAATTAATTAGGGTCGGCTGCTACATGAATCAAACTCTTCCATTATGCTGGATTTAGTGCAATTGATGACGAGCAATGCCCTAACGTTTATATATGTTTGATTCATTTCTTGAAGAGTGACAAAAGTGTTACACTGGCTTTCAACCTATCGCAACCCTCTTTATTTATCACAAATGAAAAATGGGCTTGGGGCCTCCCTTCATTTTTTGGGTATGAAAAATGTGTTTGGAACCACCGTCCCCCATTTTTCGGTTTGAAAAATGGGCTTCAAAGTCCTCCTTTATCCGAACTTGGGACCGGCTATGTAGTACATATAATGTTCTGAGAGTTAATAGTGGGTATTGTAACTTTTTGACTCGAGAAACTATACAAATTCTTTTTATGGTGTAGATGTTGATGAGTTGGAGTGGACAAGGCCGTAATTAGGTTTCTATGCTTTATCGAAGTGAATGTTGGGCGATAACAAAACAACACGTACATAAAGTGAGTGTAGTGGAAACGAGGATGCTTAAGTGGATGTGTGGTAAATCTTGTAAAAATTAGGGAAAGGTGATTATGGTGGTTTGGATGTGTGATAAATCTTGTAAATCTTGTAGAAACGAGAGTAACTAAAGAAATTCGATAGCATAAGGGTAGAGCATTGCGTCGAGTGGAGTGGGAGAGTTTGGTCCATATGTTTGATGCCAAGTAATTTGGGATTGAGGGATTGTTGTTGTTTTGCTGATGTGTGGGAGGTTTGGTTTGGTTATTTCTTTGTTCTAAGCATTTCAATCACTTGTAAGTGATGGAAGTTGACATTGTGCATTTGGTGATGGGGTGAACCTACACAACAAACAATCTACCCCTCTTGCGTCGCCAAATGAGAACAACAACCACAATATAAACAATCCAACAAGTAAAAACAATGAAAATGTGATAACCAAACCACAAAATGCAAGAATTTTAACGTGGAAATCTTCTCAAATTGAGAAGTAAAACTACGAGGTGACTAATACCTATGTAAGCTCTCCACTATGGTGAATGTGGGAATACAATTCTCTAACACTTGTTAGAGGTATAAACATCAACAAATCATCGAGACAACATGCATACATTTTGGTAAAATACTATCGCTTGAGAAAATAGAAGAAATCACCTAAAGAGGGCAAAATGAGATCCTTAAAACCTATGTCGATTCGGAACTCCCAACTCGATCTCTACCAATGATGACGTAGAGCTCGGCATAGTGGACTCCCCTTTCGAATTTCGCCTTAAACGGAGCTTGTTTGGCCTTCGAATCAAAGACTTGAAGCTTCAAAGCTAGGGCTTCAAGGAGCTTTACAAACAATTTTTTCCAATCTTTCAACCTCACAAATCGTGGTCTCTCTTTTTGATCTCCCACAAATGCAAAAGTTGCTTTTAAGTGAGACAATTATGCCCTTCACTAATGGGTTGAAAGCTCTCCACTTTTGGTAGTGAGAAGCCAATATTTGTTGGTTATACGAATGCAGATATGGCTGGTGATTTGGACACTCTAAGGTCCACATTAGGTTTACTTGATGACATTGTTCAGTTAGGGCAATATCATGGCAGTCTAGATTGCAGAAATGTGTTGCACTTTCTATAGTTGAAGCTGAGTTCATAACAACAACCGAAGCATGTAAAGAGTTGTTGTTGCTGAAGAAGTTTCTTCAAGAAATTGGTTTCAAGTAAGAAAGATATGTTTTGTTTTGTGACAAACAAAATGCCATTCATATGAGTAAGAATGCTTTCTTTCACTTAGGGGTGCACACGGATTGGATCCAGTCCAATTAGGGTCAATCCGCAATCCAATCCAATTATTGCGGATTGAAAAATTGTAGTCTGATCCAGTCCAAATAATTCATCAATCCAACTCAATCCAATTTGCAAAATGCGAACTGGACTGGATCAAGTTCCACGGATTGACGTTTTCCTATCCAAAAATTCATGAAATTAAACTTAATCAAATGAATCACAAAAATTATGCATCTCATGATTGAAAAATTTACAACGTAGATTTCACAAATCTATATATAGCATATTTTCCACAAATTTGTCATCACAAGAACCTTCAAAATGCAAGTTCCTACATAAATAAAAATGTCATCTTCAAACTTTACCATATACCCAAACAAAAGCACAAAAAAAGTGCACATTGCAACATACAACCCACAAAAAAATGTCTGAAGTGTAATAAAAGATGTAAAAACAAACAAAGTCTTTGAGATACAATATAGTTTAGAGTTGATAACTTGAGTTGTTGCTCTTCGAGATACTATAGTACATCTGATGAGATACGTATATGTGGTGATGTGATAAACGGATTGGATCGGATTGGATCCGAGGTTTTTAAATGTGAGATCCGTAATCCGATCCAGTCTAGCCGGATTAGTGATTTCTCAATCCAATCCAATCTAATCCGAGGGATAAAAAATCGAACCAATTAGTGATAATTTGTCCGAATTGGAACGGATCCGCGGATTAGTGCAATCCATGTGTACCCTTAATTTCACTCGAGGACTAAGTACATTGATGTGAGGTATCATTGGATACGAGATATTCTCAATGACGGCTTACTTGAGATTGAGAAGATTCACACTGATAGTAATGGTTCTGATATGTTTAACAAGGTATCGCCAAGTTTGAAGCTTGAAGTGTGTTGCGCACAACGGGATTGACAAATCTCTCCTTCACTTAGTTGAAAAAAAGGGGGATTGTTGGTTTTTTTTAACCCATTAATGAATGACATCATTGTCCTTTTGCACGCCTCACTTAAAAACAACTTTTGCTTTTGTGGGAGAGCAAAAAAAGAGAAAGATTTGTGAGGTTGAGAGATTGGGGAGAGATTGTTTGTGAAGCTCTTTGAAGCCCTAGTTTTGAAGCTTATTCAAGTCTTTGATTGGACGACCAAACAAGCTCCGTTTGAGGCGAAATTCGAATGGGGAGTCCACGGTGCCGAGCTCTACGTTATCATTGGTAGAGATCGAGTTGGGAGTTCTGAATCGACATACGTCTTAAGGATCTCATTTTGCCCTCTTTAGGTGATTTCTTCCATTTTCTTAAGTGTTTGTATTTTACTAAGATATATGCATGTTGTCTTGATGATTTATTGATGTTCATACATTGAACAAGTATTAGAGAGGATTTTGTATTCCCATTCACCATAGTGCAGAGCTTTCATAGGTGTTAGCTATGTTACCCGGACCCTTCACTCTAACCCAAAGTACCCGTGTCGGACACTTGAAACGAGTCTGACACTTAAAAAGACATGGATACTCCATTTGAAGAGCTCTTTGTATAAAAAGGTTTAAAATGTAAGAGAATAAAGAAAAAAACTTAACAAGAACTTTCTAGTGTAGAGTAAGAAATGAAAAATGAGAAAAAATATAGGTGTATAAGCTATTACATATATGTAATACATGTTATTACATATATATAAGCATATGTCACGCAAGTTTTAGACACTTTTTGCCGAGTCTCCGTGTCCTTAAATTAGAGAATAGGTGGGTCCGACCTTTAGACTCATACCCGTACGCGACACCTGCACCCGAGTCCAGGTAACATAGGGTGTTAGTCAACTTATGATTTTACTTTTCAATTTGAGAAGGTTTCCACGTTAAAGTTCTTGCGTGTTGTTTGGTTTTTGCATTTCCATTGTTCTTTATTTGTTGGATTGGTTATATTGTGGTTGTGGTTCTTATTTGGCGACACATGAGAGCGGTAGATTATTTGTTGGTGTAGGTTCACCCCATCAAAGTGGAGATTGTTGGGATGTGTGGACCGAAATGTTTAGTCCCGCATTTGTTATTCATGGCTTATTGAAGAAGTACATAAGAGTTGATCTCCCACCAAATAATACCGAGGCTTTTTGGAGTAAAACCTCACACCTAGTGTTAAAGGTGGTTAAATTGGGAACAATATTGGTACTAACAGAGATCTATGTTACCTAGACTCGACAGTTTAAGGTGGAGCACCCGTGTCAACGCGACTCGACTCGGACTAGGACATAGGATATGTGTCGGATCCCCAGCAAATGACTGTAGACGCGGCTAGATTTGTAGAGATTTCGATTTTGGATGATAAAGAAAGAAAATGTAAGATTACAATCTTGCATACCTTCCATTTGGTTTTTGAGGGTTGCGTATGGCTGCCATGACCAGATCGAACAATGATTTAGAGAGAAGAAAGAAGTTGCAGGAAAGAAGAGGAAAGTTGAAGGGTGAATAAGTTAAACAGTGGAAAACCACGTGTTTGTCAAGTTGTCATAATGAATGACATTTCTGATTTTTTTTATTTAAGTTTTTGAAAGCATAAAAGTGTTCAACTTTTCTCTACTAAAAAAAAGTCTTCCGTTGGTCAACTTTGTTTCTCATTAACTTGTATTTCAAGTAATGTATAGAGTTACTGTTGTAACTTTAGTAACTATGATAGTAACATTTTTTTTACCGACTAAAAAAGTGTTTAATATTTTTTTTGGTGGATAAAGTGTTTAATATTTCCGAAACAAAGATGTAGTTAAAATAAATTCTCAGTAACTAAGTTTTAATATTTGGAAACTTTTAGCCGAGTCCTCAGGCCCGTGCCATCTGTTGTTGCATGGTAGAAACAAAGTTGTAGTATAAGCAAATCCGATCTCTAGACACGTATTCGTATCCACAGGCCCGTGCCATCTGTTGTTGCATGGTAGAAATTTATAGATACATATGTTTGAGAAAATAGTGGGAAAGACCACGCTAGAAATTGAAGCTGAACTGTTGAACATGCTTTTAAGAAAAAAAAACAAAATGTTTTTCTATGATCTGTGTGCTACTTCTCGTCACTTGTTGGTAAATTTTAGTATGATCCTGCGTACTGAGTTCTAAATGGGATTGTGTTTTTAAACGATATTTAAATTAAAATTCTACTCCTCTTGGACACCAAAATACAATTTTAGTTTTATAATTAATGAATTACTCGGGTTGAAGAATGCGGTCCTCATTTACTGTGGCCCAGAAAACAGATTGATCTGATACATAGAATATTATCTTCATGACTGACTTTTTTTTTTTTCAATTACATGGTGTACTGTACTATCTTTCGGGACCTGCCATTTAGAGATATCCATGAATGAGTTGGTTGCTTTTCTGATAAAAGTTTCTTTCCAATAAATCTTAAACAAAGAATTGTGTTCTTGTACAGGGCAATGCTCTGGGATGTGAGAAGTGGAGTTAACCCTGAGCCAGTGATTGAAATGGAAAGCCATAGCGGTCCGGTAACATCCTTGCACATGGATTCTTACAAAATAGTTACTGGATCCGTGGAGGATTCTTACTGTAATGTATGGGATACCAGCAGTGGAACCCCTTTGAATTCTCTTCCTGTTGGTATGCCTCATGAACCAGAACTATCCGTCGGGTGTTCCGCAATGGCTGTGAGTGGCAGCCGGATTGTCACTACAACATGCGACGAGGAAACAAGGCTGGTGTACTTGAGGGACTTCATCAATGCTACTTGTCCCAAACTTTCTAACGAGGACAGCCACTGCACTTCCAAATTTTGGGAACCACAAGGCATCTTTGATGGTTTTGATGACTGATTTTCTGCTAGTGATGGTTGCCACCTTAAAGGCTTCATCTGCTTTTCTAGACTTGGGGGTGCCAATTCCATCAATGTTTTTGTATGATGTTTGGGTGACTTGATTTTGATACATACCTTTGCCACATAGCTGTTTAGGGTTTTAGGGTTATCGAAGGTCTCCAAGAATTGCATAGCAAATATATAGGGAGGAGCGGAACGGAACCCTTTTTTTTTTGCTGAATGTACCCCGTTTGGTGAGTATACCCCAATTTTGAAGACAGCGGCTAAAAATACCTCAGCAATTGCTCTACATACCCTAGTTTTGCAAAGTTACCCAACTACCCCTCCATGTAAAAAGGGTTTTTACTTACAATACTCCACTAATTGCTAAACGTACTCCAGTTTTGTGAAATTATTCAACTACCCCTTCATATAAAAAGATTTTTACTCACAATGCTCAACTCACCTTGTACCCCAGTCACCTCTCTTAAATTGTACTTACCAAAAATTGGTCAAATATGACAAAATTTGAACAAAACCATATAGATTTGACTACGTAGGTACATTCATCATCTCTTTTAGTGCTGATTTCGAGGTTTTTTTTTGAGTCGTTTTGTTTGTGAATTTGTTTTTGGGTTTAGGATTTCGATTTGAGGCTTGAATCTTGCATTTGAGGTACAAAGTTATTAAGTGATTGCGAGTTAAACTCACTATTTTTTTTTGGCTATTTTCATGTATTTTTCAAGAGTTATGAAGCTTTTTTGATCGTTTTGGTTGCCTGCGGGTTTCGGACTAATAAAGCTGACACCTCTGAAGACGTGTTGGACAAATAGAGTCGACACCTCTGAGGTGTCGGACGAACCGAGCCGTTTAGCCGCTCCCATTTTGAATTCTTATTGTTAAACGAACTCCACTTTTTATTTTTTTTAATATATCCTTGTCTTGCTAGCTTATAGGTTTCGGACAAACTAGGTTGAGACCTCTAAAGAGGTCTCGACTGACTCTCACCTAGACTTGCTTAGAGGTCTCGGTCGGCTTCACCTAGCTCCCATTGAGACTTGTGAAAAGGTGTCAGTCTCGGTCTCGGTGGAAGACAATCGAGACCTCTTCATAGGTCTCAACGGGAGTTAGCTGAGGTCTTCTCTCTATGTGTCTGAAACCTTTAGGCGACAAAAACAAATCAAAAAAATCAAAACTCCAAAAATACATAAAAACGATTAAAAAAATTAGTAAGTTTTGCTCGGAATTGCTAGATTTTAGATAAGCTTGATTTCATCAACATTTTGTGCTCAAAATATGAGGCTCAAGCTTCAAATCGAAGCTCTAAACTCAACAATAACAACACAAAAATCTACTTAAAAACAAAAAAAAAACCCTATAAAAATCTAGAAATCGACATGAAAAAGGTGAGTAATGCACTCGGTGTCGAAGCAATGTGGTTTCACTTGGATTTTGTCGGAGTTTGGTGTGTTCAACCGCTCCTAATATATATTCTTAACTATGCATCATAAGTAGGCCTATTGGCTGTCGATTTTGTGAAACATGGAATTTCAAGTTAGATGTTTAAAACACCATAATTTCTATTGTGGGAATTGCTTTAATTTATAATTTATTTCAATATTTGATATTTTTTATTTTTTTTTCGATTTCCCCCGTGGTGTCCAACGCCAACCTCACATACTAATCCATGCTCGGGCACTTGTCTATTCTTTTTCATTTCTACATAATTGTGTGGAAGATTAACACGTGTAGCGATCGATTCAATTGATTAACTCCTAACTTTTTGAGTGGTCAAACGGAATTGTGAGTGGTTCGCAATATAATCAGGGACCGACTATTAGGACCCATATACCTTATATCAGTTGCTCATTTAATTTAATATTATTTATAACTCCTAATAAGTTAGTTCATGTTCTAAGCATCTTTTAATTTACCCCAAAACTCATTTTACATCTCTGTAATTTCCAACCTCCAACTCTTTGGTTGCACATCATCTTCTTCTCTTACTACTTACCTCAATTTGCACCATATTGTATTTTAAGATTGATTCTTTGATCCTTAAAAGCAAAGATTCAACACAAATAAATGTTCTAACCATTCAAAAATGAAAATTAAACCTCAACCAAATACTATAATCAAGATGTTGCATTTGACAGTGAGTTGTTGAGTGTATGGACAAATAAATGGAAATGGGGATGAGGAGGGGGGGTGTAGAGATTAGAAAGTATAAGAGAAAATGAGACATTTTTATGATTTAATTTGAGGTGGGGTATGAAAAGTGAAAATTAAGTGGAAGAGAAGAAGGGGTGAGTTTAATTTGGAGTGGGTGTAGTGAGTAGGATAAATATTACATTGCATATACCCTAATTAAAATAGGGTAAGCCAATTTATTACAACATTTCAACGAGTGAATTGCAATAAATATTACATTGCATATACCCTAATAAAAATAGGAAAAATGTGGCGACCCCAATTTCTATAAGAAGGGTCACCCAGCCTAAACCATTGCTAAACCTCTCGAGATAACCCAACAAGTCAGGCGATGATCTAGTAAGTCTTAACCTGCAGAAATAACAACAAGACTATCTACAAAATAGACTAACAAGGCTATAGGTATGGAAATAAAAAACCTTTAATGTCTAATAAGGTTGTGAAAATAAAGTAGCGGTCTTACAAACTAACTGAAACATAAACTAAACCAAGTGCTATGGGTTCAAACATTCACCCATATGAAATCCCCTGTTTATTACATAAAATGTTTCATAATCAAATAGATATAGATAAACAACCTTGCAAACAAGTAAAAAAGCTTATATGCTAAGATCTTGCCCTTTCTTTTGTCCTGAGCAACAACTGCGGTACCTAGAGGGGAAAAAGTAGTAGGGTGAGCAAAGATCTAATGGGCTCAGGAAAGCAGAAACCTGTTTTACCCTCAATCATCCAAGTAATACCTAATGCGTAATAACCAACATGAACAAAGTTATTGAACAAATCCTACTATCATTCATGGCATTAGGAGATAATATAAACAAACATAATATAAAAATACAAGGTACAATAAAACAAAGACCAAACAAGAGATAGTTCAACAAGATAACAATGATAACATGAATGTCATAGAGTCAGCGAAGTGAAAAACATATGTTTCTAATTACTCACACTACAACTCTCGACTCTACTTACGCGAATTCAGCTACTGCTGCAACAACCCTCTCATCTGATTCTTCAATCTTCACACAATCTGCATTCTTTGACTTCGACAACAGCTACATTAACTTTTACTCCCCATCTCCCCTCTTCGACAACAATTCCAACGACTCTAATCTCTATCTATAAATATGATGTCTGTTTGTCATTGATTTATCTCTCTTAAAGCTCACTCTATTCTCAATTAAAATCACATTCTCTCAATGCTCTATCTCATTGAATTTGCTCGATCTCCATTATTGGTAATGTCAAGAGTTTCAATTAGGTCTGAATCAATTCTATTCTATAATTTCTAAAATTTGTTTAGGGTTTCTGATTTTATGATTTGGTTTTTACATGTTTTGTTTTCATAAATCCCCTTTTATTTTTACTTTAATTTAAAGTTTGATTAATAAAGGATTTTCTATTCGATTTGCATATTACCTTTTTTTTTCGTTTAGTGATATCGGTGCTGAGAAAAAAAACTTTTCTTATCGGTGTTTTAATGACGCTTGAGTTCACATCGAGAGTCTTTCCTTAATTTATTCTTGTATATGGATTGTTTAATTGATGCAATAGGCTTTTATTTTTTTTTGTTTTTTTTTCTAATTATAATAAAGAAAGGATGAGTGAATAATATGCAGAAGTTTGAACAATGAAGGAAAATAATGGCTTGAGTCTTTTTTTTTTTTTACAATAAAGAAAGGATGACTGTTCTTAAAAAAGGAAGAAAAGAAATGCACGCAATATCATGTGAGAACTTTGAACAATGAAGTGTTGATTAGCAACAAAAAAAGAAGGAAAAAACAGAATGTATAAGAGGGGTTTGTTTTGAGGAGAATGGTGACTTGGGAAGTTTAGGGACTCTGTCAAACAATTTGTTGAGGGATGGGGAAAGGTTTTGGCCCTTTGGTTTGAATGTCAGAGTTGTCTTGAATATGTTTTGTTGTTTCATTGCTATAGTTATTCCCATTGGGGTGACTGTGATTTGTTCATATGAACGGTTGTTTGTACAAGTGCTTCCCGGTAGGTATGCTCTTAATCGTGTTCCAAAATCTGAGATTGGGTTTTGATCTTTAAGATGATTCTGATAAGGCTTAGTCCTATATCTCCATAGCAGATAGGAGTTATTATTTTAATTTGAGCTAGCTCACTGTCGTCTCAAAACAACCTTGAGTTATGTTATAGGCTAATGTCCTTAGAGAGTCTCAAAATTATTTAGTCTATATTTTTTTTTCTTAAGTTTCAAGCAGAATGAATCTTCCATATTGGTTCTTAGTTTGCACAGGAAATAATTAATCTTCCTTTGAATTAGCTTTAGAGCATCATATCTTTTGAATGATGATATGAAAAGTGTGTTTTTAACATGGTTTATTGAATGTATATATTGTATCTACTGCAATGACTACAATATTTTTTTTTATTGGGAATCGAACCACGATCTTCCGAGATCTTGCCTTTTTGGCAAGTGATATTTTTACCATCTCACCTGAGAGGCTTTGACTGCAATGACTCAAAAGTTACATGTATTTTAAAGATAGTTTCTTGAACTATACATAAACAATTAGTTGGATGTAATGTATGTATGAGTATACATGTGATTTGGAGATGTATGTATGGTATGAAACATAAAAGCTTAAGTTGTGCACTAGATGTTTCTAGACTCCTTTCATAACATACATTATCAAATCAAACACTGTGTGTGCTACGAGAACTATTATCGCCAAACCCAATGCTCCACAAGATACAATCACGCATAGATTACTTGTTTTATTTAACCGCCTTATCAATTTAATCTTTTTTGTTAATCTTGTGGAGTTAGTAAAATTTGGGATTGCTTAATTTATAAGTCATGCCTTTTGTTACTTTAATCATATTTTTTAATTTTTTTTATTATTTAAATGAGATACGATTAAATTCTAATAGAAAGTAGTGTGCATTTTTTATTCTATTTGTTTATCAACCTATAGTTAAAGAGTGTAATTTTAAAATTTTAGTTTTTATTTTTTAAATGCTTCTTTTAATTGATCATATGAAAGTGTGTTTCTAACCTGGCTTATTGAATGTATAAAGTGTGTCTACTGTAATTACTGTGATGATACAATGTGTTTTAAAAATAGTTTTTTTTTTTAACTATACATAAACGATTAGATGGATGTAATGATCTCAAGTATTTTTTTTTTGATATTTACATATTAGCAGTTTGAACGTTGTATTACCAATAAAATCTTATTAATTCTAGCTAACATTTTTTTCCTTTCGCTTTTATGATAATTCTTTTTACTTATTTAATAAAGATTCTCGACAATGTCAATATCATTGGCTCTAATAAGTGATATCTACACAATAGAAGATACACTTGAGGTAAGAGCGAAAATAACAATGAAGTGTTATTCAATGCATCTCAAAACAGATGCACTCATGTCAATGGATATTATTTTGCTCGATGTGAATGTGAGTTTCTATTTTAGTTCTTTTAAATGTAATTATTTCTTCTAAAATATGACTTGCACTAACAATATATAACAAATTTTTGGTAGGACGACCATATACATGCAACTATACCCATCTATTTGGTTAATGATTTTGAGCACCTCACAGAAGGTAAGGTCTACAACATTTAAAACTTCAAAGTGGAAAGAATATATCAGCACAAGGTTGTAAGCCATAAGTACAAGATACGCTTTACAGGTGATACCTGTGACGGCCTTAGTTTTCAAACCTTAAATTGGGCCTGGCCCGACCTAGACTTATGTGAAACTCCGAGCCCTTCTCGATGAATCATGTAAGACTAGTCAGCCTTTCCTTACCATTTACCATTCATTTACAAGTTTAAAACTTTGATTAGTGAGTTATCATCAATATAGCGGAAGCAAAAAGCTCTAACTAATCAAATAATCACAACCATTTAAAATAAGACATCCAATAATGTGGAAACCCGCATATGTATATCATGATCAATGATCAATCAAAGTAGAACAACATATAGATATACAGGCCCAAAATCTCTCAAAAATCCAAACCCATGTTTTGAAACAACTATATATAACAATAATACAAAAATCATCTAATCAGCCAAGTGGAAAGGTGTGCTCTAGTATCCTCAAATCAAGCCTCCAAGCTTTGGAGCCTTTCCCTTGCTGGTTTGTGGATCTGCATTCCGTCCAACATAAGAATGACGAGCCTAGATAAGTAACGCTAAGCAGGACATAAATATAACAGGCCCACGTTGACTACCTTGCCCTCGAACAACTCGAAGGAATAGAGTTCCCAAAACAGGATGGAGCATTAACAATAAAATTGAAAGCTCAAGAAATAATTGTAAACGTCCTTACTGGTTTACTTACCTGTAATCCAAGCTAATACACACTCAATTCATTCCTGACACGTCTCTTACAACTACCGTGTGACCCGTCAATCAACTAAAAAAACCCTGATGATTCAATTAAATTACAATTCCTATTAAACACTTTTTAACTTACCCAGTTTTCCATAATTATTTCATTAGTATAATTAGGTTGATTTTCGGGGTATTATGTTGTATCCAGACCCATTTGAGTCCCTGAGAGATCCCTGAAATTTTCCAAAATTTTTACAAAACTGTCCCAGTGAATAGTGTTACGCCGCTGGGATGCCATGGGATTTTTCTTCCTGGCGGCATTCCCACGGCGTGAAAAATGGGGATCACTGCCGCCACACGCCGTGGGTATCGTCATGGGGGTCCTTTCCCTGGGCGGCGCCCTCGCGGTGTGAGCCCTGGAGCCTTTGATCCAAACGCCATGAGCTGTTTGTGCTCACGGCGTCCAGCCCAGAACGCCTGCGGTCGGGGTTTTTGACACCCCGACTCGCGTCGGCGTGCTTCGAGCCTATCCCAACTTCACTTAGACTTACGATGCAACGCTAAGCCACATTCGGCTCACGTCAAAACCCGACAAAATTATCGATTTGCGATAATTCACCCAAAAATCCACCAAAAATCCCAAAAATTTAGAAAAACACTTCAAACACAAAACCACTTCATGAATTCTTAATAACACAACCATTTGATCTATAATCCATCAAAAGAACTCATAAAAATCGATTTCCCATTTCGTTGTCCGAATCCATCATGATGAATACCCACAAAACACCGCCAGCGTGGGTAATCAGACTATCGCCTTAGAATTCGTGATTGGTCGATCCCTTGGCGTCAAAGGACGTCGAAAATCCCTAAACTCACCATGTTCCAGCGTTGATATTTCGATGAGAAAGATAGAGGAGAGAGAAAAGTTGACAATTTGCCTTTATATACAACTCCCCCATTTCCACACACACGAATCTCGAGGCAAATCTCTTGGTCTCTACTCATCCCATCCAACCACCTTGACACCAACTCGTGACTTCATTTAGTGACTTACCTCAACACGTAGCCGTTTTCTAGCACAATACTAGCGTTCCCGGACCCATTTCGCACTACGACCCACTCATCGTATATGCCCGGACGTACCAACGTATCGAACGCGACTTACAACTTTTAATTATTATTTATTTTGTATTTTGTCTGTGTTTTTAATTCATTAATTTCCCCGGACTGCTAATTACCCGACAACCTTTCGCCCGAAACCCATTATTCGAGTTCCTATTGAGCCGAACCCGTTTTCCAATACTGACGTTCACACTCAAACGTCCTCGCACGTTCGGGACTTTGAAATTTACATTCGAGTAATACGAAAATAACATACCTCGGCGTCGACGACCGAGAATTGGACAACTGTATCATGACCAATGGGTCCACGTACGACCTAAATTGACACGTGGCACGATTCAGAATTTGGGGTCGTTACAATACCTATGTACAAGAACACAACGGCAACGTACAAATTCCAAACCACAAATTCAAAATAGTTTCATTCGAAGAATTGACAAAACGGAATGACAATTTCGTACAATCATCAGACAAGAAAAAAATTCAATCAATAGTTAAAATACATGAATTCCATTTGTTCATATATATAACTTTCACTATTACTAATTATCTTGTTCTCTACAGATGTACTTAGACGTCTTGTTGAAATAGGCGTGCTTGTAGATTAAGAAGTTCAAGAAAAACAAAAAAAAAATTCAAAAAAATTGTTTGCGTATTCAAATCAACATGTATATATATTTTTGTCAAAATCATTTTTTAGAAAAAATAATCCATTGTGTTTTGCAACTTAATCCTACGTTTCGTCTACAAAAACAAAGAATTGAACGCAATATTTTGAGGCAAAAAAGCAATCGAAACGAGTAGTAAGTTTATCAATTGCAAATCATTCGACTCATTGGTAATTATCATTACCTCAAATAATATCAAGACTTATAGAGGTAATTGTTGCAAGTTTATATATTTATAAAATACACAAAAACGCCGCTTAATTAATTCCTACACACATTTCAACTTTAATACTCAATTTATTTATAATCTTTCGATACACGCGAATATATATATATATATATAGATATATATTGACGAAAAGATATTTCTATTCATAGAAATTGCTATTACATCTTAACAATAAAATTACATCAATAGCAGTCTTTTCCCACTCTTTGGTGAGATCAAATCGACATTGCGAAAGTTTGCAAATTTATGTGTAACTTATATGCTTATCTTTTGCATCTACAACAATAGAACCATAACGGAAAATAAAGCTTCCAACAAGGGAAGATGAACATAAACGTCCAATGAGGGAAGACAAACACATACTTCCAATAAGGGAAGACAACAACTTATTGAAAAAGAAAACCTAGTGAAAATATCAAACCAACAACTAGTGCAGATTCATGCAAGAGCATATAGAAGTGCGGATGAAATTGAACGACAGTGATGAAGATCAAAATAGCGTTGTTGTGGGGATATAAGATTTGGGACATTAATTTTCCTTTATCCCATCAATTTAAAGAGTTCAGGTGCAAATTATTAGTTTTCTATATTTATCTTATTTATTTATTTACTATTAGGTGGTTTAGTTTTAATATTTTAGCGGTCACGGTAGATTACTCAAAGTAAAGTGGTTTAGAAGTTATTTTCTTAGAGGAATGATCAACTGTTACTACATATATAGTGTGTGACGGTCAATGTGAGCAATGTCCAA
Organism: Stephania japonica; assembly: GCA_039657345.1. Taxonomy (NCBI): domain Eukaryota; kingdom Viridiplantae; phylum Streptophyta; class Magnoliopsida; order Ranunculales; family Menispermaceae; genus Stephania; species Stephania japonica. The sequence continues at coordinate 40,434,745 of CM077561.1, forward strand.
TTAGGAATTCTAGTTTATTATTACTTTCTTTTAACTAAATGCCTATTATGATGTAGAGCATTGAAGATCAAGGATTTAGACATGTACATGGTGATGTGGGACATGGAAGCAACACATGGTTGTGGCTGTGTTGTGTTAGACATCAATGTAGATTAATTAGAGTTTGAGTTCTAGTCATATTATATTAGAATAGTCTTTTATTTAATTAAGTGTTTATATTGTGGTATTATATTTGTTCTAGGACTTTAATTTTTAGTGTTGCATTGTGGATTTGCCTAGAGTAGAAGTTGGACTAGTGTTTTACTTTAAGTTGAAGTCTTGTGTTTTATCTATTGCCTAGTTACTATATAAAGGCTTTGAGTCAGTTGATATGAGATTGGTTTTGATTATATTAATAAAGAATTTTATTTCTTTTCTTGAGAATTTGGTGTTAATTCTCTCTAGCCCTAAGTTGTTTGTTCGTGGTGTTCGAGCATCCGATTTAGAAAATCTCCGTTGTATCAGATAGCAGACACATATGTAGAGGAGAGGCAAGTGGTGACAATGATGAATCTGACAACTGTTGCAAGCCGAATGAAACTGAACATCTCATATCTGAATAGATCCGACTTTTATTGTATAGATAAAAATAAAAATTGTTTTTGGAACCACCACCGATCAAAAGAGAAGATCAGTCGTGGCTCTAACTAAAGAATCACAAAAAAACAACCAAAGCTCCAAACCCTAGCAGCTGCCTTTCAAAAATGGTTATGAGATAGTTTTTGAGTTCGATACACGCAGATATTAAAACTTTTATCAACAGGTGAACTAACACTTTTCTCTATAAATGCTACAAAGATTTACACAAGTCCAAATATTGAAGAAATCACATCATTCATGAAAGGGTATATAACTTTTTTTTAACCATTTGTATTGTTTACTAATTATTAAATCACCGTGCATGACAAATTCTTTTCCTTATCTTTTTCAATTGTAGAGAACCACCGAGTAAGGAAATTCAATTAATTTGAGAAAAAAATAAAAATTTTGATATCAAGGCAGAAACTATAACTGTAGATGAGGTTAAACGCCAAAGATCAACGGCTAAAGTAAGACATTATTAATTATATTCAAACTAATAGTATATGAATTGGTTCACGTTATTAAACTAAATGATGATTTTTCATGCAGGAATGCTACGTTATTTGTAAAGTGAAAATTAAATCGATTAATTCAAGTGGCTCTTGGCATTACGATACTTGTTATCCAAATTATTTCAGGTTAGAAAAAGATGGGTCAAAATATTATTGTAGTAAGTGCAAATGATTTGTTACAATGCCACATCGTTGGTACGTTAAAAGTATATTATACACATGCATGTTAATTTTACAAATAACGTATATTTCTTTAAAGTCCGTTTTTGACACTTATTTGCCCTACATTAAAACTATATATTACTAGTTTTCAATTTGCTAAAATTCTTTGTTGATGTATTGTATAAATATATCTTGTCAAAACTCTAATTGATGACCATTGCATACGTTCTTCGGTTCAAATATCGAAGACAATTCGGGGTCCACAACTTTAACTGTATTAGACAGCATAGTGAAAACCATTATAGGTGATGACGATGGGAAAATAATCTTGAATAGAGCATCTTCAGTATATCTTTTCTTAATTCAAAATATAAAATTAATTCAATGCACAATTAATATTTTATATAATTTATATTTTTATTCATTTCTTATGCTCATTTTATTCTAATTTATTTTTCTGCTTATATTGCCAGACATCCGAAAAGAATGTGATTCCAATAGAAATTTCTCATATTGTAGGAAGAAGCTTTACTTTTAAACTAAAACTTACTGATTACAATTTAACCAATATAAATGAGAATTTCACCGTTTCCATTATATGTGACGAAGAAAATGGAGATGATTTTCGTCATAATGAGGTATTCCTTTTATTTTATAGTAACTTGCAAGATTACGTTTGGAATTTTATTAATGTTACATGTTCTTTTATTCTTGAAAATGACTGAGGAAGTTCTCAAATAACATTTGAACTAAAAAATACAAAGTCGACAGCGGTAAGGAAGTCAACATGAAGAGACATTGAGTTGATAATGATTTGGAAATGAAAAAGCGTCCAAGAACAAAATGTTTTATTGAGTAAGTTATTTGAACTATCATATTATTAATTAGTTAGTAATAATAATTATAAAGAAACTAATATTATTTATTTCTTTTGCAGTGATGACGATGAGGAAGTATAATCAACATCATCATGAATGTTCTACATAATATAATAATGCAAAGAAAAGATAAATAGACTTTTTATTTTTAATTTTTTAAGTAAATAATTCTAATTTTTAGCAATAGGCATTTGATAGTTTGTTAGATAGTTTGTTCAAACTCATATATATTATTTTAGTTTCAATTTTATATTCAATTGCGTATTAAATTTACATTGTTGTGATTAATGCATGGTTCATATGCTATTTTTATCAAACGGTTCATGTACTATTAAACACCATTTTTAAAGATATATATCAATATATCTATCATTAATCGGATGCCTTAGTATAATATATTTATACTAAATTTTATATTTATCTTGTCTTTTTTTATAGTTTTGTACTTAATTAAAATTATTTCTTTCCTTAATTAAATTCTCGCGAGCGAGCTTAATCGTGCGTAGCACGTTACAGAACTAGTATATATATATATATGTCATTCTCTCTATTTGTATACCTATATATATTTATATATTTGAAACATATAGACATAGATATTGATAGCCAAAAGAACTGGAAAACAAAATATAAATCTTTTAAAACCTGAAAATTAATATGATAAAAGAAATTTTCCTCATTTGGAAAGATGAGAAACTAATTTTGGTGTCATCAATGATCCATCTATGATTGCCAAAACATCTATGGTGGATGGTAAAGACATCATAGGGAATTTTTTTTTTGTTAAGAAAACCAGTACTGAGAGATTTCTCCCTCTCATTTGGTATAATAGAAGAATTCCTCGAAGGGTTTTGATTACAAAGTGAAGGATGGGATGTCATCAAAGGTGCAATGGTATATGCGTATAATGGATTGATGTTACCCCATCAAAGGTGCAATGATATATGCGTGTAATGGATTGTTGTTACCACCCCAATAGCTGGATCGGAGTATGCTGGGTTGGGCAGCAGGATAACTCAGCAAATGACCAAGTCTCGGTGGACTCGGAAGGCTTTGGGGGTCTCATGTGATGGATTGGGGTTCAGTGCACGATGGTTACCTAAGTGGGCAAAACGCGTACCTAAGCGGGCACGGTGTGGCACGACGCATACCTAAGTGAGCACGGACGCGTGTACCTAAGTGCGCACAGGTGCATACCTTAGCGGGAACGGGCGCGCGTACATTAGCGGGCACGGCGCGTGTACCTTAGCGGGCACGGCGCGTGTACCTTAGCGGGCACGACGCATACCTAAGCAGGCACGGTGCGCGTACCTAAGCAGGCACTGGCACGTACCTAAGTGAGCACGTGCGCGGGCAAGACGTTCTCCCTGGCGCGAGCACAACGGTGACTTGGTGTAAGCGCAATGACGACTTGGCACGTACCTTAACGAAGGCTTGGCACATACCTTGGCACGAGCAAGGTCATGCCTTGGCACGGGCAAGGGAAGACCTTGGCAGGAGCACAATTGACTTTCCTTGACTCTGGCGTTAACCAGATCAAAGTATGATTGGTCTCATTTTTGAATGTTCCCTATTGGAGGGCCAGGAACGGCTTAACATCTACTATAGGAGGGGGGCCTCTCCTGGGGGTGGTATGGGCAGGAAGGCAAAGGTGACCCTAAAGAAAGCATTAGGCGTGCATGCCAAGGCCTTTCCCAATGACCATCATGCAACCACCTCCGTGCCGGTAGGACTCGGAATTAGCCAGGCTCTGACACGCACCCAATGGTGCCTAGGCTCAGCTAGGCACAACCAAGTACGACCCTGAAATCAAGGAGCGCCCCTAGGCATGGATGGACCAAGTCAAGCATGGCAGTTCCTAGGCGGTTATGCAACTACCTTAGTCATGGCTTAGAGCATGACTAGGGTACGTCCAAGCAAGTCCCTAGTCCCTAGCACATGGAAGATGTGCCCATTGACCCGGTGGTCATAGCAGTTATGAGGCCAGGTGGTAGTGAATGAGGCAAGCAGTTTGGCAACTGCTTGGCTACATGGGAGTGTGGTGTGGTTTACTTAGTCTTTGATGCTTGTAAACTAGGACATGTGTCCATTCAGTTATGTAACTACTTTAGGCTGTTTTCTATAAAGCCAACACCTTATGCTTGAGGAAACATAAGGTGGTAGAGTTGTAACCCATCAATCAAAGATCAATAAAGCTCCCCTTTGTGCCTATTGTTGCTTGTTAGTGTAAATTTTTGTTAGAGTGTTGAACTAAGGTGGTCTTTAGGCACCATAGAGTGCCATTAAGTGAGAAAGTTTTCCTTAGGGTAAACCCTCTCATTTGTGACCCCCGTGACAATTGGTATCAGAGTCTCGTTTGGTGACAATGGCAACCTGAGCAGCTATGGATCTAAGTGAGAGGGTGTCTCACTTGGAATAGCTTATGACAACGCTCAGTGTGTAAAGGGAGGAGGCTTAGAGCTCTTCCTTGGCAGAGCGAGTTGGAGGCTTGGAAGCACTCATTACTTCGTTGGTAACTAGAGAGGAATCTCATATGGGGATGATCTCTAGTTGGGAGGCTCGTTTTGATGAGCTAATTGATGATGTTTCTGCGGTTAGTGAGCTTACCACTGACACAGTAGAGACGATTGTTGTGGAGGTGAGTCTTCTCAAGAAGGTTGTTGGTGGAACCTCAGATGTTGCGAAAGTGGCAAAGCTACCTAAGCCCAAAGGTCCTGAACTAAAGAAGTTCTCAGGTAAGCGAAGTGCCAAAAAACTAGAGAACTTTATTTGGGACATGGAGCAGTACTTTGCCACGGTGCGGACACAGGATGATCAGAAGGTCATCCTAACTTCAATGTACTTGGAGGGAGATGCAAAGCTTTGGTGGAGAACCAGAGTAGATGATGATGCTGTTGCTGGGAGGTCGAAGATCATCGAGTGGGATGTACTGAAACGAGAATTGAAGCATCAATTCCTTCCCACTAATGCAGCTTGGCAAGCGAGGGAGACTTTGAGTAAGCTGAAGCAGATAAGCTCTATTCGGGAGTACGTGAATGAGTTTTCTTCTTTGCTGCTGGACATCAAGAACATGTCAGAAGAGGATAAACTCTTCAATTTTACAACTGGCTTGTAGACGTGGGCTCAAGCCGAGTTAAGGAGGCAAGGTGTGAAGGACTTACCTGGAGCGATAGCTGCTGCTGATAGTCTTGCTGATTTCAAGACTAGTTCGTCGCCTTCGGAAGGGAAGAACAAAGAGAAAAACCCTAAAAAATACTAAATGAAGGGCGAAAAGAAGTCGTTTCCTTCGAAGAAGCCGAACTCAAAGCCGACACCCAAATAAGATTCACAACCCTCATCATCCTCAAAGGGTTGTTTCATTTGCAATGGGCCTCATCGAGTACGGGAGTGTCCAAAGAAGGAGAAGATTTCTGCCCTGATTGCAGAAAATACTACTGAAACTCGGATGAACCCATTACAATTGTTGAATGTCATTCAACAAGCAAGGCTAAGCAAATCGGAGGGATTGCTCTACGTGGAGGTGATGGTGAACCAACACAAGGTCCTTGCTATGGTAGATTCGGAGGCGACACACACATTCGTGACAGATCATATAGTGAGCAAGCTAGAGCTTACACTTGCTAAAAATTCCAATCGCATGAAGGCTGTGAATTCTGAGGCCAAACAAATCCAAGGTATGGCCTCTAACGTTGACATCAAGGTTAGATCTTGGGAAGTAAAGATCAACCTACTGACAGTTCCTCTAGATGATTTCGACATCATTCTAGGGAACGATTTTCTCTATTCCGGAAGTATTGCCTTAATGTTTTTTTTAAGGGGATTGTTCATCATGAACAAGTCCCATCCTTGCTTTGTACCTGCTGTTAGTGATGCTACAGGAAAGAAAGGTGACAAACAGACCCATCTATCGGTGATTCAACTCAAAGATGGTATGAGAAAAGGGCAGCCAACTTACTTGGCAACATTGGTGGAGATGAAGCCAGGAGTTGTGGTGGAAGTCCCTGATGTGGTGGCTGGTGTGCTGGAGGAGTTCAAAGATGTCATGCCTCAAGAGTTGCCAAAGCATCTATCACCACAAAGAACCATTGATCATGCTATTAAGCTTGTACCAGGCTCTATTGAATGGCTCATAAGGAGTCGGAGGAGCTGAGAAAGCAATTGGAGGAGTTGTTAGATGCGGGGTTCATTCAGCTATCCAAGGCACCATTCGGAGCCCCAGTCCTATTTCAGAAGAAGTATGATGGGTCCCTTCGAATGTGCGTCAACTACAGGGCTTTGAACAAGCTCAAAGTAAAGAACAAGTACCCAATTCCCTTGGTGGCAGATTTGTTCGATCGCTTGTCCGATGCCTCATACTTTACGAAGTTAGACTTGCTATCAGGGTACTATCAAGTTCGTATTGCTGCTGGAAATGAATATAAATCGGCCATGGTGACGAGGTATGGTTCGTTTGAGTATCTTGTTATGCCTTTCGATCTCACAAATGCCCCTGCCACATTTTGTCACTTGATGAATGATGTATTGAGGGAATTTATTAATCGATTTGTAGTTGTTTATTTGGATGATATTGTTGTATATAGTCAGAACCTCCAAGATCATGTTGATCACTTGAGGAAAGTTCTGACTACTTTCCAGACTAACCAACTATTTGTAAAGAAGGATAAATGTGAGTTTGCAAGGCAAACCATCACTTTTCTTGGCCATATTGTAAGTCAGGGGAAGCTGTTGATGAACCTAGAGAAGATTCGTGCAATTGTGGAGAGGCCCAACCCCACAAAAGTCCCTAAACTTTAATCATACCTTGGCTTGGCGAATTATTATCGGCGGTTCGTGGAGGGCTACTCGAGGAAGGTGGCATCACTAACAAATCTTTTGAAGAAAGATCGTGCATGGTCGTGGACAGAAAAGTGCGACCAGGCAATGGAGAGATTGAGGCAGGTCATTGCCTTTGAACCAGTGCTTACTTTACCTAACTTCGAACTCCCTTTCGAAGTCCATACCGACGCGTCAGATAGGGCTTTGGGGGCGGTGCTTGTCCAGGAGGGACACCCCATTGCCTTTGAGAGCAGGAAGCTGAAGGTTGTTGAACATCGATATCCAGCTCACGAGAAGGAGATGCTTGTTGTGGTGCATGCCCTCAGAATTTGGAGGCACTACTTGTTTGGGACGTGTTTCATTATGGGCACAGATAATGCGAAAATCACTTACTTCATGACCCCAGAAGAAACTCTCCCAAAAGCAAGCAAGGTGGCTGGACTTATTGGCGGAGTATGATGTCCAGTCCGAACACAAGCCTGGAAGGCTTAATTCAGTCCCTGATGCTCTCAGTCGGAAGGTGGTAGCTGAGGTGGTCTTGGCAATTGCATTGCTGGAAAGCCAATTCTTGCCTCGAATCAAGGAGGAGACGGGCAAGGATCCAGTTTGCGTGAAACTGGTGAAGCTAGTAAGTGAAGGTGTTACTTGGAGATTCTGGTGTGAAGATGGGGTCCTTTATGCTAAAGGAGGACACCCATATGTTCCTAGCACAAACGGATTGAGGCGAGAACTCTTGAAGGAGACTCATGACGCTCGGTGGGCAGAACATCCATGCATGGAGCGTACCTTTGCCCTCCTGTCATGTTCGTTCTTTTGGCCAAAGATGGAGGAGGACATGGATTTATATGTGCAAATTTGTCTTGTGTGCCAGCAAGATAAGATAGAGAGGAGGAAGGCAACAGGCTTATTGGAGCTTCTACTAGTACCTGGCATACCCTTCATAAGCATTTCCATGGATTTCATCACTAGTCTTCCCAAGACGCAGCGGTTGACTAGCGTTATGGTGGTGGTGGATCGATTATCGAAGTATGCTACATTCATTGTTGCTCTGAAGAATTGTGATGCAGACATGTTTGCAGAGTTGTTCTTGAAACATGTGGCAAAATATTGGAGAATTCTGGAAGACATCATAAGTGATCGTGATACAAGGTTCACAAGGCGGTTTTGGACTACCCTCTTCAACTTGCTGGGTTCGGAGTTGAAGTTTTTGACAGCCAACCATCCTCAAACTAATGGGTAGACGGAGAGGATCAATGCTTTATTGGAGGACTACCTCAGACACCTATGTGAATGCAAGCCAGTCCAACTGGGTGGACTTGCTTGATTCGGCCCAATTTTGCTACAATCTCCATAAAAGTTATGTTATGGAGATGAGTCCATTCGAGGTGGCGACGAGACAACAACCAGCTACTACACACAAGGTAGCAAAATCAAAGTCGATGGGATCATGCCAGTGGCTTATCGTTTTGCGATGAGCAAGCAGGAGTTGCGGGAGGCAGCTTAAGACATCTTGGATAAAGCTGTTCAGTTGATGAAGAAGTATGCTGATAAGAACAGGAGGCCCTTGGAGTTCCAAGAATGAGACTTGGTCTTGTTAAAGCTTACTCCTCAAATTCTGAAGAAGTTCAACAAGAAGGAGACACACAAAGGCCTGGTTCAGCGATATTAGGGACCATTTTAGGTGGTCAAACGAGTTGGAAGGGTAGCTTACAGGCTCAAGCTGCCAAAGGGGTTGAGGTATACCCTACATTTCATGTCCGTTACCTTAAACCTTTCCATTCAGATCAGGCAGATCCGAGGCGGAGTGCAGCCAGACGAGCTCCACCCTTAGTACGGAAGGAATTTGCAAGGGAGATCGAGCAGATTCTAAACCACGAGGTGCGTGGATAGAGTAAGAAAAACAGGCGGATTTTCTACTTGATCAAGTGGGTTGATGTGGAGGAACCTATTTGGGAGCGGGACACTACCCTATGACAGTATGAAAAAGAGATAACAGACTACCAAAAGAGGCAGGAACCGAGCAGTTCGATGAGGGCATCGAACATTTCGGCCGAGGTATGTTTGTTACCACCCCAATAGATAGACCGGAGTATGCTGGACTGGGCAGTAGGATAACTCAGCAAATGACCGAGTCTAGGTGGACTCGGAAGGCTTCGGGGGACTCGGGTGATGGATTGGGGTTCAATACACGGTGGTTACCTAAGTGGGCACGACGCGTACCTAAGTGGGGACGGTGTGGCATCGTGCATACCTAAACAAGCACTAGCGCGCGTACCTAGGTGCGTACGAGCGCATACGTTAGCGGGCACAACGCGTGTACCTTAGTGGGCACGGTGCATACCTTAACGTGCACGACGCGTACCTAAGCAGGCACGTCGCGCGTGCCTAAGTGGGTACGAGCGCGTACCTAAGTGAGCACGTGCGCGAGCAAGGCGCTCTCCCTGGTGCGAGCACTGCGGTGACTTGGCGTGAGCACAGCGGTGACTTAGCACGTACCTTACTTGGCACATACCTTGGCATGAGCAAGGTCACGCCTTGGCACGGGCAAGGCAAGACCTTGGCAGGAGCATAGTTGACTTTCCTTGACTCTGGTGTTGACCAGGTCAAAGTATGATTGGTCTCACTTTTGAAAGTTCCCTATTGGAGGATCAGGAACGGCTTAACATCTACTATAGGAGGGGGACCTCTCCTGGTGGTGGTATGGGCAGGAAGGCAAGGGTAACCCTAGAGAAGGCCTTGGGCATGCATGCCAAGGCCTTGCCCAAAGACTATCATGTAACCACCTCCGGGACCCAGAATTAGCCAGGCTTCGGCACGTACCCAAAGGTGCCTAGGCTCAGCTAGGCACAACCAAGCACGACCCTGAAATCAAGGAGCGTCCTTAAGCTTGGATAGACCAAGTCAAAAATGGCAGTTCCTAGGCGGTTATGCAACTTCCTTGGTCATGGCTCAGAGCATGACTAGGGCACGTCCAAGTTAGTCCCTAGTCCCTAGCACATGGAAGATGTGCCCATTGACCTGGTGGTCATAGCAGTTACGATGCCAGGTGGCAGCGAATAACTGCTTGGTTACATGGGAGTGTAGTGTGGTTTACTTAGTCTTTGATGCTTGTAAACTAAGACATGTGTCCATTCGGTTATGTAACCACTTTACACTGTTTTCTATAAAGCCAACCCCTTATGCTTGGGGAAACATAAGGTGGTAGAGTTGTAACCATCAATTAAAGATTAGTAAAGCTCACATTTGTGCTTATTGTTGCTTATTAGTGTGAATTTTGTTGGAGTGCTGAACTAAGATGGTCTTTAGGCACCACAGAGTGGCATTGAGTGAGAAAATTTTTCTTAGAGTAAACCCTCTCATTTGTGACCCATTACAATTGCCAACATGGCTCACGCACAATATCAATGCTCCTCTAAAGTATACACCCAAACAACAAAATAATCACAACTTTGCATTCAAAATACAACCAAACTTAAACCCCACACTATTAAACACATCCATAGAGATCTTTAGTTACAAAAGAAGAAATGATCAAAGGAATTGCATCTTAATATCTTCTTCCATAGCTAAAAACAAAAGAATAATACTTCAGATCTTTTAGATGTTCAGTAAGATCGAAAACCTCATTAATCAATGGGCCAATAATACCAGACATCTGGCGATTAGACAAATCAGAGACAAACCACTTATGAGTCAGATTCGATACAACCAAGACACAACTGAGAATTCAAAGAAAACAAATATCCTCCTCTTATCGCAATAACTTCCCCAACTTCAGAAGAAACTATACCCTTCATTCTCTTCGAAAAAGCCCCCAACACAGTACCCTCAGAATCCCTAATAACACCTCCAACTCCATAGTAGTCATAACCTTCCTTCACAGAGGCATCAATATTAAGTTTCAGAGACCCAGATCTAAGAGACACCCAACGAGTTCTCAGAGAAGAAGATGCAAGATCTGATGAAAAACGAGATTTCTGAAATTCCTGCAACCACATATCAATTCATTCCCAATCCAGAGGCTCTCTTCTATTCGACTTATCAAAGAGAGTAATGTTAAGATTTCTCCATACAAACCAGAGGGATGAACACAGAATTGGGAAAAGGTATCGAAAATAAGAGTTAAAGATACCCAGACATCATGAAGTAATCTCCAAACAAAGATCTTCAGTTTCGGGGGTACATCTAATTTCCAAAGAAAATTCCACCGGGTATGCAAATTCGTAGTAGTATGATCTGAAATATTATATTTAAGCATAGAAGAGAGTTTATAACCACTTTTAACAGAGTACGCACCTCTTCTTTCATACTGCCATGCTAGAAAATCATCAGCATCATTCAGAGCAAAGGAATGGACTGGATTGCATCACAATCTGCAGGGAGAACACGCTCAACCAGAGGAACATTCCAACAATTATCAGGTGTTATCAAATCCGATACCATTTCTATACCTTCTACTCTTGGGGATATAGCTGTAAGATTAGTATCCCTGGGAATGCACTTATCCTTATAAACATCTACTGATTCACTATTACCAATTCTCCATATAAGACCCTCAATTAATAACTCCTTACTCAATATTATGCTCTTCCACATATAGGATGAATTAGCCTTTGGTTTAGAGGAAACATCTAAAAAAAAGTATTTGGATAGTATTTGCCTTTAAGGATCTTACCAGCTAAACTATCAGGATTCTTGAATAACTTCCAAGCTTGTTTAGCCAATAAAGATTGATTAAAACCTACCAAATCACGAAATCCTAATCCTTCAAACTTCTTAGGTGTACATAAAATCTTCCAACTAATCCAGGGAATTTTCCTCTTATCAATAGAAGAACCCCACCAAAAATTCTTGATTTGAGACTTTATATCATTACAGATAGAAATAGGTAAATGAAATACATTCATTACATAGTTGGGAATAGACTGCAACACGGCTTTAATAAGAACTTCTCTACCACCAGCAGAGAACAAATTTTGCCTCCAACCTTGAAAACGTTTTCAGATTTTATCTTTAATAACCCCAATAGTTTCTTTTTTTGATCTACCCAAAATAGGCTAACGTAAATATTTATCATGAGATACCCCTGATTTGATTTTCAGTCTATCCTCAATTTTCTTCTTACTTCTAGACCTCACATTAGTACTAAATACAATTGAACTCTTCTCAAAACTAATCTCCTGGCCAGATCCTTTCTCATATATTAGAAGAAGTTTCTTTAAAGCAAGGCAAACACTCTTATTTGCATGACTGAAAATCATACTATCATCAGCAAAAAATAGATGATTAATTCGAGGTCCAGATCTAGAACACTTCAAACCCACTAGTTGCCCTCCAGCATCAACACTTCCTAATAGAGAAGATAAACCCTCTTTACATAATAGAAATAAATAAAGTGAAAGAGGACAGCCCTGTCGAAGCCCGCGCGAAGGAGTTATGTGACGGCCCCAAATTCCACAACCCTAAACTTGGACTCCGCCTGACCTAGACTTATGTAGACCCCGAGTCAACACTCGCGCAATCAACGCAAGCGTAGTCAGCCTTCCTTACCATTTACCATTTATTAAGTTATTTAAGGTTGAGTTATTATATATTAGTGAGTTATTCAAAGTACAACAGAAGCAAATTAAACTCCAACTAATAACAATAACCCTAAGACACTAGTCAGGACAACTTAGAGTATGGAAACCCCGCATATGTATACCAACATCAAGTCAGAGGAGAGTACACCATAGTATACATGCCCAACATCTATCACAAACCCATATCTCAATGTGTTTTAAAACATATACATATAATACGGGAACTTACCCAATAGGTGAGATCAGACCATCTAATAGTTATCCACTTCAATTGCCTATCATTGGTCTTTTACCTTTCTCAACCCTGCAGTATGACATGGCTGCACCTACCGTCATAAAAAGGACGGTGAGTATAAAAAATATAACAGTAATAACCAAATGGAGTCTCAACATAATTTCAAATGCCAAATAAATGGTTAAACGAGTATCATGCATAGATATCACAAAGATAATAAAGAACAACATGATAATTCAATTACTGAGATATCAATGATAAATGAATGTCCAGGAAAACATAAGAAAGACGCAAGTAGTCCCAACCAAGATACAGTCGTTGAGTCGAGAGAAAACACTTACCAGACTCTCATTGAGTCGAGGGAGACACCTACCAGATTCGGAGTTTAGGTCGTGGTACATTCACACCATCCTAAAATCCCATGGAAATGCAGAATTCCCCATCAATGTAGTGAAGAATTCTCACCCCGTATATAGAACCCAAACAAAATATCGTGCATCCCGAGTTCCTGGTTCTAGTAAATTACTCCAGATACCCGTCCTACCAATGATCACGTTGACTCACTTGCCCTTGAACCACTCAATAAGAATAGAGTTCCAAACCAAGATATGACAATAACAAGAATTAATCAAAGCTCAATAAGGATAACAACCAAGTAAATGCACAAATGAAATTATGTAAATACTTTGAATGGTTTTACTCACAATACAATGTGAAACCTCGCTTTCGTGGCTTTCAAACGTCCCCAAACCGATCCTGTACGCAAGTCACTAGTCTACTAAGTACCTAGTAATCATTTTAGATCCAGTTTGGTTGTGTTAGAGTTATATTTCCATTTAATTGTAATTTTCCCCATTTTCCATAATTTTATCTATTTCCATGGTTTTGGGTCAATTCCCTAGTTATTTGGTCGTATTCGAACCCATTTGAACACTCGAGAGAAATCTTGAAATTTTCGTAAATTTTCAGAAATTTATTCTCGTGAACAATTTCATGCCATGGGTCAAAAACCTGGCGATGTCGCCTAAAACGTTAAATACCAACTTCTACTCTTCCAGACGCAGTGAGTGGCGCTGTGGGTGAATTCTCTCACGGCGTCACTTAAAGCATGAGAATTCCAAACTATTTGGTCTTGACGCCATGACTGACATCGTGGCTTACAGGCTCCACGACATCCCTCGTAGCGTTGACTCCTGATCGAGAATCCGGGGTTTTTTTGTACCCCGGCTCATGTCACCACGTTCCGAGCCTATCCCAAACTCATTAGGACGTCCATACCAATCCAAAACCACCAAATCTCCCAAAACAGACTAACATCAAATTCCTAACTCGGACGAAAACACTCGAAACTAACGTCAAACTGACGAGGAACTAGTGGTAAGTCGAGATCTTACCTTAACCCAAGTGTTTGTTGCATCTTCGTGTCGTTGTAAGCTCCAAAACCTCGTCGAACCCTTTGGTCTATGTGTGAAACAAGGGAGAGAAATGAGAGAAATGAGTGTGAGAGAGTATGAGCGGTGAGAAGAGAATATATATATTAATCCCCCTTATCAGCTCTCCAACGCGTATCCCGAGGCGCATCCATCGGTCTCCACACGCCCAACCGCCTCAGCTTGCTAACTCAAATATGTGACTCCGCTGGGTGACACAAAATATTTCCCGAGCCTTTCCACATTTGGACCGCACCACGACTCGTCCCGTCGCGCACGAATAGAATATTAACGACCCAAATAATTTTTCGGATTAATTAATTACTGTATTTTATTTGTTGGTCGCCCACAATTATTGTTTTCCACCCCTGTGTACCCATATTTTGTTTGCCCAACCCCCGTTTAGCACGTTTTCTAAGGTGAACCCTACTCGTACACTGACGTCATCGTCCTATCACACAGACACGAGTATAATTAGGTACTACACAAGGTCACATAGACATAACACATTTTTTGGGTTGTTACAAGTTAAAAACCCATAAGGAGACCCATTCAGCAAAAAAGAGTAGGTAGGTGTAGAAGTACATTCCATTATAAGCTTAATCCAGTTATTAGGAAACTCCATCCTCTTCAGAACTGCCTGTAAAAAAGCCCACGCAACTCTATCATAAGTTTTACTCATGTCAACCTTAATAGCCTTCATTCATTTCTTTGCTTTAGTCTTCTTATGTAAAGAATGCAACATTTCAAAGGCAATCATAATATTATTAGTAATTTGTCTCCCATGAACAAAAACACTTTGGTTTTCAGAAATCGGAGACCCAATGATAGGCTTAAGTCGACAAGTAAGGGTTTTGGTGATCATCTTATACACAACAATACATAAACTTATTGGTCTATAATCCCCCACCCCAATAGGATCCTTTATTTTAGGGATATGCACAACATTGGTATGATTATTGTTATGCAATGATCCTCCAGAGTTAATAATATCCAGACAAGCCTTAAGACACTTCATTACCAACAATATCCCAATGTTTTTGATAAAATAAAGCATGAAACCCATATGGAGCAGAGGCTTTATTGGATCCCATTGCATATAGAGCAGATTCAATCTCATCCTTCGTAAAAGGTATCGATAATAAGTTTTTTCGAGTATCTGATAATTTCATAGTAATCTGATTTGTCCCTGCATCTAACTCAGCTGAAGTGGGATTTGTTGATGAAACGAGTTTCATATAAGATGATTCAAAGACCTTGGCAATATTCTCAATATTTAACTTCATGGCCCGTCTCATCTTTAATTTTAGTGGTGGAGTGTTTCCTTTTTCTATTTTCTTTGCTTTCATATGAAAGTACGTATTTAGTATTTCTATCACCTTATTTCGACCATTCTGATCGAGATCTTTGTTTCCAATTCATTTCTTCAAGATATTAAAGTCTTTCTAGATCAAATTCCAGTTTCTTAATTCTATCAACAACACCAACTTGATCAGAAAAGGGATATAATTTTCTCAGGGCGTCCTTCTTATCTGAAATTGCATCATTTAACTTACCAAATGTAATAGAACTCCACTGATTCAAGGCTTTACCACAATTAGTAAGAGTCTGACCAAGATTACAAAGCAATGAAGAGAATTGAGACGTAGGTAGCCAATTTGAAGAAATAATACCACTACATTCCTCAAATCTCGTCAAATATGGTTCAAATTTAAATTTCCTATATTTCAACTGTTTTTTGGGGATTCGATCTATGAATTTGAGAAATAAGAGAATCGGTTGATGATCAGAAAATGAGAAATCCAAATTATGAACATGTGAATACTGAAACTTAAACATCCAATCTTCATTCGCAAGATACCTATCAAGTCTTTGTTGAATGTTGAAAGCTCCCCCTCTTTTATTGTTCCGAGTCATAGATGGCCCTGAAAAACCCAAATCAGATAAACCACAATCTATGGTAACTTGCTGGAAATCCAACATTTGTTTGAGACTCTTTTCATTACCCCCAATTTTTTCTATAGGACTGAATATTTCATTAAAATCTCCCCAACACACCCATGGTAAAGAAAATAATGAATGCAATTTGGAAAAGTTAGCAGCTTTAAAACCAAATGGTTTAGTTTCAGAAAGAAAGAATAAACTTGGATTTTCCTTAAGGATTAATTTATGTAAGGAAATAATGGTGCAAGGATGTCATGGCCCAAATTTCTAATCCTACCCTTTACGTGGACTCGCGTTGGGACATGTGCACTGACCGAGGTATATTTTACATTTGATGCGGTGAATGCCTAGTGTGTTGTATGTGTGTACCATATACCCAGAATAGTTAAGTTTGATAGTGGGGACGATTCGACTCGCACGAGGAAGCGCTTCGAGTTACGTGCGAGCCGTGGGACCGAGTAGCTAATAATATAGTAAGTCTTAAGTTATTTAAATGTGATGTAATAACTAAACCCATAGCCTATAGTATTTATTTTAAAGCAAATCAAATATGTAGCCTATGGTTGGAAATTAAAAATCAATAGCACTGACTAACCTCGGGATACGTGCTAGCACACTTTGACGACCTGAATCCCTAAACACGGCGCCGCCCGGCCTAATCCTGTAATTATGCCCTAATCTTATCCACGTGGGACTTACTACGTATTAGTCAGCCTCTTTAACTCATTTTTCTAGTCCCTCACGTTCTGAATAAGTAAAGACACTTATTGTTCTCTTATCAAATATAGGGCTAATTAAAACCTTTTAACAACATATTAGTTTCAGCATAAGTCTTAACATTTTAGCGGAAGCATAAATGATAAATCCTAAGTGTGGAAATCAGGAAAACACGATCACATGATAATAACGCCGTAAAACATGCATCAGTCGAGGAGTCTAGTCTCTCAACTCGTATATATACATCCTAAAAAAATGTAATAAAGATATAAGTAATAATTACACAAAACATTCGAAAAGACCTACTATGTCTGCAGTAGGGTCGGGCCACTTGCTTAGAAGTAGTCGCCAATCTTCTCCTTACTGGGCCTGCTAGACGATGGATCTGCACCCACCGTCATAAAAAGGACGGTGAGTACAGTAAAGTATAAGGTAAAACCTGAAGATTTTATACTGCATTTCCAAAATTAACGAAAGTTATCAACAACATAAGTAGTGAAAAGGTACTGAAACAAAGCTATGATTGATGATACCACAGTTAAACAAATCAATCGAAATAACACGAAGTAATCATCCAGTAGTAGCGCACTCAGGTACCACTCTGTTTTGGGCCTTTAAACCTCAAAATTTGGAGAACTCAAAGCTCTTCTTCTTAGCTTTCTGAAAAAGTATGGTTTGCTCAATTTCGATTAGAAATGAAGGAGTTACGCTAAAAACACCGAATCAGCCTCAATGACACCAACCTTTGGACAACTTAGGAAAATCATAACTCCCAAACTGGAAACCCAAAAATCATAATTTTTGGTGAGAACCCACCTAACACATTGATAAACAACATTCTAAAAGATGAGATTAATCCAAGAAGAATTGAGAGAGTTATGCTTTGTCAAAGTTTATTTTCAATAATCCCGTAATTACCTTTAATCACTACTTTGCAGAGCATTTTTAAGCAAGAAAGAGCTGAAATTTCATAAATATGAGACCAAAGTAGTTCGTCTATGAGTTAGTTTTCAAATGGCTTTGGAATCACTTAATTCGGAGTTAGGATGAGTGAGTTATGTTCAAATCATAGAGTTTGTATCAAGAAAATCAGATTCATTGACACAAACAAAGTACAAACTTTGATTGATCATAACTTGGTCAATTTAACTCCGAATTTCAAACTTTTGTATAGAAAAATTAATGGTTTTTCTCAAGGAATCCGAATATGTGAACCATTTTTAAAGACTCAAACATCTAACCTTTGAAAATGACCAAAAATCAGAAGGGGAATTAATACCCAAATTTGACCAAAAACATGAATTTCGAAATACAAGCTTGGGGACTCAATTAGGGTGTTTAAATTGATCAAGCCAACCATAATAGGATTCTAAAATTGTTTAAACCCAAAAGCCCTTTGATTCATAACCAAATTCATGAATAGAGAGCATAGAAGGTTGGAGAAAACCGTACCTTAGCTAGGGCTTTGATTTCCTGGCACTTAAGCACTACTTAGCCGATGAATCTCCACCACTTTGTAGTTTTAATTGAGAATTTTTCAGCAAAAACACCCTCCCAACGACTCTGATTTTCTTGCTCTTATTGCATGCAAAATGAAACAAAGTGTTTAAATGTGGCCTTTTATACTTGTGGTTTCATTAAGTGATAAAAATCCCATCCTCATGACAATCTTGTGTTCTCAAGTGACTCCTACTAACCCACTAAAATTAGCCATGTGACTCACTTTTAAACACTCAATTTCATGGGAGTATGTGCTAGCATACATCTCAAGGCACATCTAGGCATTATTGATTTTTAATTTTCAACCATAGGCTACATATTTAATTTTCCTTAAAATAAATACTATAGCGTATGTGTTTTATCATTAAATCATATTTAAATGACTTAAGACTCACCATATTACTAGCTACTCGGTCCCATAGCTCGCACACAACTCGAGGCGTTTTCCCATGCGTGTCGAATCGACGGTACCATTCAAACTTAACTATTCTGGGTATAAGGTACACATCTAATACATTAAGCATTCACCACATCAATTATAAAATATACCTCGGCCACGTGCCTCGGTCAATGCACGTGTCCCAACGCGGTCCACGTCATGGGTCGGTGACCACGATTACGGCCAAAATCTAAGATTAGAAATTCGGACCGTGACACACACACTCCCATGAAGCTTGTGTCACACATTGTATATCTTGGCTGATTTAAGTGGAGATGCAGGAGTGAATTGAGGCCATTAGATTTCATGGAGATGGTGTTATGTCTAGGTGATGAAAAATACAACTATAAAAGACACAACTTAGAACTTTTCTTCACTTTGCATGCAATGAGAACAAGAAAATCAGACCTGTGGGGAGGGTGTCTTTGCTTGAAAATTTGAGAGCTTCACAGGGAGGTTTCATCGATCAAATGGTGCACAAGAGCTAGGAGTCCAGTCCTCATCATAAGCTAGATATGCTTGACTCCATTTTAATGCATCAACTTCAAAGGATTCTAAGATCATGAGGCTCTTGTGTATAATCAATTTTAAGTGTTACTTATATTGTTATTGATCAATTCAAACACACAATTTCAGTCCCATTTTCAGATTTAAAGGTTTTGCTAAAAAATAGAGTTTTGTTCATGAAACTAGAAAACTGATTTTTTCAACATGCAAATGGTTTTGATTTTTGAAAACTAAAAGTACATTTGAAATCTTTATTTCGAGCTGATAATCCAGCTATTAAGAAGTTTTAAAAATCAAAAGTTATGATTGTTCAAAGTTTTCAAGTGTTCTTTCCCAAGTTCTACACATGCATGTTTTAATTCACTATTTTTGATGAATGGATGATTATTTTTCGAAGTGCCTGGTGTATGTTTGTTGGAGGAGGATGTCTAGACCCTTGGTGGAGGTGAACAAGGGTCTAGGGGACGAAGGAGAGGATTTTTCTGAGTTGGAAACCCAGAAAATTGAGTTCTGATTTTCTTTCTGCTCCTAGTTAGCTGGACAAACTAGCCAGTGCGCTAAGGAACCTCCCCAATGCGCTGGGTGTTCTGAACAACTTAATTTTTGAAATTTTCTAACTTTCCTGCAACACATTAATACTCACTTAACCCACCTTAATCGACCCTAAACACCCTTAAATCATGACTAAACACCCCAGGGGCCTAGGGAAGTGTTCTGGGAGTCCGGGTGTGCGAGTCAGAGTGTTAGGAAGCTAGATTGGCTAGGAAATTGCATGCTTTGTAAGTAAATCTGCTGAGGTTCTTTTCTTCATTTCAATTCCATTCATTTACTGTTTTACAGTCCCTTTTGGACTGATTTGTGCCTTTTTAATCGTGTATCATGAATTGTGTTTGATTCTATCCATTTAATGGATGTTTTATCATGATGTTATGCGTTGTTGCGATTTATTGAATTATTCTTAAATTGATCCATTGTTGAATAGCATGCTATTAGTGTAGATGAATTGTTGGAAATACATCACTGCTCCTACTAGATGGTGACACTGAGCTACCACTTATGGTTGAAGTGATGTAGTTCATGACCAACAGGGTAATACCAGACTGCACTAGTTCTACCCATTGATCACATGAGGATCTCAACAACCAATACGGTGATCTTGGGGGCACTAGTGATACTGACTATTACTTAAGATTGATGTGACCTAACTTATAACCAACAGGTTGGTACCTGAGTGCGCTACTAGTGGATGATTACTTCATGTTGGTTCAATTAATTTGTTTGATTGTGGTATCATCTAGCATAACCTTGTTTTCAGTACCTCTTCACTACTTTACGTTGTTGATGTCTTTCGTTATATTTGGAAATGCGGTATAGAATCTCTAGATTTTACTTTCTACTTTACAGTACTCACCGTCCTTTTTATGATGGTGGGTGTAGATCCATCGTCTAATAGGCCCAGTAAGGAGAAGATCGACGACTACTTGAGCCAGTGGCTCGACCCTGCTGCAGACATTGTCAGTCTTTTGGATGTTTTGTGTAATTATTACTTATGTCTTTGATACACTTTTGGGTTGTATATTTTGGGTTGAGAGACTAAACTCCCCGACTAATGCATGTTTATGATGTTATTATCATATGATCGTGTTTTCCTAGTTTCCACATTTACGATTCATCTTTAATGCTTTTGCTATTATAAGAAGACTTCAGTTGAAATAATACGTTGTTAAAAAGGTTTTAATTAACTCTAAATTTAGCAAGGGGACAACACATGTATTTACTTATCCAGAATGTGAGGGACGAGGAGAATAAGTTAAAGAGGCTAACTAATGCGTAGTTAAGTCATACGTGGATGGGGTTAGGGCTTAATTATGGGATTAGGCCGAACGGTGCCGTCTCTAGGATTTTGGGCCGTCACAAGGGATTACTCAATCCCTGCATTGTTCCCGGACTCCACACAGGGAGACGAGGATGATGGAACAAACTCAGACTGAAATTTCATTTTCTTGTCAGAAATTTGTAGCCTTTTATCAATTACATCTAGCTTCCTCTTTACTTGTACAGATGTAGTAGATGCCAAAGGATAGATATGAAGTAGAATGACCTTTCTTCACTTTTCTTTGAATACGACGAGACCCAATAACAGAGTTAGCATTTCGGACACCATCAATACCATTCGTAAGATTCTTCTTATACGTCACTTGTGCTTTGATTGATTGAATTAGTTCCTCTGTATCAGTATCTTGAGATGCATACTTCATTTGTGATTGATTCATCTTATCATTACTATCTACATCTTTCCTAAGAAGTCGAGCATCAATTTTCCATCTTTTTCGTGAAACAGTACTGGAAGAAGGGTCATGAACAGAGCTATCCAATTGTATAATAGACCTTCTTATCTGAAGAGACTACATCGTGATTATTAGAGTTAGATAATTTATTATTTAAATGATAATCAGTATGTATGATAGAATGATTATTAAAAAAAGTACTTAACTCGGGGTAAGTAGGAACGCCCTCTGAGAGGGTAAGAGTAATTAAATCTGCAGTTTAAGGTAAATCCGTAATTATGTGAGAGAAATCAGCAGTAATTGAATAAGTTACTCCACCCATAACACGTTTACCCTTATCAATAGATAACATAACTAATTCAGTTTCTCCACCCGTTTCAGATTGAAAATTTTAATTTCCTTGACGGAAAACCTTATCGGAAGTCACCGGAAAATCAGAGCTAGATCTTGGATAGAAAGAATTCCGAGATAAGCCTCCTCTGAAGTTACCCAGTCTACTCTGCACGAAGCCAAGTACCATACTTAAACTTGGATGGATCAGGAACAATACCATCCTAATCTAAGCAATCCATAAACCGATGACCATTAAGACCACAATGAAAGCAAAAATCCGGGAGTCGTTCATATTGAACTACAACCGATATCATTTCCCCCAATTCACCCAAGAAAATTTGCGTCCCAGACCTCAGACTATCTAGTAGATTGATGGTAATTCGCATCCTCAAGAATTTTCCTTCACAATCTTCTAACTCACCCAAATCCTCCATTTCCACATTCCCAAAAGCAGATCCAATGTGTCTAGCCGCTGCTTCAGTGCGACAAGCCAGAGGAACTTTAAAAATATGAATCCAAAAAGGAGCCTTTGAGAAATCTATTTCAGAAATGTCACCAACACCGTTTGGTTTAACTAAAAAGATAAGTTGGTTATCAAAATCCCAAGGACTACCGGTGAGAATACGTCGTCGATCCGCTTTGTCATGAAACGTGCAAGATCAAAAGAGTCCATGAAGCCGTTTCTCCTAGAAAAACTATGACAGAACACAAATCACAAAATGTGATAGAAAATCCCTCGAGAAGTGAAGTATCTCTCGCATCCATGGAGGAGCGGAAGTCTTCTTTTTCATCATAGGGAAGTTTTGAAATAAGAAAATCAGAAAACTATCAATGTATAACATAAACAAAAATTAGGAAACTATTAATATACAACATAAACGGCAACACAAACAAAAAGATGTGATGGACTTATTCTTCACGTGGCCCGTTGACCAATATATATTAGTGCTAAACACTAACAATAAATCTATTTGGACTCATAAGTCCGGACTCATAGGGAGGTTATTAAATTTTCTGTACATATTTAAGGGGTATAATAAGAATTTTACAAGTGATTATGGTCATTTCATTAATTGCTCGAGGGTATATTTGAAATTAAAAAAAGTTTTAAGTCCGGACTCACGAGTCCAAATAGCATTACCCAAACACTAATATTTAAGCTTGCAACAACTTTTAAGTTCTAATAAATGAAAAAAGACAACAACTACCATTGCAAATTGCAACCATAACAGTTGATTATTTAATAATTAATAATTAAAGACGATTGATCAACTAATTTTTTTTATTAAGTGCTAGTAGGATACACGTGCACGGGCAGGCGTGGCTTGGCGGCCAAGACGAGCGGCTTAGATGCTAAGGAGTCCTCTGACTTCAAGAAGTCAACTAATGAAGCTCCACGTGGCAGGCTCCAATCGAACCCTTGAAGAAGCCTAGACAACAGCATGACCGTCATCTCGGTCCCCAGCTCTACGCCAGGGCACCCACGTCGACCGGTGCTGAACGACATGAACCGAAGATCCGGTTCAGCCAACTGAACCAAGCCACCGTTCAAGTGGCGCTCCGGTCTGAATCGGAGCGGCTCATCCCACACTTTGGGGTTGCGGCCGAGTCCGAGCCGACTGAGGAGCACGTGACTGCCCTTAGGGATGAAGTACCCAGAGGCTGTAGTGACGTCAGATAGAGAGACATGGGGAATGATAAAGGTGGCGATGGGGTGCATTCGAAATGTCTCACGTGCACAAGACTTTACGTAGTTGAGGCCTGACAAGGCTGGTACTTGAACAAGTATATCCCTCCCAGCCACCTGGTCTATCTCGTCCATGGCTCTCTTTAGAATCTCTGGATGGTTTAAAATCTCGGCGAGAGCCCATTCCGTTGCGTTAGCAGTATTGTCAAATCCTGCTAATATTATTTCCTGCATTAATGCACGTAATTTCTCACCATTAATTTGGGACATGTGTTGTTGCTAGATGCACTTCAAATTAGGAGTTATTTTATAGGAGTAATTAATTTCTTTTTTCTTTTAATTTAATTTTCGTTTGATGATTATTAACGTTTTTTTCAACGGCACATGCAGGCATGGAGCAAGCACAGGGTTGCAAACTTGCAAACCATAATAAAGAAAATAAAATTTTACTGACAACTAGCCGGCATGCTTGTGCTTGTGGGCAAGACCGATTATTAACATATCAAATAAATATAAATTTCATATGGAGAAAAAAAGTAAAGAAGAAGAACTTATTATACAAATACATTAGATGAACTCGAATAAGAACTAATTATTTAATATAAACCATATTGATCGAAAAATTGCTAAAAGATAGCCAATATTATGTAAAAGAGTTTTTTCAATAAATACATATCACTCAATAATAGCATATATAGTCTATAAGTACATCACTCAACATTTTGATTAATGTTTGGGTTACATAACAACTGTTGTAATTTTTTTTGTAAAATAACAATTATTGTAATTAGAATAAGAAAAACATATTCCTACCAAAAAAAATAAAAAAAGAAAAACATATTATGTATAACCTGCAATAGACTTATTGTGTTCAAAAATATATAAATTGGTTAATGTGTGAGTTACACAATAATTTTTGTAAATTTTTTTTCTCAAATAACAATTGTTGTAATTAGAATAGGAAAGAAGATATTATGTAAACTTCAATAGACTTCTATTCAAAAATATATAAAAAAATGATTCAGAAGAAAATTTCAAAACTTTATAATCTCAATATTACCGGATTCCCATTAAGAAAGGGATTAATTAGAGAGAAAGATCGAGTGTTAATATATTTAGATAAAAATGAACTTATACCTTTTACCTAAGCTTATCATCAACGACAATTACATTTAATTGAGGATGGTGATTAGGGATGCAGATGGAGCGGAGAATCCTCATTGGATCCGCCCCGATGGCGTTGGGATTCCCATCAACTATCTCCTACGGGGAGGGGATGGGGAGATTTCACCCTCACCATGTAGGTCGGGGCGGGGGTGGTATTACTCATCACCCTGTGGGGATTCCCCGCCCCGCTTTAATATGGGGATTACCCGCGGGGATAATGTAATTAAGTTTATCAACTCTAAACAAATACAACAATGCAAGTTTATCAAGAAAAAACTAATATAATTTGAAATTTATATATCATAATGTAAATATATTATTTAAAGTATTTTTATAGATTCAAAAGCTTTGAAAAAGTGACTTAGAGTCATGAAGAAAGAGATTTTAATGATTAAATTTTGCATATGTAATTTATCTAATCTTTTTTTTAGATATTATATTAAAAAATAGTAGGGGCGGGAATTCCCGCGGGTGGGGAATGGGGGTTGAAAATTCCCCGATGGAGAATTTTAAGCTGGGAATCTCTGCCCTGCCAAAAGTGGGGATGGGGGTGGGGATTGCATTCCTCGCCCTGAACCCACCTCACCTGCATCCCTAATGGTGATAGAGATTTCTATATTAGAAGGCTCAAAATATATAACTCAAAAAATAGTAATACTCAAATTAAAGCAATTAAATTCTAAAAAATGTGTTCACTTATTTTTGGTCTAGAACACTTTAGTATCTGGACTTAACCGACTATTCCGAGTTTGAGTTGGGTCGCCCCACTAAGAGGTAAAGCTTTTTTAGTGGTGATTTTTACATTTGTGGAGTCTCGAATTTGAGACATTGATCCTTTTAAGCCGGTGTAGTATCGAACCACACTAATACACTAGTCGCCGTTGGTAATGTGTTTAAAAGTTGTCGTTGTATAATAGTACTAGTAATTGTTGTTTATCACATCAATTTAATTGTATTTATAATTGAATAATTACTTTAAGATAATCTTATTCAAATTGGAATTAATTTTTAATTAGAGAATTAGCTAATTAAAGTTCTAATTAGTGTTTGCAACTGATTAATATTTTAATTATTGTTTGATTATATAGAATAAAAAATAGGAAATTATGCTTCAAAAAATAAGGCAACCTATTGATTTTTATTTAAAAAAGCAATAAATAGTTAAAACCCCAAAATATAGCTAATTAATTAAAATCAACTAAAAAAATCCAAAACCCTTAAGCAAAGCGAAAAAAATAAATGAAATTTAAAAAAAATCAAAAATTGAGAAAATAGGAAAAAAAATTGGCGCAGTTATATAGATTCCGATCGAAAAAATTTAGAAAAAATAGATAAAAAATAGGCATGGAAACCTATCCTAACTAAAATAGAAACAATGATATATATCATCATACCACATGTCAATCCGTGAGAGCTTCTCACATGCGACATGTCAATACTTGAATGCTTCTCACAAAAGGAATTCCTAGATTGACACTAATTGAGATGTAGCTCAGCCTAAATATTTGGCCCATTTAGTGACCTAGCAGAAAAAAGAAAAGGCCCAAGTATCCACCACGTCCTCCAATGGGAAACTAAAAAATAGAAAAGGGTCAATAGTCACAATAATCTCAAACTTTAACTTTTGTGTGTAAATAATTTAAACATATAATTGTGTTTAAATAATTCCAAACTTTTCTTTTTATGTCAATTTTTGTCCAATTACTTTTTTTAAGAAAATTGATGTTGATGTGGAATGTGAAATTATTATTTTTTGTTTTTGTTTGAAGCCCAAAAGGTCTTTAAATTTTAATAAATAAAAGAGGTTGATTGTAACTTTAAAAATAGCCACAAAGACACAAACAATTAGTTTTAAGTGGATAGATATCAAAAAAAAAAAAAAAATTAGTTTTATGTGGGTCAAACTCAAAGTTTGAGATTATTTTGATGTGAAAATTTAAACCACCTCATTTTTTCATTTTTTTTTTTAATTGTAGGAGTTGAACTTACAACCTTACCAAGGTTTGACTAAACTTCTAAATGAGGTGCACCTCATTTAGTTAGTAACTTAATTTATCAATTTCGAATGTTATACCTTAATTTGTTTTAAAAAGTAATTGGGTCAAAATTTACACAAAACATAAAGTTTGAGATTATTTAGACATAATTATTAGTTTAAAAATATTTAGACACAAAAGTGAAAGTTTGACATTATTGTGATTATTTTCCAATAGAATAAATGCAAACATAATTGAAATTTTTTTTGAAGAAGAACCAAGAAGATAAATGGAGTCTCTTCGCTAATTCAAGCATTGCCATCATCCACTATTTCCAGAAGAAAGAAGGGACAAACTGTGTGTAAACATACATAATTGCTAAACACACAAAACAAAAAACCAAATAATTTATTGATTTCGGCAGTGATATTTGTGCGTACACATTTGTTAATGGACACTCGATTATTGGTGACTCATTTTGAAATAGTGGGAATGAACACTTGGTTATTGGTATCCATTGATTTCCACAATGATGTTTGTGCGCACACAAATATTAATGTATATTGAATTGACCAGGGTTGATTTTGACATTTTAGGGTCTAGGGCGAATCCTTAAAAAACGGGCCTTTGTGAAAATTATTTTATTTTTTATTAGATTAATTATTAAAATTAAACTACACAGCTATAATTTAAAAATTGATTTCATGTCACACTTTTAATTTTCCCTTTCTTATGAAGTTATGATTGAGACCGACAATAAAAAGTGTAGTTTATAACTTATACGGAGGCATTTTTAGTAGCTTTAACTTTAAACTTTGTCATATGTGTAATTATTTTGTAAAGAAACCTATATATATATATATATACTAAGTTAAACACATGAGCGGGGGACTTCTTATTGGGGGGACATGGGCGGTCGCCCTTCTTGCCTCACCCGAGACACACCCCTAAAATGAACACTAAAAATCGGGTGCCCAATTCAGGTGTCTCAAAAAGATCACCTAACTTTGTTCAAAAATTATTGAATAAAAATTGTATATTAGCTCTAGCCGTGAGCTTCGAAAAAAAATGGCTTCACCCCTTATGTATTATAATTCATAACTGTGACACAAATATTTAACCAAGTTTATCAAAGAAAATTGCGTCATTTTACCAAAAAGAAATAAGCAGTTACGTCAAAATACCTAATTCATGTGTATAAACGCGCGTCTGACATTTTAATCGATTAGAATAAACTAATCAAAGTGACATGATTAAGCCAATTAATTAATCAATTATAACTATAATCCAATCTTTTGTAATATAACTATAAACTAATCAAGTATAACGTGTAGCAATTTATAATAGAATGCTAGCTAGAATAACACCTCCTAACACAAAACCCTAACATGTCAAAGCCTCTCAAATGATATGGTAAAGGCATTACTTGCCAAAAAGACAAGACCTCGAAAGATCGTAGTTTGATTCCCAGTGAAATGAAAAAAACACATAGCCCCAACATACCTTTCCCATATCATTAGCCATTTGTGCTCACCTCGTGATGTAGGCTTATGCATATATATTGGCCAAGATTTAAAATACAGTGGGATGAGTGGTAGGGTGTGTTGTTATGGGTAGGGGTGTCAATTTCTTGTCCGGTCCGCTAACTCGTTTTGTTGAGCCCCAAAAAAAGGGTTTGGAAAATAATTTTTTAAATTCGTGTCGGATCTAGGCAAGGCTTTGTTGTACAAATTAAAATTCAGGTCAGGTCCGAATAAAGCCCTTTAAGCCTAAACCCGGCCCAGATTTCAAAAGATACATATGTTTTGAAAATATACTTCCATGCATCATAAAAATGTACATGTATAGCTTATATAACAATGTACTATTTTAATTTCAAGACTTGAGTAAATTGCATGAGATGACATTATGTGTTTTCTTTTAACAAAAAAACTTTATTGTCTTGTAATTTAAAAGTAATAAATGCAACTTGGACATTACTTTTAAAAATTATATTAGAGAAGATTATATTATATGGAATTTACAATAATTTTATTAATTAAAAGAGCTTTTAAACATAAAATAATTTATAAAAAACTCGACAAATCTAAACATTTGAATAACCTGAATTAATTTAAAGTGAATTGGGTCTAGGCAATAAGGCACACTTGTCCAGATTTAAAATCGGGCTAGATTTGAACAACGAAAATACTCGTTTATATCAAGAGTGGTTCAGAATTGGTCTTGTCCGACACCCCTAGTTACGGGTGTTGTTTAAAATACTTTATACTATATATTAAGAGTGGTCTCGAATTGTGTTTGCATGACGTGGGACAAGTTCCCTAGTATATTATGGCAAAACGTATTTTTTGTTGTTTAAAATTGTTTCTTTATACTATAATACATAATCAATTAGCTTGCACAGTCTCTAGTGAATTACGTGTGTTTGCATGACTTGGGATGCGTTAAGTTCCCATGGTAGTATGTATATATATATAATTTAACACTTTAAATGGTGGAAGGACTAAATGTAAAAAACACAAAGTTCAGGGACCAAATGATAAGTTTTGCCTATATATATATATAGGGATGGCAATCAAGCTACTCTAACTCGGCCCATGGGTATACTCACCCAAATTCGATCTATCCGAGTTGGAGACGAGTTTGAGTACGTACTATATATGCTTGAATAGCAATGCACATCCCATCGTTCGTGCAGGCCTTGATGCGGCCTTGCATATTGTGTTATGCATTCGGTTGTACGTGTTATGCATTTTGTGCAAGTAACATCTTTCATATAGAAACTCACCATAACCTCTGCCTTGATCTCTTCCATGGACAAAATGGGTCTCCCATCGATGTCCTTAGCAGAGATGAGGATGTCAAGCAAATCCTGAGGCTCTCGCGTGCTGTCATGACCCTTGATTCTGTCGTGGATGATGGGATCGTGATACTTGTTTATGACGCGGATGGCTCGTTTCATCACCTTCTCGTGGCCATCCAAATCTAGCCATCTCAAACAAGGCATGTAGTCCGAAACGCAGAAGGAGTTGACGAGGCTGAGCGCGGTGCGGATAGCTTCGACGTACTCCTCGTCCTCGACGCCAGGTCCTCCATCCTTCCTTCCATCCCCCAAGTTCCTTCTGTTGAACATCATCTTCTTAAACACGTTGCCTCCATAGTGCCAGGCAACCTCCCTCACGTCCACTTCTTTAGCTTGATCACAACACCGGTTGTAGATGTACCGGACGAGGTTGTCCGCCTCTTCTACCCTCTTGGGGAGGAGCCAGTCGAGTGTAGACGGCCCGAGTACTTTAGAAACCACGACGCGTCTCATCTTCTTCCATTGCGCGCCCATTGGGGACGTGAACACCTGCAAGAATCCTCGACCGGCGTAGTGGTTTGCCATGGTCATCGCCCGCGATGAGAACACCTCGTCATGGGTCTTCAAGAACTCGCGTGCTATCTCTGGGCAGGTCACTGGGATGACATGAACGTTGCCGAAACGAACGCAGGCAATGCCTTGTTTGGTGCCTTCCGCCAGACTTAACACCCACAAGGATCTTGAGGATGAGGATTTGTTTCTTAGCATTTCCGGGATGTTTCCAACAATCGGCCAAGGGGTGGGGCCGGGAGGGAGTTGCTTCCGTGATGGTGATCTAGGTTGCAGCCTGATCAACCCTAATAAAATAGTTAGAAGGAGGAGGATGAAAGTGATCATCATCAGGAGGGTTGTCGTCATTGCTCGCTGGAATATTACTAATCTACATGCAATGCATGCTCGCATAATATACGTACTTATAGTGCACGCGATAATTAATGCTCCTTTTAATAATTAACTTGCACTTGTATATGTAATTCAATTAATACCAACAAGCAAACAATGTGAAGGTGGCCCAAAGGTTAGGTGTTTGGTAATGGATGGACGAGGTTGATGGTTTGAATATCCCCAACAGGCACGGAACCAAGTTTCTTTCTTATCCAAAAAAAAAAAAAGATATATATACATATTGAACAAAAAGAAAAGAGACTCGCTAAAGGCACCCCAACTATGTATAAGAGTACACCAACGTATATATTTTAGTGAATCGTATAGAATCATTTTTAAAGAGAGTTCAAAAAACTTCTATCATTGGGGTGCCCTTATACATAGCGGTGCCTTTAGCGTAGCTCAAAGAAAAAAGCAAAACCAATTTTTTGATCCCTGAACTCTCAACCTTTTATGTTTTTGGTACCTGAATTTTCAAAACTTCACATTTGGCCCTTCGACTTTCTAATTAGTGTATATTTGATCCTTTTGTTAGTTGGATTGTCAAAATTGATGATGTAGCTAATTAGACCGACCACGTAACGTAGCCGATTCATCTCTGAATCGGCGGTTTGCATGACCGAACCGGTTTTATAACCCAAAAAATCTCAGGAGATCGATGGGTTTGATTTCATTGGTGAAGGGATTCCAGTGGCCACTGGTGCTGCATTCACATCTAAGTATAGGAGAGAGGTCTTGAAAGAGGAGGGTAGTGATATATGTTGTGACATTGGCTTTCTTTGGTGATGGGACTTGTAATAATGGGCAGTTCTTTGAGTGCTTGACCATGGCTGCACTTCGGAAACTGCCCATTGTGTTTGTTGTGGAGAATAATTTGTGGGCAATTGGGATGTCTCATTTGAGGGCTACTACTTTTGATCCTGAGATTTGGAAGAAAGAACCCGCGTTCGGGATGCCGGGAGTTCATGTCGATGGAATGGATGTTTTGAACGTGAGAGAGGTTGCATTGGAAGCTATTGGGAGCGCAAGGACAGGGGAAGAACCTACATTGGTGGAATGTGAGACATACAGGTTTAGGGGGCACCCATTAGCCAAAATCGATAAAATTGGTTACGTTGGATTAGGGTTGTTCGATTAGGTTTTGTTTGGATTTTTTGATTTTTTTGATAAGAAAGTATCTTGTTATAGATAAGAATCGATCCCTAACCTCCTACACCTATAACCAAACATTGCAATTGACATTTGGTCGACTTCGTGCACGTATGTTAGTCAGGTATCTTTCACTTGCTTTTTAGATAGGAGGTGTCTTTCACTTTCAACTATTTAAATTTAAGTGACCTAATAGTTTAATATGATGTTTGAGAGTACAAGGTCATGTGTTCAAGTCTTGTTGGAGGTTGTTGCAGTATATAATCTCACATTAGAAATATAATAAGAGTTGATGTAGTATATAAGTGTTGTAGATTGGATCCTAGTACAAGTCAATTGGTTTTGTACAAGAATACCCATGTGCATGTGTGGTCCTACACTCTCCGGGCCTATAAATTTTTATAGAGGCAATTGTTTCTTTCTTATCACAAAAAACTTTCAACCATTTATATGCTTTAAATCTTGGAAATGTTTGCATAAACCGTGCAACAACCATATGTAATTTGTCTAGAACCAGCACCTAAACCGTGCATGCATGTGATTCATGTAAACATGTACTAGAGCTAGCTAGCTAGAACTACGTACGTACTAGCATGCATATTATATTTAGGGAGGCGCTAATTAAACATACCTCAATTTTTGCTTAGAGGACCCCATTACTTTAATGTACTTCATTAAAATTTTTTTTTTTTACTAAATGTACCCTACTTTTTTTTTTTTTTCGAAATCTCTAGAATACACTCGTCTTCAACAAACAAAAAACCACCCCAACTAGTTTCCAACAGTCATACCCCAAATCGAAACCTACATAAAACCCATAAAAAACCCACTTTCTTCGTCGACTTTCACGGTCACTGAGGTCGTGGGAGGTTCTATTTGAGTCGAACCCCAGCGGATCTGCCGTTTGTGTACTAAAACTCGAAGATATAGTCTGGTGGGCTCTGTGTGGTAATTTGGTGGGGGTATAAGTAAGATTGCAGTCTAGGAAAACCATAACCTCTACTTGCGTGACGGCCTTTGTTAACTGATATTGCCAATAATATCGCGGACTTGTAACTTCAACACCTAACTAAAATTCTAATATACAATCGAGTGGGGTCTGGGAGTAAACTGGTGGGTATAGGTATGATTACAATGTCTACTAATTGAAACATTTACAAGCTTTACGGTCTGTAGAAGATGATAATGCTGGTAATATCGTGGGCAACTGTGTCTGAGACTTAAGTTAAAAATTTGAATATCCAATCGGGTGGGGTCCAACTAGCAACTACGTGAGGTATGTAACATATGTCGGCCAAACTAAGCATTTCGGCTAACAGGCGCCAAACACAATAGGCAACAATGTCGGTTCAAGTAAACCAACACTTACTCATAGCTATTGACGTCTCTTTGCTCGGCCCTGTTACTCTGCACAACATAGAGACAACAACCAAAAATGAAGATTCTTCCTCGATGAGAAAACCCAATACAAAACCATAAAAATGCCTCGTTGTTGTCAAGGTGGCTTCGTTTTGACAACTCCTTCAACATTTCATACCAAAAATGTGGAAATAAACAACAAATCAAAAGCCCTAAAAACCAAACGACAACCAACATCAATAATAGTGAAATGATGGCCAAAAAACTCGAACCAAATGAACAGAAACAAGGAGAGAACGAACTTACCAAGTTGATTTCGTGTGGATTCACGTGTTTTTGGTCGATTGGAGATGAGGGTGTGGAGTCGGTCTTAAGGTTTCGAAGGTGACGAGTCGGTGAAGGAGAAAAGAGGATGGGGTTTGGGGAGAATAGACCCTTTTATATGAATGGTAACTTGTTCATTTTTCCTCTATTGGGCAGTAGAATTTGAACTTCTAAAAAAATTGAAACATGGTGCTTTAAGCAATAATGGGATATGTTTAGCCGCTCCCTATATTTACTTTAAAATAAAAAGGGACAATGATTTTTTTTGTCAATTAAGGATAACGATTGAGGTTTAATGTAATAAGGATGAATATATACGTGATTTACTCTAGGCAATGGTATGTCCATTGGGTGATGGTATATTTTATTTGGATAAATAATTAAGTCGCTTTAGAGATAAGAAAAAATCCCACTTGAATAAATAAAAAGTAATACTAAAGACAAAACTACATATATATATATGACCTCACGGTCCTCACCAGTCGACTCAATGACATTAACATTACCGACTAATGAAGGTAGTCCAATGCAAATGGGGCGGGGAATTCCTCGGAGGATGGGTGTTCCCTGCAATGAGGAATTTAAATGCATGGGGAGGACATGAGAATTGGGAGAAAATCTCATAACCACGCAAGTACGGTTATGGGAATGGAGACAAAAATATATCCACAGGAATCTCCCGTAGGATCCCCTTGGGTATCCTCTATATATTACTTATACATAAATTTATAATCTATATCAAATAATAATAATACATACATACAAACATACATATATACATGACTTACTAAATGGGTTTATATATTATGTTTTGAATTTAACTCCGCCCCTCTAACACTTTCACCCCGACCTATTCTCACCTCCTTATTATCGACACTCTTCTAGTAGAATAATTGATCATGTTAATAATATACATAGAGTGGAAACCCAAAAAATAAATTTCTGTTGTAAATAATGTGGATTGACAACTTTACGCATTCCACTGTTATGTATGAGTGGTTACACATTCCACCATTATGTATGAGTGGTTACACATTCCACCATTATGTGTGAGTGGTTACACATTTCACCATTATGTAATTGTAACTTATGATCTTTTAAGGGCCTATATAAAGAGGTTCCACCTATGTAATGACACAATATTGGAATGAAAGTTCTCTCTATTTCTCCCCTATCTCTTCTCTTGTTATCTTTCTAGTTCTTTATCTTTACCTTTCTAGCTTTGCCTTTAATTAGTTTACAACACGTTATCAGCACGAGCTTGCTCTAGTATTAAGGAGATCTTGAAGTTCAAGAAGGCTTGTTAAGGAGACAAAGCTTAGAAGGAGGTCATTGTCTTGGTAACAAAGATTTGAAGGTAACAAAATATCATTTTTAATTTCATGGTTTCTTATGTGTTTGTTTTTGTCAATTTCTTAAGGTAACCATGAATATCTATGGTTGGTTTGGTCCTCAATTTCTTGAAAGTTGAAAACCAACATGAAAACACACCAATCAAACATGTATGTTGTGTGCATAACATTAATATTTATTCGCCGAATATCTCTATAGAGATTTGAAAAGTGAATATTTCACTTTATATTATCCTTTCACCTTATGGAGTTATGAATATAAACACCAAAATTGGTGATGCTCCAAAAGGCTCAAAATGAGTAATTTGGGTCTCACGCTACAAAATTTATATCATCAAATATCATTTATTATTCTGCAATTTCAATTACCTCTATGTTGAGGCTATGCAGAAATATGAGATCGATGAGACAAATAAAGGCCACGTGGCTCGCCTCGATTTATTATTGCAACAAAATATCGAGCGCGCACGTCAATTCAATAAATATTATGAATTGATTTCTTGTCTGTCTCATAGTAGCTGAGTAAAATAATGAGATATTATTTATATAATATCATTCCCGTCCAATTGGTCAAGCTTCATGAAGCACATGTTGCGTTTATAAAATGACCATGGTCGCAACTATATAATTATGGACGTGGAAAAGTGAAGGGATTCGGTAAAGGTCTTAATAATAATTTCACTCAAAGTGGAATAAAAGAGGTGCACCACATGAAATATGAAGGGCGAAATTATAGACAATGAGCATGCTCAAAATTGTGACAAGCTATGTCACGTATGAAAGACCATTATATTAGGTCACACTGAT
This sequence comes from Stephania japonica, assembly GCA_039657345.1. NCBI lineage: Eukaryota > Viridiplantae > Streptophyta > Magnoliopsida > Ranunculales > Menispermaceae > Stephania > Stephania japonica. The sequence continues at coordinate 40,470,277 of CM077561.1, forward strand.
TATATATTGTCATATATGCCCAAATATTTTGGTGACATTTACCGTGCCAATCAAAGGCAAAATTATGAAATTTATGGCTCATTAAAATTGACACATTGAGATGTGTTCAAATCATGAGCTAAATAAAGGCGAAGAATGCATGTCTTGCTTATTTTGCTACATGCACACTATAAAAGAGAATATTTCTCAAATTTGAACTTAGTTGCCTTTAATAAGTTGAGACTAATGTTCAGCCAATATCTGGTACAACGGTTATAATGTTGTTAGTGTTTTACACCAGAAGAAATTTACTCAGAATAATAGAGAGTTTCTCTATATATTATGATTTAATCTGAGAAACGAATTCCCAGCTTTAGCTTCTGGAATATGTAAGACACATTAAAACGAATGATCTAATGACATTCATAATGTGGAGTGATTTTTTTTTATTGTCCAGAATTATCAATAATGTGAAAATATTGCAAATTCGGATGAGCATCCTTTTTGGAACCACATTTTTTTATCAGCTGGTGATTATCTCAAGGCAAATTAATCGGAGATTTATATTGATTAAACTCTCCATTAATCATATTATAAAATGCCTTGGGGCCCCGAATAGGGAATTTATTTATAGCAAGTTTTGCTAATTGTCACTTTGATGACATAATTTTTCCACCATTAGGGGGAGATATAAGCCAATTCAAAAGGAATGGCGTGAAATTACTTGTAACGCATCAAATTTGTTGTATTATGATCAATGTCTAAATGAACTTGAAGTTCAAAAGATCATTCATTAGCAGCAAATTATGAAATAATTACTTGATGCAATTACTAATATTAAAGAGTGACAAAATTGTATGTTCCAGCTGCATTAAAAGGTTCATATATCAAATGATGTCTCTGTGCAACAAAATGCACAAGAACCAACGAAACGCTTAAAGCGTGGAAGACCAGTTGGTCCAAAGGAGACAATTCCTCGAAAGAGGAAAACGGGAGTAAAAATAAATACAAATCAAAATATTCCTGAGAAAGCACAAGAATCCTTTGATAAGGGTTCGTCAGAACAAGTTGATTCTGATGAGGAACAACTTCCTCTAGAAAAAGAGGAAAAAGATGAAAGTAATGAGATCTCAATAAATTATTTAAACTCTGGTAAGATTTGGGATCGAAATAAAATTGTTCCTGATGATATATTTGCTTTCAATGTGTCCTTTGAAATATGTGAAAATGATGATGATCCAGAACCACGATCAGTGGACGAATGTAAAAAAAAAAAAGACCTGATTGGCAAAAATGGCAAGATGCTATCCAAGCAGAGCTAAACTCGTTAAGGAAACGAGATATTTTTGGACCAATTGTCCAAACGTCAAATGGCGTAAAGCCTGTTGGATATGTAAATAATTTATTTTGCCCATGTGTCTTCATTAAAAGATCGTCAACATGATTTGTGATTATTGTTGTGTATGTTGATGATTTAAATATAGTGGGAAACCACGACAACATCATCGAACATCTTGAATACTTGAAAAAGGAATTCAAGATGGAAGATACTTGAAAAATAAAACTTACCCTTGATTTGGAAATCAAGTATTTTCAAGTAAAATAGTTCTCCATCTATTAATTTACTTTACTCAAAAGAGTAAATTTTGGTTGCAAAGATTTGTTGCAATATAAGATGTCTCACCCATGTGGACATGAGGGGGAGAATCAAAAGGAGTTGTTGATTAGTGCATTGCACTCTTTTTCCCTTGTCTAAGGTTTTTTCCCACTGGGTTTTCCTAGCAAGGTTTTTAATGAGGCAATCCTAACAATATTAATACTCCATTATCAAAATTGATAAGTGTATTGTACTCTTTTTCCCTTCGCTATGGTTTTATCCCAATGGGTTTTTCTAGCAAGGTTTTTAATGAGACAATCCTATCAATATCATACTCCATATCAAGATTGATGAGAACAATGTACTCTTTTTCCTTTGCTGGATTTTTTTCCACAAGGTTTTTCTAGTAAGGGTTTTAACGAGGCATATTCTCTTAGCAAGTTGTCATCCAAGGGGGAGTGTTGTAAATAATGTGGATTGACAACTTTACGCATTCCACTGTTATGTATGAGTGGTTACACATTCCACCATTATGTATGAGTGGTTACACATTCCACCATTATGTGTGAGTGGTTACACATTTCACCATTATGTAATTGTAACTTATGATCTTTTAAGGGCCTATATAAAGAGGTTCCACCTATGTAATGACACAATATTGGAATGAAAGTTCTCTCTATTTCTCCCCTATCTCTTCTCTTGTTATCTTTCTAGTTCTTTATCTTTACCTTTCTAGCTTTGCCTTTAATTAGTTTACAACAATTTCTTTATGTATTTCTTTTTGAAACCCCAATTTTCTTAGCTATTTAGAAACATTGTTAAATGAAACTTGTAAAATCAAAGGATGTAAAGATATTGAAGTCTAATTTCACAAGTTTTTGGAACTGAATTTCGATTTGCAATTAGAAAGTTATAGTCAAAATACACGCTTAATTAAAGATGATAAAACTTATGTTTAATTGTAAAATGTCTTCAAAAAGATAAAGTTTAACATCTCAAACATCTTTTTTATTGTTCCAAATCATAAAATAAGGCAGCGGCTAAACAAACCTTAGTTTTTGCTAAACATACTCTATTTGCTCAACATACCCCAATTTTTGAATTTTAATTACTAAACGTACCCCATTTATTTTTTAAAAAATACATAAAATACTTCAAAAAATAAAATAAAAATGAACCCTACTTTTTGCTAAATATGCTTTATTATTCAAACATATCCTTGTCTCCTTGGCCTGTGGGTTTCGACCATGCAGGATCGAAACCTTTAAAGAGGTATCAGATGACTCCCATAAAGACCATTTTAGAGGTTTTGGCCGGCTTCATCTAAATCCCACCAAGACTTTTGAAGAGGTCTCAATCTTAGTGGAACGCAACTGAGTCTCGTCTGACTCCCACTGAGATCTCTTTATAGATCTCGGTGGAAACCGAGCGAGACCTCTAAAGAAGTTTCGGCCCCGTTTGTCCGCAATCCACGGGCGACAAGGACGAATTTTTTTTCCAAAACTACTAAAAATACAAAAAATGACCGAAACATTATGGGGTTTTGCTCAGAATTGCTTGATATTCTCAATTCCATCAACATTATGGGGTTTTGCATTTTGTGTCCAAAATGCAAGATTCAAGCCCCAAATTGAACCCTTAAACCCAGAACAACAACACCTAACCGACTCAAAAAGGTAAAAAAAAAAAACCAAAATCGACACAAAAGTGATGGGGAATCGCATTTACGACATCGAATCGATGTGGTTTCATTAGAATTTCGTCGGATTAGGGCTGAGGGTGAGTGCGATTTGAGAGTGGTTGAGAGTGGTTAAGAGTTGTATAGATGGTGATGTGACTAGGGTATGGATGAACGAGATGAGTGAGGTATGGGAAGGACAAACGGGGTATGTTTAGCAAATACTGGGGTCCATTTAGCCACTGCATAAAATAATTAAGTGAAAGCTTGGGAAGAAGAAAAATAATTGATCTAATATATATACCTTTTTATTTAACAAAAAATTACAAAATTATTAAACTTTCTTCTCGTGAGATTTTGCTTTTATCTTATTAATATATATTGCAAGCCATTATGATTATTAGTTTATTATTCGATTATGAATTTTTACTAATACATTTTTTAATTTTTTGCAATTTTTTTTCATGTGGCCAACCCAAATGTGATATAGCTTGAAATTGGGTTCTAGGCAAAACTCAACTCAATAATTTCTTTTATAACTTTTTTTAAAGCTAACTAACTCATTTCAAGGTAAACACCAAAGTATTATATAAGTTCTACGAGGGCATAGTTTGAGTCGATAAATGTTAATTTAAACCCCGTTAAGTTATCGAGCTTTTACAATCTTAAATACGGTCGGTTCTATATTAGTCTTACGACCCTTACAAATCAAGCTTGACCCGCATTAGGTGGATTGAGCTAATAATATTCGCTCCCCCTAACTAAATTTTCTGGTTGTGCCTCTGTGTAAGAAAAAATATACATTATCAACATTAACAAAGCTTTAACCCCCGATCTCAATTCTCAAATTATGTTGTATAATTATCAACATTAGGTAGATTGTGTAACGACCCGAATTCTACTTGACCCGACTCGAGGGTAATTTAGTGATTTTCAATACTGAATGTGTGCAAGTGTGCTTTGTGAATTATTTAAGTGTGAAAAGTATAACTTAGGATAAATAAATATTGGGCCAAACAAGAGTTGAGTGGATGTAAATGATATGGAGGCCCATAAGGGTATTTTGGTAAAATAACAAGGTTGTACACAACCCTACTCTAAAACCCTACCTATATAAACCTTTTATAAAGTTTGTAGCCTCTTTTGTGTTGAAACTCCAAACTTGTGATGGGAGAGAAGTGGAGGAGGGTTGATGATGAAGAAGGTGATGATGAAGTACATTTAAACATTTAAAAAGGTATCACACCCTCCCCTCATCCCATCTAAGCTTTTATTTGTTTATTTTATTGAAAAAAAATGGAGTTTGGACAAGAAAAATGACCCAAGGAAGGTGGTGGAGCCGCGACGACACAACCACATGGGGTGGGGCGGCATTCCAGTCGCCGCCACCGGAGACGGCAGGTGGGGCCTCACTAGGGAGTCCCACCACTATGGGTTGTGAGGAGGAGGGGGAAGGGGTGGTTTCCACCACCTTTCCTCCCCCACTATCGCCTCCTCGACGGCTGGCCGGAGGGCGGCGACCCTCCGACCAGCCGCTGGGATCCCTCCAGCGGGGTCCGCGCTGGAGGGAGGTGAGGAGAGCGGCGGCGCGAGGGGAGTTCTCCCCTCCACGGTCCCAACAAGGGGGGAGCACGGGCTTCCCCCCTTTTTTCGGTCAACAGACTAGCTGACCGGTCAACTGGTCAGCTAGACCAGTTGACCGGTCAACCACATTTGTTGACCGATCAACTGGTCAGCTGGACCAGTTAACCGGTCAACTGGTTTCTAGTTGACCAAGGACTAAATTTCGGGGGCACACACGCGAACTCCGGGGGACTCGACAACGGGTCCCACCCTCGACAATGTGACATCGGGAACCCGACAAGGGCTCCAAACGACACGAAACCCACGAGACCCGCACTAATGGGTCCCTAAAAGTAAATGAGTTAAAGAATTAATGACTTTGTAATAGAATATGCATTGATAGGTTGTTGTATGAATTGTCTTAGTGACACGCGACGGTTCACATCGAGCCCCGGGTGCGCAAGGAGTGGTTTTAGGTGCGCCGAGTGCAGGTAAGTGGGGAGCTTGCTCAATTATCAAATATGACATGATTATTAGTTATGTTTAGGATTCATAATTTGAATTAAAGACTTGGGATTTTTAGGTTGCGTCGTGGTATTGGCTCGAACCTACGTATCTATAGAATGTGAATGCACTGTTATCCATGGCCCTAGAATGTGTGGAGTTCCACCGAGGTCTTATTAGCAAGTAAATCTATAAGAATACCTCAGAATGTTGTGGTACCACCGAGGGTCGTTAACACCCCAGGATGTGTGGAGTTTACCACCGAGGGCTTTACTTGACTAATTGAATTCATAAGTATGTCACGTAGGGACATGAGTTGGAGTTACCTTCTCTTGTACTCTTGAGACATAGGGATGTGCATCGGTGATGGCTTGGACGTACCTACTGTTGATTTGATGGGACAAACGAGAGGGCACATAAGGCCTGTGTGCTAGCTGGTTGTTTCCATCACTTTGAGAGTAGGAGAATCGGTCACCGGATTCTTGCTAATATCTAGTATGCATTGAATGGAACATCGACTTATCGTATTATTATATTTTATAGTACATAATCTCGCGAAACCCCCTCATTTGCATAAAAGCTTGAATTTATGAAATGATTTGTAATCTTTTTAATGTTATTTATGATTATTGTTGTTACAATTTGATGGCTTATAAATACGTGGTATTTGTTATAAAATGATGAATTCCTATTTAATTGTAAATTACGAATCTTATGTCCATGATAGTACTTGATGATTCATTATAAGTTTATCTCTTATGAAATCCTGTTACTATGCTACTATTCAATGAATCCTTGTTTGTTTTTTTCAAACACATGCTAGACTTTGCATGTTTATTAGGTATTACTTGCATATTTGATGGTTGAGCGGGTTTTCCGCATTACTGAGCTCCATTGGTTCTTTTAGCTCACCCCACTTACATCTCAGGTATCCAAGACAGCGCTAGGTTGAGGCAAGGGAGAGACGAGCTTGAAGTCTCCTCTTGATGTGAGTTTTTGTATATATATATATATATATATATTATGTACGTTTGATTTTGAAACTATCAACTTGGGGTTAAAAATTAAAATAGATCTTTGGGTAGCTTGAATCTTAGTTACCTTTAGTTGATCCATTTCAGAGATTAAAATAAACTTGTTTAGTTTAAATGAGTATGAACTGATGTATAACTTTTATTAATGTTCTATGAACTTAAATCTATTGACTTAGGATATCTTTTTATATTCATTCCACAATTATTATCCTTTGATTAGCCAATGTTTATTCTGCAAGTTTATTTGTTTAGGCGTGCCAGACCGTTATTTGGGTATGGTTCAAGTATTGGGTCCAAGTGGCAGTTGGGGCCGGGCGATTCGACCCTAGGTCGGGGAAGGGTCGTCACAGTTGGTATCAGAGCCTAGGGATTAGAACCTAGGGAAACGTTAGGTTAGGAAACCTAAGATGTAGGGCCTTTAAGTTTAAAGGTCAAGTTAAGTCGAACAAATCAGCGGTATGGGACATTGGTTCAAAGTCGACTTAACACGCAAAAATGATAATTAGGATGGGATGGGACAAAAGAAACTTGATAAAGATTTAATGTGATGATTATTTGCTACTTTGTATATATAAATATATCGTTAGATATATTGGTAAATGTCTTTCCTTAATACGTGAAACCTTGGTTCCAGGAGTTGGGAATGACAATTAACGATACAAGAAAATTGAAGGGAAGTCCGCCGAAGGTTCCACATGCGTTGCAAGGAAGTCCACAACGCTTTGCTGCAAGAATGGTTCTGATAGAACAACTAAACTTAGAGTGGAAATTGTATGGCGAGATGCGCCTATACTTGACGATAGAGTGACAAATAAAGATTTAAGCAAGAATCGATAGACTTGAAAGGATAATGAGACGCCACGCTAAATATGCAAGATGGAATTGTGACGTGGTCACATTTTAGAGAAGTAACTCTGACGTCGAAAACTATATTAGGATAATTAAAATTAACGATATCTTGTTGAAAACGAAAGTTAACAATCCTAGTAAGGATGTAAATGAATCTTTGATTTCAAACAATGATAAGCAAGTTAGTCCGGCCAGGTGGCTAAACTTAATTTAAGATATAATTGACACGTATACACTTAAAACTTCTAATGATCGATTAAGAGTGTGAACCATTGGTCTATAAATTCGATTTGAAGGTTATTACTATAGATCGAATTATGTTGTTTCAGGTGATCTATTTTTTTCGAAAAATGATTTTTCGACTATATTGGACCATGATTTTTGTATTGTTTTCGAGTGGATGTTTGCCGCACTTTATTGAAATTTTCATGGAAGGATTTAATGTGACTTTATAAAATTCTGAAAAGGCAAACAAGTACAAAAAAAGAAACCATTTATTTTCCTTGGTGTTTAAAAGATAAAGCGAATAGACTCATACATATTTCGAGTATTTGACGTTGTAATTTTAATCTTTACATAAAGAGTTTTACTGAATTTCAAAGTTTTAACTTGATGAAAATGCAAAGCATCGTTTGGATCTATGTTACCATTTTGTAATGTTGGAATACAAATTTTCTCGTGGTCGTGATTTATATTTTGAAAGTATATTGACCAAATCGATTCAAAAGAGGTATTACAATTCACTTGAAATGCGAGAAAGCTTTTAAATGATTCCATAAAAATAAGCTAGACGTAGGTTGAAAAATCTAAACTTAATATTTTGAAATGGACTTTGATTTGGATTTAACTTTTCGATTTATTGAATTATAGCATTCAAGTTTCGATCGAACCTGTGTAAAAGAAAAATAAAGCTAAGCTAGTTATCGATAGGTTGAATACTAAATATGAGGACCCAAATTGAGAGCTAGCTCGAAGCATAAGTGCATAATGTACGAGATGACAAATGAGAAATTAAAGAATACATTGAAAACTCTTCAATGAGAAAATCTAGTGAATACAAAATATCAAATTAGTACACTCAAAGATGGATGAGTTACTAAAATTGAAGATCCAAAGTCAAAGATTATTTCGGTGAAATAGCCATGTGTGAAGATCATGTTTGCCAAGTAGAAAATTTGTAGATGTTGTAAAGACTCAAGATCTGAGGTTAAAATGATATAAATCAAAGATAACCACTGCAACAAAGAAATTATTTTAACATAATTAGAAGAGAGTTGATTCATAAAGTTGGGGATACCAGGAATTGATAAATTGTGTTTGAAATGAATGTAGAGTATGCAATAGCAGTACCATGACTGAATAATTAAAGGAAGCCCCAAACTAAATGTTATGTATGAGTTATATTAGTAGGCTGTAAAGAGCGTATGACGCAATTAATGATATTATAATGAACTCGATGATAAGTGAATCATTAAAATTGGAGGTACACCAATGAAAAGAATATTTCTGATATGATTAGACGTGTGGATTCATAACTTTTGAGTCAAAATAAAATCTAACCAGATTGGTAGGGAATGGTTGAATGAAAAATGAAGTTGAAGAGTAATCGAGGCAAATGATTGTTACATAACCTTAGTCAATAATGACTTGGTTCTTAAAATTGGGGATCCTAGAATAGGATCGACCCATGAAAAAAAAAATGAATGAGTAATTTGGTGATGAGAAGAATTGCAAACTCAAGAGAGACAACATGTACTGCAATAGTACCCTATCCAAGAATGAAAATTTTCTAATCAAGAAGGTGACGTCAAGAAGAATCATGTTTATCACTTGTGGGAAGTAACTTGTGATCTTTTGATAAAAGACAAATATTTCATTAAACATATAAACTACCAAACTAAATGGTTAAAAAGAAAGATGAAAGATCTGATCAGTGATAGGTCGACTATTAAAAGTGAGGACCCTAGGTTAGGATCGAACCCTAATAAGATTTATACTGTACAATACGTACGAAACAATTAAGGATGGTGAGGAAATACCCTAAACTAGCAATGAAACATGAATATATGAGTAAAGATCAAATTTCTTAAATTTCATACTGTTAATAATTGTTGAACAAAATGTGTAGTTTACACTTGAAAACCTGAGGGCTTAGTATAAGTTTAAAAGTTAAAGCCCTAATTTGATGGCATAGAAGAATTTGAGGTTGCAACCCAGATGGGTAAGCAATAGATTTGCAAATGGTTAAGTGTTAAGGATATCAACACATGGAGATAATGCACGAATAATCAAGGTCAACACCGTAACAGGTAACAAGCATAACCAAATTATGCGACATAAAGGTTTGCCTAAGCATGAGGTCATTTTAAATCAACCCCATGAGAAATCAGTTGATATTCTTATTTTCAAGAATCATTGAATTTGGAGAAAAGGAAGAACACTATGAATGATTTTGTGATAAGTATAAGCAATCAATCATAACCTAAACAGTGTAAGATAATTCTCGAAATTGGTAAATATGAGTTTGAGTGCCCTTGAATTAAAGCTTTAGTATCAAGTCGTACAAGATAAACTTATATGAGTTTTATGTACAAGGATATGTACTTTATGGTTGGAGTATCCAACAAAACGTATATGTAGTGCGACAATAGTAATGCACGAGTGTAATAAATTGAAATACAAGTTTGAATTTTGAACTTGAAATAACTGGATTGTATTGAGATATGAGTCCTTAATGACAATGACAGGAGTATGAGTTTTATGCTTTTAAAGAAACGACGTGAATGTCAGGTTCGAAACATGAAAGCTAAATCACCTTCGTTTCTCAGAGAGTAAGGTACTAAACACATTATAAGAGCGAAGAGTTAGCTTAGAAAGATGAGAAGGGACCATTGTATACCAAAAAAGGGGTCATGACTAAATCAACAATGTTTAAAATAGTCACCTAGGATCGTGAGAATTGATCAGTGCGAGGACGTAATACGATAGATCTCCTGAAAATCGAGATATAGTGATAAGAGATCTTGGTATGAAATAAAAAAAATAGTGCTTAGAAATAATGACGATGTTAAAAATATTCCACAAGATTTTAAAGGTGGAAGCTTGTTTACGTCAATTAACAGTTAAGTGTGACAGATGAGTTACAAAGTGGATTATTAGTCAAAAGTTGACTTGAATTATGAACCTACAAGAATGAATGTCGATAAACATGTGATGCCAATAATATTAAGGTATTATTCTAGAAAGGAATACTATGTCTGCCTATTTGTAGCCTTCACAGATAAGCCGCAAAGACATGATGAGTCGTTCAATGAGATACCTAACCGAGATGTTGATAGAGATGGTGTGCTAGTGCTTATGTTATAGCAAACAATTATCCTTGTTTTTCCTACTGGCAGTTGGTGGTATGGTGTTAATGCCAGATAGGCAGAGACATTCTTTGTCACAGATAGGCACCACATCACATCTCAGTATGGTTCTAACTCTCTGTAAGTTGAGCGACTTGAGCGTATAATGCGATTTCGATGAAGATTATAAAGGAATACCTTAAGAACACGTGACGACAGAAGAACTTGGCAAGTGGCTGAGTATAATGATGCTATTGAAACCTATAAGAGAGGCCTTATGAATTTCGGTCAGTGGGACGGAAATGAAAATGTTGAGATAGTAGAGTCAAGAGTAAGGATGTAAATGAATCTTTGATTTCAAACAATGATAAGCAAGTTAGTCTGGCCAGGTGGCTAAACTTAATTTAAGATATAATTGACACGTATACACTTAAAACTTCTAATGATCGATTAAGAGTGTGAACCATTGGTCTATAAATTCGATTTGAAGGTTATTACTATAGATCGAATTATGTTGTTTCAGGTGATCTATTTTTTTCGAAAAATGATTTTTCGACTATATTGGACCATGATTTTTGTATTGTTTTCGAGTGGATGTTTGCCGCACTTTATTGAAATTTTCATGGAAGGATTTAATGTGACTTTATAAAATTCTAAAAAGGCAAACAAGTACAAAAAAAGAAACCATTTATTTTCCTTGGTGTTTAAAAGATAAAGCGAATAGACTCATACATATTTCGAGTATTTGACGTTGTAATTTTAATCTTTACATAAAGAGTTTTACTGAATTTCAAAGTTTTAACTTGATGAAAATGCAAAGCATCGTTTGGATCTATGTTACCATTTTGTAATGTTGGAATACAAATTTTCTCGTGGTCATGATTTATATTTTGAAAGTATATTGACCAAATCGATTCAAAAGAGGTATTACAATTCACTTGAAATGCGAGAAAGCTTTTAAATGATTCCATAAAAATAAGCTAGATGTAGCTTGAAAATCTAAACTTAATATTTTGAAATGGACCTTGATTTGGATTTAACTTTTCAATTTATTGAATTATAGCATTCAAGTTTCGATCGAACCTATGTAAAAGAAAAATAAAGCTAAGCTAGTTATCGATAGGTTGAATACTAAATATGAGGACCCGAATTGAGAGCTAGCTCGAAGCATAAGTGCATAATGTACGAGATGACAAATGAGAAATTAAAGAATACATTGAAAACTCTTCAATGAGAAAATCTAGTGAATACAAAATATCAAATTAGTACACTAAAAGAAGGATGAGTTACTAAAATTGAAGATCCAAAGTCAAAGACTATTTCGGTGAAATAGCCATGTGTGAAGATCATGTTTGCCAAGTAGAAAATTTGTAGATGTTGTAAAGACTCAAGATCTGAGGTTAAAATGATATAAATCAAAGATAACCACTGCAACAAAGAAATTATTTTAACATAATTAGAAGAGAGTTGATTCATAAAGTTGGGGATACCAGGAATTGATAAATTGTGTTTGAAATGAATGTAGAGTATGCAATAGTAGTACCATGACTGAATAATTAAAGGAAGCCCCAAACTAAATGTTATGTATGAGTTATATTAGTAGGCTGTAAAGAGCGTATGACGCAATTAATGATATTATAATGAACTCGATGATAAGTGAATCATTAAAATTGGAGGTACACCAATGAAAAGAATATTTCTGATATGATTAGACGTGTGGATTCATAACTTTTGAGTCAAAATAAAATCTAACCAGATTGGTAGGGAATGGTTGAATGAAAAATGAAGTTGAAGAGTAATCGAGGCAAATGATTGTTACATAACCTTAGTCAATAATGACTTGGTTCTTAAAATTGGGGATCCTAGAATAGGATCGACCCATGAAAAAAAATGAATGAGTAATTTGGTGATGAGAAGAATTGCAAACTCAAGAGAGACAACATGTACTGCAATAGTACCCTATCCAAGAATGAAAATTTTCTAATCAAGAAGGTGACGTCAAGAAGAATCATGTTTATCACTTGTGGGAAGTAACTTGTGATCTTTTGATAAAAGACAAATATTTCATTAAACATATAAACTACCAAACTAAATGGTTAAAAAGAAAGATGAAAGATCTGATCAGTGATAGGTCGACTATTAAAAGTGAGGACCCTAGGTTAGGATCGAACCCTAATAAGATTTACTTGTACAATAATACGTACGAAACAATTAAGGATGGTGAGGAAATACCCTAAACTAGCAATGAAACATGAATATATGAGTAAAGATCAAATTTCTTAAATTTCATACTGTTAATAATTGTTGAACAAAATGTGTAGTTTACACTTGAAAACCTGAGGGCTTAGTATAAGTTTAAAAGTTAAAGCCCTAATTTGATGGCATAGAAGAATTTGAGGTTGCAACCTGAGATGGGTAAGCAATAGATTTGCAAATGGTTAAGTGTTAAGGATATCAACACATGGAGATAATGCACGAATAATCAAGGTCAACACCGTAACAGGTAACAAGCATAACCAAATTATGCGACATAAAGGTTTGCCTAAGCATGAGGTCATTTTAAATCAACCCCATGAGAAATCAGTTGATATTCTTATTTTCAAGAATCATTGAATTTGGAGAAAAGGAAGAACACTATGAATGGTTTTGTGATAAGTATAAGCAATCAATCATAACCTAAACAGTGTAAGATAATTCTCAAAATTGGTAAATATGAGTTTGAGTGCCCTTGAATTAAAGCTTTAGTATCAAGTCGTACAAGATAAACTTATATGAGTTTTATATACAAGGATATGTACTTTATGGTTGGAGTATCCAACAAAACGTATATGTAGTGCGACAATAGTAATGCACGAGTGTAATAAATTGAAATACAAGTTTGAATTCTGAACTTGAAATAACTGGATTGTATTGAGATATGAGTCCTTAATGACAATGACAGGAGTATGAGTTTTATGCTTTTAAAGAAACAACGTGAATGTCAGGTTCGAAACATGAAAGCTAAATCACCTTCGTTTCTCAGAGAGTAAGGTACTAAACACATTATAAGAGCTAAGAGTTAGCTTAGAAAGATAAGAAGGGACCATTGTATACTAAAAAAGGGGTCATGACTAAATCAACAATGTTTAAAATAGTCACCTAGGATCGTGAGAATTGATCAGTGCAAGGACGTAATACGATAGATCTCCTGAAAATTGAGATATAGTGATAAGAGATCTTGGTATGAAATAAAAAAATAGTGCTTAGAAATAATGACGATGTTAAAAATATTCCACAAGATTTTAAAGGTGGAAGCTTGTTTACGTTAATTAACAGTTAAGTGTGACAGAGGAGTTACAAAGTGGATTATTAGTCAAAAGTTGACTTGAATTATGAACCTACAAGAATGAATGTCGATAAACATGTGATGCCAATAATATTAAGGTATTATTCTAGAAAGGAATACTATGTCTGCCTATTTGTAGCCTTCACAGATAAGCCGCAAAGACATGATGAGTCGTTCAATGAGATACCTAACCGAGATGTTGATAGAGATGGTGTGCTAGTGCTTATGTTATAGCAAACAATTATCCTTGTTTTTCCTACTGCCAGTTGGTGGTATGGTGTTAATGCCAGATAGGCAGAGACATTCTTTGTCACAGATAGGCACCACATCACATCTCAGTATGGTTCTAACTCTCTGTAAGTTGAGCGACTTGAGCGTATAATGCGATTTCGATGAAGATTATAAAGGAATACCTTAAGAACACGTGACGACAGAAGAACTTGGCAAGTGGCTGAGTATAATGATGCTATTGAAACCTATAAGAGAGGCCTTATGAATTTCGGTCAGTGGGACGGAAATGAAAATGTTGAGATAGTAGATTCAAGAGTAAGACTTTATTTTATGTGGGGTATAAGCAGAACGTGTAAGAGAGAATTGAACCCAATTAAATAATGAGTCATTAGGGAAACCATTACGAATGGACCAGTCAAATTATGAGTGTACCTTATTTTGACTTTCGAGGACGAAAGTTCTTAAAATTGGGGATATTGTAATGACCCGAATTCTACTTGACCCGACTCGAGGGTAATTTAGTGATTTTCAATACTGAATGTGTGCAAGTGTGCTTTGTGAATTGTTTAAGTGTGAAAAGTATAACTTAGGATAAATAAATATTGGGCCTAACAAGAGTTGAGTGGATGTAAATGATATGGAGGCCCATAAGGGTATTTTGGTAAAATAACAAGGTTGTACATAACCCTACTCTAAAACCCTACCTATATAAACCTTTTATAAAGTTTGTAGCCTCTTTTGTGTTGAAACTCCAAACTTGTGATGGGAGATAAGTGGAGGATGGTTGATGATGAAGAAGGTGATGATGAAGTGCATTTAAACATTTAAGAAGGTATCACACCCTCCCCTCATCCCATCTAAGCTTTTATTTGTTTATTTTATTGAAAAAGTTTGGACAAGGAAAATGACCCAAGGAAGGTGGTGGAGTCGCGGCGACACAACCACATGGGGTGGGGCGGTGTTCCATTCGCCACCACCGGAGACGGCAGGTGGGGCCCCATTAGGGAGCCCCACCACTATGGGTTGTGAGGAGGGGGAGCGACCCTCCGACCAGCCGTTGGGGAGGCGGTAGTGGGGGAGGAGAGGTGGTGGAAACCACCCCTTCCCCCTCCTCCTCACAACCCATAGTGGTGGGGCTCCCTAGTGGGGCCCCACCTGCCATCTCCGGTGGCGGCGACTGTGATGACCCTTCCCCGACCTAGGGTCGGGTCGCCCGGCCCAAACCGCCACATGGACCCGATACTTGAACCAGACCCAAATAACGATCTGGCACGCCTAAACAAATAAACTTGCGTAATAAACATTGGCTAATCAAAGGATAATAATTGTGGAATGAATATAAAAAGATATCCTAAGTCAATAGATTTAAGTTCATAGAACATTAATAAAAGTTATGCATCAGTTCATACTCATTTAAACTAAACAAGTTTATTTTAATCTCCGAAATGGATCAACTAAATGTAACTAAGATTCAAGCTACCCAAAGATCTATTTTAATTTTTAACCCCAAGTTGATAGTTTCAAAATCAAACGTACATAATATATATATATATATATATATATATATACAAAAACTCACATCAAGAGGAGACTTTAAGCTCGTCTCTCCCTTGCCTCAACCTAGCGCTGTCATGGATACCTGAGATGTAAGTGGGGTGAGCTAAAAGAACCAACGGAGCTTAGTAATGCGGAAAACCCGCTCAACCATCAAATATGGAAGTAATACCTAATAAACATGCAAAGTCTAGCATGTGTTTGAAAAAAAACAAACAAGGATTCATTGAATAGTAGCATAGTAATAGGATTTCATAAGAGATAAACTTATAATGAATCATCAAGTACTATCATGGACATAAGATTCGTAATTTACAATTAAATAGGAATTCATCATTTTATAACAAATACCACGTATTTATAAGCCATCAAATTGTAACAACAATAATCATGAATAACATTAAAAAGATTACAAATCATTTCATAAATTCAAGCTTTTATGCAAATGAGGGGGTTTCGCGAGATTATATACTATAAAATATAATAATACGATAAGTCGATGTTCCATTCAATGCATACTAGATATTGGCAAGAATTCGGTGACTGATTCTCCTACTCTCAAAGTGATGGAAACAACCAGCTAGCACACAGGCCTTATGTGCCCTCTCGTTTGTCCCATCAAATCAACAGTAGGTTCGTCCAAGCCATCACCGATGCACATCCCTATGTCTCAAGAGTACAAGAGAAGGTAACTCCAACTCATGTCCCTACGTGACATACTTATGAATTCAATTAGTCAAGTAAAGCCCTCGGTGGTAAACTCCACACATCCTGGGGTGTTAACGACCCTCGGTGGTACCACAACATTCTGAGGTATTCTTATAGATTTACTTGCTAATAAGACCCTCGGTGGAACTCCACACATTCTAGGGCCATGGATAACAGTGCATTCACATTCTATAGATACGTAGGTTCGAGCCAATACCACGACGCAACCCAAAAATCCCAAGTCTTTAATTCAAATTATGAATCCTAAACATAACTAATAATCATGTCATATTTGATAATTGAGCAAGCTCCTCACTTACCTGCACTCGGCGCGCCTAAAACCACTCCTTGCGAACCCGGGGCTCGATGTGAACCTTCGCGTGTCACTAAGACAATTCATACAACAACCTATCAATGCATATTCTATTACAAAGTTATTAATTCTTTAACTTGATCATTTACTTTTAGGGACCCATTAGTGCGGGTCTCGTGGGTTTCGTGTCGTTTGGAGCCCTTGTCGGGTTCCCGATGTCACATTGTCGAGGGTGGGACCCGTTGTCGAGTCCCCCAGAGTGCGCGTGTGCGCCCCCGAAATTTAGTCCCTGGTCAACTAGACACCAGTTGACCGGTCAACTAGTCTGTTGACCGAAAAAAAGGGGGGAAGCCCGTGCTCCCTCCTTGTTGGGACCGTGGAGGGGAGAACTCCCCTCCACGCCGCCGCCCTCCTCACCTCCAGCGCGGACCCCGCTGGAGGGATCCTAGCGGCTGGTCGGAGGGTCGCCACCCTCGGCCAGCCGTCGGGGAGGCGGCAGTGGGGGAGGAGAGGTGGTGGAAACCACCCTTTTCCCCCTCCTCCTCACAACCCTTTTCCCCCTCCTCCTCACAACCCATAGTGGTGGGGCTCCCTAGTGGGGCCCCACCTGCCGTCTCCTAGTGGCGGCGACTGGAATGCCGCCCCACCCCATGTGGTTGTGTCGCCGCGACTCCACCACCTTCCTTGGGTCATTTTCCTTGTCCAAACTCCATTTTTTTTTCAATAAAATAAACAAATAAAAGCTTAGATGGGATGAGGGGAGGGTGTGATACCTTCTTAAATGTTTAAAATGCACTTCATCATCACATTCTTCATCATCAACCCTCCTCCACTTCTCTCTCATCACAAGTTTGGAGTTTCAACACAAAAGAGGCTACAAACTTTATAAAAGGTTTATATAGGTAGGGTTTTAGAGTAGGGTTGTGTACAACCTTGTTATTTTACCAAAATACCCTTATGGGCCTCCATATCATTTACATCCACTCAACTCTTGTTAGGCCCAATATTTATTTATCCTAAGTTATACTTTTCACACTTAAACAATTCACAAAGCACACTTGCACACATTTAGTATTGAAAATCACTAAATTACCCTCGAGTCGGGTCAAGTAGAATTCGGGTCGTTACAGATTGGATAGTTATATGGTTCAAACTCTTTATTGTATTTGCTAATATTTAATTATAAAATTATGTTGTATAATAATTTTTTCTTTTTTAAATAATTTCTCAAATTTATAATTAATATATAGTGTGCATGCGTTCACATATAATGCATATATTACATCATTAAAAAATATCAATTAAGACACATATAAATATGTATATTTAATATTACATCATCAAATTCTAATGATAGATGTCAAATATCAAATATCAAACATAAAAAATAGTAGTACAAAATTTTGTCATATTTGTTAACATTTAATTTTAAAATTATGTTACATTATATAACCATATGTGCTTGAATTGCTTGCGTTAAAATTAATCGACACCTTCTTAAGTTTTTTTTTTTTTTGAATTCGTCACCTTACTTAACTTGAGTTTGGTTATTAGTTTATTTTTTGGTAAATTATAAAAAATTTATTAATTGTGTGACATGGTGATTATCAACTCATAAATATGAGATTTTATGTCAAAATGTCTCACTACTAATTGGCTTTTGCAGGAGTTCATATCAATGTAGGAATTTTACTTATTTCACATCTTCGAGTTATTTTTGATGATGTCAGGTTCTCCGTGAAGATTAGAAAAAGAAGAAAGCTTGAAGACTTTGGTGATGTTTTTATTGTTCAATTAATTTGTTGTTGTAAATTATTTACATTTATTGTTTTGGGTTTCCGGAGTGAGAGTAGGTTGTGATTTGACTATAAAGTAGTAAGAAAGTCTTTATGAGATGATTGTGATTGAAATGGTTTAGAATGAATTTAGACGTTGTTTTGATGTATATATGGTTAGTGGAGCAATTAAGACTTGTTTGAGTATTTGAACTCTTGAAACATGTAAATTAAAGTGACTCGAACCTAATTTTAAAATTTATTTTGATATTATATATATTATGAGCTGTTGGGAGATGCAAGTCCTTTTAGGCTCCCATTGCTATTTATTAGGTTTTGGATTTTTCAACAGTCCATTTTTAGGAGAGACTTGCCGAAATTTTTAAAAATCTAGGAAACAAATAATATGATTTCCTATTTTGCTCCACTTAGAAAATTTAGAACATAGTTTAATTTAAGGATTTAGGATATGTTTTGAGGATTTTAATTACTTAACGAAATAAAAGTTAAAATATGGTAATTTGGTTAAGTAAGGGCTTAGTAAGACGAGTTCTTACAACGTGGTTTGAAATTAGATTATCTATTTGCTTTCGAACTTGGCACATATTAAAATATTTTCTTTTTGATAAATTAAAATATGGGTTTTGATTTGGGTAGACATTTTCAACCTCATAGTCAATTTTTGGTTGTTGTTGTAAGACTCTCTACTTATTTTCCGCACCTCATAGACTTGGAAGGTTCTTATTTTCGCATTTTATTACCTTTGCGGTCTATATGTAGATTGTCTTGTCATGTTTTCTGCAGGTTAAGGCTTACCAAATCATTGCTCAACTCGCTGAGTTATCTCGAGAAGTTTGGCGATGGTTTGAGCCAGGCGACCCTGATTGTGGAAATTGAGGTCGTTAAAGTCCATCTACTTGACAGTTTCATAATACTCTTTGTGTTCCCCAAATTACAAATAATTTATTGAGTATATCTCAGTTGACTAACGAGAATCCAGTGTTTGTTGAGTTCCATTTCTACTCATCATTTCATCAAGGAGCTTCATCAGGGATAGGTGGAGGTCACTCGGAGGGGTAAGCAGACGGTAAGTAGCCAAAAGAGAGATGGATCATCTAATGAGAAAGATGTTTGGTTCTTTGTTACGAAAAGGAAGCAATTTATGACAGAGAAACTAAGGAATGGCGCTATACGAATTAGTGAGTTCTCGGTGAAGCACTCATTCTGTTTTGTGATAGACGCAAGGGAAATTAAATGGGTAATTGAGATGACCCAAGGATTGGAGAGCCAAACCCAGGAGAACACAGCCCCGTTGTTTTGGCACGAAGCCAAGGTGATGATCTCTATTTAGGTGATTCGTGACGAACGGGGATTGGCTTTAAAAATCTTACGATTATCAGGTATCTTGATCCCTGAAACATCTGGGGGTCATGCTTGGGAAAGCTTTTGTGAAGCATTAAAGGGTATGTTAGAGTTGGATCTGGAGCTGAGGCATCAAAAGGGCCTTAGTATCATGGAGGCCCTTCCCATGAAGGTCCTCAAAGGCGCGAAAAACTACCAACGGTGGTGGCGGGTCACAATTTTGGGATAAGAGGGAAGGCAACCGTTATGGCAAATGTACCTGCAAAGCAACCGACTACAATTATTGGGCATTAAAGTCCCAAGAAATAGTTGTACTGTAGTATAATGGCAACCGACAACCATTAAGGGAGTGGGAGCCGATGTTGGTGGTGTTTAGATCTTCAGTTTATTGCACATGTGGGTTGATTGAGGAAAGATTTTCCTCTGAATTCCAAAGAACCATCAAGCCCAAACAAATTGGGGAAGATCGCGTAGTTTTGTTTTGTAGATCAGAAGTGAAGAGAGATCGAATGATGCTACGGGCCACGACGGTTGGCAGGGACCTCATTGAGGTTGTTCGCATTTAGACTTCGGAGACAACCAAAATGGGGAGGAGCAAATTGTTGGATTGCTATCTCCAACATCCCACTAAGTATGTGGAATATGACTGTTCTTTCTTCCATTGTGGAGAGATTTGGCGGACTGCTCGAGATACATCCACTCACAATACATCGACAGAATCTAGAGCGAGCCATGGTCAAAATTAAAGGGCGTTTAAGGGGCTTTTATCTGAGAGATCTTTCGATTCCATGTATGGAAGGGAAGATTATGAAGCTATTAATCTCCAAAAATTTGACCGATGAAAGGGGTGTGGATTCGTTGCAAATACAAGAGCTCCTTGGCCTCTTACAACAAGGCGATGGGGAGGCGATCAACAAAGGCTCCGCAATACCCTTCCAATCAAAAGTCTCGAGGGCCAAAGTGCTCCCGCGATGCCGTCTCCGGCGAGATCGGGGGTTTCATCACGTATCATACAAGAAACCAATGGACAGTTAACGCTGCAAGGATTGTCTGATAGGGGTATAGTGTGTGCAAACTGGGACGCGACAGGAGACAATCGTAGGGCCTGTACCTTGCCAGTAAAAGGCAATGAGGTGTCGACGAGCGCGGCTGGACAAGTGCGCCCAATGACCACAATCTCTTTAATGCCACAACAGGCCAAAAAGATAACATTAATGGCGAGAAATGAAGAGGGGATCAGTCAACCGTCAAGGAACAAAGCGTTAAGTGTGCCACAGGTTGCTGAGGATGCGTACAAGACAGTGGTTGCGAGTGGGCCACCTATTGCAGAGGTGTCGAGCCTAGCGACAAAAGTGACCCCTCATTTCATGTGTGTAAATCGTGCGACATTAGTTCTTCAAGAGATGGGGTCAAATGATGGTTCCGGGGCGAACTTATGGATACCCATGTTTCAAATGCTTTTATTTGCTTGGGTCTGGTCCATGAATTGGGCCCATGAATCGATATTTGAAATTGGACAGTCGTCTTGATCAGCTGCATCAGGCTCAAATGAGGCTACTAACAATATGAGACAGAACAAATATAGGGAAAAAACACTTGGAGACTATTTGGGAGGAGGGGGAGATTCAACGGTCAAGTAATATTAATCCAAACAACAATGAGACTGGGGCAAATGTTTCAATTTTCTACGAGGATGAAGAGGGGACACGAACACAAAAATAACAACATAGAAGGAGGGCTTAATATTAACGACGAAGGGGCATTGGAGGTGGAACATCAGGCTGATAGGGAGGGGGAATCAGATAATGAGGACAGTCACACCTCTGATCAGATGCAGAACGATGTACAAGGGGAATAAAATGAACCAGGGGAATGGGAAGATGAAAGGGTGTTTGAAACCCAGGTTCAGATTGACGAAAAAGAGTATGATGAATGTTTGCAGCGGATTATTAAAGCGAAAATGATCTCGATCAATGCGATACTTGCCCAACGAGAGGCCTTAGGTCTCCTTCTATTTGGGCTAGAGTTTATGTTGGCCATTAATACCCCGATTGAGGAAGTGCAACCTCTTCAAGCATTTGAGGACCTTTCAATCCTTAGACATTGCTTCGATCTGATCAACCAAGTTCAGGGAGATGGAGGTCAATCGGGTATAAATTCAGAAAGCTCAGGCCCCCCTACGAATTTTTCTATCTCAATGTGGGCTACAACTCAAGAAAAAGGGGAAAACACGTAAAGTGAAAGGTGCATCGAACACACATAAGGAAAATAAAAGACTGGAATGGAATGTCAATGAGATACCGGATAGGCGAGGCAAAAATAGTTCTTGATGCGAATTGTGTCATGGAATATAAGAGGGTTAAATGCGGCGAATAAGAGAAGGGTAGTAAAGGAGGAGGTGAGGACGATGAATCCGGATATACTAGTGATTCAGGAAACATAGAAAGTAGAAATGGAAAGAGGTGATATAATCAATATATGGATGAGTCGCTTCAAGGAGTGGGTTCATTTGCCAGTGCAGGGGATACTAGTGGTTTGGGATGTGAGAAAGATCAAGGTTATAAATATCTTAATCAGAGAGTTTTCTGTGTCAATACAAATTGAGGAGTCAAGGGGTTCTACGTGGTGGTTACCAGGCATTTTGGGAGGAACTAGCAGCGTTACATGGGGCATGTAGGCCAACATGGTGTGCGACAGGAGATTTCAACGTCGCACGCTTCCTTTGTGAGAAAAAGAACAGTACTTGCATTACTAGTTGTATGTGTCAATTTGACGAGTTAATTAGGGAAATGGAGTTGATTGATCCTCAATTTAGGAATGGAGAGTTTACCTGGTCCAAGTTCAGAGCTGACCCAATCTGTGCTCGATTGGATAGGTTTGTTTTCACGAATCAATGGAGTGAATTGCTTCATGAGGGGATACAATCTCTAGGAAATCAGGTGACATCAGATCACTTCTCGATTAACCTTGATACAGGTCATATTCGGTGGGGTCCATCTCCATTCCGGTTCGAAAATGTGTGGCTTAATCACCGAGGTTTCAGGGTTCATGAAGAAACTTTCTTTAGTCAAAGAAAGGCTCAAAATATGGAACATTAAGGTGTTTGGTAAGGTTCAAAATATAAAAGTCGACAAAGGATGAGAGATTGAACAATTGGATAAATATGAGGCTAGAGGAATATGGAATGAACAGAAAGTGGTAAGACGTATTGAGGCGAAAGGTGAATTAGATAGAGTTTTATTGACTAAAAATTGTATGGCCAGCCAGAAAATGAGGGTTAAGTGGGCAAAAGAGGGAAATGCAAACATAAAATTCTTTCACAAGATTATAGGAGCATGGAAAAATAAAAATTGTATTAAGCGGCTGAGGTTGTTTGATGGGAACTTCTCAGAGGATCCTTCATGTATTTGCAATAAGATTGTGGATTTCTTCCAGTGTCTATAGACAAATGAGATGAAGTATTCTTGGGAGATTGATGGCATAGCATGGGGTACTATTACCAGTGATATTGCTCTGGAATTGGAGCGACCATTCACAGTGTCTCGGCCCAATTTCCTAATCTTGATTAACTCGCTTAATCAGGATCACCGACCCGTGACGTGGGGCCCGCATGAGATTCGTACACCGACTGAGGCACATGGCCGAGGTAAATTTTATATTTATACTGGTGTATGCCTAGTGTTGTGTATGTGTGTAGACTAACTAAATCAGTTTTTGCAGCTAACGACGTCGGGACGCGAGCAGGGACGTGCCTCGAGTTGTGTGTAAGCCGGGGTACCGGGTAGCGAGACTTGTGGTAAGTCTAAACTTAGTTAAATATAATTTAGAATAAAGTAGTACACAACCTTGGTAAGTAAATTAATGCACATTAATTGATTTGGCCTATAATTTATTAATTAAGAAATCACATTTTTATGCCCTATAGTTTGTTTTGAATTAAACTAACCTTAGGAAAGACTCGGAATTCGTGCTGCCACACACTCCCATGTTGAAATTCACTCATGTTGTGTCACATGAGAAGCTGGATTGCCTAGTTAGTGACCACTGGATTTACCTTGAGATACACAATGCACACTAGATCCCACCAAACCATATATATACCAACTTGATGAGTGGATTGTTCACTATTTACATGCAAAATCCATTGAACTGAAGAGGGGAGAATTTTTGGGGGGATTTGAGAGAAGATTTTCGAGCTGGGAGTGAAGATCAACTAGATATATCTAAGGTAACCATCATCACCTCTCAATTTCCATTAAAATGAGTCAAATGGGGGGCGTTTTGTGATTAAATCGGATTTGAACTGGGATTTTAGTTTCTAAAGTGTTATTCTTCCATATTATGGTTGTTTCAACTGTTATCTAAGGTGTTGATTTGAGTTTTAAGGAAATTTTGGGTTTTGGGTGGAAGTTTTGTAAAGAGTCCATGCATGAATCGATCCAGTTTAAACAAGATTTTCTTGTGTTCCTAGGTGGTTTTGAGTCTATTACGGTATATTATAATCATGCATGTTCTTTTGGCTGAGTTTATGGTACCTAGGACGCCCAGAAAACCAAAATTTCTCTTTGCAAGTTTTGGGTTTTACGTTGTCTAGCGCTGCCTAGCGCGCTGCCTTTTCTGGGGAAGATGAAGCATTGTTCACCCCAAGAATAGTAGCGTGCCGGGCAACTAGCCAGCTAGCCAGCTCGCTGGGTGCTACACTATTCACCCAGGAACAGGCTCGAAAACACAACGACGAAGTCGGGGGGGGGGTTTCAAAAACCCCCCAAACCAAATGCCAGAATAGGCGTCAGGGGGGGGGCATTTTGGGCAAAATTCCCACAGCGCCAAAACCACCAAAAAAAATAAAATAAAATTGAATGAATTGTCCAATTTTTCTCGGACTATTATGGTCCTTTCCTGCGAATCTTCACCAATTTAAATATGAACAAAGAACAAATACCTTAAAAACCACCTTAGAACACATGTAATGAATTTCAGAGGTTTAAGGAATAAATTTTGATAGTCAGGTATACACCGAGGTCAGACCAAAGTATTTTGAGATTAATTGGGACTCCGAAATTTATAATGAAATGAAATAACGAAAATAAATTTACAATACTCAAATACAACCAAAATTGATCCAAATGAATACCAGCGAGTTAGTGAGTTATTGATGAGCGTTTGGGGAGTCGCAAGAGTGTGTTAGCTTGGATCACAGGTAAGTAAACCAGCTAGGGAATACAGGGTTATTACATTAAGCTTTTAAATGTTATTGTAAATTGCTTCATACCCTTTTCTTGGAATTCCTACTCTGTATGAGTGTCTGAGGGTCAAACGAGTCAAATGTCTCTGATAGGAGTAGTTGCCAGCTAGCTACTGGGCCATGAATTCGAGGCATTACTTTGGTTGATTGTTTGTTCAGGGTGAGAGCTCTTATCTTGAGCACCATTGATATCTTTCATTCGCGAAGGTCGCGAGGGTCTAGGTACACAGCAGGCATTGCCGCGTCCTAGGACCCGAGTCTGTTTGGCGTTACCGCGACTCAATAACCCTGACCCTGTGGCACCTGCACTCGATGGTCAAGACTACTTGGGCACCTCTCTTTTGATTCTTTGGACACTCATTTATCATTGTTCTTGCGCATTTACAGTCTATTTATTATTCATGAGTCCTTATAGCTTTATTTCTATTTGCATAAATTTAGACTACTTTATTTATTTTGAAATGCTGTCTAGATCCTACTGGCTTTATTTACCTGGGCTCGTCATTTTTATGTTAACTGAGTGTAGATTCGTAGTCGAGCAAGGGTAAGGCGTCGATATTAGATGATTTGCTTTGAGGATATTGAAGTGACCCTCCCTTTCTCATTTTTATAGGTTTTTCTTACTATTGTTTGACTTATATATATGTTTTGATATATTGGATTATTTTGGGGTGGTGAGACGTACCGATACATGTATATGGATTTCATTTGCACGCTCTTTACTTGATATACATGTTGTCTATATATATATATATACAGGGTTCCACACCGTAGGTTGTCTTGACTTTACGGTTTTTGAGTTATTCAATTTGTTTAAGTTAAATTGCTTCCGTTAAAATTGTAAAAATTGCAAATCCTGAATAACTCAACTGATAACACTTAAATTCCTCTGCTTAATATGGGAATAATGGAAAAGAAAGCTGCTAGGCTTGCGTTGACCTTGCGAGGGATGACTCGGGGGATCCACGTAGGTCTAGGCAAGACAAACTGGGGAACTGGGGCCTGTCACACATACTATGTCATTGTCCTCATAAATTTGATGAACTGCACTTAGTAACATCCTACCATAAGTTTCATAAATCATATATATTTCCTATATAATAGGTATTTTTGTTAAAGCCTCTCAGGTGATGTGGTAAAGACATCACTTGCCAAAAAGGCAAGATCTTGGGAGATCGTGGCTCGATTCTCACTAAAGTCGAAAAAAAAAAATACATAAATTACCATACCAAATTAAGGTATTTGCTTCCTTAACAGTACATATCATGATCGTTTTTAATTCCATTTATTACCTTCACTTTAGAGCGGGACTTCCATTAATTCTCGGATATCAAGTTGGTCATTGACATCTTCGTTACATATATAAAATGAAACTATCCCACAACAGCAATTCCTATTAATGTGTGACATACTTGATCGGAACAAGGCGAAGATCATATTTCTTGTGCACCGTGACCCCAGTCGTCTCATCCATATTCATAGCTTCCTCCTTCATCTCACTCGGCAACTCCCAGTTGAAACAATACAAGAGATTGGCAAGTGCAAGCTCTATTAAAGCAACACCCAAGCCCATCCCCGGACAAATTCTCCTCCCTGCGCCAAACGGCACAAGCTCGTAATGTTGGCCCTTGTAATCAACCAAACCGTCTTCAAACCTCTCCGGCAAGAACTCTTCGGGGTTGTCCCAGCTTTCGGGGTTCCTTCCAATAGCCCAAGCATTCACTAGAACTCTTGTTTTGGGCCTTATGTCATAGCCATTGATTTTAGAGTGAGTCATACTCTCTCTTGGAACTAGTAGGGACTCTGGAGGGTGTAGTCTTAAAGTTTCTTTTGTTACCATCTTTAGGTATTGAAGGTGATTAAGATCTGCTTCTTCAACTTTGCCTCTGTTTCCTACATAGTCTCTGATTTGTTGTTGAAGTTTTCTCATAGTTTTTGGCTTTCTTATTAGCTCTGTCATTGCCCAAATTGTGGTCGCAGCAGGGGCGCCCATTCCACCAACAAATAAATTCTAAGAAAACAAATTTATAATTAGTGTCGACAATAAAACAAATGAAATTATTAATATAATGTTATTTGTTACATACTTTAAATACATACATTGAATATACAATGGTGTAGATTTCATTTGGATATGTGTTGTATGTATCTCAATAAAATTTAGACCTTATATCCAATGTATGTACCCAAAATATGTCAACAAATCATTTTCCTATATATTAAACATTAATTATACGAAGTTAAGTAGTAATAAACCCGGACCACCTGAGTTCAATCTACTGTTCTAGTCAGGTCAAATTTATTGAATTAAGCTTGTAAATACATATGGAGACAATCAAATGATGACACTTCGATTTTTTATTTTTTTTTAATTTTTTTATGACTGTGCAGTATGTATGCATGAATACATTTTTATCAAGGGTCATACTTTTTTCATTTTGTAAAGGAATCGAGTCACATCTAAAGTTACATCGGGAATTGAAACTCAAAAATTAGCTAGTCGTCTTAAGCCCTCAAAACTAAAATTAGCTAATTTGTACCTCAACGTCTGACAAAATTAAGATGAGCTAATTTGTAAATTTTGTGGGTGGAATTCAAGGAACTTCATATTTTGTTTATGGGGCTTTTTTTTTTAAGGTCTAATGATAAAAAATATCTTAACCTTTAAAAGTTGTATCAATTCTATCCTAACATTTGAAAATTATCAATTATATCCTAACCTTTTTATTTTAGTATCAATTCTATCCTCATCTAATTTTGAACACTTTTTCTTTGAAATCAACATAATAATCTTATAACTTTTTCTTTTGATGATCATCCATATTGATCAATTTATACATTGAGATGTTGTAAGCCTCGTGTTTGAATTAATGTACGATAACTCACAAAAAAAATAATTTATAAATCAATGATACGTTAATACCTTAATTAATCTTTTTTAGTTATTCATAAAGCACAAATAGTAAGTTGAATCATGTGTATATACATATGAAAATAAAATATAAAACTTATTAGAAAGTACCCATAGTTGTTTAATTTAATAAAAGAATTATGTACTTGAATAGAATTATGTACTCAGATTATATGTATATGATTGAGTAGCATATGTACACACTACTATATGTGTATTATATGCATGAATACATAAAAAAAACATATTAAGCTTTAATGCATATGTATGAATAAATATTTAAATGGTATAATAAGAAAAAAAAATGATGTGTGGGTAAAAAAAAGGGTCTAAATTAGTTGAGAATATAATTGATACTAAATTACAAATGTTAGGATATAATTGATAAATTTCAAAGGTTAGGATATAATTGATACAACTTGTAAAGGTTAGGATATTTTTTTTATCATTAGGCCTTTTTTCAAATATGGGGCTCTGAATTTAGAGTTGCGCTATATACACCCCACTTATTACTTAGGGAACCCCATTTATTTGGTTTCCAATGTGAAAAGACTCGTGCGCCTCTCCTAACCAAAACAACCGACTCAACGCACCCCCACACCATTTGTTCCAAACCGATTCCATTTCTCCCAACCGATTCCACCTCTTCGTCACCGGTCGGACACTGCTTTATTCGATCAAAGAGTGCATATAAACATGGTGCGTATCGGTTTGCATCTTTTTTGGGTTTAAACCACTAAATTTAATGGTTTTGGTTTGAGAAATAGTGGTTTGAACTTTTGGTTTTCACATATAGGGTTTGTTAGATTCGGTGCCTCGATGGGTGTTTTTAGGGTTCAATGAATTAAGAAAATGTAAAGGGAGCAAACGTGGAACACGAGGAGATCAGTTTTTATGTTTTTGTATTTTCCCCATTTCTGAATGTGTACCATGTACACGAATGTCTCCGTCACACGGGACCGAGACATATTGTGTTGTCTTGGTTGCTGATGATCGATACTTCATCTCGGTTATGTGATACCGAACTTGTGGTGCCATTGATGTGTACTTGTCTCGGTTACATAGTACCATACAACCGATACATGATCATATGTATCGATATGGTATGGTGCAACCGATATCTGCTAAAAGGTTTCAGTGAATACCTACCAAGTCTAATCTCAAAATATTTTACAATGATACTTAGTTGGAAGTAACCGAGACATAACTCAAAGTCTCGGTAATAGGTCACCAAGACCAAACAAGTAGGGATGCTGGTGAGCGGGGAATTCAATCCCCATCCACATCCCTGTCCTCGCTTATGGCGGGGGTGGGGATTCACAGCTTGAAATTCCCGATTGAGAAAATTTTGCCCTCATTCCCCACACACGAGGATTCCCCACACCTATTACTTTTTCACATAATATATTAATATATAAAAAAGAGATCAAATATATTATGGATACAAAATTAAAATAATTAAGAAGACCTCTAAAAAAAGATTTTGATCCAATTATAATTAATATCTTCTAAACAACTAGTGAAGATGAAAGACAAAGCAAAAAATATTATATTGGATTATTAAATTATAATTAGTTGGTCACATATTATTTAGGGGCTATATCATATTAAAAACGTATCAATGGTAGATTGTTGTGATTGTAACAACTATTTGTAGGTTTAGGGCTTCATAGATTAGTTAACTATATAATATAATATATGGTAAAATAAATGGCAACACAATTATTTACTATTGAAATGTATAATATGTATTTATAAAATAAGCTTAGCTTAAACAAATAAAAACTTGTTTGACTTAGTGGTCAGTGTAAGATGGAAGAGCTTTCGTGAACAGAGTTCGATTTCCCTCACCATTCATTTGCGTTTTTGCATCTTTATGTTATGTGGGTATTCTCATGGGGATCCCCTTGAGGAATCTCGACATGGCGAGGTGGGGAGTGGTAATACAACCCCTGCCCCGATAAGTGTTCATTTAGGCATAATTTAGTATAGGTTATTATGAGTAATTGGACTATATTTATCTTGTTTTATGGTGATAAATGCATATTTTAAAGATTTGGTGATTTATTGGAATAATATGAAAATATATATCTAATTATATTTAATTTTCATTTTTAGGAGAAACGGAGTGCACAGTTGGATCCGGAGCGAAAAAATACTCAAAATAGAGTATACACTCGCAGAAATCGGACACCGGAGGGTTCGTTTCGAAGTATACAAGAGAGTTAGGTACTAGGAGTCTCGAATATGTCACGTGCCATGTCCCCATTGGACAAACCGTGTCACACACAACCACAACACCAATAAGCTCGTGCCACGTCGCCCATTCCAACCAGTCACCGTCCACCATGTGGCAAAGCCCAGCAGCTCGTCGTCTCGGTCGCTTGATCTGCCTCGAGATCCGCGTCATTCCAAACTCCAAAAAATTCGGTGATAGTCGCGCGATTCCCTCCACCAACTCATCGGACACGTGTCCGACTCTCATTCGCTCCAGCGCATCATCAACAGTCCTTCCAGCCAACCAGAGCCCGCCACGTGTTCAGTCTAGTCACACACAACACGTCACGCACCAGCTTCTTGGCCTATCAGACGCCGCCAATTCAACGATCACAACAAACTCAACCAATCAGGCAGTGACACATCAGCAATGCCTAATTTTTCCACCAATTACACGCTGCCACGTGTCACGACACCAATAAACTCCCAAAAATTACGAATATTAGTTTTTTTCACCTCCAGAGACCAAATTTTAGGAATATATATATATATATATATATTAAGACTTAGAGAAGAAAGGGAGGAAGTTTTTACTTTTTTAGTCTACTGTTTTATTTTTTTGAACTAGGGTTTAGTTTAGTGAATCCCCTTCAACTAGGTTGAAGGTGGATCGGTCGAGCCTTGTGACTTGGGGGACTCCATTAGGAGGTTTATCTATGCATGATTTTATTGATCCTTTCTATGATTTATTTTCTTTGGTATTGTTTGAACAATTGAGGTTAAACACCAGTTTAAACCTTAATTTACATGTCAGTGAGTCGTAGGCACCCGTCCTTGTACGACAAGACCACACTAGTGGTAATTGACCATATCAATTGATTAGACCCTTTTGGGACCAGTCAAATACCTTAGGGATCTAGGCTAAATCAGACACACGAGTGATTCGGTTGTCTAGGTATAGTGCATTCACGAATCAAAGTAATGCGACCAATGCGTTAAATCTGGAGCACTAGCGATCAGGTTGCGTGTTTGGTCAGGGAAGTAGTCAACGGTCGTGCCTTGGCTGCCGACATTAGGAAGTGCGAGGAACCGAGTGCGTCACCGAGTCTATAGTTGCACTAGATCATAGGTTAGTTTCATACCTTTTATAAACCGAGGAATAATGGAATCGTTCCCAAGTTGTTTGGTGTAAACCGTGAAGCTGGATACCTAGGCTTTTAATTTCTTGTTCTTCTCTTCTCCCCCTAGAAATTTAAGTCAGTAGCCTAGTCCTTGAGGTTCGACACCGAGCTTACCACTACTGCAGTCTTTGTAGTTTTCGGTGTAGAATCGAGAATTATATTTGACGTGTTACGACGCGCGTCACCCGCCCTGTGGGGGCTAATTAGTGGGGAATCCCCACTCCATCGTGGCAGATCCATGCGAGGAATCGGTATTTCCCGTCCCACTTGCATCCCTACAAACAAGTAGTCTCAGTGATACACAACTACGTCGTCTTGGGGTTCTTCTCACTTAAATGTCGGTTGAACTTAACCAACAATTACTAAAAGGTCTCGGGAATGAACTTTCAAGACGCCACAAATCACGGCTCCATGTGGCAGAACACTACGTGTCTGCAGTTAAACCCAGTGATGGGTACACTTTCATGAAAGACAACAAAAAAAGAGATAAATTAACAACAAATTCAACGAAAACATAAAATTACCCTCGTTTGCTTGACACTTCAATAACAACCCTAAACTTGAAGTCGTCCTAAAAACCCTCACCCTGCGAACAGTTCTACTAGGCCCAAGACACTCACTCAGCCATAAAAAATAACAAATCTAAGGTAAACAAGAAAGAAAACGAAGGTTTGAATCGATTTTTATTTGATTTCTACGTGGTGTGCGTTTCGTTCATGGGCAAGGACAATTTCGTTCATTTCCTGGGTGCCCATGTAAATGGGGTGCCCTGCGTAATAAGTGGGGTGTACATAGTGTGACTCTTAATTTAAAAGCAATGCCACCTAACACAAACAAACTAAAGTAGTAGAAAACTGTATAACTTGATCATAAACCCTATTTTTCTAAAAAAAAAAAATATATAAATCCTATTAGTGTTTCCAAAAGAAATAATTAATATTCTAAAAAAAGAAAAAATTAATTACCATGAAAATCGCCTTAATGTTGTCATCTGTGAAAGTGCCCCCACCGACATTTTGATCCTTCTTTAGCCGGAGCAATACATCCGTGAAATCTTTCTCTTCTAGCTCCGATGACAACCTCTTACTCTCTACCGCCGCGGCACGCTCGTCGATGATTCTTTGATAAAAGACATCAAAGCCTCTAAAGCACTTCTCAAGCCTTGCATTCAACCCCGTGAGCACGTCCAATGCGCCCCCGACAAATGAATCCGGAAAAAAGTCTCTCCCCGCAAAGGCACCCAGCAGTGCCAAGGCCTCGTCAAGATTATTTTCAAAACTATCATCACTCCCCCCATAATTATAACTCTCGCCAAAGGCCACTCTACACGTAACTCTATAAGTGAGCGAGAGCAACTCCTTGGTTAAATTCACACCTAATGAAGTACTACTACTACTACTACTACTAATGGAGTTTATCATGTTGGCTACCTCATTAGCTCTAGTTTTCGCGAAGGCATTGACCCTTTTAGCGCTGAAGACCTCAGAAACGCACACCTTTTTTATGTCCCTCCAATAGGGGCTATAGGGCGTGAAGGCGATGTCGCGGAAATTGTAGGAGAGACGCTTGGGGCCGTGCAAGGAAGGCCTTGAACAAAATTTTTCGTCAAGCGTCTTCAAGACCTTTTGCGGCGTTAGGGGAGGAGATGACTATGGTTGGTACCTGGCCGAGTTGCATGAGCATGACCGGGCCGTGTTTCTTGGAGAGCTCGAAAAGGGAACGATGAGGCACTGCACCGAGATGGTGCAAATTGCCTATTATAGGCAGCTTAGGGGGCCGGGGGGAGATTGAGAGTGCTAGGAATATTGTTTTTCTTTCTTTTGACTATAATTAGAAGCAGAGATGTGATGACCAGCACAAGGACAGAAAAAGGAATCAGCGGCAGAGCCATGGATAAAGAAACACTCTAATGTGGGTTGTTTAATTGCACTGTGAGAGAAAAAGAAAAGTGCCCCTTTTATTCATAGATATAGGGGAACTATATATAAGCGGAAATCGTGGAATCAATGAACTAATTATGCCCTCTCGTCAAAAATATACGGTATTAGGCAAGAAATAAACAACAACAACAATTACAACGTAGAGCCTAGTGCCAAATTAACAGGGGTTGACCATGATGAAACACACTCAATTATGCTCCATTAAGTGAAGGCCATGTGAAACACACTCGGTTGATTTAGTTAAAAAAGGGACAAATAGCTAAAATTCTAAAATATAGCTAATTAATTAAAATCAGCGAAAAAAATATAAATCATTAAGCAAAGCGAAAAAAATAAATGAAATCTAAAAAAAATAGTAAATAAAAAAAGGAAAAAAATCGGAAAAATGGTGCACTTATATAGATTCCAACAGAAAAAAATTTAGGAAAGTCTTTTTCATTATAGTTGCAATTACTGAACCAATGTGTTACAACAAGAAACGTGTTATGTTGTAACAGGGAATTAAACAATACTGGAATGAAAATAAAAGCAGTAAAGCAAACCACAAGATCAAGAGATTGTTCACGCAGTTCGGTCCACAACATACGTCTGCGGGGCTATGCCAGATGCAAAATCCACTATGAACACGTACGATCTATATGACTCCTTTAGTGAATCCCTCACTAAGCTCCTACTAGCATCTCCCTAAGCTTTTTTCGATCTTACACACAAGTCTCCCAATCGCACGAATGAGGCTCCCCCTCACACTAGCACCCTAGTCCCCTTGAAGCTTTACAACTCGATAAGCAAATTAAGTGAACACATGTTCACTTCACAAAACAAAGTTAGAAGAGATGAAAAACATACACTCTACTTTGGCATATATATAGATGATTTACAAGACTCTTAAATCCTAACAACTACTAGAATCCGAACGTCTTGATCCTTATAAACTTTCACATTCTTCTCATGAAGCATGTGGAAAATATCGCCCTCAAAATTTGCACCAAAGTCCAACAACTTCTTCGTTTAGTTGTGGATAAGAACTACTAGAATAACAACCACACATCATATTATTGAATCAACAACATCACAATGAAAATACAATAGTAAAATTACTCCCCTCCATCTCAATAAAAAATTCTCCCCCTTTGTGATATGAGAATGACAACCCGATGAAGAGAAATGTAGACCATAACCGCATCACTGGCGAGGTGGTGCAAGAAACAAAAGAAATTTCAAAAGCTTATCAAGTAGGCCATCAGAAAGACCATGAACTGCCTCCATCAATTCCCTCTCTTTTATAAGCGTCAAAGGTTCGATCAGCATCATTATCATAAAGTTCATAATCATTTGATTCGAAAGACGTTGTGGAGCAGAGTTAGTAGAAGCCTTGTCATTCTTCTTCTTCTTCTTCTTCTTATTCTTAGAGGTCTTATGAATTTGAGCACCACCTTCCTCATTATCTGTTATAACAGGTGGAAGACCATGTTTTAGCAGATATTGTGGATGAAGATCATTCACATGAGAGGAGTCTGCCTTAGATATATATCTTTGCAGATATGGTCCGAAGAGTGACTAAGACCCAGTGACCTTGCCTTTCAACTAAAATCTTCTGAAAGCTCATCAACTCAGTTAGAAGACATGGAAAGAACAAGAATTTAAAAGTAAATTCATGATCAATTTTGTGAAGTAGAGCTACGAAAATTATCTCCTCGATGTCATAAGGAACTCCCAACCCTATAGCATATAACAGAATGCCCATCTCTCTATCAAAAGTCGAGGTGTGTTTGATAGGCAAGAGATTATAGTTGCAATGAGAATATAAAACATAGAACAAAGTACTCAAATCTTTCACATCTTTCCTTTCTTCATTCTTCTTCCATCTTCGAACCTTCCTAGCAGTGATGATTCTCACCAAAGATTTCATCTTATGCCCCCATTATTAACAATAACAATGCGACTTTATTAATCATAATAGGTGAAAACTCAATAATCTTCCCCCTCACATAGACTTCATGAAAATATGGTGATGATTTATCACTTACAGATAGTTTAAGATTAGCATAAAACTCTCTAACCCATGTCTCATTGTATGTAAAGGGAAAAAAAGAGTTTAAAAAGAGACATTGACTTCAAAAAAGTTACCATGTTCTTTTTTTCATATGAATCCTGATTGAGGTACCTTTCTAGGCATGGATTTGCATTATTTTCACATCCTCAAATCTAGTATTTTCTTTATCATCATAGAAGTATTTTGAAATACCCATGGTATTCATCCTGGGAACTTGATATGAATCACTGTCATCATCATCAGGTGACGCGCATCACAGGGAACTTGCCTTCTGTTATAACTAATCCAGATGTTGTCCTGTTACACCAAGACCCTTTTGACCTTCTTCTTTGGTTCCATAGGCATTTTGCTTTCAGTTTCCTCTTAAGTGATACAAGAGGAATGGTCTTCATCTTCATCCATAGATTTCTATAGGTTCATCTGGAATGGAATGGTCCTCTAGTTGATCAGCTTCAATATGCTCATATGGTTGATCATGTTCATGTTAATCCTCCATTTGTTCAATAGCATGTGGTAACTCCTCTTGAGACGGTTGATCAGGAATCGGTTATGACCCTTTTGTTTCAATAACCGAAACCTCACTAGGACTTCACCATAAACTAATTCTCCCCAATCTTATTAGTCTATTTTTGATGTGGAGAAACAACCCTGACCTCGACAGAGTCATTGATGGTGTCATATTGAGCTCAAATACCCTCTTCTGTATACAGATCTGGTTAATCTGGTGTAACAAAGATTGTGTCTTGTTGTGACAGACCATGATTCTCCTCCACAGGTACAGATGGCTTAGGCTCTTTCTTAGATTTTGTTCCTGCATGACTCAACTCATAGTTTGTTGCATCATTAGATTCGGAGGTTGAAGAGGGTGTTGAAGGTGCAACAAGTTTCACATGCTTCTCTTATTGCTTCTTCATCAATGGTGGTAAACCTTCAGATAATGATACCATTTTCTCGAGTGTCTGAACATCCGATGGTGGAATGCTTTGCAATGGTATAACATCAATGGGATCTGCTCCTCCTCCAACCTTCTTTTTGGTTGATTTGGGCAGAGGCTTATGAGCCTTTGGGTTTGATGGTGGCTTAAATGTGGGTTCTTTCTCCTCCTTTTTGTGTTACAACATTATGGCAAGCTTGTTTCAACTGAAAATTGAAGAAAAAACATTACACTAGCAGAGGATGATTTACACAAAACAAGTACATAAAACAAGTATGATCAGTTAGGGACTTTGAACTAACCAAAGGATGCCCCTTAATAATTCTCTCACCTACTCGAGATAATTACAATAAAAACAAGCAAATCCCTACAAAATTGCAACAACTAACCGTTTATCATTAATGAGTTCTTAACAGCTTTATAATAAACTAATAAACAACGATAATTACAAAATAATCAAAATAATCAAAAGCAACAAAGAATATATATCTCCCCCTTTTATTGAAATGCAATGATACATAAAACTTTATTAGTGTTTGAAGAGAAAATATATATCGAATGTATCAAACAGGGCATGAACAAAGCCTTAACTTACCCCTCAACTTCTCGAACCTGTTAGCATCCAATGGTTTTGTCATAATGCATAACTTATGTCTTTCAACTAGTTCAAAATATCAGCTAACTGATCATTTGTACTTATGTATTGAATACATACCTCTTGTCTTTCAACTAGTTCACGAATGAAGTGATACCTTAAGTCTGTATGTGCTTAGTGCGCGAGTGATGGACTAGATTTTTGGATGTCATTTTTGGATAACATGATATTGTAGTGCACAACATTTGCTTCATCTATATCAGTTGAGTGCAGCGACTCCCAGAGAACAATGTACTTAGGCTCTACTGTTGATAGAGATATAGAGTTATACTTTTTGTTGATCCAGGAAACAAGACTTGTTCCAATAAAGAAGCATCCACTAGATGTGTTTTTACGACCATCTGCACTTCCTACCCAATCTGCATCACTGTACCCATCTAGAGAAATGTTAGAGTTATCAAAATACCATAAACCCAAGTGGGTTGAACTTGCAATGTAATAAAGGATTCTCTTGACAGCAACCAGATGTAACTCCTTGGGAGAGGCTTGATATCGAGCACATAATCCCACACTGAAGGAAATGTCAAGACAACTTGTTATTAGATACAACAAGCTTCCAATAATACTTCAGTATAATGCTAGATCAATAGGTTTCCCTTTGTCATCTTTGCTTAGCTTCTCTGTGGTACTCATGGGAGTGTGCGTATATGTGGCGTGAGCTAAACCTCTAAACTAGTGATAATGAATATTTTTGTTGAGACACAAAGGTTCCCTTGTAGGTCTGTTGGACTTGAAGGCCAAGGAAATAGGTGAGTTCCCCTACCATAATCATCTTAAAATCACTTTGCATACTAGTAACAAACTTAGTAACAAGAGCTAGAGCTAATGAACAAATACGATGTCATCGACATACACTTGAGCAATGAGAATAGCTTTAGACTTTCGTTTGACAAACATGGTTTTGCCAATGCTTCCTCTTGTGTAGCCATGATCAAGTAGAAATTTTGCAAGTCTATCATACCAAGCATGTGGAGCTTGTTTCAACCCTTACATAGCCTTCTTAAACTTGTATACATGATTAGGAAGAGATGGATCCACAAATCCTTTAGGTTGTTCTACGTATACCTCTTCAACAATCACTCCATTTAAGAATGCACTTTTAACATCCATTTGATAAAGTTTAAAACTAAGAGAGCAGGCAACAAAAAGTAGCAATCTAATTGATTCAAGTCTAGCTACAAGAGCAAAGGTTTCATCGAAATCAATACTTTCTACTTAAGTATATCCTTGAGCCACAAACCTTGCTTTGTTCCTAAAACATCTCCTTGTGCATTAGACTAATTTTTAAATATCCATTTCATGCCAATAACATTGACATGATCTGGTCTTGGAACCAATGCCCAAACATCTAACTTTTGAAACTGGTTCAGTTCCTCTTGCATAACCATAAGCCAATACTCATCCTGTAAGGCATCATAAACATGTTTAGGTTCAATGGAGGAGATATAGTATACTAACACGGCTAACCTCCGATAATAAACTTTGGTGGTGTCTCGTGTGATCACTCCATCATCAACTAAGCTAATGATATTATCAGCAGGATGATTTTTCTGGGTTCTGGTATTGGGTTCTCTATTGGAACATGATGGTACAATTTCTGACATTGTTGATGTTGTACCAGCTTCACGGACCTCTATTGTATCAGACGATGCCAGACAGTATGTTGTAGTAACGTTTGAGGCATTTTGTACTTCATCATCTCCTTTTGTTGGATGTTGAACCTCCGATGGTGTGTCATCGAAATCACATTAATAGACTTCATTACTTTCTTAGTGCTCTTGTTGAACACCTTGTATGCTTGGCTAGTCGAGGAATATCCTAAAAATATTCCTTTATCACTTTTCTTGTCAAACTTCTAAAGAGGCATCATGTCCTTCAACATAAAGCACTTACAACCAAAAGGAGAAAGTAACTGAGATTAGGCTTTTTAGTTTTCCACAACTCATATGGTGTTTTGTGCATTGTTGGACGAAGATAGGTTTTGTTGATCACATAACATGTAGTGCTAATAGTCTCGACCCACAACTTTGTGGCTAGCTCATTTGATGTAAGCATGACTATAGCCATCTTTGTAGATGTTTGTTTTTCCTTTCTACCACTCCATTTTGTTGAAGAGTAATGGGTACTAAGAATTCTTGATGAACACCATGCTTTTACAAAACTCATGAAAGCTTGAGTTTTCAAACTTCTTTCCATGGTCACTTCGAACTCTAATTAAGTGTTCTCTGTGGGACTTCTTTTCTGTCATGAGCTTTAGGCATAGATCTTGAAACTTGTCAAATGCATTTGATTTTTCTTTAAGGAAAAACACCCAAGTAAAACATGAAAAATCATCTACACAAACAAGAATGTAACGATTACCAAAAATGTTGGTGACTCGAGTTGGTCCCACTAGATCAATGTGAAGCAGTTCCAAAACTGTTGATTTGTTACAACCTTTAACAAACTTATGACTTTCCTTTTTCTGCTTTTCGAATTGGCATGGACCACAAACTCTCCTGGTAGTGAGATGAAACCTTGGAAGTCCATGAACAACATCCATTTAGAAAGTTTGTGCATGTGTCTCTAATGAACATGTCCTAACTTTTCGTGTCATTTTTCGATGTGGCCTTTCTGGCTATTGTATCAAATGTTCTTTGGCTGTCGTAACAGATAACAATTGTTGATAGATCTATCTCCAGTCATCACACATTCTCCCTTAGAGTCATAAATAGACATCCTTCCTTGGTGAACTTCACATGATACCCCTTGATCACATATCTAACTGATGCTTAACAGGTTGCCTTTGAGTTGTACTACACAAAGTACATCTTCTAGTATAGGAAGATCTTCAATTTTCAGTGTTCCTTTCCTAATGACTTGACTTCAGACTCCATCTCCAAATGTGACATGTCCTTCAACACATGACTGATAATTTTTAAAAAAGCTTTTATCACCAGTCATGTGCTTAGAACATTCACTGTCAAAGTACCACTCCGTGCTCACCATTGATTTCAAAGTGTGTATGCTACATTACAAACTTCTTCCTTTTTGGAAACCCATCTCTTTAAGTTTTAATGGGTTGCTTTGTTCCAGAGACTTTTTGTATAATTTCATGTTGCATTTTGGCCAGTTCTCTGATCATCTTGTAGCACCTGGGATGTATATGGTATTTGATTCCAGAGTAGTAGCACGTAGGTTTGAACCTGTTTGACTTATTGATCAGTAGTGACGGTTTTTTGAGATTCTCTAACAAATTTCATTTGCTTTGGTGTTGGAGTATTTGAAGATATACCTGCAACATATTTGAGACCTTTATGATCTTAATTCCCCTTTCCTTGAGAAAGGATGTCATGAGTTTTGTCTTCCCTCTGTTCACTGCTTCAAGTTATTCTGGGCCTGCTCCAGTTTGAGTCTGCAATCAACCAGTTCACTTTCTTTCTCTTTAAAGTGCATAAGTAAAGATTAATTGTATATAATTGCTTTTTCCCACTTGATCATCATTTCAGAGTAGGCGGCTTTGAAACCTACATTTGGAATCAAATTAGAAGATTCACAAGTCGAATCATCATAATCACCTTCAAATAAATGAGTGGCATTCGCCTTTGTTTGTTGAACAAGTGAAGCTTTATCGGTCATGACAGGTGTAACGACCCTAAAATCTAACTCATGCAACGTGTCAATTTAGGGTCGTATTGTAAGCCCAGCTACCAGTGGTATACTTGTTTCGATCCTCGAGAGTTGACACCGAGGTATATTATATTTGTCATGCATTTTGTACTATTTATTTATTACCTGAATGTTAAATTCAATGTCTAAATGTGTAAGGATGTTTGTGAGTGTGCGTTAGCATTAAGGAACGAGTTCGGCTCGGAAAAATATGTGTTACGGTGGTAGGCAAACTGTGATGAGTAATTAGGAGTCCGGAGGACTAAATAGACTAAAACACTGATAAAATACAATAAAAAATAATAAATTAGTGGGCGTCGAGTGATATGTGGGGTTATGGACGGTAGTGTGTACGCCGAGTGAACTCGTTAGTGTGCACAACGAAATTATAGGCGTGAAAATACAATTGTGTGTATATATATAAAGTGTATATAATAAATAAATATGAAAACACTTAAAAGGATGTTTGGTTGAGATGGAAGTTTGGAAAAGGATGGGGTATTATAGTCATTTGACAACCCTAAAAATATCAATCATCACCGCCCTCACCATTCTCTAATCGAAACGGTGAGGAGAGGAGAGAAAAGAGAGGTAGAAATTGGATCGAACGAGAGGGAGACCAAGAGATCGAGAACTTGGGAGTTGGAGGCGTTGATGAAGGTAAGTGGTGATTGATATTGTTGTTGGTGTTGATGTGGTTGTTGATAGTGTTGTTGATTATGGAGAGATTGGTATTTTAATGGTGGTGTGGTTGTTGTTGTTGTTGTTGTTGTTGATTGTTGTTTGATGAAAGAAAGAAACAAAGAAAAAAAAAATCTGGAACGAACAGAGAGCCAACTCTTTGTTCGTTTAATTAGAGAAGATGGTGGTTGGTGGACCTGACCCAACCTGCGACCCCACCCATTATTAAATAAATATTTATTTATTTATTTATAATAAATAAATAAATAAAATATGATTTTAAATGAAATAAATTCATTTAAATAAGGAAAATTACAAAAAAAATTGGAAAATTCAAAAAAATAAAGTTTTGAAACAAATAAATAGAATTTGATGAATTTTTATGAAAAATGAAGAATTTGAGATTTGTAGAGACTTTTTGTCACGATTTTTGCCTCATAAAGCGTGAAATTGGCAAAAAAAGTCAGATTATTTGAAAAAAATCAAGGAAAATATAAGAAATGGGAAAAAAACATAAAAACTTAAGAAAAATTATAGGAAAGTTAATTTTGAGAATTTCGAGAATTTTTA
The DNA here is from genome assembly GCA_039657345.1 of Stephania japonica. Classification (NCBI taxonomy): domain Eukaryota; kingdom Viridiplantae; phylum Streptophyta; class Magnoliopsida; order Ranunculales; family Menispermaceae; genus Stephania; species Stephania japonica. The sequence continues at coordinate 40,512,131 of CM077561.1, forward strand.
CACCGAAAACTCTCCTCGAAAAGCGTGTCATCGCAGTAACTTTCCAATTTGAACAATTTTGGGATTTAAAAATCTAAATTTTTCCAAATAGACTCTAATATGATATAAATTATTTTAAATGACTAGTAGGGACATAATCTACTAGTGTCGGGGTATCGGGGACTGATTTTGGTTGTGAGTCGGAGCCGCGTAAGAGCGTTTTAGCAGGATTCGAGGTGAGTAAAGCTAACAATAGTATCAATATGAATTCTTTTCAAATTCTTGACTGGTTATTCCTTGAAATGTGTGCCACTTGTACTTTATTTCAGTTCGAATAACGTAGGGTTTAAGTAGTCTACCTGTAGAGAGAAGTCTCAACGAGTTTGCAACCGACATAGTCTATGGCTTATCATTGGAGCTTATAAGAAGGATTTAGCATATGACTTGTGATTGTGGCTTTCCTTAGTAGTGTGTTAGGAATTTTGCTGTTGGCTTTGTCTGTGGCTTTTCCTAGCATAGTGTACGTTCAGTGGAGGCGACCATCGAGTGCTCATTGGTTTGTACATAATGAATCGAATAGGGGAGACAATTTTTGGACCCACTTTGTCGATCGCAAGGGGAGGTCTTATGACTCGCAATTTGATTGGGGCTATCTATTCACCTATCTGTTTGCTTCCCGATCACTTGATTATTGTTTTTAAGCTTGTTAAATCTTTTATTATGCAAATAGCTATTGATTTTGTTTCTTTATTTATATACTACATGATTTATAGACTTGTTACTTATTATGAATTCATAATTTATGTTGAGATCTCTATTGTTATTGTTTATTGTTACTTATTGTACTCATTGTTCTTTTTATGACGGTAGGTGCAAATCCGCAGACGACTCGGGACAAGGTGTCTATGCTTGGGGATGTCTATGAGGCGCGCTCAGAGCTAGTTGATTTGCTCCCACTCTCTAGGTGTTTATTATGTTGTATATTTAGCTTTGTATTCTTACAATTTTGTCTTTTGGGGAATTGGAAATCTTGATAAACATGAGATTTTGTTTGGATAGGATTTTCCACATCTAGGTTAATTGAGTATAAACTGTTTTAAATTGTTGTTAAGTTGGTGTTTAAATATTTTCGTTGCACACCTAATTGTATTTGAGGATGAATAATGATTAGATAGGGTTAAGGCAAATCTAAAAGGTAACTGCAATGAGTGAATGAATAATGTACTGAATAATTTGGTAAGATAAGAACTTGCGTTGACCGTCAGAGACTGGCTCAACGGATCGCGTAGGTTTAGGCCGGGTGGGGCCCAGTTTGTGGTTGTTGGCCGTCACAACAAGCTTTATTGCTTCGGTAGCAACATTGTGATGACCCTCTCTTAATTTAGGGCACCGCCCGACCTAATCCCGTAATTAAGCCCTAATCACGACACATAGGACCCAATTACGTATTAGTCGGCCTTTTAACCTATATTCTTTATTTTAAACAATTAATTTAGTTAGTGGAAGTCTTTACAATTTATAGCGGAAGTCTTAAATATGTTAGCGAAAGCAAATTTTATAATCCTAAGTGTGGAAACTAGAAATAACGATCACCATATATATATATGCAAGTAAATGACGAACATATATAAACAAAGTGAAAGCCAAAAATCGGGTAGTCTAACACTTATCCCAATAACATCCCAAAAGTATAAAGACATAAGTAAACATAATACAAAAATACCCTACATGTGAGAGCAGATACTCGCTCAAGCTCAGATGTAAGTCACCGATCTTCTCCTTGCCCGGCTTGGTGCTGCTCGATGGGCTTACACCCACCATCACAAACTAGACGGTGAGTATAAAGATATTTAAGTGATAACTGGGGAATTCTAATACTACATTTTCAATTCAAACAAAAGGTATTTAAAAGCATAAAGTAGCTGAAGAAATGTTGAATAAATAATTCAAGTAAATACCACAGTTAACAATATACATTGACTGACACAGGCTAAGTCGAGATGATCTACGTCCGGTCGGCGGTGAGAACTATCACCTAGCCCCTTCCACTACTGTATGGAGCTGTGCTCAACATATAATAATAATCTATTTTTTTCTTTTTTTGTAATATAATAACCTCAAGTGGTGGAGCTGTGCTCTACGCGTATAATTCATTTATACTTGCCAACAACCCCATGGCCCATACCACGTGTGCCGCCCAAGTGTAGTGGCGAGTGCCGGAGACCCCAAAAGATCGAAATCCTCTATGAATCGCGCATCTCGTGTGCAATGGACACTAGATAATCCCTACTTTAGATTTTCAAGAATTTATATCCTACAATGCTATGATTTCAACAATAATTATAAGTTATGCTACAAAGCCCCAAAGGAATAGAACATAAGTTCAACATAACAGATAGCCCTATAGCATGCATTTTCTAAATATCCATAAGCCACATTTCAAGACAAATATTTAGCATATAGGGAAGCATGGAGTCAATGATATATAAAACAAGGCATCATACTAAATCAATATTCATAATGAATAGAAATAAGGAAGCATGATGTGGGAAATAAATCAGCAAGTCTACAAATAGACTAAAAAAAAGATAAATGACTGGAATGAAATAAAGTAAAGAATTCCCACAGTTTCACTTACAAGTCAACGCAGTATTCCTAGCTATCCGGCCTCTCGACACCCGACACCCCCGTTCCTAAACTCCTCGTACACTCTCCTAAGTCTTGGCGTGTTTAGATGATACTTAGGGTCGATGTGTGTGGTTGAATAGGTCGTACACTTGATTGGTTAATTTATTCTTTTAATATTTTATTTAAAAGAGGGTTGTAAACAATGACCAGTGCGCTGGCCATGTGCCTAACACTCTACTATTCCTAAATGTACAATGTATAACCCAATGTGCTGGCCAATTGCCCAGCGCGTTACTGTTCTTGGGATTAATAGTACTTCATCTTCCCCAAAACAGGTAATGCGCTAGGCACTGTGCCTAGCGTGCTGGACAACGCAAAACCCAGAATTTTCTGATAGAAATTTTGGTTTTTTGGGCATCCTGAGTACCACCAACTCAACCAAGTAATATGCATGATCATAATATACCATATCAGACTCAAAAACTACCCAAAACACAAGAGATCCTTGGTCAAACCGGATCAATTCATGCATGGACTCTTTACAAAGTTTTCACCCAAAACCCAAGTTTCTTCAAAAAATTCGAACCAAAATCATAGATAATTGTTGAAACAACAAAAATATAGAAGAATAACACTTTAGAAACAAAAATCCCAGCTCAAATCCAATTAAAACACAAAAACCCCCCATTTGACCCATTTTAATGGAAATAGAAGGTGGTGATGGTTACCTTAGTTAGATCTAGTTGATCTTCACTCCTAACTCGAAAATCTCTCTCAAATCCCCCCGGAAATTCTCTCCTTTATTCAGCTCTCTGAATTTTTGCATGTAAATAATGGCAAATCCACTCATCAAGTGTTATTTATATGTGTTGTCCTAATCTTGTATGCATTGTATATCTCGAGGTAAATCCGGTGGTCATAACTAAGCAGTCCAGCTTCTCATATGACATAACATGAGTAACTCTCAACATGGGAGTGTGTGGCAGCATGGATCCCGAGGTTTGTCCTAAGGTTAGTTTAATTCAAAACAAACGATATGATATTAAAATGTGATTTCTTAAATAAATAGACTATAGGCCAACTCAACTAATGTGCATTAATTTAATTATCAAGGTTGTGTATTAAATTATTCTAATTTGTATTTAACTAAGTTTAGACTTACCACAAGTCTCGCTACTCGGTACCCCGGCTCACATACAACTGAGGCACAGCGTCCCCGCTGGCTTCTCGACATCGATAGCTGCAAGTACTGACTTAATTAGTCTACACACATACACCACACTAGGCATACACCAGTACAAATATAAATTTACCTCGGCCAAATGCCTCGGTCAGTGTGCATATCTCATGCGGGCCCCACGTCACGGGTCGGTGATCCTGATTAAGCAAGTTAATCAAGATTTGAAAATTGGGTCGTGAGAAACATCATCAGAGGCATGTATTGTAACAACTACCACTGTGAAACCAACATGCAGGTTAGTCATCTCCTCTTCATTATTAGAGTCACTCCAGGTAGAGGTCAATGATTTCTCCATCTTCTTTGATGGACATTCTATCTGAAAATGTCCAAGTCCTCCACATTCTTACAAGTCATCTCACTCTTGTCAAGCACTTTACTTTCTCCTTCCTTTCGTGATGAGCCTCCAGTCTTCAAACCATGAAATTTCTTATATGATTTATTATATTTACGGGTTAGTAAAACAAGATTTCCTCAAGTAGAGCTAGCTTCAGTATCTATCAAGGCAAGCTCATTTGTCTACTACTTTTGCTGATTAACATGCATCTCATAGGTCATCAACAAACCTACAAGTTCCTCAAATCTCATATTCTTCAACCCTCGATCGTCTTATATATAAGAAGATTTTATGTTGAACTTTTTAAGTAAGTGCTGACAACCTTCTACACCATCTTTTTGTTGGAGTATCTTTTGCCTAAAAAATCCTTTAGCTTATTGGTATAGTCTGACACGGTCTTATCTTCTCCCATCCTCATTAACTCAAACCGTAATTTGAGCATGAGAAGCTTTGACTCTCACACTGTTCATTTCCTTCAAAAAGACTTCCAAAATCTTCCATGCTTTTTTTGCTATTTTGCACGAGGATATTAACTTGAGATTTTCTTGTGTAACTACTCCTAAAATGGCATTAAGAGTTTTGGCATTAGATGACAACAACTTTTCTTCAGCTTTTGTCCAGTCGTTAGGATACTTTGTTATCCCATCTACAACAGGTGTGACATAACCTCTCTCGATTGATCTCCAGGTCTTGACATCTACGGACAAAATATACCCTTTTATTCTCGTTTTCCAGTACGTATAGTTTTACTAGTTAGCAGAAGAGGTCGAGTGTTGAACACTCCTTTCGAGCTGGTCTAACTAATTTCCCTGATACATTCGGTCGGTATTTAGACTTCACTACAGTTTGTAAAGAACAGAGTTTAAGTAGTGCCCGCTCTATACCAAATGAAATTACAGAACCAATGCATATTACAATAGGAAATGTGATATGTTGTAATAGGAAATTAAATATTATTGGAATGTAAATAAAAACAGTAAAGCAAACCACAAGACCAGGAGATTACTCATGCAGTTCGGTCCACGACCTACATCTACGGGGCGACATCCAAATGCGAAATACACTATGAATACGTACGATCTACATTACTCCTTTAGTGACTCTCTCACTGAACTCCTACTAGCATCTCCCTACGCTTCTCTAGATCTTACACACAAGTGTCCCACTTGCAGAAATAAGGCTCCCCTCATACTAGCACCTTAGTCCCCTTGAAGCTTTATAAATCAATAAGCAAATGAGTGAACACATATGTTCACTGCACAAAAACAAAGTTATAAGAGATGAAAAACATATTCTCTACTTTGACATATATATATATATATGATTTACAAGACTCTTAAATCCTAACAACTACTAGAATCTTAACGTCATGATCCACATAAACTTCCATATTCTTCTCATGAAGCATGCGGGAAATATCGCCCTCAGAATCTACACCGAACTCCAATAGCTTCTTGTTCAGTTATGGATAAGAATGAATCGTAACAAACTGCAACTACCAGATTTTGGGCTCTGTAATAACTAATTTGATCTTCGTGTTATAACAACACATCATAAAGGATAGTGGTTCTCTAAATCAGTATATGGACTACATTGCATCATTAACTCATTTTAAGACAACTAATGAAAATTCATCACGACAGTAATAATAGTCACCCCGCTTCTTTGTCCCTCGGCGACTCCAAACCTTAAATTTTTTTTTTTTTTGTCTTTTTTGTGATTATAGATTTAGAACCACCATCGATTTTCTCTTTTGATTTGCGATGGTTCCAATCACATCTTTTCATATTTGTTTCATTCAATAAATTATAGATCTGTTCAGATCTATGATGATTGATTTCATTCTTGTTGCAATACACCTCTCTTAATCAACGATTGTTTGTGGATCTGTGCGGTTGCTAGATTAGTGATTTTCTTCAAGTTTTTGTACTTAGTAGGTAGTTTATCTTTCCTTTGTTGGAAGGTTTGATTTTGTCTTCCTTTTGTTTGAAGTCTTTAATTTTTCCTTTGTTGAAAGTTTTATTTGTCATTAGTTAGTTCTAGTAATGTTTGTATATTGTCTTGTGTTTTAGATGTTTGTAGAGAGCAATCCTTAATTGTCTAATTTTTCATTGTTACAGTCACATTCACAGTCGAATTCATGGCAAATTAATATTCTTATAAACAAATAGGATTAGTGAATCGATGTAATTTTATTAGGACAATTGATTCCAAGTTTAGTCTATATCGATCCATAATAATGATTAATGAAATTTCTATTTCACTTCAAAAAAAACTAAAAAAGATTTAGTAAAAATAGAGAAAAAGCTAAAAAATAGGCATGGAATCCTATGCTAACTTAAATTGAAAGAATGACATCATCATGCCACATGTAAATCTATGAGTGCTTCTCACATGTCACGTGTCAATGTGCGAGTGCTTCTCACAAAAATATTATTATATATATATAAACCTCTACAATCCTATTAATCTAAAACCTAACATAGTTCCAACATAGCCCTTCAATGATTTTTTCTATTGGCTCGGGAGAACTTTAAAAAGTAAATAATAAGGGTATCTTTGGAAAATAATCAAACTTATTTTTAATTAGTTTTCAAAACAAAAGTTTATCTAACTTTTCCTTATTTCACACCACTTTTCTCTCTCTCCAATTAAAGTCGATTTCAAATTGTTCCAATAAAAATTGCCTATTCAAATTAAATAACCTTTTTTTAATGCAAAGAATTGGATGAAATGAACTAGTGAATTGTTTTGTTTTTCTATACATGATATGCGGAGCACATGCCGACTGACTAGTATATATTAGTTGAAATCCGCACTTTGTGCATGGAAGAGGTCAAGTGTCAATATTAGATTAATAGTCAATTGACTTAGACATTTAAAAATACTAATAGAAAAGCAATTTAGAAAATAAATTTAAAGCCTTTACATTAATATATAAGATTAACACTCGAAAGAAACCAAAAGTAAATCCAAAATTTTAAAATATGATAAGACATTAACTTAAACCTTTGTTAATTAAAATGGTTTTAGTTTCTAAATTAAAAGTGACTTATTTCTTAAAATGGAGTTTATACAGAAGTTTAGATTTAATTTTTGAAAAAGTTGTTTTGTTAAAAAAAAATTAAAAATAGTTTACGCGAGGATCTCCAACGGATAAATGATGGGGTTGATAGTATACCTGAAGACTACAATAAGCAAATGGTGTGTAGGGGTGACAATTTGGATCATGACACGATTAACATGACACGAAACGATATGTAATAAACATATCATGTGTTTGACATTATGGTTGTGGGTCATAAACATGTTAACACGTTTATACATGCTTAATAAACTAATCATTAAGATGTTAACCTGCATAACTCTTGTTAATAACAAATTTTTATAAAATTCACCTATTTGATCAATACGAGTTAATAGCATGATATATTTGGAGGAGATCAAAAAAAAAAAAGAAAACATGATATAAAGAAGATATATTTTGACATAAATCCTCTCTACCCACCCAATCAAACGAAATAAAGTTTTTTTTTTTTTTTTTTTACCAAAATGCCTCATGAGTTATTACTATAATACCCTCATGTGAAAACCCACCCATCCTTCTCGGCTTCTCCTCATCGAAACCCCACCCTTTTCCCTCTCCAAGTTGAATAATTAAGTTTCATCAATTAAATTGATATTTTGATTGATTTGGTTTCATCATGATCATTGAGAGATTAAATGTAATCAATCGGACACACACACATCGCTCATCCCTTTCTCACCAACACATAGGCAATTAGTCTCTCACAATCAAGCAACGTGACCTCTACCTATCCCTTTATCATTAATCTTCACTAATGGTATTTTTGGGAACAGATCAATAAGACTTGTTTCTTGGAATAAGAAAAGACGTATTCATTTTAAGAACCTTGCAATGAATGGGTTAATGGAGACCAGCAGAATTTTGTGGATTATGGTACATATGAAACCAGATAAATAATAGGGGTGTTTTAGGAATGGGTGGATGAAGATTTGTGCTTAGGGTCACTGACTTTGCCCTTCAATTTCCCTAGCCATTCAATGTGTTGATGGAATCCATGGTGGTTACTGGTTGAGGCATGTGCTTAGGGTTGGGGAGAGGAAGGAGCATTGAAGGAGAAAAGGAAGTATTTTTTTACCGTTAGTGGGTGAATTATTTTAAGGGAATTTTAGAGATTTCTTAAATTGTTATTGGGTGGGCTTATATGATTTAAAAAAAAATGGGTGAATTATTAAGATTTGATGGGAAGATCGTGTGGATGGATTGAAATAGTAGCCTTCTATATTTTTTATTTGCCAACATCTTTTACCATATACTTACTTTATTTTTAGAGGAAAACTTTATTTTATTTTTAATATATTATTTAAATTTTATATTTTATTAATAATTTTTTATTAAAAAATATAAAATATTTCTCTAAAGTAAAATTTAGTTGTTTTTTAGAGGATTCTTGTAGTCGAGTCATTTTCCCCTATTATCACTAAATATTAAAGACTTGAATGAAAAAGTATAGTAAGACTTAAGACTAACTCAATTATATTTTATTGGTCATTGAATTATGTTCATTTAATTTTATCCATATACATATACTTAAAATGTCGTAAACATCCTACCAAAAAAAATAAAAAATTGACGTAAACAAATTATAAAAATTTAAATAAATTAAAAAGTTTAAATAAAATATTTAATAAATAAGTGATATGAATATCCGACATGTTTATAACACGAATCATTTAGACATGAAAACAATTAACACGATTAATAAACATGTAATGTCATGAGTTTGTATTATATGGGTCATGATCTGTCTGACAACACGACACGTTTATGACTCGCCGACACGAATTGCTACCTCTAGTGAGATTGATAATTTATCTGGGGAACTCTGACAGATGAACAATGAAATTGATAAAATGAGAGGAACTCCAACAGATAAATGATGAGATTCTTAATTGAGTGAGTTGATCTTCATATGAGAACTCCAACGGGTATAAGCCCACGACGGTAAGTTGTGAAGATAGAAGAGACACAAAGGAATAAATAGACATATAATTAAACGAGATATTGCTCATCATCTATACTTTTTGTTGACTTGAGAGGAGCTCTTCACGCTAGAAAATCTATTTTAATGTTTTTTTTTTGATATCATCTATTTTAATGCATTATGTGACTTTTAATTGCTAAAATATATTTTTATAGAAGTTACAATATGCATGAAAATTGAAAAGCCCATAAATATGTTACCATAACTGTTTCATATTAAAACCATAACTTTTTATTTGAAATAAAAAACGTAACTTAAATTCAGAACTGTTACATATTACAATGATTCAAATAATAGTTTCACATTAAAATTTGAAAAGCTTCATAAAGAATGCGTCACGTGGCAGCTGAAGATGTTCCCATCTTCCCATTAGAGTAAAAAGAAATAGTAAAAAGTGAGTTTAATTAGTGGGACTAAGTTTGAATTATTTAAAATTGATTAATTAGTGAAACATTTAAATGTGATAAATTAAAAGCTTAAATTCAAAACCATAACATAAATTAAAAAAATGTTACATATTACAATGACTCAAATAACTGTTTTACATTTAAATTTGAAAAGCCTCATAAAGAATGTGCCACATGGCAGCTGAAGATGCTCCCATCTTCCCATTTATTGTAAAAAATAGTAAAAAAATTTTTTAATTAAAAATTTAAATACATAACCTCAAAAAAAAATTTTTTAAATGATTGGAATTTGAAAAAGTCAATGATTTAGAACTTAAATTTGAAATATATATAAAATTTCTAAATAATGTGTGATAAGTTTGAATTTTATAAAATTGATTAATTTGTGGGACTAAATATTGTAGAACTTGTATAGTCAAATTAAGGAAAATCTTGGGTGTGACACGTGGCATTACGAGAATGCTCAAAAATGCCACATGACACACCCTAGATATATTCTTAATATATATAGATTAGAGTAAAAAAAATAGTAAGAAGTAAATTTTTAATTAAAAATTTAAATGACACCAATCTTATCATATATCATCAAATTTGTAGTTTATTGAATAAATAGAAGGGGGAAAGATGTACGTATTTGGAACCACCACCGATTTAAAGAGAAGATCGGCGGTTGGTTCAAGATCGAGAAACGCAAAGAGAAAATCAAAAGGGAAAAAATAGGGTTTATGTGGTGTCGGATCTTAAGAAAGACAAAACTACTAAGTTATTAACCCTCACATAAATAACATATACTCCTTGATGCTCTTCAAAAAAAAAAACATATACTCCTTGATGATTCACTAAAAAATTCATATAATAAGACCAATTGCCTTCTTAGAAATGATCTCATTTGTGATTGATATTTGTAGAAATGAAATAATTAATGTACGTTATAATTAATTAAATTAATAACCAATTTGATGTCCCAATGGTTTGGTATGATAATTGGGAGTAAGAGGTCAAGGGTTCAAACCCAATGGGAGCAAGTTATTTCTTTCTTATAAAAAAAAATAATTAAATTAATTAGAATTTTAATCTAAATTTTATTTTTTCTAATATTTAAAACCCTTCTCCAATGCAACTATGGATTGATAACATGCACGTGATGTGAAATAATAGACAATATTTGCTCTCAATGTCTACTTTTAAATGGTACAAATCCATGACAACGTCAATAATTCAATCTCTAAATTATATAGAAAAAATGATAAAATCTCAAAATTAAAGGTCCGATTCATATTTTGATGTGACAAGAATCCACGCCCACGGCTTACATTTACTACTACATCTACCACTACATTTACCATTTGGTTAAAGAAAAGCTTATGTATGAGTATTACGAACAGTAGGTAGACAAAAAGTTATATAAAATAACCAAATGTGGTTACAACCGAAGACACAGATGTTGGTTGTAACTGAACACAAAAACTTAAGTCAAAAGAGCACCAAAGATTTGTTTTCACCTAGAGCCGAGGCCACGCCCAGATGTAAAGCTCACATTGACATCATTGACTCCCTCACCAATCTCCTTCTAGCACATTCTTTTACTCCTCTATGTGGGTCGTACATGCACAATACTCCTTTTGTGTGTGAAGGTCCCCCTCAGTGGAACGCTTAAGCCCCCTTGGCGTTTTACAACTCGATAAAAGGAGTGAACCGACACAACAATTTCCAGTTACAACCAACATAATTGGTCTCTGAACCGACACACCAACTTCCAAGAGATCTTCAGTTGCTCATTAATTGGTTATAGATAAGATTAAATCCATAACAAACTAGATTCAGAGGTTTTGTTGCAACTGCACAATCTGTTTCGTGTTGCAATCATGTATTTTCACCAAGCCACCCAAAGTTTATCTTCTGATTTTGTGCACGTGGACCGTGCTTTGGGTGAGTCATGCACCAAACTAATAACTTAATCAGTATGATGACAACATAACTGATCAATCTCAATCGTAACTGATGATCTTGACACTAACAATCTCCCCCTTTATCATTATGTTGATCACAAGGTAAATAAGGCAAGGGAGCAAATATATTATCATTAAAATAAAGGACTTAGTTAGAAATAAATCTCACTATCTTCTTGCTCCATCATAAAGAGTCACATAAACATCTTTAATAAGTACAGTGCTATTCCAATAATAATAAAATTATGAAAGTAAAAATAAAGACACTGCTGGTGAAACTCCAATAGCAGCAGCTTTTAGATACTATTGAACAAGATTTCAACAGCTTTCATCTTTCAATTATAACTGTGCTTCAAATCCTCTGGTTGTAACTGACTTCAACATCTTCAAAATGATTAAGTCTCTAAAAAGGGCAAAAATAAACATTTACTCCCCCTCAACTACAGATTATCCCCCTTTGTGACAACATAAAGACAATATTAAAATGTATTAGGGAGAACCATATGACACATCTTACGTTGGAGTAGGAGCTTCAGGAAGTCAAACAACATCTGGAACAGATTAGCAGACAAAGCTCGAATCGCACGCATCAGTTCCTTTTCATGCTCCCTCCTTAGATCAAGAAATTCACTTCTATCTAGCTCAGATTCATAATGTCCCCCGATTGCTGGTGAGGCCATAGATGAAGTATGGACAAGCATTGAGGAAGACTTTGTCGTAGTCTTCTTGCCCTTCTTCTTCCTCACCTTCGGAACTATAGACATGTTGGCCCTCTGATAATGAGTTGCAACTGAAGGCATGCCATGCTGTAACTGGAATAAAGGTGACCTAGCCAACTGATTGGTGACTGGTAGGTCATTGAAGTGTGTATAGTTTGGCTTCTTGATCTTTGTGGAGACCTTGGCTAGACTTGACAAATCCTGTCTATCTTCTAGTACTTGTTGATGCCTTAATATCTCAGCAATCAGATAAGGAAAAAATAGATACTCAAAAGTTGATCCCAATTCAATTCTCTTTAACATGGCTCAGAAGATAATCTCCCCAACATCACAAGGTGCTCCCTAATATATGGCGTACAGTAAAATGCCCATCTCCCTATCATAATCATTCCCATGTTTAGGAGGCAGTAAATTGTCTGTGATATAGTTATACAGAACAAAATATATGGTGGTGAGGACAGTGGTGTCTTTCTTTTCTTTCTTATCTACCCATGATGTAACCGTCCCATTGGTAATAGTTTTGATAAGAGTGTCATGGAATTGGACTTCTTAAACACCTTAGGATACCTTTTTCCTTTATTATTCACAAGATATTCCAAGAACTCATTAAAAATTTTAGGAGAAAACTTAGTATACTTTCTTCTTACATAAATCCTCTGGAAATGAGGAGAAGCATCATAAAAAAACACCTATCCTTAGGTTGGCATAAAACTCATTAACTAAATTTCCATTGTATTTGGTTGGGAAGGTGAAGAGATCTAGATTTGAGAAAAGTTACCAGATTGTCATCAGTATAGTGCTTGTTATTCAAAAAAGTTATAGAGTGAAACTTTTTTCCCTTTACTACTTCAAAACTGATCTTAGCCTCCTTGTCTAGAAATCTATAATTCATACCTCTGTGATTGCTCAACTTGAGACAAGGAAGATCATATTCACTATTAGAATCAGATGTTTGTTTTTCAAGTTCTAATTTTGTTAAGAAACCTTCATCGGACTCAGTTGCAACCTGTGCCTCTCTGTCCTTGGTTGTAATTGGAGGGTTCAGATCCCTAACCTTTGGTTTCTTCCCTTTTCTCTGAGAACTCTATCCTCGTGTTTTCCTCTTCAAAGACTTTAAAGGAATATTATCCTCATCATCATCCTCCTTGATCGCAGCAGGATGAGCATCATCTCGGACTGTTCTAAGATCATCAAGAATTTCCTCACCAGTGGTTGAGTGTCTTGTTATGTATCCTCAACTCGAGGCTCATTAATCATTGTAGTTTCCTCATGAGCTTCATCTCTTGGGGAAACAATATCATCAACAGGTTTTTTATGTTCAAGAAGAGCCTCTTGTTCAAAAGTGTTGATGGGTTTATTAGTCGCTATATGTACACCACTCTCATCAGAATCTTCAATGGTGGATGGAAGATCTGCAACATCAGGACCAGTTGCGGCTTAGGAATTCACCTGAACATCTAGAATTACATTAGTTACATCTGCAGTTTGAACCAACGATTGCAAATGATCTTCTTCTTGTCCCACCTGAAAAATTCTTCTAGAACAGCACAACCAACGTCTAATTCAACATGAATTTTCTTTGATTCTTGAGTGATTAAAGTAAATGCCTTAACTTCATAGTTCAAAGGATTATAAGATTCCATTGAGGAGGAAGTGTGTGGATTGTTCTCCTTACGAGGTGTTTTTGCCACAACTAGAGGAAGTCCCTCTGATGATGGAGTATTTTCATGAACTAGAGATGAAGGTGGCACAATCGATAGAAGAGTAAGGTTCATAACCTCCATGGATTTCTTTACTGGTTTCTTTCTTGGTCGAACAAGAGCCTTCGATAGAGATGGCCTCTTGGTACTTCGAGTTGAAACCATGGTGATGACATCGAGTAGGAATTGCAATTACAACTCAGAGAAGCAGTTCTCGGAAAAAGAAATCAAAGAGATTTGCTCAATGAACTTGATAAGGATGAAATATGAATTAGTATGAAAAAAATACTCACCTATCCTTATAATACTCACTCCAACTCCTAATTAATAGGGATCAATACAAATGATAAAAAAATCAAAACTAAATAAGCTGCTAAACCGTGCTTAACAACAGTAACAAAGCCTTCACGACTCTCAATAAACACAAAAAACCAAAAATTCAATTAAAGCCTTCAAGCCATTACTCCCCCCTTAGTTTCAATTTTTTTTAATTAACACTTGAAATTACATAGGAAAATTTCATAACCCAATAACCCTCTAAGGAACTTAAACATATGTGCATCAAGTGCTTTAGTGAAGATATCAACTAATTGATTCTTAGTAAAAATGTGCTCAATAGTGATTACCTTCTGTTCAACAAGATCTTGAATAAAATAGTACCTCAACTCGATGTGCTTAATCCGAGAATGGTACACTGGATTTTTGAAAATATCTATCGCACTTCGGTTTCACAAAAAACAGTTAGTAGTTGCAACAGAATGTTGTAGTCCCTCAGCATTTGACGCATCCAGAGCTGTTGAGTACAACAACTTCCCACTACAATATATTCTACCTCGACTGTGGAAAGTGAGATAGAGTTTTGTTCTTTCTATACCGGAAAACCATGTTAGTTACAATAAGAAAGCATCCACCTGAGTTGTTTTTTCTATCATTTGCACTTCCTGCCCAATCAGCATCGCTATAACCAGCTAGAGAATAATTTGAGTTAGAAAAATACCACAAACCCAAACTTGAAGAACCAGCCTCATATCGAATTATCCTCTTGATTGTAGTTATGTGAGATTCCTTATTTGTAGTCTAATAGCGTGCACATACACCAACATTGAATGAGATGTCAGGTCTACTAGTTGTGTCTATCATGCTTCGTTAAAGAGATAGATCCACTAGCTTTCCATGATCATCTTTAAACAACTTCTCATTGGTTCCCATAGGAGTTCTGACATGTTTTGCCCGCTCTAATCCAAAACGTTTGACTAAAGAGCAATTGTACTTTTTTGGAAAGGAATGTACCTTTGCTGGTTTGCTAAATTTGTAACCTAAAAAAGTAAGTGAGCTCACCCACCATACTCATCTCAAATTCTTGCTACACACACTTGTGCAATAAGAACAGAAGACACTTGTTCCTTTACAAAAAATGTCTTGTTAATACTTCCTTTAATGAATCAAGCTTGTTAATACTTCCTTTAATGTAACCTTGATTCAGTAAGAACTTGGCAAGTCTGTCATATAAAGCTCGTAAGGGCCTCTTTCAACCCATACAAAGCCTTCTTCAGTTGAAATACATGATCATGAAATGATGGATTTTCAAACCCTTTTGGTTTCTCAAAGTACACTTCCTCATTGATGATGTCATTTAGAAATGCATTTTGACATCCATCTGATACAACTTAAAATCTAGAGAGCAAGCAATAACAAGAAGTAATAGAATAAATTCTAAACGTGCTACAGGTACAAAATTTCATCAAAATCTATTCCTTTTACCTGATTATAACCTTGAGCTACCAGTCATGTTTTGTTTATAATGACTTCTCCTTGAGCATCTGATTTGTTCTTGAAGATCCACTTGCTTCCAATAACATTAGCATGGTGTGGTCTTGGAACCAAGGTTCAGACATTAAGTCCTTGAAACTTGTTTAACTCCTTATGCATGGCTAGACTCCAGTATTCATCCTGCAGTGCATCTCTCATTTTTTAGGCTCAATGAAGGAGACATATCAAACATACCAGGCTAGTCTTTTGTAGTCAACTCATTTTTTTATCTCTGGTGACAATTCCTTCCTCCATCTCTCTAATGATGTTGTCTACTAGATGGTCCTTATAGATTTTTGTTGAAGGTTCACGATCCACTAAGGGAAGTTCTTCATTGATATGTTGAGGATTTTGTTCATTATCAATTCTGGTATCAGTTGTTGTATCAATTGCAAATGAATCGATGGGAGTAGTTGTAACCGACGGTTGAGTACTCTATAAGATGAGTATTCCAAGAAAATTGTTTCATCACTTCTTTTGTCAAACTTTCCTGGCATCTCCCTATCCTTTGTCACAAAACATTTGCTTCAAAAATGTGAAAGTAAGAAATATTAGGCTTTTTACCTTTCAACAATTAATTGGGAGTTTTGTAAATGAAAGGACGAAGGTATGTTTTGTTGATGTAGCATGTTGTGCTTAATGCTTCAACGCATAGTTTGGTTGGAAGATTCTTAGAGGTAAGCATGACTCTGCCCATTTCCTGCACACGTCTATTCTTTTTTTCCACTACCCCATTTTGTTAAGGTGTTTTTGGATCAAAGAATCCTTGATGAATTCCAAAATCTTGCAAAAGTCTTGAAAGTTTGAGTTTTCAAACTCCTTGTTGTAATCACTTCTAATTTTCACGATGTGCTCACTTGTCAGCCCTTTTTTATTTGTTAGCTTCAAATATAGCTCACTAAAGTATTCAAAAGCATTTGATTTTTCTTTCAAGAAAAGAACCCAAAAGAAATGAGAGAAGTCATCCGCACATACCATAATATATCTTTTACCCAATATACTAGCCACCTGAGTAGGTCCAACAAGATCAATATGAAGCAACTGTAGAACTATTGAGTGTTGGAGCTATTTACTGGTTTGTGAGTCTCCCTTCTTTGTTTTCCAAGCTTACATGGCTCACACATTTTGTTGGCAATGAGTCCGAACTTTAGTAGACCATGAATAGTTTCTATATTTGACAACTTCTGCAGATGTCGATAGTGTACGTATCCCATTCTTTGATACCATATTTCAGTTGTCTCTGTAACTGAGGTGTAACAGGACTTGTTAGGTTGTTGCAACAGATAACAATTGTTAGATGGCTTGTCACCGGTCATGATACATTCTCTTTTTACATCATATACCTGAAATCTATCTCTAGTAAATTTTACGTAGAAATTTTGATCATAAAGTTGACTAATGCTCAGCAGATTTCCCTTTAGATCCTTAACATGAAGAACTCCTTCCAAGGTAGGCAACCTTGGAACCTTTAGTGTTCCCTTCCCAATAACATGATTTTGATCTCCAAAGGTCACAAAACCTTCAAGGCTAGTCTGGTAGTCGCTGAGGAAGCTTTGATCTCCAGTCATTTGTTTTGAACATCCACTGTCAAAGTACCATTCAAATGATGACATAGACTATAGTGACATGTGAGAAACATGACAAACTTCCTTCTTAAGAATCCATCGTCTCTAACCTTTATGTTGATGATGCTCTTATTTCTGATAAGTTGCATGAGAGGTCTCATGTTGCCATTTGGCCAGTTCTCGAATCATCTTGTAACATTTAGGAAGAATGTGTCCTTTGATGCTACAATAGTAACATGTAGGCCTAAACCTTCTCCTTGGTTGTTGGTTCATGACACTCTGCTACTATGTTTTGACAAACTTTATAGGTTTAGTAAGTGGAACCTTGGAGGATGACCCTTTCACGAACCCAAGGCCTCTATGATCACCATAGCCTTTTCCATGTAAAAACATATCATCCAGTGTAGCCTTCTCTTTGTTCAGCTTACATAGGGTAGTTTCTATTTTACTCACCATATGCTTGCACTCGATCAACCCCTTTTCTTTTTCTTTGAGAATAAGGTGTTCAAGTGTCATATTGCATGCAACAACTTCTTCCCATTTGCCAACCATCTTAGCATAATTTTCCCTAATTTCTACATGACTAGTATGGTTACATAACTCATAATCAAAATCATCTGAATCACTTACAGCTTCTTTTGGTTTTGTGAGAGCTGTTGGATTGGATTTTTTGCATGCGATTGCAACTGGTGACACTGAGGGGACAAGTGCAACTCAAACCTGAGCAAAGAACAGAACATGATTGTTTACATGATCTCTTTCATTTTTTGAATTAGAATCACTCTAGATAGTGGACAAGGATTTGTCCTTCCTTCTGGAAGGGCACTCAGCTTGAAAATGAAATGGCCAAATCCTGGCATTCTCGACACGTGAGTTTGCTTTTATCCGTGGACTTTGTCTCAACTTCCTTTTGGTGGAATTTTTTTTCCAATAGTCATGCCCTGAAATTTCTGAAACATTTTATTATATTTTCCGGTTAGTAAAGCAACATCATTTTCTTCTTGGGCAGTACTCTTTTCAGATGGAAAGTACTGGGCGGTAGCCTTCAATGCCAATTCTCTTGAGTTCTTTTACTAGTTCAAATACATCTTATAGGTGGTAAGTGACCCCATGAGTTCCTCGAATCTCAACTCCTTGAGACCCCAATTCTTTAAGATAGCAGCAACCTTTACATTTTATTTAGCAGGAAGTGATCTGATCACCTTTTGCACCAGCTTCTTGTTGGAGTACTTCTTACCAAGTTGTTGCGCTTGGTTGACAATGTCCTTCGGTTTGTTATATATTCATTCATAATTTCCTCTTCTCCAACCCTTAGAGTCTCAAACTAGGAAGCCAAAAGTACCACTTTTGAGTCTCGTACATCTTCATTTCCTTCAAAGAAATTCTTTAGTATCTGCCAAGCCTCCTTTGCAATTCTGCAAAAGGAGATGGGCTTTAGGTGCTCTTGGTTGACAACACCAAAGATGGCATTTAGTCTTTTGGCATTGGCTAACAATAGCTTCTCCTCTACCCCTATCCAATCATCTGGATCCTTTGGTTATCCATCAACTTCTGGATCCTCTACCCCTATCCTCATTCAATGGCCCTCCAAGCTTTGACATCAATGGATAGGATGTATCCTTCCATGCGAGCTTTCCAATACGTGTAGTTTGTATTGGTGAGCAGTGGTGGCCTCGTATTTAAGACACCCTTAGGCTGGTCTAATTGGTTTCCCTAAGACATTATGGTTAATATGTGGATCTTACTTGCTCTATAAAGAAAGACTTCTCAATATTCGCTCTAATACCAATTGAAATAACCAAATGTGGTTACAACCGAAGACAGATGTTGGTTGCAACTAGAAACAAAAAACTTAAATACGGAAATGTAAATCAAACCAGAACACCAAACATTTGTTTTCACAATTCATTCTACAACCTACGTATGCGAGGCTACGCCTAGATGTAAAGGTCTACTAAGTTAAAAGACAGTGAACTACAGGCTCGTTATAGTGACTCCTTCACCAATCTCATCCTAGCACCTTCTTTCACTCCTCTCTGTGGACCTTACATGAACAAGACTCCTCTTGCGTGTGAGGCTCCCCCTCATTGGAATGCTCAAGTGCCCTTGGCATTTTACAACTCAATAAAAGGAGTGAACAACACATTCATAATACAAAGCAAATGAATCGACTCAACTGTGTACAGACTCAATCACTTTGCCACATTATATACACAATGAAGTACACTAAATCCTAGCAACACATCTAAACAATACAATTAGGATCAGCCCAATCTTCATATTTAAAACAGTCACGTCTTTGCACACTAAACACAGAGTGATAAGCCTTTGAACCGACACACCAACTTTCAAGAGATCTTCATTTACTTGTCAGTTGGTTGTAGATAAGATAAAATCCGTAACAAACTGGATTCAGAGGTTCAGTTGCAACCGCACAATCTATTTCTTGTTGCAATCGTATATCTCACCAATCACCCAAGTTTATCTTTTGATTTTGAGCACGTTGACCATGCTTTGGGTGAGTCATTTACCAAACTGATAACTTGATCAACATGGTGACAACATAGCTGGTTGATCTCAATCGTAACTGATGATCTTCACACTAACATTATATGTGCCTATGAATACTCATATCGGTCCAAAAAACATTAGGGCCATGTGTGAAAATTTTTTTTTGATAAGAAAGTATCTTGCTCTAACTATGAATCAATCCCTAACCTCCTCCACCTAAAACTAAACGTTGTAATTGACATTTGGTTGACACGGTGTACGTATGTTCATCCGGTATCATTCACCTTCTTTTTCGATAGGAGGGTATCTTTCACTTTCAACCATTTAAATTTGAGTGACCCAATAATTTGGTATGGTGTTTGGAGTACAAGGTCATGTTTTGTTGGAGGCAATTGTTTGGTATGGTGACCCAATGGTTTGGTATGGTGACCACATGGTTTGGTTTGGTATGGTGTTTGGTATGGTTTGGTATGGATTCAAGTGTTGTTGGAGGCAATTGTTTCCTTCTTATCCAAAAAAAAAAAACTTTAACCATTAATATGCTTTAAATCTTGAAAATGTTTGCATTAAGCCATGCAACAACCATATGTAATTTGTCTAGAACCAACACCTAAACCGTGCATGCATGTGATTCATGTGAACATGTACTATATTTACTTTAATGGTTGAACCAACACCTAAACCGTTCTAGCTAGCTAGCTAGAACTACGTACAAGCATGCATATTATATTTGCTTTAAAATAAGAAAGGATAATGATAGGGATGGTGTAATAACGATGAATATATGTGATTTACTCTCGGCCCCAATGGTATGGCCATTCGATGATGGTATATTTTAGAGACGCGCTAAAGACACCTTAATTATATATAAGGGCACACCAATATATATATTTTAGTGTAGCATATAAGAGTCATTTTGAAGGAGAGCTAAAAAAATTATTTGCTTGGGTGTCCTTATACATAGCTGGTGTGCCTTTAGCGCGACTCATTTTATTGGGATAAATATGTCGCTAGTGATAAAAAAGAAAAAAATAGAATTAAATAATCCCACTTGCAATAAATAAAAAGTAATACTAAAAACAAACTACGTGGAACGTATATATGACCTTACGGTCCTCACCAATCGACTCAATGACATTCACATTACCGACCAATGGGTAGTCTTAGGGATGCAAATGGGTAGGGTAATGTCCACGGGTGACGGGGTTTATAGTCCTCACCAGTTGACTCAATGACATTCACATTATCGACCAATGGGGTAGTCCTAGGGATGCAAATGGATAGGGTAATACCCATGGTGACGAGGATTTACCCTAACAGGTATAGGTATGAGATTTTAAATGGGTATGGGGGCGAGGATGGCTACAAAATCTCATACCACATGGGTATGGGTACGGGGATGGGTGATAAAATATACCCACGAGAATCTCCATGGGTGATCCCCACGAGGATACCCATGGTGACCCCCACAGGGGGATCCTGATACCTAATGGGGATACCCATGAGGATTACTCATAGGGATCCTCATATATCAATTATGCACCATATCATATTTATTTTTATACACCATATGATATTTATATATAAATATAATATAATATTACATAGTTTTCACCCGAAACATTCATTATACACATTACAAAAATCCTTAATGAGATTTCAAATTGTTAACACTTAGAAGTTATAACTTTAATTGCATGATATGTTATACTTTATTTTTGTTGGAATTTCAACAATTGTGTTGTTATGTATGTATTTTTGATTCCTTATTTCTTATAATTCTTTTTTTGAGGAAAATTAAGTGGGATCGAAGAATATTTTCCCATGGAGATTCTCTATCCCCGCAAAAATTCTCATGAAAATTTCTACGGAGATCCCCAATAGGGAATGAAATGGGTAAAATATTTTACCCATGGGGATTCCATTACCCACAGGGATTTGATGGGTATGGGTATAGGTATGGGTGATAAATTTTTTAGTGGGTACGGGTATGGGAATGAGGTCCTTATCCCATACCCTACCCATTTGCATCCCTAGGTAGTCCAATGCAAGTGGGCGAGGAATTCCCCCAGAGGATGGGTATTCCTTGCAACAAGGAATTTAAATGCGGATGGATGTGGGAATAGAGAGAAAATCTCGTATCCGTTTGGGTACAGTTATGGGGATGGAGAAAAAAAATATATCCACAAGAATCTCCGGTTGGATCCTCCGTGGTTATCCTCATATATCAATTTAAAATATAGAAAATGCTAGAATGACACCCTAAAGTCACACCCTGTGACGTGGCACGTGAGACCGCATCTTTGGCAACCATCCTTGTGCACCTCGGGATACACACCCGTGTGTTATACACAGGGATATACGTGCCTAACACCCATTTTTACGCGGGGCTCATACGCCACGTCACTAGGGTGTGACTTTGGGTGTAACTTTGGAGTGTCATTATAACATCTTCCTTAAATATATATATATTTTTTCAAAGCCTAAAAAGGCATATTCTTCGTTCCTAACTCAAGAGGGTAAGCCAACCTATTACAACATTTCAACGAGTGAAATGCAATAGATACTACATTGCATACTGAAGTCCGAAACTACCTTAATAAAAATAGGGAGAACTACTCCACAAAAAGGGAGAACTGCCCCATAAAGGGGGACACCTACCTCAATTTGGTGAAATATTTGTCTGAGGAGACAAAATCTAAATTAAACACAAACTAAAACTAGAACAAAAAAAAAATTAAATCCTAACGGAAAAAGAATTATATAAAGAAAGAGACCACCCAAAGCACTTTGCTAAAATGTTGTTAATTGCCTTGCAAACAAAACTACACCACCGTAACGTTTTTATCAAGTCTTTGTGTGCTTTGTTGCTACCCACAATCATCATTGCATGCACGCATTGCCAAGGGCTATCAACAACCTCTAAACACCTCATAAAATCCTACAATCTCTCATCTTTTATCATTACTCGATCTCACCTTCTTCCACCATTACTACACCATCTGTCTTTATCTTATTGAAAAGTCAGATCTAAGAAGATATCTTTAGATTTGAGAAATAAGGAGAAAAGAGGAAGAATAGATAACATAAATACACAAAAAAATGAATAAACAAAAGCAATCAAGGCATTGTTTTATTGAGAGGATGGTTGCACATAGATGCCACTGCTATTGAGAAAGGTCGGTCGATGGCTGAACATATAATAGGGAATGGAGAAAACTAGGTTTAGGGTTTTTTAAAATAAAAAGTCCTTAAAATATATATTACTTATATATAAATTGGTAAATAGTCAGAATAATCCCAAACTTTATATTTTTTCTCAAAATAATCTCCAACTTTGGATTTTTTTCATAATAATCCCAAACTTTGAAATTTATTTCATTTTTATCCCAACTCATATTTTAAGAGAGTTTAGTGTTTATGTGACAATTACTTTTTGAGAATTTTAAGATATTTTGTTAAGTCATTTCATAGGAGAATTATAAATCTTAGCAAAATCTCTTAAACTAACCTAAACACCAAACTTTCTTTAAAAAATGAGTTAGGATTAAATTGAAAACAAGTATCAAAGTTTGGGATTATTATGAGAAAATTCAAAGTTGGGGATTACTTTGAGAAAAAGTATAAAGGTTTGTAATTATTTAGACTATTTACCCTATATAAATTTATATTCTATATCAAATAATAATAATACATACATCCAAACATACATATATACCATATGGATATGATTGACTAAATAGGTTTATATATTATATTTATATATGTTTTGAATTTGTAACTTATAATTGACACTATTGCTTTTCATTCTTTTTTTTTTGACTTGTTGTCTTTTAACTCTTAAGACTATTAGGAAGGAAAAAAATATACATTATCATCATTAACAAAGCTTCAACCCTCAATCTCAATTCTCATATTAGGTGGGTCCGCTAGCTACATGGATCAAACTCTTAATTGTATTTACTAATATTTAATTATAAAATTATGTTGTATAATATTTTTTTTCTTTTTCAAGTAATTTGTCAAATTTACAATTAATATATAGTACACACGCCTTCGCATATAATATTAACAAAATTATGGAATAGAGAAACCTTATTCATAAGAGTCTTGCACAACCTACAGAGATATATAGATTGATTGTTGCATCAATCAATCCTAAAAATATGTTATACAGTGCATCAATCTATCCTAGAAATATGCTATACAGTTTGTCAACTTTCAAACTTGCCTATTTACCAAACACTACCATATTCAACACATCCTAACTAGGAAACTAAAGTAAGTTAGTGAATATACAAAGTATTTGGAGAGTTTCCAATACTCCCCCTCAAGCTGGATCGGAGGATTGATGGAGTCAAGTTTGCATAATAGCCATTGAAATTGAGAAGATGACAAAGCTTTGGTGAAAACATCGGCAAGCTGATCAGTAGTGCTCATATAATGAGTAGCAATAAGCTTGGATTGAACTTATTGTCGAATTTAGTGACAATCCACCTCAATATGTTTAGTCCGTTCATGATATACGAGGTTTGTTGCAATATGCATGGCTGTCTGATTGTCGCAAAAGAGTGTTATTGGAGCGACAAACGAGCAACCTAGATCAGTAAGAAGGATTTTTAACCAAATCAACTCACAAATCGTTGAGGCCATAGCATGATACTCAGTTTCAACACTAAAACGAGCAACCACATGTTGTTTTTTGCTTTTCCAAGATACTAAGTTTCCACCAGTGAACATGTAGTAACCAGTAGTAGATCGACGATCTATGGTATTTCTAGCCTAATCTGATTCAGTATATTTAATGACGTTGGTGTGCCCATTTCTATTCATAGCTATCCTTCGGCTTATGGACCCCTTCAAATAACGCAATATGTGTTTCACCATACTTAAATGGTAAAGAGATTTGATCAGAATTTCTTTCCTCCTTCAGTCTGTAACTTGAAAAAGACCA
Source organism: Stephania japonica (assembly GCA_039657345.1). NCBI lineage: Eukaryota > Viridiplantae > Streptophyta > Magnoliopsida > Ranunculales > Menispermaceae > Stephania > Stephania japonica. The sequence continues at coordinate 40,536,995 of CM077561.1, forward strand.
AGTTCCGGAATATTCGACGGGCAACCAACGAGACAGTGATGTAGTACAGAGGGCGATACTTGCGAATGATGGAGTATGCTAGAGGCGTAGCTAACATCGATGCGAAGCACTCCTACTACTTTATGCATGGCCTGTTAGACTCCATTGGATATATGGTAATGACTACAGCTACGAGGACATTACAGGAGTCCTACGAGAGGGGTATGGCCAATGAGACTTTCTTGAGCACACGTGCTGGATCATTAGTTGCACCATTACCACCATCGCAATCAAAAGTCAGTTCGAGAGGTGATAAGAGGAGGAAGAGACCCAGCTAGTGGATGCGAAGAGATCAAGCTCAAAGTGCAAGATCTGTTGTGTCTCTGCCTACTACTGCGATAGTACCAGCTGCTCCAGAACGAAGTTATGCCAGCACACCACATCAGTCAGCACAATCAGGTCCTCAAAGACATTAGTATTAGCGGATTGAGGGCGGTGGTAGTAGCAGATGTATAAGCAGGTTCAGAGATATGACCAAGGTTAAGGTCAGAGTTTCGGTTAGTCACAGAGACATGGACATAGTGTACAATCTGGATCGGGCTCTTAGAGAGCATGTTACGAGTATGGACAGATAGAGCATTCATCAGTGCATGATAAACAGATTGACAAGTATTCACAATGATATTTAAGTGCCTATGAATCAAAAGAGGTAAACTAAATGGTCACAAATCCACAACAAACCACAGCAATCCACAACAATTCAGTACTCGGGGAAAATTCACATTTGGTTGGGTAGTCTGCACACCCGCATGTAATGTTCACGTTTGGCCAACTAAGCTATAATCTCAAGAGTACCTTCTCGACACACTTAAGCTATAGATACTCAACCAAGGAATAAAGAATGGAATTCCGATGAATAGTTCATATCAATAAAGACAAGAAAAAAAAATGGAAAATGAATTACTATTCATTTCCTTGACTAGTTTACTAACTTGCCTCAAACATCGCAAAATCTAATCCTCGTGGCTCCTAACACGTCCAAAATTGATTTCCTAAATTATGGGTATTCATTTAAACACAATTTGGTTGTATTAGAATCATATTATATCATTATATTAATTCCTAAGGTTTTCCCAAAAAAAAATTAAAAAATAAAAATTTTCCAACATTCTGGCCCCGCGTCGTAATTTGCACTCTCTCACGCGCCCTTCAAACGTGGCTCCATGGCCACACCCCTGCCTCGACGTTGTGGTTGACGTTGTGGGGGTTTAACCCTCACAACACCCCTGGTGGCACCTAGGCCGAACTTCAAATTCTAAGGTTTCTAAACCTTGACTCCGTCGTCGTCTTCCAAACTTATTCCAACCTCGTAGGGACCTCGAATAACGCCTAAAAACACCTTTAAAACTTTCGAAAAACGTTCATAATAACCATTTTCTCGATTTAAACCAAAATCCCACCAAAATTCATCAAAAATAAACAAAACCATAACTTCTTTTAAAACACACCACAACCTCAACAAACTTGAAACAATTGATCTCTGACATCACCAAAACACCTACTAAAACCTGGAAAAATTAGTGTTCTAAGTGGTGCTCTAAAACTCTCAACGAAAACCTAACAAATTACGCCCGAAAAACGATAACGAGATAGGAGTTGAGTTGATCAAGTTGATCACTCCAAGGCCTTCAAATCACCTCCAATGACCATAAAAACCTCAAGTTTTCTCACAAATTCTGATTTGTAAAGGAGGAGAGAGAAAAGTTAATGAATTTGTCAACAAAACACCTATTTATATCTTCCAACTCATCATATGTGTTATGATCATCCATAGGACCATCTTGGGGTTAAGATTGGGTAAAAAATTCATCCCAAAGTGACTCTAATGTGTGACTTGATCCTTTGTCCTATCCTTTAAGCATAATCAATTGATCTCTCTCGGTCATTTTGGTACTCGACGTGCACTGCGACTCGCACCATCGCATGCAAATAAACATACTAACGATTGGTATACATTCCCTTATTAATTAGTTCCCATATTAATTAGTTATTGTATTTTCATAATTTCCCAATAATTTGTTAATTATTCATTTCATTTGTTTTATACCCGTAATTCACTCGTTAATCCATCTCAGTTCGTTTTTCTATGTGAAACATGTACCACCCCCTAATCTAATTAAGGTAATACTCAGCCTGAAACCCTAATTAAGCCTCGGTAAACCAGATCATGCCTAACTAGAGCCAACAGTTGTTTACCTATTCTTGACAACAACTTGTATATCTTGATAATCGAATAAACAATTAAAACAAAACGCATCGGAAATTAAAACTTTTTCGATAATAATCAAGATATACAAAACCGGTACAAACCTCGGTATTAAGTTTGTATTCCCACCGTAATTATTACATAATCATAATTTAATACAATATATGCTAATAACAGGGAATCATCAAAACAACGTAGAAAAGATAATAAAATCCTAATCTTCTCCTTTTTTGGGTCCTAGCGCACACCCATTACCTGGAAATGTTAAGGTAGGTGAGCTCCTACATGCTCAGTAAGTGACTCCCATAAAATCCATCAACTATCAATTATTATCAAGGGATATGTATAACAACATGAATCTAATGTATATCTAGAAAGCATTTGAAATAATATAAATAATACATAAACGGATGCAAGTTTATTGGTTAATTGCAACTGCATCCGTGATTTGCATTTTCTATTTGGATTTTGGATAAGAGAGTCGACACTCCCATCATCAAGGACTACGGTCCACAAAACTCACACGTTGATCGGACGTGTGATTTTGTGGTGTATCCAGGCCTGACATAAGGACCCACTCAAATGGGCAAACATCAATCGGAATAATTCAAGTCATTAAGGACGTGGTGGTGGTTGATCCTCCATCACATAGTTCCACCTCGACCGATACGTCCCGTTAAACTTCTTCTTGAATTCACTTTTCAGTCTAAAAATATTTAATAAAAACAACAAAATCACGATACATTGCCCCATGCCCAGTCCATAACACTAGGTGCTATAATAATACAACTTTACATTGCATAATTGATAAAAGATACGAGTCTCACTTACCCTTACTGAGCTTTCCTAGGTTTTACTCCGATTTCCTAACTTTTGTGGTTCCAACACGTTTCCCAATGCCCGAACACCTATGTTATATCCATTAGTATCAATTCGGGTTTAATGTATTTTAATTTAAACCCTTAACCCAGACCCAAAGCTCACACTAAACAACCCACTTAAATCAATTTAACACTAATTTTACACTGGTCATCCACTTGTTGACCGCCTGTAGGGGCCAGCTCGCTACCCAGCTGCTCCAACCCTTGCCTTGTTCAGATTGGCCATGGCGCTAGTTGACTTAAACATTACAACTCCAACACCTTCGACTTCCTCGAATTTGACCCAAATGATATCCAAAACCTGCAACCTTAGAGAGGGCCTTTATTGAGGACTTACAACATATGTATATACATCCATGACCAAAACCGATCACCATCAATATCCCAACCGAAACCCCAACACCACGACAACAACGACCATAACAACAACAACAATATCTAACAACTCACCTTGATCATCATCACCTACACGTCCCAGCCTCGAATCCTCAAGCTCACCATCATGAGCTCTATCTTCCTTCTTTGATCTATCCCTCCCTCTCTCCCCCTGCTAGGTGAGCTTTCTCTCTCTCCCTCTCCTTTGTTTTTCATTTTTAACGAGAGGAAAGGCGGCGTGGTGATTTTTAAAGGTTTTACTCAATCCTCGTGCACGTCACCGAGTTCACTCGGCGTGCACCCATTATGGTGACCTACGCGTGTCCCCTCGTGATCGTGCATGTCACTCAATAATCGTTATTTATCAATTATTATCATTTTAATATATATTTATATATACCACAATATATGTGCCTATAATTATGTCTACCAATACATAATACACGCCAACGAGCATACTCGACATAAACGCTATCCCATGTCTTATGTGTGTCATCCGTGACCCACACATGGTATTAGGCGTCCCATCATTTCTCCAATCATTTCCATCCATAAATACTAATACAATCCATACAAACACAATATGACACGCAATTCCATACACACGCAATAACCACGGTCCCGATCATAGTCCTGAACATAACTATAACGGCCCAAATCTAATTTGTCATTATTTATGATGTCATTATAGACGTGGACACCAGCTCGCACACTTGTGGACCCGCAGCTAGGTCGAGCACTCCCGGATTAGATATATAGTCCGTTTTATGTGCTATTTGATTTGTTTTGCAATGTATATGTTCAATTTAGTTAAATTTCATTGCAATATGTGTGTTTATATTATTTATTACTGAGCGAGACAATGTGATGGGTATTCACCTCGAGTAACGTATAGACGCGGGTATCAGGTAGGCAAATGATTAGCACACTAGGTCGGTGGTTTATACATACATAATAAATGATGAAATACATTAAATAATTAATATAAAATGTCATTTAGACATTAGTGACGCAAGTGTACGCTATTGATACGTGACACAGTGCGAGACCGAGAAATGAAACGTCAAGGATCTGTTTGTTTGTGTTGAGAAAAGAAGAGGATAAAGGCTCAAGTCACACATTCAAGTCACCTATGGTGGACTTATTGACTTCACAAGAACCATTGGATGAGTCCTTGAGATGTGGGTATATATTAGATGACAATTTTTATATAAAAACCAAGAAATCCTACACCATACCACCTTTTCTCTCTCATTTCACTCTCTTGGACGAAAATTGAGGAGAGAAATGAGGATTTTGTGAACTTTGGGAGTTTTTTGGATCCCTAATCGACATGAAAATTGATTGAAAATATTAGATTCTCGCTCTCCATCTCGTTTCTCTCTATCGGGCATATTTTCTCGAGTTTTGACGAGGGTTTTGGGGTTGTAAGTTAAGCACACCAATTTGTAAGGTGTTGCTATGGTTTCAAGTTGTGAATAATGGATGGTTTATGGTGTTGATGTTGTTGTTGTTTCGATTTTTGGCTAGATGGTTTTGGCCGAGAAATCTCAGGGTTTTCATCTCGGATAGGTTTTGTCAGGGGTTTTTAGTTTCTAGTGGATGGATTGGTGTTTCATAAGAGTTTGGAACGAGCGTAGACCACGAAGATGAGCCGAGGGGGTCCAAGAACCCTAGGGGTGTCTCTGGTCCAGATGTTGCCAGGGGCGTCGTGGGGGTTAAATCCACAACGTCACCCGCGGTGTCAAACCAAAGGCCATCCTTCACCCCACGTTTTAAGTCACGCCATGGGGGTGGACCTTTGGTGGTGTGGGACATGGCGCCCAAGACGTCATGAGCCTTTACCCAGTGGAGTCTCTCACAGCGTCCCAAACAGAATTTGAAAAATTAAATTTTAAAAATAAATTGGCCAGTTTTCAAAATAAATAAATAAATAGGTCAATTTTCAAAAATAAATAAATAAATAAATTGGCCAACTGGGGGTTCACCTAGGATTTATATAATTCATATGAAGTGTCAAATGGGTGGATTTGACGATGTTTAGTATGGAATGGGAATTTTCGAGGAATAGGAGATTGATTAGGTTTGTCAAAAATCATGTTTTAGGTTCATTTGACGAGTAGTTGACACACGGTTGGTGGCGTGTATTAGCATTTCTGGATTTGTGGAGTGCGGTTTGAGGTGTGTAGTTAGAGGTGCAACGAATTGCACTAATCCGCGGATCCGATTCAATTCGAATCAATTATCACTAATTAGATCAATTTTTTTTGATCCCTTGGACTGGATTGGATTGAAAAATCACTAATCCGACTGGACTAAATCGAATTACAGATTCACATTTAAAAACCTCGGATCTAATATGATCCAATCCATTTATCACATCAACACATATACATATCTCATCATATGTACTATAATATCTCAAAGAGCATCAACTCAAACTATCAACCCTAAACTATACAATATCTCAAAGTCTTTGCTTGTTCTTACCTCTTTTACTACACTTCAGACATTTTTTTTGTGGGTTATATGTTGTCATGTGCACTTTTTTTATGCTTTTATTTGGGTATATGGTGGAGTTTGTGAATGACATTTTTATTTATGTAGGAACTTGCATTTTGAAAGTTCTTGTGATGACAAATTTGTGGAAAATATGCTATATATAGATTTGTGGAATGTACGTTATAAATTTGTCATTCATGATTGTATAATTTTTGTGATTCATTCAATTAAGTTTAATTTTATGAATATTTGATAAGTAAAATGAAATTCACTTTTAGTAATTACTTGGTCGTATCTTGTTGGAACTATATTTTGATCCAATCGCTCGAGAGTTTATTCTATCGTTGGCATTTTGCAAATTGGATTGAGTTGGATTGATGAATTATTCGTGGTCTATGCCCTACCAAGCGGACTCAAGAATTTAAATCGCTTACTTACTAGCGGTGCCTGGGTTCAAGTATTACTTACTAGCCACACCATCTTGCATCTTGCACGCACTTTTGATTCGCTACTATTTGATATTCATGTAAGGGTCCTTCACAGTTTCCTGATTCTTTTCTTTCGCATATTTATTTAATAACATTTTAAATTTCAGTATTTATTTCTGTTATTTACTCGGTGAAGTTCCTTGAGAGACTCATCATCTGTTTTGGGATAAGTTTGAGGACTACTTTTGATTGACTTCTACACCTGACTCATATGTTTGTTTACTTTTCTTTATTTTATGTTGGGTTTGGGATATGAAAGATACACTGGACATGTATATGAATATTTTGAGGTTTACGAAGGCATATTTGGATCCCGATATCGGAACTCCGATTTAAGCGTGCCTGAGCGAGAGTAGTACCAGGATGGGTGACCTCCTGGAAAGTCCTCCCATTCGGTGGTACAAGGTTCGAGAAACTGGTACAGTATTATCCCTATGTCCGGTCGAATTTTGGTTCGAACTGAAGACCACAAGCATGGGGCGTATGACGTGGCGGTCTTGGAATGTGCGGGTCGTTACATTACACATAACATAGATATAATACAAAGAATTCACACAACAAGAAAAATAAAACTCTAAAATTATGCCCACCATGAGTGGTCTCGATCAAGCTTAGGTCACTAATCCGGTGGTTTAGTCCTAAAAAGGATTACAGAAACGGGATTTCACCCTAGCTTTTATGTAGGGCGTTACATTAAAAAGGCGTTGTATAGAACTATTGGACGTTAATGGATTGGCTAGACAACACATCAACCAATTTGTTGGTCTATCAATCACATTAATGGTCTTGATGGGTAATCGACCCTAGATTTATAAACGAAAAATGAATCATAGTGTAATAGACAATGACCGAATGACTTGCATTCGCTTATATATTGATTTATATACTTTTTAATATCCTGTTAGCTATCATTAGTTCATATTACTATTGCATTTCTTTCTTGGATATTATATGGACTATTGATACTTATGTGAAATCCTAACTTACTGAGCAAGTTGGAATGCTCACCTAAATTAACATTTCTTTCATTGCAATATATATTAACACTTCGACTAAAGAATCTGAGAAGAGTTAGTAGCCTTAATCTTCTCTACAATGTAATGAGTTTCCTTGCTGTTAATATTTATATTGCATTGAATTAGCATTTGTAATAAATAGGGTTGGGATGCAGTTTTAATACTGAGGTTTATTTTGGTTTTGTATATCGTGTATAATATCGAAAAAGTTTTAAATTTTTGTCACGTTTTATTTTATTTCGATATTTGATATACAAGTTGTAATTATCAAGTATTGAGAAAAGGTTGTTGGCTATAATTAAGACTGGTTGGTGTTTCGGGGCTTATCGCCCAAGATAGGGGATGTTATAGTTTGGTATCAAAGTCTGTTCAAAGCCTAGTTTCATTACTTGTGAATTAACATAAGAGTCTAGGTTATGGTGCATTTTCATCTTCAATCCTCCTCTTTGATCGGTACGTGGTGGTTTCAATCTATTGGAATCAGCTCTGAATGTAAAGATGAACAACATACAAAAGCAGAAGATATAATAGAAAACCCTATATCTGAGAGTTGGAAACCTATCGACCATACATGTGAGACGCACGTGATCTCCTAAACTAAAGAAGCCTAGTGATTATGTTTTACATTCCCACGCAAACAAAGGGGAAGGGAAACTACCCCAAGTTTGGAACAAAGAAAATTAAGACGAGGAGCTGCAACCGACTTTGTAAATCCATCAGCCACTTGATCAATGCTGGGACATACTATACCTGAAGAAGACCAGCTAGGGCCTTGTCACGTACATAGTAAACATCAAGTTCAATATGTTTCGTGCGGGAATGATAGACAGGATTATTAGCTAACGCCAGGTCACCAACATTATCATACCAAACAATAGGAGAACCACCACTTAGTGAGACTTGTAACTCAAATAACGTGGTGAATCCTCAAGAAGAACATTAGTTCGATTCGACCACAACTTGTACCTGAGAAACCGATCGATTTCGAACGCAGCCCAATCTACATCAAAATAACCTATTAAAAAAAAGAAAAACCTGGGCGAAAACACGAACCCAAATCTATTGTACCTTTCAAATATTGCAAAACCATCTTAAGAGCTTACCAATGTCTAATAGTAGGACTACGATTAGCAATAAAAGCAATGCAGACGGTATTAACCAAATATTGTAAACCACCCAATAAACTTCGAAACAATGTAGGATCGAAAAGTACCGGGATGGTAAAAATAGAGGTTTACTACCTACCAGGGAAGTCCTACCTCCTTTTTGAATAAGCTGTTTAATATAGACAGATTGAGTCAAGTATAGTCCAGAGTTATCACTTCTATCTTCCATACCCAAAAACAAACATAGATCACCAATATCTTTGAAAGCAAAACAAGTATTCAATCGAGTAACAAAATCCAAAGAAAGTAAGGTCATCGACATAGACAAGAACATATAAAACCTTCGATTGAACTTTCAAAATAAACAACGAATGATCAGATTTGGAATTCAGAAAACCCCACGACACCAAGATGGTACGAAGTTTATCAAACCAAGCTCGAAGGGCCTATCGAAGACCATATAATGATTTATGTAATCGAAAGACATGAGATGAGAATATGTCATCTACAAAGCCTTGAGGTTGGAGTGTATAAACTTCCTCTACTAAAGAACCATTCAAAAAAGCATTATTGATGTCAAGTTGACGAATAGACCAATTAAAATGAACTGCTAGAGAGAGAATAACTCGAATTGTGGACGCTTTAACCACAGGACTGTAAGTCTCATCAAAATCGATACCCAACAATTGTTTAAAACCTTTAGCCACTAATCTAGCTTTGTATCGATTTACCGAGCCATCAGAATTTCGTTTTATAGAAAAAAACAATCCATTTGTTTCCAACTACATTCTGATTCACAGAAGTAGGAACTAATTACCAAGTACCATTTCTTATGAGAGCATTATATTCTTCTTCCATAGCCTCTCGCCATTTCGGGTCCTTGAGGGCAGCAGCAGCACTAGTAGGAACCTCCTCATGAGAAAGTGAAGTAGTAGCCACAAAGGCCTTTTTCATGAAAATGCCATCCTTGGCTCGAGTTACCATTGGGTGAACATTATTAGTATTCTTAGTCTCAGAAATAGAAGGCTGAGTGGATATATATACAGGAACTTCTGGGACAACAGGAATTGAACCACAATTAGTATTAGAAATAACAGGAGGAGAAGAAGCAGACTGTAGTAATAATGGAGAATGAGAAACACACCCTTCAGGAAGCACAAACACATCCCCAGGACAACACATTTATCTAAGACACTATTGATGATGATACTTATGAGAATTATGGAAAGACGAAGATAGTAGGAAACAAGAAACAGTTTCATGAAACAAGACATGACGAGTAATGTAAATAAATTCTTAAAGAATAGAATAATTAGGTGAAAAACACATTTATGTGAAAAATCTTTTCATATGGAGATAAACATTTTAAAACTTTGGTAGGGAGAGACTATTAATTAAGAAAACAAATGTTTCACATGCTTCCCACCGAATTTTAAAGGCATATGAGACTGAGCAAGAAGGATAAGACTTATTTCCATAATGTGACGATGTTTACGCTCAACTCTCCCATTTTGTTCATGAACATAGGGACAAGAATGTTGAAACCCAATGCCACATGAATCAAGAAAAGGTTTGAATGACCTATACTCACCACCCCAATCATATTGAACCTTTTTAATTTTTAAAGAAAACTGATTTTCAACAAAAGATTTAAAATGAACAAATGCATTAAAAGCATTTGACTTCAATTTCAAGGGATATATCCAAGTGAACCGAGTACAATCATCTATAAAATGTATATAGTAGTTGTAACAAGCAGAAGAAGTGATTGGAAGCTGGACCCTATAGATCGGAATGAATTAGATATAAGGGAGCTCTCGACTTATTGGAAGATGACTGAAATGGTAATGCATGAATTTTTCCTAGAGGAAAACTAGAACAAAATGACATTTGAGAAATAGGTTCATGTAATGAATGCATAACCTGCTTCAAAGTAGTGTTTGCAGGATGACCAAAACGAGAATGCCATATATCAGATAGACCATTAGAGGTAGCAAGATGAACTGTAGGAGAAGGAGTAGACTTAGGAGATCCAAAAATTGATAGAGACCATTGCGAACTAAACCATGGAGTAAAACCACCTTAGTTCTGGCATCCTTCACAAAACAATGATTAGCATGAAACTCAATTAGAACATCGTTGTCACGAGGTAATTGAGACACACTCAACAAATTCTTCATAATTTGAGGAACACATAATGTGTCACGAAATGATAAACTCGATTTTTCATATGGTAATTTAGCAATACCAAAACCATTTATAGCTAAGATTAACCATTACCTATTACCAATGTTTGATTCCCTTGTATACGACATATTGATTCAAGCTGAGACTAATCAACAGCAGTTGTATGTGAAGTTGCTCCACTATCTGCATACCAAGAGCCATCTGAATTAGACTCTGCTGCTGTATAGAATGCATTTGGTGATGGTAGAGATTGTGGTATCTGTGGACCAAATCATTGATTCAGCTGTTAAGAAGGTGGTTGTTGAGGACTCTGAGATTGAGACAGGGTCCCCATATATTTCATATCACCGCAATAGTAGCACACCACTGCAGAATGTCCATATATTCCACAAATTTGGCATGTTGGTTTGTTAGAATTATGATTCTTGAAGCCACCACGACCACGAAAGCGACCACCTCGACCATGATTGTTCGAACCATGGTTTCCTAATCTGGATTGTCCAGTACCACTGAGTCCAGATTTTACCTCTGCAGCATGAACTGATGGGGTGGTGTCTTGCACACTCAATGAATTGATTCCCACATTTCCTTGCATATGCAACAAAGTCGTCTCAAAGTTTAGAAGAGCAGCTTGAACCTCCGCCCAAGAAACACCACGTTGGTACTGAAGAAAAGTCACAATTGGTAAGTACTTTGATTCAAGTCCTAAAAAGACGTTAGAAACTAACTCATCAGTCTACATTGGTGAACCAACAGTGGCTAGGTCGTCCGATAGATCCTTCATCTTTGTTAAGGAATCCATCATCGATTGTGTTCTTTTCTTGGATAACTAAATAGTGCGTTTATAGATCTGTGTTTATGCCCGACACTGAGATCCATAAAAATCCTCAATCGCCTTCCAAGCATCATATGCAGAGGACATACCCATCGCACACGATGATACACCTTTTGATAAGGAGTTGATGAACCATCCTAAACAAATCTGATCTTTCTCATATCAGGCATTATAGTCCAAATTTGGAATACCAGATTCAACAAGAATGTTGGAGGTCTTGGTAGTGTACCAAGAATATGCCCGTCCAATTTACAACCACGAAAGAAAGGCAACACCATCGACTTTCAAAATAAGAAATTATCACGATCTAGTTTTACAGTAACAATCTGGTTTAAGGAATTACCGAATGGAGACATTGCATGATTGTAAGTGTTAAATCCAGTGTTCATCACTCTAGATATGTTACTTTGAGAGTTTGATCCCGTTATTTGTGAAATAGATCCACCCTCCTTCATCACGGATCCGACATTTGGAGATGTAGATCTAGCATTGGTGACACAGATCTCTCATTCCTTTCCCTTGAAGCCTATTTTTCGCTCATCTTTCATTACGAAGTTTGACGAAGCTCCGAATCTCTCCCAAGAACATAAATGGCGTCTGTCGTTGTGCTCTGATACCATATTGGAATCAGCTCTGAATGTAAAGATGAACAACATACAAGAGAGAAAATAGAATAGAAAACCCTAGATCAGAGAGTTGTTACACTCTCTCAAATGTATCACTTTATTTATATAATCACCGAATTATGAAAACATATTACAACCATCCGATCCTATTAATCACAACCCATTAGATTGATATAACGTGCTGGACAAGAAACCTATCGACCATACATGTGAGACGCACGTGATCTCCTAAACTAAACAAGCCTAGTGATTATGTTTTACACAATCAAATCCTTTTGTATTTTGTATATATAATAAACAACATATCTAATTATGGTCAGCTCTATCATTTCAAAGGCTAAGGCGAAAAGTTAAAATAAGGCCTTATATAAAAATAAATAATTTTTTTATTAAAGATTAGGTAAGTTATAAATAACTCACACTAAATTTAAAATCAACAAATTATAAGTAGCATGCATTGAACTTTTCTTTTTGAAGTGGACATGCATTGAACTTAAATCAACTATATATATATATACACTTCTATACCTTTCCCCTCCTCTCTCCGGACTAGGGACCGGCAATGAAAAGTGTAATATTTTATCATTGGTGGAGTTAAAAAAAGTTTTTTCTTTGAAAAAAAGGGTTAGTAGCACAAGATAATAACATATAAATAAAATTGAGGTTAATAACGAAAAAAAAAAAACATCTACTAACAAAAAAAATAAGTGATAGCATCAACATAAAAATCAAACAAGTAAGTTAATGACTAATTATTCTATTATTGTAAAATTACCCCTCGTGCATTTTGTGGAGCAAACTTTTTTATAATCTCTTTAAAATCAATATTAGATAATAAATCTTCCTTAATTGATATCAAAGCTAATTCATTCAATCTCTCTTGTGACATTGTTGACCTCAAATATGATTTTATTAATTTTAATTTTGAAAAACTTCTTTCAGCAGAAGCCACAGTAATATGTATAGTTAATAACACTCTATATGCAATTATCGCATTTGGGTAGCAATTTATTTTACTAATGTAATTAAATATATCAAGGGCGATATTATTTTCTTTTGACATAGTTGCCGATAAGACTCCTAATTCTAAAAATAAATCGTTTCCATCAAAATCAGAATTATTGTCATAGATTAAGGTATTTTGAAAATTAATACATGATTGTTTCAAACTGTCTTCATCTAATGAATTTAACTTCATGAAATCAAATAAAACTAAAATTACTTTCGTACAATTGAAATTGTTCAAATATATTTTTAAGTGAAGATAAAGCTTGATCTACTAAATATAAAAAGTATTTAATCCTAAATGATTCTTCTGGTGATTCCTCAATATCAACATCATTGTTTTCATCAAAATGTTTTTTTTTCTTTTAATTCAATGTTTTATGTGAAATATTGGTTCAATCTCCATCTCACTAGCAAGTGTTTTAGCAAAAGTCATGATCGATATGAATCCAGTTTCCCTATACCCTTCAAAAAATGAAATCAATTCATTTAATTGTTCAATTGCAACATTTATATGCATATATCTAGATTGTAAAACTTTGCTAACTAAATTAATTGCATGTAATATATCATACCAAATAACCATGCCTAATAAGAATTCAAAATCTTTAAGCTCATGTTTTAAACTTTTTGCCTCACTTTTCTTTATTGGATCATTACAAGTCTTGGCTAATTCTTTTAAAGCTTTTTTATTTGTGGAGCTTGGAATCTAATTGTTCTAATGCTTTCAACTTGACTTTCCCATCGTGTTTGTGACAATGGTTTCAATGTTAAATTAGACACATTATTTAGTAAGATGCTCCATCTTTTGTAGAACTACCAAATATATTATAAATTTGTTGCACCACTCCAAAAAATGTTGTAGCTTTACTACAAGTTGTCGTTAATTGTCAAATTAAGGCTATGACAAGCACATTGTGTATAAAATGCTCTATGATTTATTTCTAACAATCTTTTTTGTACTCCTTGATGTTTTCCTTTCATATTAGATCCATTATCATAACCTTGTCCTCTAATATTATCTATGTCTAAATCAAGTGTTTTTAAAATAAATAACAATTTATTGAAAATGCCTAAACCCGTTGTATCATCTATTTGTACAAATTCTATAAAGTATTCTTCTATTGCTATGAGACTTTTTAGTGAACTAACACACCTTATAACTACAAACATTTGTTCTTGGTGGCTTACATCCGGAGTGCAATCAAGGATTATTGAATAATTTTTTGCTTGTTTAATTGTTTGAACAATTATATCTTTTACTTTGGATGAAAATGCAATTATTAATTCATTTTGAATACTAAGACTTAAATAGTGATATTGAATTTCATTATCTTGAATACGTCTAAGATGTTCTTGCATAGTTGGATAAAAAATTGCAATCATTTCAATCAATTTTAAAAAGTTTTCATTACTATTTTGATAAATCCTTTCATTTGTTCCACGAAAAGCTAGAGAACTTTGGGCAAGAAATTTAACGGCTGCGATTATTCTTAGCATTACCTTCTTCCAATGTTCTTTCTCTTTGTTAATTTGTTCTTGAATATGTTTATCTATTGTTTGATTTTTCTTTAATCTATTTTGCAAGTCAATCAACAAGTCATATTACGAATATGCTCTTTAGTAGTTTCATGGTCTTTAAGTCTATCACTAATATGTTTCCAATCTCTTGTGCCATCTTTTGCTAATTGAGTTTTACTATTATTATCATTAGTTTTAAATATTTTACAACAAAAGCAAAATACTTTGTCTAATTCTTTAGAATATACTAGCCATTTTCTATCATGTTCTTCTCCATTTGGTAAAATTTGATTAAAATGTATTAAAGAAAAATGTCTACCATATTGATCACAAGGAAACTTTATGCTAATATCTCTTGCAGGTTCACTTTCAATCAATAAATCTATAGAATTTCTATCAAGATTATCCCATATCCTAGGATCATGAATGTTAAAAGTATTTGATGTTCTAGGCCTCTCAATGATTATTTGTTTATCTTCATTATTAAATTCATCATTGTCATAATTCCTATTATTAGTTTCTTTATTATTATTATTACTACTACTATCTAAATTACATCAAACATCAATAATTTCATTAATAAATTTCCTAGCAATATGACTTGAGTTATTACCTGACGCGCACCGTAACACATCAAATGTAAATTTAAGATTTTAAATCGAAAACCACAAAGACTGCAGTAGTGGTAAGCTTGGGGTTGAACCTCAAAGACTAGGTAACTGACTTAGGTTTCAAAGAGATGAAAGAAAATAGAGAATTTTGTAAAACTTTTGAAAACTCTAAAAACTTTGAAAATAGAGTAATTCAATGGGAGAAAAGCCTAGGTATTCAGCTTCACGGTCTTTACGATACAACTTAGGAATGATTCCATTAATCCTTTGTTTATGAAAGATATGAGACTAATCTATGATCTAGTGCACTTATAGACCCGATGATGCACTAGGTTCCTCGCACTTCTTGATATCGGCAGCCAAGGTACGACCGTTGACTACTTCCCTAATCAAACACGCAACCTAATTGCTAATGCTCTAGATTTAACGTGTTGGCCGCATTATTTCGATCCATGAAGGCACTACACCTAAACAATCGGATTGCTAGTTCTCCCGATTTAGCCTAGATCCATAAGGCACTTGACCGGTCCCTAAAAGAACTAACCAATCAGTATGAGCCAATTATTACAAGTATGAGTCTATCGCGTAAGGACGGATGTTTCGTCTTCAATGACAAAGGAAATCAACCTAATATGCATGCACGAAGCTTTACACAATTAAATCTAACCCTAAAACTATGAACAATACCAAAGAAAATAAACCATAGAAAATAATTAAAAGAATTAAACATAGTTAAACCTCATAATGGAATCTCAAGTCGCAAAGCTTAACCGATCCACCTTCAACCTAGAGGGAGGAGATTAGCTAGACATAATCAAGTCAAAACCCTAGTTTCTAATGTAAAACGGAAGTAAAACAAGAGGTCATTTCGAATTGGAGTCTATTGGTATTTATAGGAAGACCCTAAAGTAGGTTCAAAACCTAAAAATCCTAAAAAATATGTAAAATCCCGAGTTTTTCGTCCTTCAGGTAGCGACGTCACGGAGACGTCGTGAGTGATATGGGTGGCGACGTCTGGATGGTGGATTCTCGTAATGTTTATTTGGTGTGACTTTTGGATGGCAGATTCACGGCTTCTCGGCAATGTGGACAAGATGCGAATGCTGAAGCTCCCTGGTTCACACGTACGCGAGTGATGCCGTGAAGGAAATTGGTGGCAGCGTCTCGGCGGCGTGTTTCTGGAGCTCTCTGGTCCACTCATATGTAGGCAATGCCATGGAGAAGATGGTGTACGACGTGTGCATGGCGTGATTTGTGAACTTAATTTTTGGCCTGCCTTGTCTTGCAATTTTGAGCTACTTCGAGTCTTAATCTTATGATGTTCATGATAGATAAAAATGTATGTATCAAAGTCTTCTTTCTAACAATACCAACGAGTGAGTTGTTTCGACTTATGATGTGAAAGTTATGGCTTACGAACTGAACAACGCTCAAATAGACCCAAACACACTTTTGGTTAAAAAACGCCCGACTCATGTAAAATCTCTAAGATATAGAAAACAAGCATTTATTACTTCAAAACAAGATAAATATAGTCCATTAACTCCTAATAACCTATTCTAAATCATACTTAAATGAACATTTATCATTACCTAAATTATATGTTTCACATCCAACATCACATTTTTATCAACAAGCTCTCTATGATCAATTTTATTTGAGTTATCAACTATATCATCATTTTCACAATCAACATCTATATTTTTTCAATACACATACTATTTGAGTTATCAACTCGTTCATCTTTATTTTTTTTTTTAAAAAAATTATCTAAGCCTCCTTTTAATGATTTTGTTAATTCTTCTTGTTTTCTTTTTTTCTTAATTTTATCATGTTCAGGAAGGATATTTTCTAGGAAACATATTTCCTAAACAAACAATAAATATAAATTTAAAGGGATTATATACCAAAAAAATAAATATAAGTTTAAAGAAAATAAAATATAAAACCTGATTTTAAGGCTCCTTGTATTAAAATGACACTAAGGTATATATATTAGGTAAGGAAATATACATCTGAAAAAAAAAAAAAAATAGCTCATTGATTTAGTATTTCTACAAGATCAAATTTAAGCTTATTTACCCTAAAAAAGAAAGATCAAATCAAAGTAATAAAATTTGATAGTGTACCTTTAATCCACAGTTGTAGAAGTGCACAACTCAAATCTTTTTGCAATCTACACTACAATACACTTATTGTCTTGTTGAAATAGAAAACCATTAGAAATAATTGAAATAAGGAAAAAAAAGATGGTGTGTTGAATAAACAAGGAGAGAAGTGAAAGATAATGATCAAAGATGTTGATTATTAATTAAGAGAGGCAAAGTGATATTCTTGTTGCTTGCAAGTTTGCAACAGTGAGAGAATGAGAGAGAAAAAAAAAGAGTTGCAAGAGTAGGAGAGTTAAGAGTTGAGAAGATGGATTGAAAACAATGAAGAGTCGTTTTGTTTTTGTTTTATTTTTTTTTTCAGCTCATGTGAATAGTGATTGATGGAGGATGATGTGTCGATCTATTATTAGAAAGGTAGGAGACGAGAAGCCATGCGCCACTAACTAACTGTTTTGTTTTTTTTAACTAAAAAAATATGTGAAATTAGAAAAGTACCCCCAATTTTTTATAAATTGGGAGCCTTCTAATATTTGGGGGCCTAGTGGCAAAGGCCCACCAGGCCCCCTATCAAAATCGAGCTTAGATCTAATCAAATTTGTAAAGATTGGTTCATCCGTTGTTGTGGTGCATCTTCATCAACGATGTTACGTGGATTTGTGCAGCGCCTTGTATTGATATTATCTTTAGTTTTATTTTATAGTTAGTTTTCTTCCCTAGTTGGAAGTCTTTGGTTTGTTTTCTTCTTGTTGGGAAGTTTTAGGTTTTCTTCTTGCCTTGTTGAGAAGTTTTGTTATTCATTTTATAGTTCTAGTACTTTGTGTATTGTCATGAGTTTCAACTTTGAAAGAGCAGTTCCTGATTATCAAACTGTTTCAATTTCGCATTTACAACGAAATTAATAACATTTTGTTTTAACAAATAGGATTAGCGAATCAATGTATTTGATTCTATGTCTAGCCTTATATTGAACCATTAATGATTAATGAAATTTCGATTCCTCTTCAAAAAAAAAACATTAAGAGTCTAGTTTAACTAACTTGAGATTGTTTATCAAGTTATGAATAACCTATGACTTAATAAATGGTTTTATCAATGTTTTTGAGGTAATGAAAGATAAAAGCTTGAGTTATGATATTTGTTAATTTTAGTATATCTATGTGATAGGTATAATTGTTTTGTCTTTCCTATATACTATCGTGAAGGCCTTATCTCCTATCTACGTCTTGGAAATCCAATGAGTATTGGTATTGAATGAGTTGGCTCGAAGTCAAGTTAATAATTCACTTTGAGATATTCCCTACTACTAGTACCAGCATTAGTCACTCAATTAAAGTAAGGCAAAACCTATCATTTAGTCCATGAACTTTGTATTTTTTATATTTTTGGTTCCTAAACTTTTATTACTACACATTTGATCCTTGAACTTTCACAAATGTCTACATTTAGTCATCCATCATTTAAAATGTTAAATTCCGTTAACGTGATTAATAAAAGTGTCGCGTGACTAGTCAAAAAGAGTAAAGTAGTTTATATTACTAAATCGAATGACTCACATCGACCAACTAACGTTGAAAAAAAATAATTTACCCCCAAAACATAAAAAAAAAAACTTAAAATTTAAGGACCAAAAATATAAAAACTCAGAAGTTCAGGGACCAAATGTATAACAATAAAAATTAAGAGACCAAATGTACACTAATAAAAGTTCAAAGACTAAAAGCATAAAAGTCTCAAAGTTCAATGAACAAAAAGTATGTTTTGCCTTAAAGTAACTAATATTTTTTCAAGTAGAGTGACTAATTATTAAATAAAAAAATATATAGAGATGATTTAGCATGTAAGAAAAGGTTCACAGCATAGGCACGCACAAAGGGCACAAAAGTACAAGTCTTAGCCCTTTGGTATTGATTCTCATATCTTGAGGTATATCAAAAACGGAAGCCGCGGACATGTGCATTTGTTTGTGGCGGGGCATAATAGCATTTTCCTTTATGAAAACCAAAATTGTGGACCCCCTGGATTTTTTTTTTTTTTTGTTAGAGAAACCACTTGAAGTCATACTGGTTCTGTCGCCCTACTCTAGTGTAGTAAATTCTGTGGGTTGCTTTGCTTCCCCATCGATGGAGCAGCAGCATCTAATCCCTCTCCCAAAACGTTCGGCCTCCTCGAAAAGCGTGTTCGAGTTGGAGACAGACGCTCTGACTCACTGCGTCAGGTATTTGAGCCTCAGCGATCTCTCCAACTTCGCCCGAACCTGCAAACACTTCAAGTCCATCGCCTACTCCGATTACGTCTGGCGTCATCTCTTCAGGTGAATCAATTCCTCTTCACTTCCCAATCGATCAATCGTATCACTTTAGCTTTTCATTTATGTACATTTGTTTAGGGTTTTGTATATCTGAATTGTTTTTTATAGGAAGCAATGGCCGCAGTTAGAATCTTCTATCATTTCGGGAGCTTCGGGCGGCATGAGGGCTGCCTATTTGGATCGGCATTTAGCTGTGCAGAAATTTGCATTTCAAGAAGATGTGCTTGGAAAACAATGGTCTTTTCGTGAATTAGGGGTGTCCTGGTGCATATTGCTGGACAAAAATAATATTTTCCTTACTTTGGTAGGTTTCGTCGCTTGTTTTCCGATGATTTTAAGTATAATTCTATTGTTTTTCATGTGATAACCCGTGCCATCATGAATGCGCTTTAACTAATAATAACATGTTTACCTATAAAATATAAGAAACAGTGAGAATCATTTGGATGAACAATGTAGGAATGTACAAGGGCCGGCCTAGATGTATTTTCCAGCTTATATCTTTGACATTTTACCTTAAGTGACTGAAGAATGGAAATCTTGTCTTCTGATTTGTAGACGCATTGCAGGCATTTAATTTAAGGCTGATCCACTTCACAAAGATTTGTATAACTGGCTACTTTCTGAAATTCACTACTTCTACCATCGAGATTCATAATTTGATTTCAATTGGCTTTTATTACCGAAAACTAGATGATTCACTTATTTAGTGACCCAAGTATCAACCTGTGTTGTGCCTTAAATTTCTAGTGACCAGGGCCGGTCCAAAGTATTTGGAGCCCAGGGTGAAATCTAAATTTGAGCCCCTTAATTTTTTATATAGTAATATAATAAATTATCATATACCCCCCCACATGCCATTAAAAACAAAATGTGTAGCACAAATTAATAGATCTCTAAAAGCCTCAAACAACGAATCATCAAAAATCGTAAAAAAGTAAACAAATTATATCAGAAAATAATTATCGACCAAGGAAGTAAACTTTAGAAAATAAAATTGAAGAACTATTAGAGCTATCAAACTCAATTATTGGCACTAACGGTTCTTCAATTTCCATGATCGAAAGGAATCCAACTTGAAAAAAGATCTTAAAATTTCCCGATACACTTAAATACTCATGGGAGTTCCGCTAATGAACACGAGATGAAAAAAAAGTGCTAACACAATTTTTGTCAAGCAAATTTATTCATCATCGGATGTCGTGAAGTATGTGAAGATGGCTATTTACATCACTTCAGTATATAAAATAAACTTTTAACAATGTTTGATATTTATTTGTATGCACGAGGAAACTCTTAATAATATTAAAATAATGAGTGAAAGAAAAATTGACAAAAAAAAAAGCGTGAAAGAAGAAAATGGTTTAATAGACATGTATAATCTATACGGAAATGTAGCTCCTCAATATTGATATACTACATGTATTAATGTATATAAGGAAGTTTGGGTTTGAAATGGAAGTTTTTGAGAAAAATGGTGGGCCTTTTTATTTCTTACTTTGTATAAAAGAATTAACTTATCCGCGCATGAGCTTTGTAATATGATACATAATATTGTATAAAAATACATTATATATAAGAAGATAAAAAAAAGTGGGGGCACCTTGACATAGGGGCCCCAAGCTGTTGCCCCACCTGCCTCTGCCTGGGGCCGACCCTGGTAGTGACTAGTTAAGACACTCGTATTTACACTTAGGCATGCTTGAAGTTGACTCTAATGCCTTCACAACTAAAAATCAACATATTATGATGCATGCTCAAGTTATATATATTAAATTTATTGTAATTGCCTAATTGGTGTCTTGATGGCTCTTGTAGAGGTATTGATGATGACAATAAATTGTTGTCTATTTTTTTTAAGACTTGGGGCAGTATTATCAAGGTGTCAATATGATGCTCGAGAATTCAGTCTCCTTTAGGCTACATTGGTGGGACTATCCAATGACTGGGTAAATTAAGTTTGAAAAAGGCCAAATGATCAATTATATTCTAACCTTTTCTACTTGGATCAATTATATCCTAACATTATAAAATGTTCAATTATATCCTAACCTTTTTCTTTTAGTTATGGTCTTATCTTTTAACTTATTTCTCACACCTTAGACTTGTTTTGCTCACTCCATCTCTTAGGTTAGTGTTAGGGTTTTTTTACTCTTGAGATTGATTTCCAACTCATTCAAATAGTCTCAGAAACCAAACCATAGGGATCAATCCCCACACGGTTCCCATTAATGTCATTGAATGGCTTTGCTATTTGGACTCTAACGGTGAATTGGGGATGGGGAGGTTGCCGATGAGCTTGATTGTGGTTTTGTTGAGATGGATGTTGCTCAAGAGTTTTGGATTGCTGATTGTTAAGGTGCCAAAATTGAACTCTGTTTTTGTTGGTGTTGGAGTCTCTATATTGTAGAAACAGAGTTCCAAGAGAGAATGAAGATGAGATTCAACAACTGTGTGGTCACCCAGCCCAGACTGCTACCCAAGCCCAATACTTGAACCAAGCCAAATAACGGTCTAGCACGCCTAAACAACTTGCGGAATAATCATAAAAACAATATGGAAATATAATGTTGAGTAAAATATAGAACAAATCCATATGTCTACCTAAGAACTATAATTGGGCTCTCATTTCGTAAACCATGTAAGGTTGTTTAAAGGCTCCCAAATGAATCGACTAAAAAGGGATGTAGGGTTCAACTACCCAAGAGACCTATTTAATTTCAACTCAAGTTTAATAGTTCAAAATGAATACATAGATAATACAATACAAGACTCACATTAAAAGAGAAGGCTTTAAGCTATCGCCTCTCCGGACGTGGATACCTGAGATGTAAGTGGGGTAAAAGAACCAACAGAGCTCAATAAGAGAAAAACCACGCTCAAATATCAAATATGCAAGTAATACCTATAAAGCATAATAAAGCTAGTATGCATTTGAAATCTAGATAAGTATTGACAAGAAGTAATAATATAATGCAAGTTCATTGTTCCATTTTTCATTGCCTTACCTTGTTGACCAATCATCAAAAATATAATAAATATGCATGGGTGACTTGATTCCACCGTGTGTCCACGGCTCCTCAAGAGGCCCGGGTGACTTGATTCTATCGTGCATGCACAACTCCCCAAGAGGCCCTTGCAATGGGTGACTTAGTTCCACCGTTAGCTACAACTCCCCAAGAGGCCCTTAAGCATGTAAGGTGACTTGGTTTCACCATATTTATATGGCTCCCTAAGTGGCCTTACACGAAGTCAAACAAGGTATGCGACAACCCCATCCCAAGTCTTTTTGTTAAAATCGTGATTCTAAATATACTAGTAGCAAGCCACATTTGATAGATGAGCGGAGCTCCCCACTTACGTGGACTCGCCCCGAATCCTAATCTCAATCCTCTCGTGCTCGGGGCTCGATGTGAACCTTTGCACATAACTTATTTGATCTCTTTGACTTCTCAAAACTCCATTCTCACCATTCCAAGCTCTTCCCCCTTAATATACCCTCTTTCCAAATAGTGTAGAACAACAAATTGTGGCTAGGGTTACTCAATCTCTCCTTTTATAGGCTAGGGTTAGGTTAGGTTGTATACAACCTTTTGTGTTAAAAACTAAAGTGCCCTCTCACTTGGGTCTTAAGTAATTTAATATGTTTTGGGCCCGTTTTCATTAGTTTAACTTAATTACCCTTTTTACCAGGAAAGTTCCCACAAATGTTTCCCTAAGTAGTGAGATCTCATAAATTTATAAATTTGGAAATCTCGCCCCTTTTAACCAAGAAAGTTCCCACAAATCTTTCCCTAATTAATGAGATCTCATAAATTTGGAGATCTCGCCCCTTTTGACCAAGAAAGTTCCCACAAACTTTCCCTAATTAGTGGGATCTCATAAATCTGGAGATCTTGCCCCCCGAATATAATTAATAAAAAATGTTCTGATGTATATTCCGGAGTCTCTTCAAACCGTATAAAATGTGCATCTCGAGGTATAGGATATTCTACTATATCACTAATAATCCAATCTAAAGAAAATCCAACACACATTTAGTATTTGAATTTCTAAATTGCCCTTAAGTCGGATCGGGGAAGATTCGGGTCATTACAACAACATTTTCTAATTTTTAGTTATGATGAAGAACACCCAATACAATTGAGATCGAACATTTGCTAGTTTTTCGTTTACACTTTGGGCGTGGAAAAGAACGCTAACATTAACCCAAGAGAGATGATGTGGGTAAAGTGAGTCATCTTTTTCACACTCCCAATCGTGACCCAAAGTGATAAATATGCTTAAAGGATAAGCTCAAAACCGACACAAAAAGGTTAGGATATGATTGATACGAGTAGCAATGGCTAGGATATATTTGATCATTTGGCCTTTCAAAAATGCTAACCCGCATGTACAATCACTCACAACCTTATACACACATATTGCAATTATTTAAAATTTTCTTGAGTAGAAAAAGAATTTATAATTTTAAATTCTTCAGTTGTATGGAAGAAAAATTTGCCTTTCTACCAAGTTTAATGGTCATCAGGTCATGTCTATATTGCTTAATTGTCTTTTTAAGAGTTGTCTTGTATGACGAGAAAATTTATTTTTGCTTGTATGGTATGTATGTATGGTGATATTTATTTTTAACCATTAGTTCTAAATCCAATGGATGACATAGCTTCTTGGTACTTGTGCTCACATTTAAGAGTCATTAATGTAGCTATTAAAATGACCATTGGATTTAGATTCAATGGTCAAAAAGAAAAATCACCACATATCCATATGTATATATGTATGTGTATACAAACTTTATCGTTCGTATGTATGTATGTATGTTATCGTTCATTATGTAATGGATCAAACAAATGTTAATCACTT
Organism: Stephania japonica; assembly: GCA_039657345.1. Classification (NCBI taxonomy): domain Eukaryota; kingdom Viridiplantae; phylum Streptophyta; class Magnoliopsida; order Ranunculales; family Menispermaceae; genus Stephania; species Stephania japonica. The sequence goes on from CM077561.1 coordinate 40,561,678, forward strand.
TTTTGTTTTTTGTTTTGTTTTTCCTGTGAACCATATTTCATGTTCAATTGATGTTCAATGCTGGTGTGTCATTGTTGTTCCTGGTTTTCTGAATTTTGTAACTGTCATAGTTTTAACAACCAAAAAAATTTACTCCGTTCATCTATAAATTACTTGTGTTTTTTAGTGTTTCTGTAATTGTATCTGTTCTTAAAAAGATATCTTAAGTTTTTGAATTCATGTAGATCTATATTGAAAGGACTGAGTTAAGTTGAACTGCTACCATATTTTTGCTATTTAGTGATACTTCATTTTAAATCTAATGTCTAGGATTCAATGATAGTGAAGATCAATTATTGTTCAGATGGAAGCCATTCTGTGGTATATATGCGGGACCACTACGGAAGTATTACTTGTATGAGGTTAGCATGATCTCTCACACCATAACATTGTATGTCTATTAACATGTGAATCTATGTACCTTATGATTGTGATTGTGGTTGAATCTCCGACATGATCATCATTTATTTTATATATGAGTTCCAGACTAGTATGCAATGAGGTTTCAGAATATCTGCATTTGCTATTTTTTTTTTTTTTTTTTTGTGCATTAGCATGGACTACCATAATGGTAACTGTGTCTTTTTCTAAATCTGGGAAACTTGCTTTTCCAAATTCCGTAATATGATTTTGGGTTGAATCTGAAAATTAGATACCAAATTTCATGCTATGGAATTTAGATCCCCTGTTTTTTGCTTTTTCAAAAAATTGAAATTAGGACTGTTTTTGGTTTTCTTAGCCAATTGCAGCCTAACCTTCCACTTCTTTGGTTTTTCTTTTTCGTTCCAAATAGACAAGTTTCACTTTTAATAATGCCGGTAAGGTATAAAACTCCGGTAAATATGATTGTTACAGTTACACTTTGCTAGACAATCTTTCTCATGGATTTGATGGGTGTAGTCCTTCAGATGCGTCATCGTGTTACCATTGCTAATTATAGATAGTGAACTAATGACCTGCACTGGCTATGACTCCATTTTTTTTCTTTGACAATAATTCATATGTTGTCTCTTCTAATCTGGGATTAGATGCATCATTCGTAGTGTCTTTCTCCAATAATCATTTAAATCAAGTGGTGAGGTTACAAGGGTTATGAGCCTTTGAGGATAGGAAGTTCATTGAGGCTTTTCCCAGATGGTGATTGCGTCAGAAACATGCAGTGTTTGTTTTTTACTTTTTTCTTGCATCTGTTAAAAACAACTACAGTTGCAGCATGTCTGAAGATATAGACCCTCATTACCAACATGTCTTATTATTTCAAGGGGGAGAAGGGAACATAAGATTTCTGAACTTGGTTGAGGATCAGTGCGTGCTTAATTGAGTATGGTACTAATTCAGAAATGGAGGACTGCTACAAGTGTGATCAATGATAGAAATATCCCTACCAAGTTAAAAGGAAAATTTTATAGGGCCGCAATTTAGCCATCTATGCTCTATGGAAGTGAATGTTGGGCGATAAAACAACACTTACATAAAATGAACGTAGCAGAAATGAGGATGCTTAGGTGGATGTATGGTAAAACTCGTAAAGATAGAGTAAGAAACACAAAAATTCAAAGAAAAGTAGAAGTAGCACCAATTGACACAAAGATTAGGGAAGGGCGGTTGCGTTGGTTTGGACACCTGCAAAGTCGGCCTACAAATACCCCTACTAGAAAATTTGACTCAATAGAAACTGAAGAAATTCGACGAGGTAGGGGTAGACCGAAGTTAACTTGGGATGCATTAATTAGGATAGACTTGAATGGTTTGGAATGCTCACCATCAATTGCACTAAATTGAGCACAATGGAAGAGTTTGATCCATGTAGCCAACCCCAATTAATTGGGACAGAGGCAATGTTGTTACTCCTTTTGGCTCTCTGGTAAGAAGTAAATCTAGTTTTACCATTTTTGTAAGGGAGAATTGTCTTGAAGATTGTTTAACTTCAACCATTCTGTTATTATTTTTTATTGAAATTTTGATTTGATGCACAGATTATTTTCTGCCGATAAAACACCCTTATTTCGAAATGAAGCAGGGCATGAAGATAACTTTTTAGTAACTTCGAGCCTTGATCACTGCATTCGTCTATGGTGGAAGGTAGGTTGTTACTTGCCTAGTAGACTTCTAAGATTTCTCTTAGAAAGAAGAGGAGAATCTCCTTTTGTATTATAGAATGGCCTCCCAGATCAGAATAAAGGGTACTACGCTTTTGACTGCACAAATTCTTCAATGTCTTCATCATTTGAGTTACCTGAATAATTCATAATTCATAAATTGTGTGCCTTTAATTGCAGGGTAATTGTTACCATTATTTCAGGCATAATGGCCCAGTTACCGCCATTTCAGATAAGTTACTTGGTGAGAGTAGCAGTTCCAGTGGTAACTTAATTGCTAGTGGTGAACACGACGGCACTGTTTGTTTGTGGTCTCTTAGCTCAAACATTAAACAAGGGCAGCGTGCTTTGAGAACAATGTTTCATGGGCATGAGAGAGCAATAGAATCGTTGTCTGTTTCTGGGTATGAATTACTATCTTGCTGATAGTGGTACGACTTGCATGCACTCTTGTGTGCTGATACAAGCAACAATTTTATGGACATGAAACTTTTGAATGACAGCTACATGTCATTCTATATTTTGCCTTTGTTGCTTCATTCATTCATTCATCACTGCGCCTATGAATCTACTGATTATGCTTCGAAAAAGAAAAAGTATCTGCTGATTGTGGAGCCTGGCCACTTACATCTGATTTCTGCATGATCTAAAATACATCTGCAAATATTCATATTACATTTCTTGGCAAGCTTTCTTGTGGGATTGATTGATACATAATTATGCACAGCATTCCTTGTGGTGAACATTTTCTTAGCTGATATACGGCAGAAAGAAAGTAGAAGCAAGTTTTCTCAATTTTACTTTTCCTTTGTACGAGTATCTTATTTGGTCGTTTTATCAACGTAAGGGTTTTTTATACTGTAATGGTGCTGTTACTGCTGTTACACTTTCTTTGGACTTTACTAACTTTTCATGTATGTGCGATTTCTAAAAGAGTTAAGTTCCTGACAAAACAATATAGTTGTGTACTAATTTCAAGTATGATGAAAATTTCTTATGGGCTGGGGTGGTGATCATCTAATATGTCAACTTATGTATGTAAGTTTTCTGTAGTCAGAAAGTAAGACACTTTTGGGGATGGTGATCTTTAAGTGGATATATTTTGGTGGGTTGGCTGAGTGGCATTATATGGTGATCTGTTGTTGCTTATTCTCTATTGAGAATTTTTTAATTCCAGATCACATCATGTTTCTTCCAAATAAATTTTGTAAAACGTCAATTGGAAAAAATCTGTTGATCTGCACGATTAACCAATTACTAGGAACAAGCAATGGGTGGCAAGACACTTGCTTGGGATTTGGAATTGATATGACAAATATTGACACAGTTGGTGTAATGTGATCTCTATGCCTTGTTTATCTTGTGAAATTTGGAGTGCTTTCACTTGTCTTTCAAGCAGAAGATGCAGTAGTGATTTTTGTAAAAGAGGGAGGGTGTTATGTGGGGCGAGGGCTACCAGATTTTCTGCTTTTCAAATAAGCTACTCTCGACATGCCTTTTTTCTTGTACTTCTATGACCAGATTTTGGCTTTTCAAAGTACCTAGTGTTAGGATGCAATTTTTTCTTGGACCACTACTGTCAAATATATCGTTGTTGTTTGTTGTTGTATTCAAAAGTTGCAGGATCTAGGCAGCAAGAATGCTAAAAGACTTAGCTCCTCTCGCTTTCCTATTGCTTCAATCTTAAGGCTAAATTCTAAAATAAGAAACAATTCATAATGGGGCTTATGTTTCTTTTTTTATTATTTTTTAGTGTTATTGTTATTGTTTGTTACTATAAAGGAAGTGCCTTATTGGAGGAGATGTGATTCAAGTATTACCACTATGTCTTTATTGTAGCATCTCAGTTTGGTGTTATTATTCTTTTAGACAAAAAGATTGATTAACTAGTTTCCTACATTTATCCTTTTTCCAGGTACAATACTTCTTTACTAGTGAGCCTTTCAAAAGATTGCAAGGTACTTGGAATTTTAAAATATACTTATTTTTTTCAAGTTTGAAAAAATTATTTTCGTCTTTTGGTTAGTGAGGAGTGATCTTAAATATAACCGGAAGAAAATACTTGGTAATCAATGAAGATCATCTAAAGTCTGATATTGTTAACTAACTTCATTTATCTTTTTCTTTTTTTTTTTTATAGTAAACAAGAAACTAATTTCCTGTGTATTATCTCATTGACGAATGTGGTGTTGACATATATTCCAATTTTTGCAAGTAATTGGTGGATACTATAAATTTGGCATCTACCATTTCACCCTATTGATGTTGGAGTTTGAATCACTTCCTGAAAGCATCAATAGGTTAACAGTTGGTACAATTTTTAATATTCCTTTTGACATCTCAAGGGCTGAAAATCTTACAATATAATATTTCGATATGCAACTCAACTTAACTTAATAGTTGGCCTTCTCAACTATATGAAATCATCTAAAACAAATCTTCTTCCTGCAATTTGCTCTATTTAAGTCTATAATCACATTAGCACGCACGCATATTTGTTTAGTGAAAAAATAATATGTGAGCCTTAAGCTTCAAGCATACAGACGAACAAACATTTCTCGAGCCTTAAGCTTTAAGCTTTTCTTAGGTGCCTTGCATTGATATATATGTTCTGTTAGACCTTGTTTACTTCATTTGGGATTGAAAGACTTCCTAGGAAGTTGATATTTATGTGTTTAGTTGAACTTCCTGCTTCCTCGGAAGTTGGATATTTTAAAATATTAAACTGTTGTGATTGACTATATTGCCCTAAAAAAACTTAAAGTTAGTTCATTCTTGTCCAAAAAGTGCAATTTCCCTTAGGAAGTGCCACCCACCCCAAGGAAGGGAAGTGAAGTTGGCACCCACCCCCCACTTCCTGGGAAGTGAGACATAATTCCTAGTCAAACAAGGGAAGTTGCCTCTTGTAGGGAAGTGCACTTCTCTCCAACCAAAAATGGATCTAAAAACTTGCACGCTAGTCATGGTTTTTGCATAACTTGTTAGAAGTGTGTTAAATTTATGCTGAAGCTTTAAAGATAATAAATTGGTGAAATCGTAGCAATGTTATTTTTTGTGTCAGAAAAGCTTGCATGAACCCTGGCAACATTTTTGCCTGGAAAGTTGAGAACTTTGTTCCAACTCAGCCTAGTTTTGTGAATCTGTACCTATTCTTTGGTTCACATAATTGAAGGAAAATCCTCCTTTTCAATGATTTTTTATCTTCACCTAAAGATTCTGCTCCCATGCGCGTTATACATGTGTGGCACTTGCTGCGAGCTTTTGATGTAGCAAATAATTACGTTAAGCGCATGCCTCTTATAGTTTTTGTTATGTTCATCACCCGATCATGCTTAAGGCCTCTGCCTTACTAATTCCCCAGCTCTAAACTTTTTCTCTGCCATTCTGTAGATAAAAGTTTGGGATACAGCTGCATCATCTTCAGCTTGTTCCTCACGTTGTGTAGGAAAGTTGTCTTTTGGAAAATCTCTACCTCTTGGTATAAAGTGTTTTGAATCATTGTGTTATGTGGCTGCTGGTACCTCTATCACTGCAATTGACTTGAGAACAATGCGAAAAGTTTTCTGTGCTAATGCTCGTGAATCCCTTCACTCTTATGAGGTGCTGCCAGCAAAATCTCTAGTTGGCACTGGTGGATATGGCAAGTAAGAGTTTTAAATTTTAACTACTGTTCGTGTATCTCTTTAATTAATTTGGTAGATGATTCGGAACTTTGAACTTTGTAAATGCTCCCCGTAAGCAACAAAAGAAACAATATGCATGCAACACCTTTAGAGCATTGTTACTGAGGTTAAGTTATATATTATCCCCTCTCTAGATGCAATGTTAAATTGAAAGCTTTAGGATTTTTTTTATCTTTACTTTAAAGAATTTAGAGCTCTGCGTTTATTGACACCTTGACTTCAACCACATGGATATTGCTATATCACAATATAGATTTACTGAGTATATGGATGAACTTGACTAACATATACATTTTATAATTGAATCACTGGAGTTCAGATATATAGTATTCATTTACTTTTTCCTCTAGGCATTGCTCAATGCGGTGAATGCCTTGGTGCTTACCGTTGCTTTGTGATTTTAATTTATAAATAAATGAAATCCCAAAATGAATTGATCTGTTTCTAGGATGTCTTCTTCAAAAACATGAATGATCATAACATAATGGAACTGATGCTAGATTCAAAAACTCTAATAACCCTTTTGATTCATTTGAAGGTAATATAGTAAGAATCCAAATTTAAAATGCGCTCAGATTTTTGTAGAGAATATTCTTTGTAATGACAGATTCACAAAACTAAAACTGAATTGTAAAACAAACCACAACATAGAGATGTTGAAACAATTCGGTCCAAGACATACATCTCGTCCAGATGTGAAAAATCCACTAATGAGAAAGAGTTACAGATTTATGCAAGACCCCAACCTATGATCCCTCACCGGACTCGCTACACTCCCCTTTACCATCACAATGAACTTTCACCCCAAGATCCCTTGGTAATGTCAAGTCCCTTTGACTGGTCTGGTTCTACAAGATCCCTTGGTAACGTCAAGCCCCCTTGAATGGTTCTACCAGGATCTGCGTGGTAGTGTCAAGTCCCATTGACTGGTACACCCCAAGACCCCCGTGGTAATTACAAATCAATAAAGAAGAAGAAAACAGAAGTTCAGACACAAAAGATTTGCAAGTTGCTGCAACTTCTGAACCAGACGAACAAGAAGAACACTACAGGATCGTTAATATACGTTTGCGTTCTTCCTAAAAGTTGTTGATGTGAGTTGTATAAATCCCAAAATAGCATTGACGCGATGATCTTCTCCACATGTTTAGAAGTTGCCTGAAATCTTCTCAGAGATTAAGTAGGATCTGAATTTGGAATAGAAATTTTGTTATTTAGAAATTTCTATTTTGTTACAGCTCCACATCTAAAACTTGTGTTTGATTACGCTGTGACAAATTGTGCAAATAATGACAATTAATCTTTACACTGACATTCTTTAATTAATATCATAGATTCATAATAGATGAAAACCCACACCAAGCAAGAAATGTACACTATACACACAATATTAGGAACCCGAAAGTTAAAAAGGCATTGAAAAAGATGAAAATAGAAATATCATGTCACCTAATTGAAATACCCATAGATGTATGGAAATGTATAGGAAAAATTAGGCTGACTTGGTTAGCAAAACTTTTCAACAAAATATAAAAACCAAAACGAATGCAAATGGATTGAAGAAGAAACACACTTGCACCAATCTTCAAAACAAAGGAGACATTCAAAGTTGTCAATACTATCGAGGAATTAAACTTATGTGTCATACTAAGAAACTTTTGGAGATTATAATTGATAATAGGCTAAGAAGAGAAACAACAATATTAAAGAACCGATTTGGCTTCATGCCTAGAAGGTCAACTATCATGGCGATTTTCCTTTTAGAAGATTGGTAGAAAAATATAGAAAAAAGAAAAATGATTTTCATATGATATTTGTAGATTTAGAAAAAGCATATGATAGGATTCCTAAAGATTTTTTTGGTGGGTTCTAGAAAGAAAAATATTGCTTGCTAAATACATAGACATTAGGCATAGTCAAGAGGATATACCATGCTACAAAAATACTGCATGCTAGATACATAGACACTAGACACAATAGAATTTTACATTACAATAGAACTACATCAAGGATCGGCTTTAAGCTCATATCTCTTTACTCAGTTATGGATGAACTAACTAGGCATAGTCAAGAGGATATACCATGGTGTATGTTATATACAGATGATATTACCCTAGTGGACAAAACAAGAGCTGGAGTGAATAGGAAATTAAAACTTTTGAGGAATACATCAGAATCTAAAGGCTTTAAGTTGAGTAGGACGAAGACCGAATGCATGCACAATGAGTTTAGAAATATTTGACATCGAGATGGAGGGGTAAAATTAGGGAAAGTAAAAGTTCCTAAGGTGAACCACTTGAGATATCTAGGATCAATCATACAAAGTGATAACAATATTGAGAATGATGTCACACATAGAATTCGATCTGAATGGAAGAATTGAGGAGTGCAACGGGTGTGATCTGTGGTCGGAATATCCCTACCAAGTTAAAAGAAAAAATTTTTAGGACCACAATTAGTTCAGCTATACTTTATGGAAGTGAATGTTAGGCAGTTAAAGCAACAACAATTGCATAAAATGAACGTAGCAGAAATGAGGATGCGGTGGATGTGGTAAAACTTATAAAGATAGGATGAGAAATACAAAAATTCAAAGAAAAGTGTGAGTAGCACCAATTGACATAAAGATTGAGGAAGGGCGGTTGCGGTGGTTTGGACACCTCGAAAGAAGGCCTACAAATGCCCCCACTAGAAAATTTGACTAAACAGAAATTGAAGAAATTCGATGGGGTAAGGGTAGACCAAAGTTCACTTGGGACGCATTAATTAGGAGAGATTTAAATAGTTTGGAAAGCTCACCATCAATTGCACTAAATCGAGCATAATGGAAGAGTTTGATCCATGTAGCCGACCTCAATTAATTTGGAATTGAGACTATGTTGTATTCTTTAATTGAAACCCTCCTATAAACTTTCAAAACTTTTTTTGGACAGCTAATTATTGGCAAATATGGCGTTGGAAGAACATCTCTCGCATCAATCTTGGTAAATCTTCACGCACCTTATTGAACTCTTTCATCAACCCTCATTGCCCCATGGAATTATCTTTTGGCTCCTCTCTTCTATCAACCTTTTTTCCTTCTGCCATTAGTGCCCAATAAAGTGCTCTGATACCAAACTTGATATGTACCCACTCTAATTCTGTTGCAACACTTCTCCTAGGAGAAATTAAAAGAGATCAAACTCGATTCTCTTCTAATAATTTTATTGCTAACCAAATAGTTGGATTACAAAACTTGAAGAGATGAGTTGCAGTCACAAGAACTTAAGACCTGCTAACCCAAAACTCAACAAGACCCAAAAGATCAACAACAAAAACTCACATAACCTCCCTACTGTCCTAAACCTTTTACGTATATAGACTAACTAGAACCCACACAAATTGCGTTGTTCCGTTGCTTCAATCATACTATACCTCCACTACTTCTGCTGCTCCTGCAACCACTTTCTCAACAACTTGAAAAGCTATTCCACGTGTGGTTGTGGTCCCTTCTTCTTCCACATCATCAGTTGTTGAGTTTACCATCTTATCCCCATGCTTCTTTATTTTCTGAAGTAAGTCCTCTTCAATAGGGGCCTATCATGTTTTACACCCAACTCTTGAAAGAAATGATATAAATTGTTGAGTTCAGTTAAACAAAACCTTATTTATATTGCAACAATCCCTATTATAAGTTCACTCACCTATTTCTATTTTTTTTTTAAATTTGCAATTTTTCTAAATTACCCACCCCTAATGTGTCTCCTTTACCCACGCCTCGCACTAATAATTTGTTTCCCAATCTTATCTTCTCTTTGCTACACCTACGTCGGGTTTGTCACTACCCCTGCCATCTCGCCCCTTCGTTGTGACATTGCCTCTATGATCTTCAGAGTCATCGTTGACGTTGTGAGGCCGTTACCAACCCAAGAATTGAGGTAATTTAGAAAGATAGTTTTCTTTTTTAGGATGAGTATATTTTTTTAAGAAAAAGGTGGGTAAACTTATCAATAGGGGTTATAACAACATATATAGGGTTTGGTTTAACCGAACTCTAAATTGTTTGGTGTTGGGATATTTACATTTTTAAAAAATAGCCTAAAATATTGGTTCATTACATTGGAGCGCCTATATAACGTATAAACAGTAAAGTTAAAGATACTAAGCATGGTACTCTAAAAGATGAAATTATTTTCTTGATGCACCTAGGATAAATCTCTAAGAAGTGAAGATATTATGCATGTTACGTGAATGATGAACATTATAATCTTGATTCTTGAATTGCCTAGGATAAGTTTGCGCTCACTTTCTGGTTCTCCAATTTTTCCCTTTAAGATTCATAGTTAGAGCTATTTACCGCGTGTTCATATTTTAATTTTCTGACTTGAGAAACTATACACATTCTTTTTATGGGGGTAGATGTTGAAGAGTGGGAGTGAATGAGGATGCAATTAGGCCATCTCTATGCTTTATGAAATTAAATGTTGGGCAGTTAATAAGCAACACGTACATAAAATGAGTGTAGCGGAAATAGGGATACTTAAGTGGATGTGTGGTAAATCTTGCAAAATATAGAATGAGAAATACAAGATTGAAAGAAAAGTATAAGTAGCACCAATCAAAGTAAAAATTAAGGGTAATTTTGGTGATTCGAACACATCCAAAGATGACTGCAAATGCCCCAGTTAGAAAACTCGATATGGTAGGAACTAAGAAATTTGACGCTATAAGGGTATACCGAAGATAACTTAAGATGTATTAATTAGAAGGGTTTAAAGGATTTTGAAAGTAAGCTGTCAAGTTCATTGAATCGAGTGGAGTGGAAGAGTTTGATCAGTGGCTAACCCCAAGTAATTGGGGATTTAGTATTTGTTGTTGTTATGTTGATGAGTGGTAGTTTGACATTGTTAGATAACTTTCTTTTGCTGTTGGATCTTCCTCTGCTTCTCTTGAATTCCTGACTTTCCTTGAAGTTTATGTCATCTGTTGCTGCTATTATAGAAATTTATAGATATGAATATATGATTATGTTTTCTTAGAGGAAAAGACTTTATTTTAGAAATTGAAGTTCAACATGCTTATAAGAAAAAAAAACCAAAATGCTTTTCTATGTTCTGTCTACTTCTGTTGTCACTTATTGGTAAATTTTAATACTTTTTATGAGATTACTTGGATCGAAGATTGTAGTCCTCATTTTCTGTGGCCAGAATATTGACTGACCTGGTACCCTGAGAACCAAATCTCAAATTTGGTGGTTATCTTTGGGACTGATGTGGTTTTTCTTATCCTATGATATCTTTAGGCCAACCTGCCATTTAGAGATATCCATCTTCATTCTCCAATGAATTAATTGGTTTTCTGATAAAAGTTTCTGTACATTAAATTTTAAACAAATAAATATGTTCTTGTACAGGGCAATGCTCTGGGATGTGAGAAGAAGTGGAGCTAAACCTGAGCCAGTGATTGAAATGGAAGAGCATAGCGGTCCGGTATCATCCTTGCACATGGATTCTTACAAAATAGTAACTGGATCCGTGAAGGATTCTTACTGTAATGTCTGGGATACCAACAGTGGAAAACTTGTGAATTCTCTGCGTGCTGGGATTCCTCATGTACCAGATATACTCTTCGGGTGTTCCGCCATGGCTGTGAGTGGCAGCCGGATTGTTACTACAACATGCAATGATGAAAGAGGGCTGGTGTACTTGAGGGACTTCAACAACGCTACTTGTCCCAAACCTTCTAAAGAGGACAACCAGTGCACTTCCAAATTTTGAAAACGGCAAGGCATCTCTGATGGTTTTATAACTGATTTTCTTCTCATGATTGCCACCTTCAGGGCTTAGTCTGCTAGATGGACTTGGGTGCAAATTTAATCAAAATTTTTGTAGGATGTTTGTGCAACTAATTTTGATCTGTATCGGATGTGTACATACGTCTGCATAGCAAATGTTATATATAAACTCGGAAATTTTATGCATCAAAATTAGTCAGCTGTTGATTTTGTAATTGGTGTATTGCATGGTGTTAGCAAAAGAAATGTTCAAATGCAAGAAGGGGGAAGAGTCCTACAACTGAAGTCCCGTAGGCGAAGGCGATCTCCCTAAAGCACTTGATTAGGTCAATGGCAAGTTCTTGGTATGGCCGAGTCACGCTGCAGCTCAAACGAATGTGAGAAGCATGAAGTTCTCGAGCAAAAGCGAGAGGTCAAATAAGAGCCTCAACCGAGAGGAGAGAACGAATGGCTCAGGATTCAACTAGTTCCGAGCAGGCTCTTGGAATTGCTTCTTGGATTATTGTAAAATAAGAGACGTCGCCAGGTTAAAAAAAATAAAACAGTGCTTACAGGCTTCCAGTAAAGAAAAAGGCAGAAAAGAGGAAGTTTTAGTTTTTTTTTTTTTTTTTTTTTTTTTTAGAGTACCATGTGGGAGGGTGTGAAACTTGGAAAACTAGGAAGAGCACATCATACAAGTTGGTTCTAACAAATAGAATTAACAGAAACTCAATGGCGACATTTAAAAGCGTCATAAGAGACAATAGAGTCTATTGATGAGAAAGTGAGGTCAATTTAAACAGATATTGAACAAGGGACCAGAAGTAGATGCTTACTGTGTGACAATTTAGAGCCAAAATTTTGTCTTTCACATAAGCATATTTGTTTCTTCCATGTACACTGATCTCAGATCAAAATCTCTTCTACTCAACTTCTCTAGCTGCCAAAATTTGTCAGATGGTTTCCTTGAATTGAAGGAGCGTTGCGAACTCTGATGATTATCTCCTGATTGGAACTGCAAGTAGCAATAGTTCTTTCTTTTTTTGCATCTGTCTTGAACAAATTATAAAATATTACTACCGGCTCCATTCCAATTCAGTCCCTCCGCGGGAATTGTTGTTGATACGTCCGGCGTCGTCGGGCCTAATTGAATCCGCAAATGTATGCCAACCCATAAGGTAGGGCAAGATGAACTGCAGTTACCAATAAGATAATCAAAGTGAGGAACTAATTAGACAAGTAAAATCAGTGCATCAACAAGAAATTTTTTCTGCAACATAGAATAGAATATCTTTTAGCAGGCAGTCCTTGTTTCATAGTCAGACAAGCAATTTATGCATGCCGACGCATCTGTTAACAGTATGCTTGGATCATAAAGCACAAAAATTTAATTGATGATGCAGAACGACTATTTTCTATGCTTAGTGTCAATTATTATTTACCCTAAAACCGAATTAATTGTTGCTATGATTAATTGATCAATGGTGCTGAAGACTGCCATTTGGTCCATTTCTATGATTGATTCAAGTTGTGTTTACCTTTTAACTAAAGAAAAGAAAGTAAATGAAGTAAAAGATATGTCATACATTGAAAGCAGAGACAAGGACGGTGAGCTCTGCCTTTGTGATAGGTATATAGATGCTTTCATCGACATTCATCAGCTTGTTTTGGACACCTTCAACGGAAACCACAAAACCAAGTTAGGGCAGTAAATACTGTAATTCAAACCAAGTTACACAAGCATTAGTTTTATACATAACTAGTCAGCACCCCGTGTGCGGAAGAAATCGTATGAATAGCGACTACAAAACAGTAAATTAAAAAATGATACAAGAATTCCTATAAAACAATCCTAAAAATAGCAAAAGAAAGGAAAAATGTCTTAAAAAAAACTCAGTCAAAGACCGAATTTAGGCATGTATATAATAGATTGAAAATGCGTTTTTCAATTTAATCTTTGATAGACTAAATTGGTAACAGATGAAGAAAAATAATATATAATTCAATGAAAATTAGTTTGATGAAAAAAAAAGAGCAAATGTTTTTTTACAATCTAATCTCTGATAGACTAATAGTCAAAAAACAATATCTTGTAATTTCCTGTAAAAAAAATAGAGTATAAAACTAAAAAAACAGTGAGTTCTCCACATAGACTCGTTTTGCTCACACACTAGAAAGAATAGGATATATAAAAAGCAGCCTCTACTTAAGAGTTTAGCTTCTTTATAACTCGTGCATGAAACCAAGGCATCTAGTTAAGGAAGGAAAGTTTTGTGCCACAACCTTTGTGTATTCATTGTCGTTGGAGGTAACTCGAATGAATTTGTGGAAATTTGTATGCATATGTGAAATATAGAGATCGGGAGATAAAGATATGTGGTAGGAATGCAAAAATGTTGGCGTTTTTTTCAACCATTAATTTTTTTAAAAAAATTAGAAATCAAATTGAAAACCCACACCAAGAAAGAAATGTAAACTATACACGCAATATTAGGATTCCGAAAGTTACAGAAGCATTGAAAACTAAGAAAATAAGGAAAGCATGTGGCCAATATGAAATATCCATAGAGGTTTGGAAATGCATAGGAGAAATTGGATTGATTTGGTTAACACAACTTTTCAACAAAATTTTAAAATCAATACGGATACCAATAGATTGTAGAAGAAACACGTTTGTACCTATCTTCAAAAACAAATGAGACATTCAAAGTTGTTCCAACTACTGGGTAATTAAATTTACGAGTCATACTATGAAACTAAGGGAGAGGATAATTGATAATAGGCTAAGAAGAGAAAATATCAAATAATCAATTTGGCTTCATGCCTAGGAGGTCAACTATAGAGGCGATTTTTTTTGTAAAAAGATTAATGGAATAATATAGAGAAAAGAAAAGTCAAAGCCTCTCAGGTGAGATGACAAAGACATCACTTGCCAAAAAGGCAAGACCACGGGAGGTCGTGGTTCGATTCCCACTGAAATCAATATATATATATATATATATAGATTTTAAAAAAAGAAAAAAAATCTTTATATGGCATTTGTAGATTTAGAAAAAACATATAATAGGGTTCCTAGAGATGTTCTTTAGTGGGTTCTAGAAAGAAAAGGAGTGCGTGCTAGATACATGGACACTATTAAAGATATTTACAAGGGAGTAGTAACAAGTATAACATTTGAAGGAACTACAAAAAGAATTTTCCATTACGATAGAACTATCTCAAGGATCGACTTTAAGCTCATATTTCTTTACCCTAGTTATGGATGAACTAACTAGGCATATTCAAGAGGATATACCATGATGTACGTTATTTGTAGATAATATTGTCTTAATGGGCGAAACAAGACATGGAGTAAATAGGAGATTAGAACTTTGGAGGAATAAATTAAAATTTAAATGCTTTAAGTTTAGTAGGACGAAGACCGAATACATGCACTGAGAGTTTAGAAATAATAGACATTGTAATGATAGAGTGGTAAAATTAGGGGAAATAAAAGTTTCTACGGAACCACTTTAGATATCTAAGATCAATCATACAAAATGATAACAATATTAAGAATGATATCACACATAGAACTTAAGCTGGATAGAAGAAATGGAGGAGTGCAACAAATATGATATGTGATAAAGTTACAAGAAAATTTTTATAGGACCGCAATTAGGCCAGTTTTGCTCTATGGAAGTGAATGTTGGGCGGTAAATCAACAACTACATAAAATGAACGTGGCAAAAATGATGATGCTTAGGTGGATGTGTGATAACACTCGTAAAGATAGAATAAGAAATGTAGAAATTCAAAGACAAGTAGGAGTACCATCAATTGGTACAAAGATTAAGGAAAGGTGATTGTGGTGTTTTGGACATCTGCAAAAAAGGACCTACAAATGCCCCTATTAGAAAACTTGATTCAATAGAAACTAAAGAAATTCGTCGAGGTAGAAGTAGATCAAAGTTAAATTGGGACGCATTATTTAGGAGGGATTTGAATGGTTAGTAAAACACATCATCAATTAGATTAAATCGAGCACAATGAAAGTTTGATCCATGTAGCTGACCCCAATTAATTTGAGACTGAACCTATGTTGTTGTTGTTGGACATCAAATTGAAAATTAAATAGGAGGTTACAAAAAAAAATTACGTTATGTATAGGAAGTTTTTCTTAATCCAAAAAAATTATATAGGGGTTACAAAAATTAAATGAGAACGTTTTAAATTTAATATGGTTAAAGTTTATACCGTTTTAAATTGAGATGTTATGTATATGAAGTATTTTTTAATAGGAGAAACTAAATAGGAAGTTGCAAAATTTAGATAAGACGAATTTAAGGTAAACTGAGACATTATGGATAGAAAGAAATTAAGGTAAATTGAGACGTTATGTAAAGGAAGTATTTTTTTAATAAGATAAATTAAATAGGAGGTTACAAAATTTTAAATGAGACGAATTTTAGATTTAAGGTTGATGACGTGGCGGAATACTATTAGGAGAACGTGTCACGTGTGTATATATATATATTAGAGTTGATGATGCAGTGGAAGATTTGATGACGTGATGAAAAGGGAACTTGAGAAGGTGTCGCATGGCAACCGAAGATGTTGGCTATATATATATATATATAAGCCAACATCTTGGGTTGCCATGTGGCACCTTCTAAAGATCCCTTTTCGTTGTGTCATCGACTCTAACTCTAATTTATATCTATATATATAATAAGCCAAAATCTTAGGTTGCCTCGTGACACCTTCTCAAGCTATGTTTTCACCACGTCATCAACTTAACTCCAATCTATCTATTACATATATAATAAGCCAACATTTTGGGTTGTCATGTGACACCTACTTGAGCTCCATTTTCGCATGTAACCAAATTTTACACCATGTTATCAATTCCAACTCTAATCTATATATCTATATATTTTTTATATCTTAATATATATAAGCCAACATTTTGAGTCTCCATGTGACACCTTCTCAAGCTCCCTTTTCACCACGTCATCAAATCTTTCGTCAGTTCATCAACTCTAAGTCTAATCTATAGCTATATCTATATCTATATATAATAAGTCAACATCTTGGATTTTCAAGTGGCACCTACTCAAGCTCCCTTTTTGCCATGTCATGAAATTTGACGCCACGTCATCAACTCCAACTCTAAGAGCACCCGCAAAGGGGTGTAGTGCGATGGGGGCGTGAATCGTATGCTTGCGCAATTGCAAAAATTTCTGCGATTGCGCAAGCAATGGTAAGCCCACGAGCATTAAAGCGTCAATGCATGTGGGCCTGCCAACCTTTTTTTAAAAAAAAAAATGGTTTTAATTATTTTTAAACCATTTTTTGGTTAGTCAACTTTCTTGTTTTTTTTGTGTATTAAAAGAATGATGCGATGTGATTGTGGATCCTATAAAGTGTGTAGTGAAGAGTTTAAATGATTGTGGGTGTAAAGTGTAGTAGAGAGAGGAGTGTAATCAAATGATGATGTGGCACTCCATTACACCCAAAACATACCAAATCATTGTGGATGCTCCATTCAAACTTTAAACTTTAAATTGTCTTATTTTTTATATATAAAAAAAAAATGGTCTTATTTAAATTTTGCAACCTCCTATTTAATTTTTTCCATTAAAAAAATACTTTTTATACATAAAGTCTCAATTTAAAACGGTCTAAACTTTAATCACGCGAAATTTAAAACTATCTCATTTATTTTTTTGTAATCTCCCATTTAATTTTCATTTTTATTTTTTATTTAAAAAATTAATGATTGAAAAAACTTCCACAAATTCGTTTGAGTTACCTCCAACGCATTGTATTAATGGAACACATGAGGGTAGCGGCACTGAGCTTTCCTTTCTTAACTAGAGGCCTTAGTTTCGTGCACTGATTATAAAAAAACTAAACTTTTAAGTAGACTTTCTTGCTTTTTATATATTCTACTCTTCCTCAAGTCTGTGGAGAAATGAGTCGATGTGGAGAACTCGCGGTTTTTTGAGTTTTATACTCATTTTTTTTTACAGAAAGTTACATGCTATTGTTCTTGACTATTAGTCTATCAGAGATTAGATTGTAAGTTTTTTTTTTACACTTTCTTTTCTTCATCAACTAATTTTCACTAAATTATATGTTATTTTTCTTCGTTCGTCACAAAAATTAAGTCTATCAGAGATAAGATTGAAAAACGTATTTTTAATCTATTACACATGCCTAAACTTGATCTTCGACTAAGTTTTTTTAAGGCTATTTTCCTAGCTACTTTTTAGGGTTTTTTTGTAGGAATTCTTTTATCTTTTTTTTTTTACTATTTTTTAGTCATTATTTATACAATTTCTTTCGCGCGGGGTGTCGATTATATTTATATATATATATATATATATATTACAAACTAATAAACCATATGATCACATAATTATCTTGGTACCATATACCCCTTATTCCTCACATGAAAAAATAAAATGAATTAAGACATGCAGTGTTATTGAAAATCAGAATGAAGAGGAAAAGAAATTACTCAAATTGAAAAAATGTCCAGAGCCATCGGGAAGGGGTTCTACCCTTAAAACTTTTCTCACCTTGCCTTCTTCACTGCAAAATGTGAGAGAATTGTTATATAAAAATATGAAAATAGAATAAAGAAGAGAAAAGAAAATCCATATTCAGAATCCTAATAAGAATTCACATAATGACAAAAAACAGTATTATAAGTTTAAAGTTATAACCATCAGCATGGGCTAGCAGACACTAACAAAAGCCCTATATTATAAGTTTTTTTTTTTTTTTTGAGAAAACCCTATATTATAAGTTAACACCCAAATATATAAGAGGCATACATGAAACTATTCGACAAGTATTACTAGGTTTATGCTAATTATGATGCGGATCAAATTGTTAAAACAACTAGAAAAGAAAATCTCATAAAGCCTCAAGGAAATAAAGTTACATTGCAGTAATTATAGGAGTAAAATAAGATAATGGCTGCAAAAACCAAAAAACAAAGTGACTCGATCATTATGATAGAACACCGATATTGATTGATTGATTTGAGAAGGAAAACAATGAATACAAGAACAAGAACACAAGAGTAACCCCAGATAAAGGATTCTTAAATCCCTCTTAGCCCAAAAACTCAAAGAGTCAAAGAGTCCACTAATTACATCCCTATCTATAATATTGGTTCCTTCTAGCTAATTCTATTTTACTCTACATTAGATCTCATCATTAATTCTCCCTTTAAAAATCCACTTTGTCCCCAAGCTGGTATTAGAGAATTGAACAACAAAGTAGATAGTGATGCCCGGATCATGAACCCAATAGATGAGAGATATGTGAGTGGAAGTGACCATGCAAGAATCTAAATCCATCTCCCCATCTAGTGTGTGAGCAAAATGATAGAGCCAAAAGCCAATAATAAGCTCAAGGAAGCAAACTTGCAAGGAAGAGCCAAGTGTATTAGGCAACCACTCTGTGCTACCAAAAGTTACCTCAAAATGCATTGTGGTCGAGGTATCATGGTGAGCGAAGTTCATCCCGAAGTTGACCCATGAAATACAAGCAGGGACTAGTGTGGAGAAAGCCACAAGGCAGCAAAAAATGCACCCATCATCATCGTTGCACCATAAGGAAGAATAGATGCATCGCAACAAGAAGAAATAAGTTGCACAACAATCAAAGGCATAAAATCATACCCAAAATGCACCAGCACCCGTTCAACCTTTGACGCCCACTATAGAGCAATGGTGGGTGTAGTCGCCAATTGAAATGTGTGATTGATTGCGATACGACCAATGAAACTCTGAACGATGCAGTAAAACTTGTAGGCAAGGTGTAACTTGAAAGGGGTTTAAAGATCAAATACACGTAAGGTAAGATCAATCTCGTGTTGTGTACATTGTAGATCATCAAAGCGAAGAATGGTAATTATGTATGATATGTTGTGCCTAGTCCCCACGTGACGAAGCGAACCCATCATCTCCAATCAAACTGCAACTAAGACACGAGAAGCTGAACAAGATTTAAGAATATCTCAACGACAGAGGTTTGCATAATCGAAAATGAAGAATTCCAACGGAGGTGACGGTGACGGTGACGATGGCTAGGGTGGAAAGCCTAACAACCGCGCAATAGGTGCTTTGTTGTGATACATGCGATCCAACCTCCTTCAACGACATAGACTCGCCCAACTTGAACAGATGCAAAGTTGGAGCGAACGTAATCATCAACGCCACCACTTTAGATGACAATGATGCAGTTGGGTTATGAACTTTCATTGATGGATTGAAGGGGATCTGTAGTAAGGAAACCCAGGCTGCTGCAGGTAGATCTGGCAATCTTGGTGGCAGATCCGGTGGTAGTGGAGGGGTTGGATCTGGCTCGACGACACTCAAATTGTTCACCAACAACGTCGAACCTGGCAGACCTAGGAGTTAACTCCACCAGACCCCTCAATCTTTTGAACACCTGACACCTTCAACGAGTTAGCGCGAGGTTGAAGAAAGGCACCTCGATCTGTAGGGCCTACCCTCGTATATCATATTGTAATTCAGATATGAGAACAAATGACTCTTTCTTCATCAGATCTGGTTCACCAGCAACCGAAAACAATTTGATCACCACTAGATCTGTACAACCAACTATTTGAATTAACTCATAATTCACTAGATCAGATAGATCTGGCAATTTTGTGTCGCTAATTGATCTGATATGTTGTTCTACCATGACTGCCGAAGCGATCCTTCGATGTTGAAGGAAGATTTCATCGAACCTTTACACCAAGCCTTTGACCACATTCTTCACTTCATCTCAATGGTTGAACTTCACCTTCTATTCAATTTGATCCATTCAAGCTTCCATCTTATCCAATTCATCTTTGAAGTATGCTCTAATACCACATATCATCAATTCGATCCATTTGAGCTTCCATTTAATCCAATCGAGCTTCCATCTTTGAAGTATGCTCTGATACCACTGATAGAATACCAAAGATTGCAAGGCGCCAAGGTGATTCCGAGGCAATTTCCTTGACCTAGGCAAGGCGGTGTCTAGACAGCACCTAAGCATCGCCTAGGCTGCCAAAAAAATATTTATTTAGAGACCCTTGAATTACTATTTATTTATTTATAGCTCCTTAATTAACAATAATTTTTTATTAGTCACTATAATTTGCATTCAATACATAAAGGATACTAATAAGCCTTTAGGTCATTATGTAACATTAAATATGTTAAACTTTTGTTGTTTGGTAGGTATCATAGCACCAAACTCAATTGTAATTTGCCCCATTAAATTTTTAAAATTATTTAGAAGGACCCCGCCTGGCTAAGCAACTGCCTAGGCGGTTTTTACCTCAACGCCTAGGCTGCCTAGGCGTCATCTTGTAATCATTGTAGAATACCGATATTGATCGATTGATTTGAGAAAGATAACAATGAATACTAGAACAAGAACACAAGAGTAACCCTAGAGAAAGGATTCTCAAATCCCTCTTAGCCTAAAACTCAAAGAGTTCACCAATTACAATCAAGATAACAATATGTCTAAACCAACTAACACACCCCTATTTATAATATTGGCTCCTTCTAGCTAAATTTATTTTACTCTATGTGGGATCTTATCACATTCTCACCAGCAATATCATCTTGAAAGATGTGATAAGGTAGGAAATAATAGAAAAAATAGTAAAGTAGATAATTGCTAACTACTTTGGTAGGAGAAATATACAACCATGGCAAAATACAGTAAAGATACGAACATGATTTTGGAGGCATACATAATTGGAAAATCTAAGAGAAGTACTAGTAAGTTGTCAAGAAATACCTTTTCCCCTTAAATGGGTCATGGAAGAATTCACATGAATCCCTTGCACCAAGCCCAATCAAAGTTCCAATTTCAGTAACTGAAAGGGAGAATACCTGCAAGTAACAAGACGAATCTCAATAAAAGAATCTGTTTTGTTACTACCCCCAAAAAAAATAAAAGAATCTGAATTGTAATTGTTGTTCTCAAATATATATTCATCCATGCATGCACCAAGAGAGATGATGGAGGTAGAGGTGGCACAAGTGGATGATGACCAACTTCAATCTTCACAATGTGGAGCGAGTCGTTGATAACATTGTGGAAGAATCTAGTTTGGCATCAATTTGTGCTCAAAGGCTTCCAACTTTGCCATTAGAAGTGCGAGAGCATACTCAACGTTGAAGGATTGTTCGTGAGGCATGATAAGATAGTGAAAGCACCAAATTGATATGAAGATGTATCAAGGGATAGATAGTCTCATTCGAGTTGCAACCCAATTTCTAGAAGAAGATGAGAGGTTTGACTCATTTTTTTCTTGATTTTCTTCATTCAACTAGAGCTTTTATACACGGAACCCTAGCTTTTCTATAAGCCAAGCAAATAAAAACACTTGTTTACTAACATTGGTTGAAAAGCTAATAGGTTGCACTTTCCTAACTCTAAGAACATACTAGAATACTTAAAGAGTTACTAACATCTCTAAACCATATGATTAATATCCTTATCCACTTTGATACCTATCACTCATCCAAGGTGCCCCCTCACTATATATTCCACCATTTCAAGCTGTAATAGGTCAGTGCAAACAAAATTAGAATTAAACTTGGAAAGCTCTTATTAGATGTTGATAGAAGATGATACCTAATTGCCTAGCATTCTTTCACAGTTTCGCTAATAGCCTTAAACACCAATTTACTCTTCCGGGGCCATAAAACCATCCTAACCAATCAACAATCATAGTAAGCCACCATATTCCGCAACCAAAAAGGTGAAAACAATCCTTCTATTCTTCGAAAGAAGTAAGACGAATGCCGCATTCAATCATTTTTGTGAAATAAGCGGCATCAAGCAGTCATTTCATAGTCACAAGCCAGTAAGCCACTATGTTTAGCAATAGAAGACAATGTATGTTTGAAAGAAATAGCATTTGCAGCTAAGTCACCATTAAAAAATACCTGCTTTCTGCTCCAATCATACTGCCTAGTCCCAACTCCAGGAGCAAACTGGAGAAGCACATACCCATCCCTAGACACCTTGAATGCCCCAGAATCCAATGGCGCGAACTCCGGCGCCTTCGGCTCCACCGTCAACGCCGCCTTCCCCTTATACACAGAATGGCCCACAAACACCTTCGGAGGAAACCCTAAAATCAACCAACCAACCAATTAATCAATCAAGAACCCAAAAATTCAAAGATTGAAACTGAATTAGGTCTTCACCTCCAACTGATTGTTGCTGCCCAAAATAGTTCTCCCCAGAGCCCCTAGAATTAGAAAACCCCTGCCGCTGCTGCTCTTGCTGCTCGAAGTACTCCGACCTTCTGCATTTCAACCCACCAAACCTCTTCTTCGCGACCCAACAACTAGGGTTTCGTGCTTGGGCGAGCTTCGACGGCCATTTCGCGACCTCGAAAGGCACAACACAGGACGACGATAACAACACTTTAATCGACTCCATTCCCACTTCTCCACTCTTCAGTGCCCACTCCCATCGGTTTGGCTTTTAAAGGCGACATCTTTGCCTTACACGTGTGACGCGTCGATCGAGGATGGTCTCGCGCGCGCGTGCATGCGTGCGTGCGCGCGTGCGAAGAAGAAGAAGAAGCAGCTCTAACTAGGGCTCTGTATTCAAATTTGGGCTTGAAAGTTGAAACCACAAATCATCAAAATGGGTTCTTTTTGCGTGTGCTCTTCGTCACTGCGATTCGCTGTGATTCTTCAAAGGAAGAGAAGCTTTTGGTGTTGTTTTAATCGATCAAATAGAAGTCTCAAGTTCAGTTCTCGCGCGATTTCGTCTTCAATTAGCGAAGACTCAAAGCCAACACAGCGTGATTTTGATCCTTCAGAGGAGCTTCTTCTAGGGCTGGATTCGAGTCTCCAGCGAAGGTGCGTTGTTCGTGATTTGGAGTAAGTTTTGTTTGATTTTCATTTTTTTGTTCAATTATGGTTTTGTTTGAATTCAGGATTGGTGTTGTTGGTTCTGGGAATGCAAAGCAGAGGTCATGGTTTGGTCCAAATGGGCAGTATATTAGGGAGCTTCCGTGCCCTATTTGTAGGGGGAGAGGTTACACGCCTTGTACTGGGTGTGACATTGAGAGGTCTAGGTTGGATTGTTCACTGTGCAATGGAAAGGTATATATATATATATACATGTACGCATACACATTTGATTTGTATTTTCGCCAAAAAATGGCGGTACATCATTCCATGATTATGAGTGATTGTTTCTTTGATTTGATAATGTCAGGGAATTATGACTTGCACGAAGTGTTCCGGAGAATGTGTGATATGGGAAGAATCGATTGATGAACGGCCGTGGGAGAGAGCCCGCTCTATGTAAATTCACTTTCTAAAATTGCTTGTTATTTTGTAGTGATGATACTTTCGAAGTGTTGCAAAGCACATCTTTTATATGGTTATAAATCCTTGTGTAATGCAAGGTTTAAACCTTCTTAGGTTTAAATCCTTATTGTCACACTGCTTCAATATTACAATCGCACTCACAGCCAAATTCATGGAAATTACTTTGAACTAATAAATTAGCGAGTCAATGTGTTTTTTTTTTTTTTAATTCGAGCCATTAAAGAGTCAATGAACTTTTATTAGGACAATTTATTCTACTTTTGGTCTTGTATCGAGCCATTGATGATTAATGAAATTTCTATTTTACATCAAAAAAATAAAAAAACGAAATGCAGCCCGAACAAAAAATGGACTTTTTTATTTTTATTTCTCTTTTGAAGATAAGGGTTTTAATGTGTCTTACTGTTGTTCTCTTGGTTTTTTCCCCTGCAAAGAATAATATTTTTTTGAGGAACCCTGCAAAGAATAATTAGTTGTTAACCAATTTTAATCAGTGTTATTGAGGTATGCACCTTAGTGTCCCTCAGGCGCGCCTTGAGACAAGGTGCCCTCTATGCGCCTTAAATGAGCCTAGGCACGCCTCTCTGCGCCTTGACGCTACTATAAGGCACATTAAGGCGTGTCTCTCCTTTAAAAATTTAAAATTGTTTTTATGTTTTTCAATTGCTAATACATTTCATCCAAGTGTTGTGTTTAGTTGTTCAGTTCTAGATTGTAATCTTTATTATGTTAAACAATGTCACTTATAATACATGCATAATTTTCATACATACACACATGCATGTTACATCCATATATGTTAGTATATGTATGCATATATATATATATAGAAATCTGTATATATTGAGCTTCACTCAAGCATGCGTCTTGTGCCTTAGACCTTCGGCCTTTTAGGCAGGCTACCATCACCTTAAGTGCGCCTTTTGCCTTTGATAACACTGATTTGAATATCTTTAAGGAGTGAATACTAAGGTGACCCACTACGGACACTCCTACAAACACGCACCTAGATTTATTTTATTTTATTTTATTTTTTTAACAATTTGTGGTCGTAGTGAGTGTCCATAGTGGGTAACTTTAACATTGTCCTTAACCACAAATTTGTAAAAATAAAATCAAAAAAATAAAAAAATCAAGTTGCGTGCTCGTAGTGAGTGTTCATAGTGGGTCGCCTTAGCATTTTCCTATCTTTAATGCGCACCATTTTGTTGCATATTAGGTTCCCATTCGTTTATATATTTTTTTTATCTGGTATATCTTTAAATAGACTCATCAGGAACTTGACAGATGTTTATTAGCACATCGATATGTTTCACAATTTAGCTTTCATATTGATCGTGGACACTTCTAACATTTTAGCACTCCGGTTGAACTCTGCCAAAAATAGGCACCACGCTCGTGTTGTTACTGGTCTAGAGCCCTGGAAATGGAGAAGAGTCATTTCCAAATAATAGCCGGCTTATAGAATAGTGCCAAATTCAAATCATGAGCAAATATTTTAGAGCCAACTGTTTTGACCTACGAGAAAAATCCAGCCTCCCTTTTTTGGAAAAGAAGTGAAATATTTTACTTCTCTAGGTTCTTTGAAGAGCTTTGGTCTTTGCAAAATTCATATTATACCAATATGGCCTTTATTGCTGTAGCGTTTTCTTCTTATTGAAGTTTTAGTTAGTTACTTAGTGGTTGCTTTTTCTGCAGATCACCACTCAAAGTAAAGGAAGATGATGAAGTGGACAATCTTGAGATAAAATTGGGTAAGAGGAGAAAATCGAAGCGGATCTACAAATCACCACCTCCTGAAGTTGGCTTAAAGATCAGTAGATCCCTAAGAGTTAGTTGCTTGCCTGAACCTTCTTTGCATTTGGCCATTGAAACAATTCCCATTCTATTTTCAATTGTCATGTTCTTTGTTTATTCGTGCTTATGATTGCTTGATCACATGCCGTGAATCACGTATGATGTATTCCATGCACTTATACTCAGTGTTTAGTTCTTCTTCTTCTTTTAAGAGGAAGCGACAAGTGGGATGTTTAGCGCATAGAGTAGTTTCTATTTACCATGAACTCAAGGTGGGATCTATCTAAGGCAAAATCTGATGGGGTTCTGTCCACCATCAGTAGCGGATGCCCTCCAAATAATGAATACCAGTAATGATAGACCACCACTACCACCAGGTGCATTTAGGCTGTTAGGGCTGCAGTTCGATCTCACAATGGAGGCTTCTTTTCAACCTCTTACTAACTTTGCATTAGTGAACTTGGCATCGAAATTTAAATTTCTCTGGGATTGAGTTAATACTTGCCTATTTTTTGCTTATGCCTTGTATGGGCTTTTTCAGATAGACTCTGGAGCTTTTTCTTTTTGGTAGTTGGAGCATCTGTTTGTAAGCTATAGGATATCATTTTGGTACATCTGTTTGTAAGCTATTGGAATTGCATGGCTAGATTGTTCGAGTTCAATCATGAGTTTAACTTTCTTCATTTAGTTGAACACTTGCAGAGTCTCAATGCAAAAACTGGATTATTTAGCAAGCACATGAAAATTCTCCATCGTGATCCTGAGCTCCATGCACAAAGAGTGGCTGCAATTAAGGTCAGTTGTATAAAGAATTATAATTCATGTGCATCGCTTTTATCATTATTCATATATCTTGCCCTTTATTTTATTTTTTTCAAAAGCAGCCTTTTAATTTTTATTTTATTTTATGTCTGTCTGAAAAGAGTTACTGAATAGTTTGAATGATTCAAGACTCATGGCAAAGGATGAATATGTAGAATCAGGTTTTCTTTAACTCATTAGCAACTGTTGTTTTCTTATTGGTGATTTAGTATCTTTGCAGAAAACCAAAGGGACTGTTGCTGCAAGGAAGCAGGCTTCTGAAACAATGAAAGCTTTTTTTAGTGATCCAGAGAACCGCCGCAAGAGAAGCATTGCCATGAAAGGTTTGTGAGTATGTTTATTGAAATCTTATTATCCTACTGTTGTTAACGAGGACTAAAAATTAATTATTGCTCACCACATCGACCATCTACCTATCCATATTCAATTTCTTTCTTATTCTGAGTCTCTTTGGCATTTTTTTTTTCTTTTTGTTGTTTCCACTTTGAATGTTGCCAAAATTAAACGTAAACAACTCAGCATCAATCACTATCTCTTTTTTGTGGTTAATTACATACATGATCACCCAACTGCACATGTTGTAACACTTTGGTCACTGAGCTCAATTTTGTATCAAGAAAGTCATCAAACTTTATAAAACATTTCATTAAAGTCACTTTGATATGACGTGATGTTTATGTGGCATTAGAAATTTTGAGATTGATCTTAGCTCGCCTTGAGATTTATGTTTCTTAATCAAGATGTTTAATCCAACTACTCTTATCAAGTGTGTCAATAAACTTGTCACTGATATCAGACATCACAATTAGCATCAAATAAATTGAATAACATCTCCATCTTGGACCTCCCACCAGCACCGTCAACACTACCACCACCACCACCACCGCTCTGTTGATATCCACCACCGCCTCCACCGCCCATTCCTCTTCTATCGCTACCTCTTCCTCCTCTCTTACCTCTTCCACCACCATTGAATCCATATCCACTACCAACATCATCCACCGCCACTGCCTCCAAACCCATACCCACCACTAACTCCACGACGGTCCTATGCCTGCTGCCACGTGCCACCGCTGCCGCCTCCATCGAAACCCCCATCCCTCCGACTGCCTTAGACGACGAAGCCTTCAGAGCTGGTGATATCAATGACTCTGGTCCTCCCATCATTGATCGAGCTTCTTGTCGACGTCAGTGATGAATCCGAAACCTTGTTCCTATTTTTCCTAACTCATGATTTTGTGTGTTAATTGTAATGTGTGAGTCTATATGACAATATTTTTATTTTTTTTTTTAGTGGGAATCAAACCACGATCTCCCGAGATCTTACCTTTTTCGCAAGTGATATCTTTACCATTTCATCTGAGAGGCTTTGACAACTATATAACAAGTTTATTGACACACTTAATAAGAATAGTTGGATTAAGCATCTTGATTAAGAAACACGAATCTCGAGGCAAGTTAAGATCAATCTCAAAGTTTCTAATGCCACATAAGCGCCACGTCATATCAAAGTGGCGTTAGTGAAATGTTTTAAAAAGTTTGATGACTTTTTTGATACAAAATTGAGTTTAGTAACCAAAGTGTTACAACATATATATTTTTTTTATTTTTTTTTTGGATGAATGTGGGTATCCGCAATTTTTTTTCACAACTCATCCCACAGGGACAACATGTATAGTTGGATGACTATGTATGTAATTAACCCCTCTTTTCTGCTTCAGGAGTGAACTTCTTCTGCAGTAATTGTGGAAAGCATGGACATAGAAGGCACTATTGTCCGGAACTCATTGCAAGTAACTCTATTGATAGGCGTTTCAGATGTCGTCTTTGTGGGCATAGGGGGCATAACAAAAGAACTTGTTACAAGTCGAATTTTTCTGAATCTAAGAGAGAGAATGCTGTTCAGCATCAATGTAGGGTATCCCGTCAGATTAGCCATGATACTAGAACTTGTCCTCAACACAGTAAGGGTAAACTCAGCGACAACTCGACTAAAGAGGTTGTGACTTCTGAATACAGAGCTTACTCCTGCAGCTTATGTAAAAATAAGGGACACAATATTAGGACATGTCCAAGTAGAACTAAATGATAGGGCTGCATGTTGCTCACCCTCCATTCCATTTTTTATTTTTTTTTATTTTTTTACTTAGCGAAAGTCGAACTTACGACTTTTCCAAATTTTCTTTTGGCAAGTGATGTCTCTACCATCTCATGATTCTCGCCAAAGATGCGTAGGCACCCCCCATTCCACAATTAGATAAAAAGAACTTATGCTTTTTTGGGACTTTGTACCCAGATGTAAAGTACAAGAAATTTATGCTTGTAGTTTTTTTTCTTTTTTCTTTTTTTGATATGTACTTGTATACAGAGTAAATACACGTTATTGTGTAACAAAAAAAAATACAAATTATTTGGTTGTATGTACATTACATGTATTGTAGCAGGTGTGATTATAGACCTGATCATGGGCTTAGTTGCCCGCTCAGCTCGCCCAAGCTTGTGAACAAATAATCGGGCTAGGGTATATATTTTCATTAAAAGCTCGACTCGAGCCTAAGCCCAAGTCCACTTAGGCTCGATTTAAAGTGGGATGGGCTTAAGCCACCTTAAAAAGCTTATGTTCGACTCGAATACAAGTTAGTAACTAATACTATTAAAGGTAGCGCCTAAACGGACTCCAGTTTTTGCTAAAAATAGTTCACTTTTTTAAAAAAAATATATGAAATGATCCAACTACCCTCTATATTAAAGGATTTTTACTTTCCCCATACCCCTCTCATCTCATCCATCCATATTTACTACAAGATTCAGCTCAAACAGAGACGAAAAAATTCATTTCTAATTAGATGGGATTCAGTTGTTAATCCGATCAGCAAACGAATTACAGACAGAAGAAATCAATAGTCTAAAATGTCGTCGCAGGACCGAATTTTAGGTCCGTTGTTAATTTAGAAATTGAAATTTTCATCCCTATCCGTCGTTGATTGGCCATTGGAATATTCCAAAATTATGTATTCAGTCCCTAAATCGATCTCTAATTAGGGACCATTTAGGGATCGAAAGCATAGGTTGGAACGTCTTAGCTTTGCATTTTGTCCCTAAATCAGTCTCTGAACTAGGATGGCTTAGGAACCAAATGCATAGATCTCATCTCTTTTAATATGCATTATGACCCTGGTTCGATCCCTGATTAGCAACCGAATCAGGGACGACATTATACACCAAAAAAAAAAACGATTTATATGTATTTTCAATTGCTGGGAACACATAATACAACAAAAGTTTTACAAATAACCTGCTAAAGAAACCAAAATATTTGGGTTCCAAAGTTTCCCAAATAGCTCCAAAAATACATCATAGATGTATACCAAAATATCAAAGGGAATGTATATCAAGTGTATCATATCAAATGTCACTGTGTCGAAAAGTGCATCAATCCACTCCTGCTACAAGGGGCCCAAGTTCATTTGCACTTCTTCTCTCGGCTCGTACATCCTTGGGTGATAAACATCGTCAACATCCAAAGCTGGAGTAGGCACCGCCGTCACTAGAGTAGGAATCTCCTAGTGAAAAATCAACAAACATCTTCATACCATTAAATATGAAAAATCAATCATGTTTCACAAAAAAAAACCATAAAAAATAATAATCAGACGAAAAGGTATTCATAGAACAAACATGAAACAACACAAATACTTACATTGTCATCAAATCTTAATTTACATATCTCCTAAATAACTTCTATGCCTAACTTTCATTAACGTTATGAAAATACTTATTCTCTTTAATATTTTACTCTTCAAAAAAAATTTTGGTAGATTTGTACTCTCCATTTACTAATTAAATTAATGTGCATGTGACATTTTTTTTCTAAAGAATGGCATTTTTTAAAAGACTAGTTTTTGATACGCTACACACGTCCATGTCCGCTCACTACGCTCACGGGAAATCAATTCTAAGATAAAGTGTTAGACAAAGCTATGCTGCGAGGATTATGAGCCCATGGCCAAGAGCCGTCTTAAGATTCTTGGCAACAAGAAAGTAAATGCCCAGCTTCCACAAGTAATCAAATATACATAAAGAATTGCATCATAATTAGTTAAAAAGCAAGATCAATATAAAATATCAAAACAAATGCTAACATGCTTCACATTTGAAAAAATTTTAGAAAGAAAAGAATGATATATTGTCAACTCTAAAATGATAAGGGCAAAGACATACACTTTGCTATCCCTCGTGCTTTGCCAATTTCCTCATTCTTTCAATTTTTACCTGCAAGTTTAAGTAACAAAATATATTAAAGTTTGGTTACATTAACTGCTCAAGTCCATAATCTTTTTCATTTTCCACCATAAAGAAAATCTAATATATTAAAAGTAGCATTGGAAAGGGCACAAGGATGAAGTGCACTGTGCACTTTCTTGGAGCTTCCCTTATTTGTCTCAACAATATAATTACATACAAGTTGCAGACAAATGATGAAGAAAATAGGTAATGTAAAGTTTTAGGTGGCACAACGCACAACTACATTTCTACAATTAAAATTTCAAATTTGGCAACAATGTGGTCAGAGATTATCTTACTAAATACATTAAGAAGCAAAATTAAAATTTTGAACCCCCTTAGCACTATGCTAAATAAATTATCTATTAATCTAGTTCTTGAAATGCACCTAGCATAGTTTTGATTGATAAGAAGAAAGGTTGCATACAGTAAAACAATTATATTCTATCCAAGCTAGCTATGACACGCTACAATGACAATGATGTACTAAGTTCATAACAAACAGAGATAAAGAAGAACAGACACAAAGGCTACACATGTAATCTAAAGAAATCTAATGGACTATAAATAGTCTCACAAGTAAGGACGTCCACAATTTAGTCATTAAAACCTTGATTATAAGTGGTAGGAATTGTGTGTGAAAAAAAGTGGTAGGAATAATTTATAAAAGCATCGAGCCAATCATCTGTATTGCACTCCAAAGATCAACAACCTTCACATTCACATTTAATTCTTTGCAAAGCTCTATAAAAGCATTTGAATATCTATGCAAGGCATGCCTCATGTCCTAACAAACTCACTTACCATAAGAAAATGGAGTAAAATTGCATACCTAAGAATTAAAAAATCACCTTGTTAATCTTTCTTTTATTTATTTCTTATTAAAGGATGACAACAGAGAAAAATAATACGTGTTTTCTATTGAAAATCAAGGACATGACTGTTCAATTGGCCAGATATGTAGTTCATTATATTGTAATGAAGTGAACTATAAATTAGCAAATTATTCCATAAGAGTGAAAGTATGTAACAATATTAATGTATACTTATTAGGAAGCAAGTTAGATACTCCATGGGAACATATACACACATACAAAAGGAAGAAAAATACCTTAAGCTTGAGATGAAGAATAATCTTCTTCAAGTTCTTTTTCACATATTCTGAAAGTGGTACTTGAGGGCCTCGGTTAAATGGGTTAAGTCTCATTGAAGAAACTGTCGCCAATAAAGGTTGTGTAGCTACATACTTGAAAAAGACAAAGAATGTTGGTTTTAAAGAACTGAGTGGCAAGTATTAATTGATTTATAAAAATAAGCTTCTGTTAAAAAAAATGAGAAAAGAACTTCTCCAAGTTGAGCGTTTAGGGAACTAATTTAATTTACATAACCAATAATTGATTCATAAATATAAGCTTCCTTAAAAAAAATGCGAAGAGAACTTCTCCAAGTAGAGTGTTTTAGGCAACTAAAACAAAAAAAATAAAAATAAAAAATAAAAATAAAAATATAAAAAAATTCCACATAATAATTGCAAGAGAGAGCGAGAGAAAGACTAACAAATTGAGATAAGAACCTAGAAGGGGCAAAGACGTTCCACTGAGATAATTTTTTTCCTAAAACAAAAAAAAAAAATTCCACTTCCACCTTCCACTTACCCCTGCCTGTCTTCACAGAGATGTTTCTCACTCGCATCTGAAACCCTAACATGTAGAGAGGGGGACGAACCGATCAATAAGATTGGATTCAGTTGATTCAGGTTATCCAATTGCCAATTCAAAAAGAAAAAAAAAAATAGTGAAGCAAGGCATGAAGTAGAAAATAGAGACATGTAAACATAGTAGTTACAAGAGATTCACGATTTTCAGGAAGATGAAAAGATAACGATAGAGAAAAAATCTACCCAGATTGTGAATCGACATTCAACCTTCGACGCAACACTTCAATTTCCACATGATTTTCGCGTGAGCGACGTTGACGTTGAAACACGAGTTTGAGTCCCCTTTTATAAGGGTAATATAGAAACACTCGAATGGGATCAATGTATTGATCAACCTTCACATAACCCTTAATAAATGCAATCCAAGAAGTGGTATCTCTCACAGAACACCTATCAAACAATTGAGGAGCCTTTTCTAGTGTCAATTAATCAATCTTCACAACATGGATTAGATTGAAAATATCAAAGTTGAAATAGGAATCAATCAATGTAAGTTTTTGTTCACCACTGAAATTGGAAACATTGAAAGTAGAAAGAGGAAAACCTCACATAAAGTCAACAATCTAAAACTGAAAGGAAGACCTCAAAAAGAAGCCAAGATTATGATTAAAGAGAATCAAAAACCCAAATAAGAATTCAATCAACATTCACACATTGAGAGTCAAAACCAATTCAATCAACATTCACACTTTGAGAATCCAAACCCTCTAAAATGAGTCTAATCTACATAAATAACCTGAAATGAAAAAAGAAAAAAAAATACACACACACATACAAATAAGAAAATCTGCATGAATGAAGCAAAAGCACTTGCAACAAGACAATAATTCTCTCTTAATCGGGAAGTTTCAATAGCTAATCACACGATATTCAGCGAGCGGGGCACCAAATTAATAGGAACCCCATTGACAATTGAAACAAGTCTCATCAAATTGTGCATCAAAACACACAATGATCAAATAAAAAGACAACTCAATTCATACCTTTGGATAAATTTATGGCTGCATGTCTAAATCTCATCAAAATTGTGCATTGAAATTCCATTAGATACGTTTGTTGCCCTAGAATAAGTAAAAGAAGAAACCAATCATAAATAACCCAAAGATATAAATGGAGAGAAGGAAGACGATTAAAACTGGAGAGAGATACACGCAATTAATTTTGGGTTGTTATTGTATAACAAAACACACAAAAAAAAAAACCCAAACATTAAAATCACAAAAACCTCACTCACAAATATGACAAGAAGAGCACGAAAAGACACGCCTCGTCGAGTCCACCTAATCAGACCATTCATGAACCTTCTCGAACCGACTCCCCGTTCTTCCGCACAGACACTTTACCCTCTGAACCACAGACTTCCCAGAACCAGATAGCTCGGGAAAGAAGAGCTCGATGAACGCACAGTTCAGAACAACCAACAACAACTCATAATCATCATCCTCATCATTTCCATCTATTGTCGAGTTCTCACTCAACGAATTTCAGAGCTTCCTCGTCGTCCAATCTTCGCGTCTCATATTCCCCGTTTTCCACCATCACTTACACTCTTCTATGTATTCTAAACAGTTATTAAAAGGACAAATCTTACTTCATGATCGTGAGAAAGTGAAGAATCACTTACCGGTTCATATGCGTGAATAGATTCATTCAATAGCAAGAAACGTCTAAACTGGAGAGGTCACATGAGACTAACTATTGAAACTTGAGAGCATTGACGTGGAATAAACTGCTTAAGCCCTTTTTAATAGTGTAATAGGCTACTTTTGAATACGTGCTATGCACATTTGAGTCTGCTCGCTACACTCTGCATTTTTTTTTGGTAGGAACTACACTCACATTTTTTTTTGTAGGAACTACACTCGCATTTTGAGTTATCTATCATGTATTTTTCATTCTATGAAAAGTCACAAAAATTAAAGGATATTGTTTCGGATTCTAGCTTTCCTAAGAATCAAACTAACTAAGATTGGAGTTCTAAATTTTTTTTCTAAGAATCGAAGAATAACCACATTATATATTCATTGGTTTGCAAGAGATTGTAACAAAATCCTAAAAGTGTTTCACATCTTGAAAACCACAATTTCTAAATAACAAATGCACATGGGATCAATGATCTGCAAAATATAAATGATAGCATGTCATAAGCCATTCATCAATCCCATATTAGACCAACAAAAGTTAACCACAAAATAATGAGAGAGAAGATCATATCAAATTAAAACAGAACCTCCTTGTCATGGTTGGTTTTGAAGTTCGATGTAAAAGATGGAAAGTAGTATTATTATCCACAAGTTATTAGATCACAATAGGTAAGCATGAGAATATTGGGACATGTACCCTAGGTCAATTTAAAAACATTGTTTATCATACAGTTTTTAGTTAATAAAATAAATATTTTTCATTTGATGTTTTATTATAAGTGATTGCATGTTTACCTTATAATAAGATCCATGGGTATTTGTTGAAATATCATAAATGTCCCTAATAAGTCATTATACTAGAAACTATAATGAATTAAGACTATTGTGAGTCTTGATTGATGGTCATGTGATGATTATATGTATAGGGATACGAATCGAGATCATGAGTACTTATTAAGGAACAAGGTACTAGACCAACCCGCTATGAGAACACCACATGGATTAAGTCATAGGTGTTACTCTTGATCGGTATATCATTTAGTCCTTTAACTTGAGATTACCATAGACTTCAATATTAGGAGCATGGTAATTTGACACAATCAAACGTTGTCTTTAACCGGACGATTATAAAGCTTGTGATTGGTTATCATGTGAGCAATATGTGAAGGTGTGTAATCAAGAAAGAATTTGTCCCTCTCGTAAA
Source organism: Stephania japonica (assembly GCA_039657345.1). Taxonomy (NCBI): domain Eukaryota; kingdom Viridiplantae; phylum Streptophyta; class Magnoliopsida; order Ranunculales; family Menispermaceae; genus Stephania; species Stephania japonica. The sequence continues at coordinate 40,597,089 of CM077561.1, forward strand.
GAGAGAGATATCAATGGATTCCTCGATGTGTTAGATTGTTAAATGGCCAAGTCCAAGTGAATTGATATGATCAATGTCACTTGGATGTTTTCAATCTATCGAAAGATCGAGACTAATATGATTGAACATTAAGGGTGACTTTCCATGTCTTATATTTAATCAAAGGATATCACACGAGAAAAGAATATGATATACGTTATTCATTAAGTTGTATCGATTTTGATATTCATGCTACTTGGGTAGTCATAATGTCTTGCTAGAGACCGCTTACGACTTTTGCACCAAAATGGTTTTTGGTTCACTACCAACTCGCATGAACCCATTGGTTCACACACAAAAAATGGCTTTGCGCAATTTCAAATGGTCCAAAATATTGAATTTTATAAGATAAAATTCATAATATATAAGCCCTTATGATTTGTTATATGATAACTTATTAATATGGGTATATGCATAATTTGCTTGAACAATGTAAATACAATAGTTGTATTTTAAATTTACATAAACATCGTAAATACAATAGTTGTATTACGAATAAGATTTTAAGTGAGAGCTTATCTGCACATAAATAAAGGGTGATACCCAAAAAATTAAGAAGAATTTCGTTTTTTCAATTTTTGTATTCTCTGGATTTTGAGAGAAAGAAAAACATTTTCAATCTCTTTTGGGGCTAGCACTCCAAATTGTGGTCATCGTTCGTGTGTGGATTTCCTATAAAGGACGCGCGCTTGAATGTTTTGAAAATCAAATAATCAGATAAGGAAATCACGAATCAATGTATGGTTTACTTTTGTAGATCTTGTTTAATGGAACTTATTTGCGATCATGTCGGGGTTTTTCAAAATTGTTTTGAATTTTTTGCTACGTATGAACCCCAAAACCCAATAGAGAAAACATTGTACAAGTTTACGCAAGACCATGAGTTTCTTCATATTGAGTTATTATATCATAAGAATCGCGAGAGCTATATTTGTATCTAGAGTTCTTGGAAAGCAAATTATTCTTTAGAACCTTTCGAGCGTTGTGGAGCTTATCGAATCAATCTCCTTTCTTGTAGACAACATCTCTCATCCTAGTGCCCACAAAAATTAAGCAAGCAATTGGAATCTAGTTCAAATTTGTAATTAATTTATAACAACTACAGGTAAAGTAACAATGGCTTACAGACACACAGGGTCAAGACTTCTTTAGATATCTTGGTCGGTTCCCACCAAGACTTATAAAGAGATCTCGGTGGGAGTCAGCCGAGACTCGGTTGCCTTCCACTAAGATCGAGACCTCTTCAAAGGTCTCAGTGAGATTAGATGAAAGCCAGCCAAAACATTAGAGGTCTCGGTGGGAGTCATCCGATATCTCTTTAAAGGTCTCGTTATGTATGGTCGAAACCCACTGACCTGGAAAATAAGGGTATGTTTGAATAATTGAGTATATTTAGCAAAAAGTGGGATACATTTAGCAAGGGTATTTTGGAGATTTTTTTTAAAAAAAGTGGGGTACTTTTAGCAATTAAAATTCAAAAACTGGGATATTGTGAGCAAATGGAGTATGTTTAGAAAAAGCTGGGGTCCATTTAGCCGCCTCCTATTTTAAAATAATTAAAGTTGGAGGTGGGATTTGATCTTAAGACCAAATACTCGCATTGGTTGATACTTAACATTTGAGCTACTTCTCCTTTTTGCACAACAATTGAATATATATATATATATATATACACACACAAAAAGAAACACACATGGTAACGAAAAGTCCATAAAAGTTTTATTAAATGAATAAATAATTTATTTTTTATATTTTTTAATATTAAAATATTTATTTATGGGCTTAATGGCTGGGTTTGGGCTTTGTATTTTTTATATGGGTCAGGCTTGGCCCTATGTATAATCCTGCATGTATACGTTTTTTTTTACGTGCAACGTACATGCTTGTCTTCTTCTATAAATAGAACAATAACAGAAAATAAAATTTCCAACTAAAAGAGAAAATCTAGCGAAAAATATCAAATCAACAACTGACATAGATCTATACATGAGCATATTGAAGTGAGGGCAGAATTGAATGATAGAAGATACATGCGTGGATGAGAGGTAAGTGGTGTCAATGATGAACCTGACAACTGCTGCAGGCCGAATGAAACTGAACATCTCATATCTGAATAGATATGATTTTTATTGAATAAATAAAAACTAAAGTTATTATTGGAACCATCGTCGATCTTCGGTGGAGGTTCAAACTCAAGAATCATGAAAAAATAATCAATGCTACAAACTCTAGCTACGGCTCACCCCTCTTTTTAAGACACTAATGAATAAATTAATGTTGGTAAACACGTACTCTTTTGTAGTGAAGCTATGATAACGAACTAAGAAAACTTTTGCCTAAGTTATTAATGAAATGAATAAAGACTAGTGGTACGCCTTGAGATGCTTGTTATGCGTGGGGTTTCGGGTAGTCAATAGCTTAGTTAGACAATGGAAACATAGTTAAAAAAAAAAAACCATAGTCTAATTAAGCTATTAAATATTCATAATGTGCCTAATGTAGAAATATTAGGCTAATTAAGCTATAAAAAAGCCTAAGTTGAATTAATTAATTTTGGAGTAGATCCATCAAGAGATATGTGAACCAATAGGATCCTAGGAGATCACTTGATGGTTTAAATCTCATTTTTATTGAAATGAGAAAACCAATATTGAATTAGTTTCTAGGGATTGTGTTAATCCTTAGACACGTGTTTTAGCACTAAATTCATTATTTTGCCACGAAATGTCACGCCAGACATGGGGAGAGGGTGTAGGAGAATTATAGAAGGCAGGCAAGAGCCAAATTGGTCCTTGACATAAATAATTACTGAATGAAATGACAATCGTAATTCTCACCAAAAAATAATGCTTGTCAAAGATTCATAATCAAGACGTGAGTAGAAACGATGATCGCACGCAACGCTAAAATTTTTACGTCTCAGAACAGTAACAAAACAGATTATTTAATGGAATACTTTTTCCACTAGACAATTGCAAATGCATATAAATTCAGTTGGAGCAAATTCCAACATTCTTATTTTGGACGTGGTGACGGAACGTGGGATTTGGCTAGGTGTGCACACGGATTGCACTAATCTGCAGATTCGGTATAATTCGAATCAATTATCACTAATTGGATTAATTTTTCGATCCCTTGGACTGAATTGGATTGAAAAATCACTAATCCGGCTGGACTGGATCGGATTACGGATCCTACATTAAAAAACCATGGATCCAATCCGATCCAGTCCGTTTAATACATCAACACATACATATTTCATCATATGTACTGTAATAGCTTAATTAGCATCAACTCAAACTATCAACTCTAAACTATAATATCTAAAAGACTATACTTGTTCTTAACTTTTTTATTATGTTTTCGATATTTTTATTGTAGGTTGTATATGTTCAACGTACACTTTTTTTGTTCTTTCGTGAGGGTGTATGGTGAAGATTTGTAAATGACACATTTATTTATGTAAAAACTTACATTTTGAAGGTTATTGTGATAACAATTTTGTGGGAAATATGCTATATATAGATTTGTGGAATGTAAGTTGTAAATTTGTCATTCATGAAATATATAATTCTTGTGATTCATTTGATTAAGTCTAATTTCATAAATTTTGGATTGGAAAACGTCAATTCGTGAAACTTGATCCAATCCGGTCCGCATTTTGCAAATTGGATTGAGTTGGATTGATGAATTATTTGGACTGGATTGGATTGTAATTTCGCAATAATTGGATTGGATTGCGGATTGATCCTAATTGAACTGAATCCAATCCGTATGCACCCCTAGATTTGGCCATCCCCACCCACGCTACAATACAAACTGCGAGAATAATCCATCCAAATGAAATATACGTGAGATCGCTGCTTTTCTTCTTCTTGGAACCCTAAACAAATAAATAAAGTAAAAATTATATAAAGCATGTTTTTTGCATTCTCAAAAAAATATAAAGCATTTTACAAAAAAAAATATATAAAGCATTTTTTTTGTCAAATAATTACATATATAAAACATGTTGAGAATGCCAATTTATATACATTAATACATATGCACAGTAGCACAAGCAAAAACTTCACAAGAAAAAGATCAGGTGACTAGCCTATTAATCGGACCAACGTCCAGTAAACGTGTCACACATTGAATTCGAAGGACAAAATAACAACATATGTATTCGAGCCAAAGCATCTCTAGTGAGATGGATGAGGCATCTGATATTGTTTTACTTTCTAGTGAGATGGATGAGGAATCTGATATTGTTTTACTTTATATATGTTGGCAATTTTAGGCTCCGGAGGAGGAAGAGGGAAGGATAAGAACTCCGACTTTCTTTATTTATTGTGCTACGCTCTCCCTATGTATATGTGCATCTTTTTATGTTTTATATATACTATAGCATGGGTTGATGGGATCGGGTTTACTAATGGTTATGGAAGTGTTTTCTAGGACTTGAACTCGCGCGTTCAGAATCTGTTGAGGTCCTTGAGGATGTGTAAAGGGTTTAAGTTGAACTTGTATCTTTTAATATAAATTTATGCCTTTTGATATATGTTGATTATAATTGGAAATGCATATATACTCTGTTAGATGGATTGAGTCCTTTGGCATATCCACCATACGGTGCAGGTTTTTCAAGACTTGTGAAGACCAGATTTCCAGTATAGGATTAGAAACAGGGGAAGTGTTGCCAAAGTTTCTAATAAAAATTATGAATATTTTTCGATCTTAATTAATGTTTCAAGAGTTGATAACGATTTATAGATTTAATAGAAATGAAAATAGCAAGTTTGAAGATTTTACAGTTCGCATATTGAGGAAAGTTAAGCTCACTAAGTTATCGGTAGGTTTAAGACAATCTAGGGCGGTCGGACGCCTTAATATATGATGAGGAGTTTGGTATAAACTCCCACTGAATTAAAAAAGTACTCTTAGAAATTAACTTTGAGCTATCTGCTGCCTATCTCATGCCCATGAAACTGCATCTGAAACAAGTGAGCCTAGAAAAAGGAACGAATAATGAGCTTCAACATTGAAATGTACTAAAATAGATTGTTGTACCGTTTTAGATTAGGAAGATCAACAGAAGATTCCTTCATTAAGAAAAAAACTTCAACACCGTCGTGTGGACATAAGGTTTGTGCATGGTATACTTGTGTGTTCATGTTAACCATTAATTAGATTATAATCAGAGCTTAATTATACTGAGTAAAGAAACTATTTAATTAGCTATCTAATAGCTCTAGAACAGATAGAATCGTTCCATTGGCAGATATTGTGTGAAAATAAAAATCAAGTTTTATTTTTTAGTTTAGTTAAGGTACTCAATTTTGTTCGTATAAATAAGTCACTGCCTATCAAAGATCCTCGTTAGAGTATGGAGTGCAAATATTTAGTATATTTGTTTATTTTTCGTTTTTCTTTTTTCATGATGGTTTTAATCGCAATTGATGCATGGTTGATTGGAATCTTGTCTAATTATTAAAAGTGACTGTGCCACTCATGTAAGCTCACTGCCAAATGTGTTGATCAACCTATTTCTGCTTTAAATGCAAAACAAAATAGAAGATGGCATCACTAATTGATGCTTCCATGTAACCAAAATAAATAAAATAAAATTGATGCTTCCATGAAATCCCAAAATTTTTAAATATTGTTTTAATTATACCTAATTTTGTGGTTTGCGAGTTTGATAAAAAAAAAAAGAGAGGATATTTTAACGTAATTTTATATATGTTTCAATGCTAATTTTCCAGTATGTGCATCATATGGTATGTTATGATGTGAAAATTGGCGACTTTAGGTTAGAGTGGGGGTAGAGAAATTAAAAGAAGGGAGCTAATTATTTAGCTTTGATCGGTGTGTAGGTTTTCATTTTCTCCTTTATGCGAGTTCTTTTTACTTTTTTGTTTTTTTACTTAAATGGGAACTCACAATCTTTCCAAACCTTGCCTAGCTTTAGGTAAATGATGCCTCTACCATCTCACCAGAGGTGATTTATAAAATTGGTTATAGAAATTTTATGAGTGTCAAGCAAACGTTAGTTGATTCTTATACGTACATTACTTGGAACTTGAAATGTTTCAGGATAGTTCTAATGTCGTGAATTAGAAATGGTTCTATATTGTTGATCCGGTAGTCAACTTGTAGTGGAACTAATCTTGTTTGGATGGTTTTATAAACTCAAATTCCCTGCAAGTTATCTCCAACTCGCACCCTTATGTGTGAGATAGCTCATCCCTAAACCCTAAACTCACCCTAGGGGAGTTATCTCCCTGGACTAATAGACACAATTGGCTCTCATTAATAACATTTTTATTACCCACCTCACTCTCTTGTTTGAAGGGCATTTATATCAATTTTCATGTTTTATTGTTTTTAATTTGCAGCTTCTCTCTAGTGTAAAATTAAACTAAACATGAAAATATGAACTCCCCCTTGCGTTAACTCCCCTATAAGTTGACAAAAATGAACAAAACGAGGCCTAAGTCCCTTTTATGGACCGTGCTAGCTAAATTTGACATAATTAAACACCTATCAAATTACTATGGACCGTGCTAGCTAGAATAATACCCTTAGAACGTACACCCACATATCTAACCGTTTGTATCCACCTCGAGCTATATATAAGCTTATGCATCTCGAGACTCAAACATGATTGGATGTCGGGGTATGCCTTGGAGGCCGGTGTGCCTTCTATGAGTTTGCATTCTAGCATTTTCCAAATTACTATATGGACATGAAAGGTTTTACCAAACCATAAGCACATTACAATTAACCAAGAACATGTACATGAGATTGTGAGATGCAATTATCCATAAAACGTAATTTGGACGGGAAAACAATAAATTAAATGCAACATGAAACATGAAACACCAAACAAACACTTTAGATACTACCAAAAAAAAAAAACAAACACTTTAGATCATCTTAATCAACCTCTTAGTCTTGTAGAGATATATAGAGACAAGTGCAAATTAATATTAATTTAGAATAATTAAACACTTTGATAAATTTCATGTAAGCGCAAAAAAAAAAAAAAAATCATTTGATGAGCACGAGAATGTCAACTAAAAAAAATAAAAATGGGAACTACCTCAGACACGACCCGTAAGGATTTGAGAAAAACTTCATAGTTAGGATCCTACAATAATGAAAAGCACATGCATGTTCAATCTTTAATATTTTCAATCGAAGTTTTTACCAAACGCACATTGAAAAAGGAAACATATAAGCAAGAAGAAAATACCTTCCCCTTTGCGATCTTATAGCACTCAATTGCCTTATCGAAGCTATTTCTTGCTATTTCTTTCTCTGGAGTTGAAAATCCATAAGATGTGTGTACATCTCCTGAGCACATCAAAGTGTCATGCTTGCTCGGATCAATTTTTAATGCCTGCTCTAATTTTGAAATAGCATCTAGCGAGCGCAAAAACAAAAAATAAATCAATAAATTGAATTTTGTTATATTAACAACCAAATAGTCATTCATACGAAAACAAACAAATACTAGCTAATGTTTATATAATTATTGGAAAAAAAGAAATGGAAGATAAATATAATAAACGTTGAGAAGTGTTAGAGTTAACCATTAGTGCGATAGTTAGATATTAGGAAACTAAATAATTGGAGAAATCTTACTTCTCCACTGATTGTGTAACGTCTTCACTAATGGTTAACTCTAACAAGAAGTGACGTCACTTGCCTTTAAGCATTTGATTATTAGTCTTGAAAGGGTTACCCTGAGCATGAGATAGTTGGTGAAGGGCTTCTCCCCACCTTTCTGGGGACAAAAAAAAAATATTGAGTCAATCATAATTGAGCCAAACAAACCAAATCAATTACAACATGAGATTACCATGTTGGTTATCAAACATTAATGATCTTTGTGTGAACAAACACAAAGATCATCTAATTTAAATTGCGGAAACAAAATAAGAATTACCTCCAGCCATTGTTGTTCTTTCCAAAGTTTGATCTTCCAACTTTTTCTTCTCCTCTCCTTAATGGTATTCGGAGTCAAAACTTTTTGGAAAATAGAATTGGGGACCAAACTACGTTGATTAATATCTCAAAAGATAATCGCCCATCAACCGTTATCTCTAATTATAATTTGACACTTGTAATGTGTGGGGCCCACATGGATCACTTATGATAAGTATAATTTAACTAATACTTACATTCTCCCACTTGATCTATATACACATTACCACCAAAATTAAGAAATAAAATGCATGAATCATGGCGATAGGTCCTCTATCAAGTGAGTAATATCTTCCATGTATCACAATGCATTAAATTTCTTAACATATTGTCATAACTTAATGAATAAACCTCATGCTTATTCTTGGTTCAAACTTAATGATATTTCTCAAATCAAATAAAACATGAATGTGTACACAATACATAAGTAAAGAAACACCTCAAAAGAGTTCCAACGAACATCATTCTTACAATAATAATCACATAATGAATATAAGTCCCATCCTATCAACATGATCCTTAAACTTCATTGGTGGCATGCCTTTAGTTAAAGGATATGCTATCATTAATTCAGTGCTAATGTGCTCAATGACCACTGTTTTGTCCTCGGCACGTTCCCTTATGGCTAAGTACTTAATGTCAATGTGCTTGCTTCGACTCCCACTTTTATTGTTCTTAGCCATAAAGATAGCAGCTGAATTGTCACAATACATTCTCAATGGCCTAGAGATAGAATCCATGATTCTAAGCCCAGAAATAAAACTCTTTAGCCAAGCACCTTGAGAAGTAGCATGTGACGACCCGTCCCCGACCTAGGGCCGGGTCGCCCGGCCCAGACCACCACTTAAGCCCAATACCTGAACCGGACCTAAATAATGATCTAGCACGCCTAAACGAATAAACCTGCAGAATACACATAGGCTAAACAAACGATAATAATTGCGGAATAAATATACAAAGATATCCTTAAGCCAATAAATTTAAGTTCATAAGAACATTAATGAAACCATACATGAGTTTATACTCATTTAAACTAAACCAGGTTTATTAAAGCTCTCAAGTGGATCAACGAAAGGTAATTAGGATTCAAGCTACCCAAAGACCTATTTTTATGTTAACCCAAATTGAATGGTTTCAAAATCAAATATACATAATATGTATCAGCAAAGGCTCACATCAAGAGGAGACTTCAAGCTCGTCTCTCCCTTATCTTGTTCTAGCACTGTCGTAGACACCTGAGGTGTAAGTAGGGTGAGCTAAGAACCAACGAAGCTCAGTACTGTCAAAAACTCACTCAACCATCAATATGCAAGTAATACCTAATAAGCATACAAAGTCTAGCATGTACTTCAAAACAAACAAGGATTGTGAGGAGTACTAATGCAAGACAAGAAGGCAATCGCCTATGCTTCACGTCAACTGAAGATTCATGAGAAGAATTATCCGGTGCATGACTTAGAATTAGCAGCAGTGGTGTTTGCTTTGAAATTGTGGAGGCATTATCTGTACGGGGAAAAGTTCACTGTCTACTCAGATCATAAAAGTTTGAAGTACCTGGTCAACCAAACAAGGACCAAATTGGTCCCTGGTCAACAGGCAGGGACCAATTGATCCCTGCATTGAAATTAAAGTTCAAATTGAAGCTTGACCAAATCTATGATATCTCGACAAGGGCATTAAACGACACAAAACCTACGGGACCCGCACTAGTGGGTCCCTAAAGATAAATTAATAGAAGAATACTTAATTTTGAATCGAGTGATTATTTATGTACTATTGTATGAACTGTCTAGATTCGCGAGGTGGTTCACGTGGGACCCCGAACGTGTGGAGAATCCGTGTAGGCGTCACGGCGGGTCCAGGTAAGTGGGGAGCTTCGTTCATGCATTAAATATGGCTTAAATATTAGATAATTATGAATTCACGTTTTGAATCGAATAACTCGAGTATGGGTTGCATCGGGATATTAGTTTGGATCTCTATTATCTATGGAATTGTGAATGCACTGTTTTCCCCTTCATGTTATTCAATGCCCAGAATGTTCGTGGAGTTCCACCGCGGGCCAAATTAGCAAGTAGTCTATATTTTAAACGCCCCAGGAAGTTTAGTGTTAGTTCACCACCGAGGGTTTTACTTAACTAATAGAATACATAAAGTGAACCATTCGAGAGCAAGGGTTTGGAGTTCCATCCTTTGTTACTTGATGGTTTTTTGGGACGTGTAGCGGTGACGACTTGGATGAAACTACTCTAGTTTTGGTGCAATCATTTAGAGGGCGCAACGGCCATTGCGTTTCCACTAATTATTGTCCCTACCTAAAAGTAGAGTATTCGATCACTGGATTCCTACCAATATCTATTTCGCATTGAATGAAATAATGGACTATATTAGTATTTATCTATCGCATTTTATTATAACCCTTTATCTGGTTTTCCATGTATGACATGTGTTGATTGTATGAATGAAGAATGATGAATGTTATCATGCATGAAATAAATGAATGCCTACCATATGTTGTTGTGAGACCTTTATGTATACATGTATATTATGGTGGATGAATTACGACTTGCGATATTGATACATAGACTATGTCATTGTGTTGCAAACGGTGAGCTTATGAAATATGCATGTTAGCCAATCATAGAATGCATTATACTACATGTCAAGTAATTTAGAACATGTTATTATTAATGAATCCCATTATGTTATAGGTAAATGAACCTTGTGACATCCAATGTAAGAATGATATTCTTATTTGTTTAGGCTCCAAAGAGTACTTAGACAACATGATGATTAGTTGGATGTGGGAAACTCTACTTATATGCTCCTTCTTAGAAAATGAACCTACTTCCATGACTATGATGAACATGAACAAGATCTATGCTAGTACCTATTTATGTGTTCATTTATATGCTTATGATTGGTTGCGAATTACACTTCTTTGGCTTCTACATGATGTGTTGTGAGTATTGTTTTGATGTCATGTTAAAACTTGCATGAGTACTAAGTAGTACTTGCGTATTTAATGTTTGAACGAGTCTTTCCTCTTATTGAGCTCTGTTGGTTCTTTAGCTCGCCCAATTTACAACACATGTCCATCTACAAACGCGATAGACAGGAAAGGCAAGGGAAAGGACCTATCTTGAAGTTCTCTTACATGTGAGCCTTGTATAGTACTAGTACATTGCTATTATTGGTTATTTTGTAAACCTTGTACTTGGGTTGTAACTTAAGACATAATTTAATGGGTAGCTTTGAACCTTTATGATGTTATTATGAAGTTTTGTAAGCCTTTAGGATTTTGATGCTTTTTGGAAAACGCTCGAGTTGGTAATAAGGGATAAACCTTTATTATGACATTTAAGATGATATGGTTTTATTATGACTATCTTTCACACTCTTATTACCATATATCTTGTTAGATTGATTATTTCACAGGTTTATTTAGGCGTGCCAAGCCGTTATTTGGGCCTGGTTTAGGTATCAGGTCTAGGTAACGGTTTAGGCCGAGCGACTCGACTCTAGATCAAGGGTGGGTCGTCACATAGCCTCAAAACAAGAAACAAACTCAGCCTCCATAGTGGAAGTAGTAATCAATGTTTGCTTTGCACTTCTCCATGATACAACTCTACCAGTTAGCATGAAAATAAATTCCAATGTTGATTTACGTGAATCAATGCAACCAGCAAAGTTTGAATCTGAGTATCCAGTGACTTCCAAAGTATTAGTTCGTATATATGTAAGCATGTAGTCCTTTGTCCCACGAAGGTATCTCATGACCTTCTTTGCAGCTCTCCAGTGGTCCATATCCGGGTTACTTTGATATCTTCCTAACATCGCAACTGCAAATGCTATGTCAGGTCTTGTGCAAACCTGAGCATACATCATGCTTCTAACGGCTGAAGCATAAGGGATGTTGAGCATTTGTTCCCGCTCGAGATCATTTTTAGGGGATTGGTTCAAACTGAACTTATCACCCTTCACAATGGGAGCTATAGGTGATGAACAATCATTCATTCTGAATCTTTCCAAGACTTTGTTGATATGGGCTTCTTGAGACATTCCAAGAATACAACGTGTTCTGTCTCTATGGATCTTAATGCCAATAACATAGGATGCATCTCCCATGTCCTTCATATCAAAACTATTAGAAAGGAATTGTTTCACTTCATGAAGCATACCCTTATCATTTGTTGCAAGTAAAATGTCATTCACATATAGAATAAGAAAACAAATTTTGCTCCCACTAACCTTCTGGTATATACAATTATCCATAATATTCTCAACAAAACCAAATGAAGAGATAACATCATGAAACTTCAAATACCACTGTTGGAAGGCTTGTTTCAATCCATATATAAATTTCTTAAGCTTGCAAATCAAATTCTCATTGTCAATAGAGGAAAATCCTTCTGGTTATTTCATGTAAACCTATTCCTCTAGTTGACCATTAAGAAATGCGATTTTTACATCCATTTATTGCAATTCAAAATCAAAATGTGCAACCAAAGCCAAAATTATGCGAAGAGAATCTTTCTTAGATACAGGAGAAAAAGTTTCCTTGTAATTGATTTCTTCCTTTCGTATGAATCCTTTTGCAACAAATCTGGCCTTGTATCTCTCAATGTTGCCTAATGAGTCCTTCTTTGTCTTAAAGATTAATTTGCATCCAATTGCCTTGACTCCTTTAGGTAACTCAACAAGGTCCCAAACATCATTTGATGACATAGAATTCATTTCATCAATCATAGCATCATACCATAATTCAGATTCATCACAATTCATGGCTTATGAAAAAGATTCGGGATCACTCTCGACTCCGACATTATAGTCCAATTCTTGCAGATACACAATGAAATCACTAGGTATTGTTGACCTTTTAACTCTAGTAGATCTTTTTAATGTTCCATCAACATTTTCTTGAAGATCATGTTGATCAACTTGTTCATTTACTTAAGGTACTTCATGAATAATTGGTTGTTCTAACATTTCAAGTTCTTCATGAACAACTTGATCTACTGGAGGGTTGTCAACAACTTTTGGAGTTTGAACTCTTTGTTCCTCAATTCTCAATGGAACCCGAGCAAAACTTGGAATGACATACATATGATCACTACTTGATGTAGAAGGAAGATCATTAAAATAAACCCTTTTAGGAACATTATCCTGAAAATGATTATCCCACTAATCATGTCATTCTCTAAAAATTTTGCGTTTCTAGATTCCACAATTCTAGTGCTATGAAAAGGACAATAGAAGCGATATCCTTTAGACCTCTCGGCATATCCAATGAAATACCCACTAATGGTTCTAGGATCCAACTTCTTTTCATGGGGATTATAGATTCTCCAAAAAGTTTTGACTCCAAACACCATTAAGGAGAGGAGAAGAAGAAGTTGGAAGATCAAGCTTTGGAAAAAACAACAATGGCTGGAGGTAATTCTTATTTTATTTCCGCAATTTAGATTAGATGATCTTTGTGTTTGTTTCTCCAAATTGAATATTTCTTGACGGATGAATACTAAAATCAAACACCAAAATTTGGAGATTTGATATCAGAGCCACAATGCCTCTGTCTTGTTGTTTGTCTTCTAATATCAAATATCCAAATTTTGGTGTTTGATTTTAGTATTCGTCGGTAAAGAAATATTCAATTTCGATTAAGAGTATAAGTTACAATTGTGTGTCCAATCAATTTTGGTGTTTCAAATTTTGGAGATTTCCTAATTCATCTCCTTCAAAATATGCGCAATCTCATAATCCTAAATTAATTATGATCAGATTTAATATCAAATTAATTAATTTCGGGTGTTCTATTCAAATTTTTAATGAATACATTAAAGCCTATTAATTAGGAGTATATACTAGTCAGTTATTATATTTGGTTAGGATAACTACTAATGTATGCCATGTGTATGATCTATAAGCATAATTTTTTTTATTTTTAATGTTTGCTATGTGTACAAGTATATGAAATTTTATACAAAACAGTAATGTGTAGCTATGTCACATATATTTGATTGACATGTTCAATATGCATGGATTTTTAGAGGATAAATTAACATATTGTTGATTATTTATTTATTGTCATGTTGTGTGCATTATTGAAATTGAAATTGACATATGCTATATGAATATGATGCCTACATATTAAGAGTAGTACACGTGCATAAGAGGGATAATATATATGCATATATAATAGAACTGATGCATGTTTGGTACAAGTTGATAATCACTTGATGAGTATTATGTTCTATATATTTAGTTTTGAGGCACATTAATTATTTTATTTAAATAATATATGAGATAATATGCCATGAAGTATATATATAATTTGTTAGTATTGCTTAAACACGGATGTAATACATTAAGAAATTCATTGATTAAATGCAGGATGATCCATGCATGTGAAATTTTAAATAATGTTAGAGTGGCCACAACATTTACATTATATAGGATCATTCATGCATTTGTTGTAATTAGTAATATGGTTGTGGTAAAATTCATCCTGCAAGATATTTTACTATACTCGTATAATTAATTAGAATAGAATATCAAATTGTATTTTCTTAATTTACCCACAGGAATTGAGAAAATGAAAATAATTTGATTGTATAGTTAATGAATCTTATTGAGTAAAGGCATTAGCCCACACGCGTGTTTTTACGTCACTTGATTTATTTCTTTTATTATGTTTGCATTGGCAAAACATATTATTTGTAGTCTCTATTTGTTGTTAAGTATATATTTATTTATTCAATATTTGCAACTACTCATATACCCTTATTAGGTTCTGAATTAAAATTTGAGATCCCAACTCTTAATAGAGAGAACTATAGGGTATGGAAGGAGAGAATTCTCCTCCATTTGAGAGTAATAGATATAGATTTTGCCATACGTAAGGAGGAATTGCCAGCAATTACCGAGGCTAGTCTTCCTGACGCGGTTGATCTCTACGAAGAATGGGAGAGATCTAACCGCATTTGTGTTATGTTCATTAAAACGAACATAACAGCTAGTATTCGGGGTACGGTGGAGAAGTATGACAAGGTTCATCCATTGCTTAAGGCCATCGAGGATCAGTTTCAAACATCTGATAAAGCACTAGCCAGTACTCTAATCATGCAATTCTCATCACTCTGGATGACCGGAGTTAAGGGTGTGCGCGAGCACATCATGCGGATGAGGGACATAGCGGCCAGACTCAAAACACTTGAGGTTGATATATCTGAGAGCTTCTTAGTCCACTACATTTTGAACACACTCCCTCCTCAGTATGCACCCTTTAAGATCTCTTATAACACACATAGAGATAAATGGTCGATCAACGAGTTGACGACCATGTGTATTCAGGAGGAGGGTAGACTGATTATAAAACAAGGAGAGAATAGTGTGTTGCTGATAGTGGACAAGAAGAAAAACGACAAGAGAGCCAACTGGAATAGGAAAGACAAAATGCAACCCCAATGTGGAATTATGAAGAAAGAATCCAAATGTTTCTTCTGTAAAAAGAAGGGACACATGAAGAAAGATTGCATCAAATTCCAACAGTTGCTTCAAAAGAAAGGTATATCAATTTCATATGTTTGTTTTGAATCTAATATGGTTGATACTTTACATGACACTTGGTGGATTGACTCTGGTTCATCAATCCATGTTTCCAATACATTGCATGATCTCGATTCATATCCCTATACGTATGATCATCACATGACCATCTAGTCGGTCATTATACTAGAAACTATAATAAATTAAGAGTATTGTGAGTCTTGATTGATGGTCATGTGATGATCATACGTATAGGGATACGAATTGAGATCATGCAATGCATTGGAAACATGGATTGAAGAACCAGAGTCAATCCACCAAGTGTCATGTAAAGTATCAACCATATTAGATTCAAAACAAACATATGAAATTGATATACCTTTCTTTTGAAGCCACTGTTGGAATTTGATGCAATCCTTCTTCATGTGTCCCTTCTTTTTACAGAAAAAACACTTGGATTCTTTCTTCATAATTCCACCTTGGGGTTACATTTTGTCTTTCCCCTTCCAGTTGGCTCTCTTGTCCTTTTCTTCTTGTTCACCGTCAGCAACACACTATTCTCTCCTTGTTTTATAATCAGTCTACCCTCCTCCTGAACACACATGGTCGTTAACTCGCTGATCGACCATTTATCTCTATGTGTGTTATAAGAGATCTTAAAGGGTGCACACTGAGGAGGGAGTGTGTTCAAAATGTAGTTGACTAAGAAGCTCTCAGACATATCAACCTCAAGTGTTTTGAGTCTGGCCGCTATGTCCCTCATCCGCATGATGTGCTCGCATACACCCTTAACTCCAGTTATCCGAAGTGATGAGAATTGCATGATTAGAGTACTGGCCATTGCCTTATCAGATGTCTGAAACTGATCCTCTA
Organism: Stephania japonica; assembly: GCA_039657345.1. Taxonomy (NCBI): domain Eukaryota; kingdom Viridiplantae; phylum Streptophyta; class Magnoliopsida; order Ranunculales; family Menispermaceae; genus Stephania; species Stephania japonica. Next base: position 40,613,523 of record CM077561.1, read on the forward strand.
TGGCCTTAAGCAATGGATGAACCTTGTCATACTTCTCCACCGTACCCTGAATACTAGTTGTTATGTTCGTTTTAATGAACATAACACAAATGCGGTTAGATCTCTCCCATTCTTCGTAGAGATCAACCGCGTTAGGAAGACTAGCCTCGGTGATTGCTGATAGTTCATCCTTACGTATGGCAAAATCTATATCCATTACTCCCAAACGGAGGAGAATTCTCTCCTTCCATATCCTATAATTCCCTCCATTAAGAGTCGGGATCTCAAATTTTAGCTCAGAACCTAAGATGGGTATATGAGTAGCTGCAAATATTAAATAAATAAATACATGCTTAACAACAAATAGAGACTACAAATAATATGTTTTGCCAATGCAAACATAATAAAAGAAATAAATCAAGTGACGTGAAAACATGCATGTGGGCTAATGCCTTTACTCAATAAGATTCATTAACTATATAATAAAACTATCAAATTATTTTCATTTTCTCAATTCCTTTGGGTAAATTAAGAAAATACAATTTGATATTATATTCTAATTAATTATATGAGTATAGTTAAAATATCCTATGGGATGAATTTTACCACAACCATATTACTAATTACAACAAATGCATGAATGATCCTATATAATGTAGATGTTGTGGCCACTCTAACATTATTTAAAATTTCACATGCATGGATCATCCTACATTTAATCAATGAATTTTTTAATGTAGTGCATCCTTATTTAAGCAATACTAACAAATTATATACATGCATATATACTTCATGGCATATTATCTCATATATTATTTAAATAAAATAATTAATTTGCCTAAAAACTAAATATATAGAACATAATACTCATCAAGTGATTATCAACTTGTACCAAATATGTATCAGTTCTATTATATATGCATATATATAATCCCTCTTATGCACGTGTACTACTCTTAATATGTAAGCATCATATTCATAAAGCATATGTCAATTTCAATTTCAATAATGCACACAACATGACAGTAAATAAATAATCAACAATATGTTCATTTATGCCTCTAAAAACCCATGGATATTGAACATGTCAATCAAATATATGTGACATAGCTACACATTACTGTTTTGTATAAAATTTCATATACTTGTACACATAGCAAACATTAAAAAAAAAATGTTTATAGATCGTACACATGGCATGCATTAGTAGTTATCCTAACCAAATATAATAACTGACTAGTATATACTCCTAATTAATAGGCTTTAATGTATTCATTAAAAATTTGAATAAAACATCCGAAATTAATTAATTTGATATTAGATCCGAAAATCATAATTAATTTGGGATTATCAGATTGCCCCGATGAATTAGGAAATCTCCAAAATTTGAAACACCAGAATTGATTCCTCTTAATCGAAATTGAATATTTCTTGACCAATGAATACTAAAATCAAACACCAAAATTTGGAGATTTGATATTAAAAGACAAACAACAAGACAGAGGCATTGTGGCTTTGATACCAATTGTTGATTATTAAACATTAATGATCTTTGTGTGAACAAACACAAAGATCATCTAATCTAAATTGCGGAAATAAAATAAGAATTACCTACCACCATTGTTGTTCTTTCCAAAGCTTGATCTTCCAACTTCTTCTTCTCCTCTCCTTAATGGTGTTCGGAGTCAAAACTTTTTAGAGAATAGAATTGAGGACCAAACTACGTTGATTAATATCTCAAAAGATAACCTCCCATCAACCGTTATCTCTAATCATAATTTGACACTTGTAATGTGTGGGGGCCCACATGAATCACTTATGATAAGTATAATTTCACTAATATTTACATACCAATCTAAATTAACTGGTTCAGAACAAAAAACTTGAGAAGGAAAAGGAAAGAGCGTAAATTGAAATACGAACATCTACATCGAGAGGATTAATTGTGTAAGCAGCCTCGCAAATCTTTCGTTGGTTCTCGTGGAGCATCAGAACATCGATAGGGTTCGAGTGCCATCACTGCAATTCCCTGTAACTTCTGGACTGCGGAGAGAGATTTTTGCCCGAGTAGGAATGTTATTGCCGTTATACACGGACGAAATTGCTAGCGCAATGCAGCAAGCATATGATATCCACCAAATAAAAAAACCGATTCAGTTTCGAGTTTGTTGGCATCAAATATTCCATAGGAACGTGGAACACTCAATAAAGTGTTAAGACACCAACTCACCATAAATAAAGAGTGCACACTGATTTCTAGAAAGTGCACTCTGGAAAAAAAAAGTCAAACTTAAAAAAAATCAATCCTATTACAAAATTACTTTTATGCCCTCATTGTGATTAGTGTACTTCACTACAATTACTAAGTGCACCTCACACATTCTCTTCTTTGTGATTTGTAAGCATCATCAAGGGGTTCGCCCCGAGATCTGAATCTCTTGTTGGAGAGTCGATCGGAGCTCACTGAATCTCTAGTTGGAGTTTCGGTCACAGCTTGCCGAACCTTTAATTGGAGAGTCAGTCGGAATTCACCGAACTTTTAGGTCGGCAGTTGTCAATTTAATCTCACCAAAGAGATTCGGTTGGACAACACCGAATCTAATTGATAAGTCTTGGCTACATGCCGTCGAACCTAAAATAAATGTTTTGACCAAGGTTTCAAAGTTGGGTGCTTCGATTTGGATGAAATGATATTTTGGTAAAAATGTGAGGTGCAATTAGTAATTAAAATTTGAATTTGGGGTACCCCACAAAATAAGGTACACTTTCTAAAAATTCAGGTGCAATAAATGATAATGAAAAAAAAAAAAAAAAACATATTTGTTTCTGCTCCAAAATCATACTCCATGAGCAAACTGACACCTTGAAAGCCCACAGAATCCAATGGAGCGAACTCCGGCGCCTTCCCTAAAATCATTGGGAGGAAACCCTAAAATCAGCCAACCAACCAATCAATCAAAAACACAAAACTTGAATCAGACTAATAAACTGAAATTGAACCCAAAATTAATGTCTTCAGTACTTCATCGGTTTGGTTTTACTTTTAAAGGCGACGCCTTTGCCTCACAAGTGTGACGCGCCGATCGAGGATGATCTCGCAAATTTGCCCATTTTTGAGTTCGTTCGGGGTGAAACCACGATTGTTCTTGTTGCGTGTGCTCTTCGTCTCTGCGATTCGCTGTGCTTCTTCAAATGAAGAGAAGCTTTCTTTGTTGTTTTAATCGATCAAATAGGAATCTCAGGTTGATTTCGTCGTAAATTATCGAAGATTCGTAGCAAACACAGCGTGATTTTGATCCTTGAGAGCAGCGAAGGTGAGTTTGTGATTTTGGAGTGAATTTCGCGAACTACGTTAATTTTGTGTGATTTGCATTTTTTTGTTGTTGGCAAAAACATATTTTTTATTCCTTAGGCTTTGAATATTTTATATTTTTGGTCTCTAAACTTTCATTAGTGTACATTTTGTATCTGATCTTTTGAGTTTTATATGATTTTGGTCTTTGAACTTAAAATTTTTTTTTTGTTTTAGAGTGAAATTTAATTTTTTTTTACTTTTGTTGGTCTATGTGATCATCCAAATCAGTAATATAAATCACTTTACTCTTTTTAACTACTCCACGCGACACTTTTATTATCGATTGGTAGAATTTAACACTTTTAATGGTGGAAAGACTAAATGTAGATTTTTGTAAAAGTTCAATGGGGACCATTCAAACGTGTAGTAAGAAAAGTTTAGAAACTAAAAGCATAAAAAAACACAAAGTTGAGGGACTAAATGATGGAGGATTTTTTTTTTTTGGTGCATTCAATTAGGGTTTTGTTTGAATTCAGGAATAGTGTTGTTGTTTTTGGGAATACCAAGCAGAGGTTATGGTTGGATAAATTTTTACCCCTCACTCTCAACATTTTTACCCCTCACTCTCTCAACATTTTTAGTTTTCTGTTTATGATAAATTTTGGTTTCACATACACATTTAATAAGTACCTAATTTTTTTTTTCAAAAAATAAGTAATTAATTCTTACTTTTATATAAAATGGGTAGATAGCAAGCTTTCTTTTTCTTTAGAAAAATTAAAACAATTGTGAAAGAAGTTTCCGTACCAACATATTTAAATTGGAAGAAAATTTACAAAAGAAAGATCATTGCTTTGCAAGGAGAATACATTTAAGTAATGTCTATGTATAACCATATATAAATTACATAAAATTTTATAATATTCGTTTTATAAGTAATTAAGTTTATGTACATTTTTTTTACTTTGACAATATGTAGTGTTCGTTCGCTTTAAGTAATTAAGAAGTTAATAATTTATTAGCGTGTAACACACACATCGTTTGCACATTAGAATTTATGAACGTTTAGTGTCACCTAAATTGTGTAGCTAAAGCAAAATGACCTCCACCTTGCATATACTAATAACCGACACAAAAAACATGCGCAGTAAAAAAACTTGGCCCCCCTCTACTTAAAGTCTAGCTCTGCCCCTGAGTCATTGAGAGGTCTAGGTTGGATTTTTTTTTCGGAAAGGTATTATATTTATACATACAAATTTGATTTGTATTTTCACGAAAAAAATGGCGGTACAGCATTTCATGAATTATAAGTGATTGTTCCTTTGATTTGATTATGACTTGCACAAAATATTCTGGAGATTGTGTGATATGGGAAGAATTATAAGGAACAATCACTTATAACTCATGTAATGTTGTACGGCTCTATGTAAACTCTTTAATTTCTTTCTCTTTCTAAAATTGCTTGTTATTTTGTAGTGATGATACTTTCGAAGTGATGCAAAGTATATCTTTTATATGGTTCTAAATCCCTATGTAATGCAAGGTTTAAATTCTAGAGAACATGATTCCAATCTTAGGTCTTATTATAACGAAATTTTGCTAACTTGCAATGCGACCTAAACCAAAATTGGACTTTAAAAAAAAAAATATTTTCAAGATAAGGGTACTAATGTGAGCCTCACTATTGTTCTCTTGGTTATTCCCCCTACGAATAATAACTAGTGATTAACCAATTTGAATCTGTAGTGATATCAGATTCCCATTCGCTTACATTTTTTTTGTCTGGAATATCTTTAAATAGAGTCATCAGGAACTTGGCAGATGTTTATTAGCCTATCGATATGTTTCACGATTTAGGTTTCAAATCTATAGTGGGCACTTCTAACATTTTATCTCACCTATTGAACTCTGCCAAAAATAGGGGCCATGCTTGTGTTGTCACTTGTTGCTGGTCTACAGCCCTGGAAATGGAGGAGAGTAATTTCCAATTGATAGCCGGCTTATAGAGTGGTGCCAAATTCAAATTATAAGCATAAATTTTAGAGCTAACTGTTTTGATCTTCGAGAACAATCCAACCTCCTTTTTTGGGGAAAGAAAAAAAAGTGAAATATTTTACAAAAAAGTGAAATATTTTACTTCTCTAGGTTCATTAAAGAGCTGCACTCTTTGTAATATTAATGTTGTAGCAATATGACGCTTATTGTAGCATTCTCTTCTCGATGTTGTTAGTTAGTGACTTAGTGGTCGCTCTTTCTTCAGATCGCCGCTCAAAGTAAAGGAAGATGATGAAGTGGACAATCTTGAAATAAAGTTGGGCGAGAGGAAAAAATCGAAGATGGTCTACAAATCGCCTCCTCCTGAAGTTGGCTTAAAGATCCGTAGATCCCTAAGAGTTAGTTGCTTACTCAGACCTTTACATTTTGCATATGAAACAATTCCCTTTCTACTTTCAATTGTCATGCTCTTTGTTTATTCCTGATTATGATTGCTTGATCACATGCATTGAATCCCGTATGATGTATTCAATGCACGTATACTCAGTGTTGAGTTCTTCTTATTTTAAGAGGACCCAACTAGTGGGATGTTTGGCTCATAGGATGACTTCTGTTTACTTTGAACTCAAGGTGGGATCTAAGACAAAATTTGATCAGTTATGTCCACTATCAGTAGCGCCTTCCAACCCATCCCCTCCAAATAATGAATACTACAAACAAGTAATGATATACCACCACCACCAGGTGCATTTGTGTAGTTAGGGCTGCAGTTCAAGCTCACAATGGGGGACTTCTTTTCAGCTTCTTACTAACTTTACATTAGTGAAGTAGGTGTCGAAATTCAAATTTCTCTAGATTTAAATTAATCCTTGTGTGTCTGTGCATACGCCATGTATGGGCTTTTTCAAATAGACTCTGGAGCATTTTTTGGTCATTGGAGCATCTGCCTGAAGATAAATGGATTTTTTTGTTGGAATTGCATTGCTAGATTGTGTGAGTTTGATCATGAGTTTAACTTTCTTCGTTTAGTTGAACACTTGCAGAGTCTCAATGCAAAAATTGTATTATTTAGCAGCGCATGAAAATTCTCCATCGTGATCCCGAGCTCCATGCACAAAGAGTGGTTGCAATTAAGGTCAATTGTATAAAGAATTATTATTCATATGCATCTCTTTTATCATTATTCAGATCTTTTATTTTACTTTATGTCTGAAAAGAGTCAACTGAATTAATAAACTTGAAAAGCTTCAGAGGAAAAGTCCTTCATCTTTTTTTTTATCATGCCACTTATATTTTTTGTTTGAGATGCTTTAATTAATCAACACGCACAAAAAGAAAAAGAAAAAGAGTCTAAAATTTGGATGGGGTCATTTTTATGCTTCTCTCCTTAACTTCGTCTTTTGAGATGAAAATTAGTTATAATTGTGCATGAGGTCGTCTCGGACTCTCAGACATGAGACATCAGGTAAACAATTTACAATGCAGAAAAAATTTATTGCTTGTTGAGGTCTTCTATCAAATGCATTTTCAAGTTCCAACTTTATTGGTAATTCGAGTGATTTGAGAGTGCAAGACTCGTGGCAAAGGATAAATATGAGAATCGGTTTTTCTTTAACTCCTTAGCAACTCTTGTTTTCTTATTGGTGATTTAGTATCCTTGCAGAAAACCAAAGGGACTGTTGCTGCAAGGAAGCATGCTTCTGAAACAATGAAAGCTTTTTTTAGTGATCCAGAGAGCCGTCATAAGAGATGCATTGCCATGAAAGGTTTGTGAGTTTCATTGAATCTGATTATCCTACTGAATTTAATTGATCAAATGATTCACGAGGACATTAAATTAATTATTGCTCACTACATCGAGTACCTACCTAGCCATATTCAATTTATTTCTTCGTTTACTGGCTTCTCTTTTCCCGACTACATCGAGTGCTGCTATAGATAAATGCATAACAACTTGGCATCAATCACCATCCCTTCTCTGCTTCAGGAGTGAAATTCTTCTGCAGTAATTGTGGAAAGTATGGACATAGAAGGCACTATTGTCCGGAACTCATTGCAAGTAACTCTATCGATAGGCGCTTTAGATGTCGTCTATGTGGGCAAAGGGGGCATAACAGAAGAACTTGTGACAAGTCAAGTTTTTCTGAATCTAAGAGAAAGAATGATGTTCAGCATCAATGTAGGGTATGCAGTTAGATCGGTTATGATACTAGAACTTGTCCTCAACGCAGTGAAGGTAAATTAAGCAACGACTCAACAAGAAAGGAAGTGATTTCTGAATGCAGAGCTTATTCCTGCAGCTTACGTAAAAATAAGGGACACAATAATAGAACGTGTCCAAGTAGAACTAAATGATAGGGTTGTTTCTTGTTCTTCCTCCATTCCACAATTAGATAAAAAGAACTTCTTATGCTTTTTTGGTACTTTGTACTTAGATGTGAAGTACAAGAAATTTATACTTGTAATTTTGTTATATACATAGTAAATACACATTATTTTGTTGTATGTAAATTACATGTACTGTGGTTGGTATGAATATTCAAATGAGGTATCCAAAATGGATCGATTGCTTCAAATGTTAGCATAGCTAAGTCTTGGCTTAACTTGAAGATTGGTGTTTGGTTCGAGTGTTAGCTAGTACTTGGTCTTACCTAAACACTCAATGGCCTGTTTGATTCAAAAATTGTCTTAGGTAAGATTTTTGGTTAGACAGTTCTGCTCCTTCCACATTGTCTTCGTCTTCATCTTCTTTTTACCTGAATTAGATGTTCTGGAGTTCGCTTTGAAGCAATTTGGTTGGAATTTTTAACAATTGCATGTTTGTGAGATCAAGAGCTTGAATTAGATGTTCTGGTGTTGGATCTCACTATGTTAATTGCTTTTGTTGGTATTTTAGCTGTATCTGTGTTTTGTTGATGTTGTTGAATTAGTTGGATGAATTAGGTCATAATAGAATTAGATCATATATAATTGGGGTTGATTGAGAAAGCAAATGAGGTTGTAAACTTCAGGGCATGTCTAGGTAGTAGCAAAATTGTAATTTTCGCTCACTTGAGTTGGGCTTACCTAAAGATGGAGAAGATAAGGCGATGAGACGAGGGCAAAATCCTAAGCATGAATTTAAAAGTGCTTTGATAAGACCGCGTCTTAGCTAACGCTTCAAACAAACGCCAGTCTTACAACTAAATTTGGGCTTACCTAAACTAACACTCCAACCAAATAGACTCATTATCGAAAGGCACACCTCCCTTTTATCTTTAGCTAAGTCCAACTTAAAAGGGCGAAATGTACAACTTTACCCCTTCCTATCTAAAGAAAATCGAAGAAGATGATGTGAAAAGGGCATAACAGTCCAACAAAAAATCTAACCTAACACAATTTTTGTAGAGGCAAACAAATGATTAGCTAAGATATATGACTTGTTTAGTTGTCTTAAGCAAACAAATTAATGGGGAATGATTCTAATTCTACGAATGCCTTGTGTTGTAAGAGGAATATAAGAGAGAATGGAATTTGTGATCAATGTCGTGAAGATAACGAATCCACCTTACATGTTTTAAGGGATTGTCAACTAGCTCGCCAAGTTTGGAAATCCCTACTCCAAATGATATCATCTCCATTCTTCTATACATCAACATTGGTGGATTGGCTAGTTTCGAACCTCAGTCAAAAAGACTATCGCAAGAAAGTAATGTTTGGTGTCTCATGTTGGAAGTTGTGGTCCTGGAGAAATAACACTATGTTTAAGAATCGATCTGATACAGGATGTGAGGTCAGGCGATCCAAAATCCTTCGTTCGAAAGGTTTGTAGTCAACCTCGAGCCAAGCTCTAACAAGAAGAAAGCATTGTCATTGGGTAACACTAGAGGAGGGGTGGCTGAAAATAAATTGTGATGGAGCGATACGAGGGGAGGATGGGGAAGCCACAGCGGCAAGAGTTATACGGGGGATGAAAGGTGATTTTTGAGCAGCATTTCAAGTAAAGTTGGGTCGGTGTTCACCTCTTTGTGCCGAACTATAGGGAGTTAAACATGGCTTGCAACTGGCGTGGGATAAAGGGTGTAGGAAACTCACTGTGGAGCTAGAATCACAAGAAGCAATTGGTCTTATTATGGACTCAACACAAAGCCAATTTCGAGATCTATTGATTCAAGATATTCTAAGAGAGATGGACAATGAGTGGAATGTAGTTTTTAACCACACATTTAGAGAGAATAATGCTTGTGCAGACCACATGACCAATGAAGCTTTTCACTATGATGTTGATTTTAAGATTTAGGAACACATTCTAAATTATATTTTCATGTTGCTAGAGCAGGATATCCTACAGTTACAGATGTAATCTAGACCAGATTTGGTCTTTGCTAATAAAAAAAAGGTATTATATTTAAAGAGTGACTATTAGCCCCCCTATATCTTCTATCAGCCCCTATTTAATTTAATACATTTTCGAACTAAAGTGTCTTTAGGCAAAATTATATAAATAATCTCACACTAAATTAAATTATGAACCTATTTTTGTTTTCCCTTTTGCTTTCCACTTTCCACGTTCCACGCCCATCCTCAACTTTACTTTTTAGTCTCTACACCCCACCCTAAATGAAATTTTAAACTCATCCCCAACTCTTATCCCACTCACTACACCCACCCCAAATTAAACTCACTAATTATCTTACACTTAATTCTCTCTTTCTATGCCCCACCCCAATTAAACCATAAATTCATCTCATTTTCTCTTCTACTTTCTAATCTTTACACCCATTCCCCATCTACGTGTTCATACACTCAAATACTCACCACCAAATGCAAAATCTTGAATATAGTATTTGGTTGAGATTTGATTCACATTTTTGAATGGTTAGAACATTTATTAGTGTTGAATCTTAGCTTGTAAGGATCAAATAATCAATCTTAGAATGTAATATGGAGCAAATTGAGGTAAGGGAGAGAAGAAGATGATGTTTAATAAGAGGTTAAAGGTTGGGGATCACAAAGACATAAAGAGAGTTCTCTTTGGGGAGTGAGGTGGGCAAATATAAGTTAGGGGTACATTGGGGAGTTTACTAACAATTAAGGAGGGTACTTAGAACATGAACCAACTTATTAGGGGCTATAAATAACATCAAATTAAGTGATATAAGGTATAGGGGTACTAATAGTCACTCTATAAATAACATTAAATTAACATGAACCATAAACAATGTGCTGAAAGTTCTAGGCTTATGAGGGCGATATGATCTTGGGTTTTAAGAGTCTATATATATATAATCGCTTCTGCAAGTAATTCTCTACTTGATCTATTTCATCATGCATGTTTAGAATGTTTCTCTCTTAACCCTGTAACTCGAAGAAACTAAGGAAATATAATATTGTTGTCAAGAATATAATTTTTACAGTTTTGGTAGTATTTCTTATGGACCTTCCGCTGTTAAACTGAGTTGTGTGCATTTTGTTCCTTATGGTGGCATATGGCAAAAAATATCCTCAACAGGAAAGTGTTATCCTCGAGAGGAAAGTATATATTTGCTGTGAAAATAGGATTTCAAGTTGTTTCCTGTTAACACGTATCCCTCGCGCACAAGCAATGTTTATGATGATAAATGCTACAACCTACCAAGGAACTTCTCGTCGTGTATACTAATGAGAAGGGATGATGGGAAGAAATTTTTTTGCTAGAATTCTATGTACATTTGAATTCAAGGCAATGATTTTAGACGAATATATGCAACTTTCATTGTCATATTACATGACCGTTTAATAGACAACCTAGGAACATAATTATATAAATGGATTTCTTTTTTGGTTCCCTGCTAGGTGATATCCAACACCAGCCGCATGACTAATCTACCTCTGGGACAATACTGTCGTGCTCCATATGAGGGGTAACCCACCCATTCCAACTCAAGACCTTGCACATAGAGAAATAAGTCCTTTACCACTTCCAACAAATCAGATGTTGGCATATAATTGAACTTTTACTTCAACTAAGATATCTAACGAAATATTTGCCATTACAACGAGTGGATCTGTCAAAGTTAGCTCTTATAGTTGCATCAATTGTTGATTCAAAATCACGTTGTTTGGCGGAAAGGGTAGGACAACTGACAAGAAGGCCACAAACACAAAAAGGCCATATCAACAACAATAACAACTTAATCTCAGTCTCAAATTAACTGAGATCGACTAGTTACATGGATCAAACTCTTATATTGTGCTCGATATAATTAGTGCAATTGATTCAAAATCATATTGCTTGGCAAAAAAGGGTAGGACAACAGGCAAGAATGCCTAACACAAAATGGCCATATCAACAATAACAGTATAATCTCAGTCTCAAATTAATTGAGATCGACTAGCTACATGCATCAAACTCTTATATTGTGCTCGATTTAATTAGTGCAATTGATGTAAGCTTTCCTAATTAATTAACAATTCAAATCCCTCCTAATTAATGCATCACAAGTTAAACGATCATTAACAACACATAATTATGTTGTTATACCTTACGTTGTTAAAACTTATTAAATTTACATATAATTAAATATTATTTCGGACGAAAAATAATGATTAATGATTGATTAAATTTTATAAAATAAGAATTTAATTAAATTTATAAAGTTTTCAAAAAAATAAATTAAATTTATAAATCATTATATATTAATTTTTTAGTTATAGATGGTTTGGTAGCACATTAATTATGTATTAAATAAGTTTTAACAATGTAGAGTATGACCACATTTTTTGATGTATAAAATCACCTACCTTTCCATTAAGTGAATGCAGTTGTAGAGGTCGTATGTTGCGGTTGCGAAATCTCAAGAGCTTAGATACATAATAAAATTTTCAATTAATTATATTGTTAGAACTTCCATGTCCTAAATTACTTGAAACTGGTATAACTAGTTGATCATATCAAAGATCACAAAATTGTTTATACAATGAACCGTATTCTAATATGCAATCACATAATTATCAAAGCTCACAAATAAATAGTTAAGATTCTAGGCTACAAGCTTTTTCTATATTTTAATCTTTTTATCACAAGAGTACACGAAAGAAAACATGGGTTTGATCATTTTTCTTAACTCACGTATGCAACTCAATAATTAATATATTAGATCCTTACTATCAAGCTGACAATTAGTATATTAGATCTTTATAAAATCATCTCTCTCTTATATATATATATTTCTATATTTTAACAAATGTATAGTGTGTATTCTAATAATACTTGAATTGCGTATATTTTTATGCTATTATGATAGAAGATTTTTTTTTCTTTGAGAAAACTTAGATAAGTTTTACTTCAAAAAAGTAGTTGTTGATTAAACTTAGATAAATTTTTACGTCAATAAAGTATTGTTTAAAGTCATTATAAACTATAAACATAATAGAAATAATATATATATTTTTAAGCGAACTAGTTAATATTAATATTAATATTGTAATAATTTATTTATAATTTTGTTAACAAGAATTATATATTTTCTCCTTATAAAAAACCATGTACAAGTTATAAAATTTTATAAATCTAAAAATGAGACAATTAGATACATTATATACAAATTAAAATATTTTTTAAGATCCTACCAAAAATATATATATATATATATTTTTTTAAGAAAAATAAGTTTTGTTGTTACGTTGGCAAAACTTAATCAATATATAATTAACATATCATAAGGTATTGTTAATTTTGAAAAATCAGTTTATTAAATAATATATAAGTTTAATTGTAACTCGAAAATATTTTATTTGTGGATGGTAACGTATACTACCTATATAGAGTATAGATACGCGTGTAAAAATTTTATAATTATATAGTCAATTGTGCGAGTATGAGTCACCTCGAGATGTGTGCAATGCGGAGATATGAGTGAATACATCTATTTTGTGAAAATCATTAGATGACATATTGGAGGCAAATTGATTGTACCTAGATGTGAAGTACAAGAAATTTATACTTTATAGTTTGATTGTGTACATAGTAAATACACATTATTTTGTTCTATGTACAATACGAGTAATATAGTAGATATGATCCTACCAAAAAAAAAAATATATATATATATATATATATATATATAGAGGAGTATATATATATATATATATAGGATATATGAATATTCAAATGAAATAACCATTCTATGACTATTCTGGTCTCCCCACCAATTTTGGTGCCCTTAGAGGGACTAGCATTTCTAAGAACTTTTTCCCTTTTATTTTTTCATGTTAAAGTGAACTACTTTATCTAGATTCTACCCAAAAAAAAAAAAAAAAAAAAAAAAAAGGATAGATTCTACAAAAAGAAAAAAGGATAGATTATTTGGATATTCATTTAACAATGCAGTACGCTGTGTAATTATTTTTCAAATTAGATAAAAGAGTTGTCCTCAACACTACTTCAGGACATGACCAGAACCAGAGGCTCCCACTGGCTAAAGTGTGGAAACCACTTGAGAAGGGATCTCTCAAAGTGAATGTGGACGTGTTGGAGATGTTGGGATAATCCCACATTGACTACTTAAAAAGAAAAAAAAAATGTTTATAAGTGTGGAGTGTATACTCCATCTTGCCTTTGACATTTTGGAGTGAACCCTACTTCACACTTATAAACCTTCTTTTTCTTTTCTAAGTAGGACAATAAGCAATTAAAGCCAACAATCGGCTCTGATGCCATGTTCAATTTTTATATTATAAGCCTCAATCCAAAGTGAGGAGAGTGTGGTGACTAATTTTATATATGAGTCATAAGTGTGAAAGTGGGGTTTACTCCAAAATGTCAAGGCAAGATGAAATGTCCACTTCGCACTTATAAACATTTCTTTTTCTTTCTAAGTAGTCGATGTGGGACTATCCTAACATCTCCAAATACTCCCCCCTCAAGTTCAACTCGGACTTGACCGCAGAACATCAATCAACCATTTTTGTTGGATGTCTACAAGGCCCTTGGACAATGGGCAATTAAGCCAACCATTGGCTCTGATACCATGTTCAATTTTTATAATAGAATAAGTTTATTGTATTGTATTGTTGATCTATTACATGTCTCTATATATAGAGATGCAATTACATACAAAAGGAAATATCTAAATAAGGTAGCGCATAATCAAGGGAGTGATTTGTGCATAACATAATTACATGAGTGATTTTACAATATAATTATAGGAATGATTTGTGCATATTTCTTAATTACACAATATTCCTTTAACACTCCCAATTTATATTCTACAGGACGCTTCGGTTAGAGTGGGAGCTGCTTTCTTTGGAGTAGGTGGAGTTATCATAAACCATGAAGGATGTGTGTTGGGGGGCTTTTGCTCAAAGAATTGATGCTTGTGTCACAACAGAGATGGGGGTTCGATCAATTGAATCGGATTCAAAGAAGGTGGTTGATGCCTTACTCGAAAGACAGATGATGGGCCCACTCGCTACCTTAATAAACGTGATTGTCAATCTCGGAGTGGGTCCAAAGGGGGATCTTTTTCAATTTATACATGGGGAAGGAAATTGCGTGGCGCACTGTTTAGCCAAACTTGCAATGGATCATAATATGTGTTGTTTGGACTGATGCTCTTCCTAGAGCTATTTATTCCCATGTAATTTTTTTTATCTCCGATGGTGAAATGAATTATGCCTGTAGGGCTTTTGCCAAAAAAAAGGAATTAAAAAAAATTAAAAAAAAAACTATGTCAGGGGCATTAGGCAATCACTCAGGACTACTCAGATTATGGTCTAGCACCAAGATAACTTGATACTAGTGATGGCATTGGCAATTGTGTCACGATGCAATAATCTAACACGATGTAGGAGTTTGGATCAACCACTCAGGTGTACTCGAATACGATCAAGCACTCTAGATAACTTGGTACTAGCTAGTACTAGTGATGCTTTGGCAATTCGTGTCACGATGCGATAACCCAACACCAAGTAGGGGTTTGGATCAAACATTAAACGTGAATATTTATGCATAATTTATTAATATGTTTATGCATAGTTTTTTTAGGTAAATTGACTAATTTATTTTTTAATTATAAAGCCATCTATTTTAATATAGTTCACTTTAAGTAAATTATTTTTATTTTACATTTTTATTAATTTTTGTTGCTATAAAGTTGAGAATTAAGTTTTATTTTTCAATAATAAAAGTTATATTGATGTCCAACAACTTTTGAAAAATGGAGAGCAATTTTGATGCTGCAACAAGTAGTCGAAATTGAGTTCTTAGAGGCTATTGAATTTTATTTTCGCATTTGAATTGGTTTAATATTGTTTGAGTTTATTTTCTTAGATTGTATTCGTAATTTAAGTTGGTAAGCTCCTTTTTAATAAAAAAAAAAGTTATATTGAAAATATGTATCAACTTTTTAAGTAAATGGGTGACACAACATACACGACATGTTTAGACACGAATGCTGACACGCGCAACACACAGTGACACAACACAAATTGTCACCCCTAGTTAGTACCAATATGCTGCGCCAAGCTAGTGGTTGGTCAATAATCCTTTATCATTAATAATTTAAGGGCACAACTATGTGCACCCTACAATTTTATAAAGGTAAGCCACATTTTTTTTTTGCACTTCTTTTCCTCACAACTCCTACAATCACTCATATGCTCCTTTCTCTCTCATATTGTGCACCCCACATAAACTGCCAACCTTTGACTCCAACAATCAACCACGTTCGTAGAAGTGTGACGCGAAGATTGAAACAAGACATAGGGCTTGCGTGTCCGTCGTCGTTCTCATCGTGTGTGTTTTGTGGTGGCAGTTTTGATTTTATTTTAGTGGTGGGGTGCCTTTGTAAACATAAGGGCAGTTTAGGAACTAAACATTTTGAACAGAGTGCCCAAATCTATGCATGGGTTGCCCTCATTCAGTAACTTGCCTTTATAAAATTGTCAAGTGCACATAACCGCCCACATAATTTAAATGTAAGGAAAAAAAAAAAGAAAAAGAAAAAAGAAAGCTTGGGTTGCCTAGTGTCAACATGTCCTAAGAAAATACTGTTCAAATGTAAACTTGAAATGCATTGTTTCAGAACTAGTAAAAAAATCATTGTTTCAACAGGGGCATTATGTTTTTAGCTGAAAAAAAATGGGGGCATATTTTATTTTTATTTTTTTCTTTGTAAACACTACCAAGGAAAAGAAAAAAAAAACACAATGTGTAGACACTAACATTGAAAAAATTAATTGCCGGAGCATATTTGGTGAGATAGCAGCTAGATACATCACTTGCTAAATGTAAGGTTTGGGAAGATCGCGAGTTAGACTTTTTTCATTTTTTTGCAAAGGTCGTGAGTTAGACTTGCACTTAAGTAAAAAAAAAAAGAGTAAAAAAATAATTGTTTGGCCTGAGTGGTAAGGAATACTGTTTCATATAAAGTACGGTCTTAGTTTTCAGGTCTTGTGAATGAAGAGATACGAATAGGGAGCGCCAACCTTGTTTCGAGGTCAAATATTTTTTTTTATTATTTTTTTTATTTAGTGTTTTTTTTGTCTAAACCACTTGATATCTGGACTATCTGACTACTCCGAAGTCACCCGAGTCGCATATCGGGGGGGAGGGGGAGGGTTCTCAAGGCTCAAACATGAGTCACTAGTTAAGGAACAATAACTCCCTTCAGTTGTGCAAATCAAACGTTGGTTATATAATTATTTTTTTTGGTCAGAATTGGTTATATAATTTAGTGTCTAGCGTCTACCCCTATCTATTTTGTAAGAGAGAAAAATTAAAAAGATTTTGAACTATATATATTATACAGTCCCAAGTGAACTATAACCCAGTAGCGGAGCCCAACCCAGCTGCGAGCCAGGCCCATAAAATACTTCGTTGTTGTGCGACGCTTTTTGATGCCCAAAGTCCAAGTAAGAGATGGTTTGTTAGCCGAACTGAGTTCCTCTGAAAGCTCTCAGTTGCCCCTGAACTCGTCAACCTTCTTCAATCTCTCTCTGCCCTTCTTGAAAAAAAAAAAAAAAAAAAAAAAAAAAAAAAAAAAAAATCTCTCTCTGCCCTTTCTATTAGGGTTTCGCTGTGAATCCTCTTTTCATCCACCAAGAGATGGCGATGCAGGCGGCGGGGATCAGCCTCTCCAAGATCGTGCTCCTTAGCGGGGCCGGTAATCTCAATCGATAATCGAAACAGAAAACCTGATTGTTTTTGACGATCTCTTCGTGATTCTTGTCTGATTTTGGTTGATTGATTGATTGATTCAATTGTTTTTGTAGCTTACACTGCCTCGATCATGGCCACGAATGGCCAATTGGCGGATATTTTGGGCAGACTCCAGGTACCACACTCACTGAAACTGTTTTTAGGGTTTTTTTTTGGTTTTTTTTTTATTTGTTGAAGTTTTGCTGTTCAATCTTTTCGTTCTGTATTGTGATTGCTATTTTTAGCATTTCAATATCGCAAGCTCTTGATTTTGTCCGAAAAAGGGGAAATTGGAGATTGCAGGACTCATTGTTTTAATCTGGAATCAAATTAATTGCTGATCATGGTTATTGTTGTGTATGATATGGAGTGCACTATAATGTTAATTTTTTTTTTATTGTGTAGTCATTGGTGAAAGGACTTGAGAACCCAAATGCAGATCCAGAACATGCTGATGCAATCGAGTCGCAAGTAAGAATTTTTCCTTAGATTGTATGGGCCTTGAAGGAGTGTTTTTGTCTTTTTTTTGGTTGCATGAGATAAACTAGGAATTAGGAAAGAAGTTTACAGCTCTTGTTCTGGTGGACTGCTTGAGTGGTTAGCACTTGGTGGTTCTCAGGGCAGAGGGTCGATATATTTTGATCACATATCACACCTGTTGCACCCCTCCACTTCGTCCATCCAGCTTGAATTCTATGTGTAACATTGCTCTCAATATTACCATCATTTTGTATGATTGATCCTAGTTATCCAAATTGGTTCACCTTAAGAACTGCTTTCCCTAATTTCAGCATTCCATCATCTTGATTTCTAGTATTTTTAAACTCAAAATGCGTATATTCGGTCTTCATCCTACTCAACTTAAAGCTTTTATATTCTAGCGTATTCCTCCAAAATTCTAAATTCCTATTCTCTCCATCTATTGTTTCGTCTTCTAAAACAATATCATTTGCAAATAATGTGCACCATGGAATATTCCTCTTGAATATGCCTAGTTAGTTTATCCATAACTAAAGTAAAAGGTATGGGCTTAAGGCTGCTTCTCGATGTAGTCCTATTGTCCCTTGCACCAAAAATAATAATATGAATATTTCGGGGGGTACGTGGATTGGATTCGATCCAATTAGAGGATTGTCTTACAATTAAATGCAATTATTTTGGAATTGGATTGATAAATCTCAACCCGATCAATTCCAACTTGGTGGTTAATAACTTAATGGGAAATTCTACAATGAAGCCAAAATGACTTCCCATGTCATGGGTGCTATGTGTTTTGACCATTGGATCTTAATCCATTGATGAGTAATGTTGTGCATTTAATGTTCTATGCATTAAATGATCATAAAATGCATTCAAATTTTAAATTTTTAGTTCCCATGGTAGTAGTAGTACTACCCTAACTTAATATATTATGGTAGTTTGGTAAATGTAGTTTAGATTGAATCAAGTTACACAGATTATTAAATACAAATAATTCTTAAAAAATTATATATTTTTTAATTTCTTTTAAGTTCTATATGATTTCATGCAATTCTTTTTGAATCAAGATCAAAAGAGAAAGGTGGATCATGTGAGAGAGATGAGAGAATTGAGATGGAGAGATAAATAGTGAGTTTTGGACTTTGGAGAGATACAGGGCAAAATAAGTGAACTCTTAGAAACTTGACTTCGAAGAAACGCATAGCTGTGTGTCAGCTCAAGGATAGTAATTTTTTTTGTGCGTTTGCTTATCAATTTTTGTTGCTTGTTGATATTGCTAAGACTAAAAATATGTGCACTCATCACATTAAAAATAACTTGGTCGGATCTGTGGATTGAGGTATACAATTCACAATCCGATCTATCCCACACAGATTCAAACCTGTCTAGTTAACTCAAACTCTAATCCAATTTGTATGAATTGGGTCTAATTGGACCAAATTTGCAGATTTAACAGTTTTTTCGTACATCCCTAAATATGATATTGGTGAGTTAGTTGTATGCATTAGGTGCTAAAGTTATTCTTGACAATGATTAATGATTATGGACTTGGTTGTGGTGCATCTCTATGACGGTTGCATAATTGATGAACTTTAGTTTTATTAATAATCTTTCCTTGATCATCTTCAAGGTGCGTCGTTTAGCAATGGAAGTTCGACAAATGGTAGGGTCACGCCAAATTACTGTTCTGAATGGAGGTTCTGGCCAAATGGGTATGCTCCAGCTTTTAAGAGATATTTTTTTTTATGTGAAATGCTTTGAATCAAAATATTTTGTTTGTTTTAGCACCTGAATTCTCACTTATAATGATTTATATAAACTCATATCTAGCTAGTTGCAGTTAAAATCACTTACTAAATTTTGGCTGAGTGAGGAATGCGTATGTATTGCTGAGATTTGAGGTTAAAGGTTGTGTATTTGCCATTGGTCCCTCACATCCTTTAAGTACTTTTATGGAAATATTTTGCAGGAAGCATAGGATCTCTTGCAATGCCAGCTGCAACCTTGGGAGCTTTGGGCTATGCTTACATGTGGTGGAAGGTATAAATTATCCAATATTTGTACAAAGCGTCAGACTCATGCATGTTGTATACATTGTTCATCATTGGAGGTCCAATTATCTTTCATAATTGTTACGGTAGTAATACTAACAAAGGGTTAGTTTGTTTTACATCTAATATAAAGATAACCGAAAACTGATCAAGCGCTATCCTTTTTTTATGTTTATTAGCAATATGAGTTCTAATATCTACATCTAATGAACTTTTAAAATGAGGTTTTTCAATAATTTATTTGCATGACGGGGTCAAGTTGCATTTTTTGAGCAAACCAAATTGCATTTTGAGTATGCTAACATGTTTATTTATCGCCTTGATGATGCTTAGGGTATATCCTTCACAGATCTTATGTATGTCACCAAGCGTAACATGGCAAATGCTGTTTCAAGCATGACAAAACATCTTGAGCAAGTTTCTGCTGCTCTCGCTGTAAGTTTGAGTATACTTTGGCCGCTTCTACATTTTATTTCTCTTTGATAGTTTAGTTGCTGTGAATTTGTGACAGTGGTTTGTAGATGTAAAGGTTGTTCACTTGTATGTACTCTTGGAAGTTGATCATTTATGACTGCTCTGTCAACTTTAGTTTTGAAACCTTGACATATTTTCTTTGAAGCAACCACATAAAGATAGCATTTGGGGCCTTGTCTTTGATAGTTCAATGCTGTGAATTTAACCAAGTTACATGGAACTAGTAGAATGGCTAGTGAGTTGCATATGCACCAAAAAGGAGAGGGGAATGAACACTTTTTGAAATTTGAGACCCTAAAAATTAGAGAGCAATTGGTACGGGAACTGCAGTAATTATTTGGATGGGTGAAGGACTTATATACATCTTTTTTTTATTTATCAGTTTGTGAAACAAGGAGTTTTTAGAATTCTTTGCTGAACTTCTTCACTCCTTGGGGACGTTTTGTCATTATAAGTAGTGTAAATTATGTTGTATTGTAAATCTTAATGAAGAAGGTTTCCTTGTGTGGAGGTTTTATTTGTTGTGTAACTGCTTGCCTTTCTTTGCTTAGGCCACAAAGAAGCATTTGACACAACGACTTGAGAACCTGGATGGGAAATTAGATGAGCAGAAGGAGATATCAAAAATAATTAAGAATGAGGTATGTTAATTCTATAAATATATGTTTTTGGTGCCTTTTTTATCTCCCTTCTTTCATCCTTTTTTTTGTCAAATTGGAATCTTTGGCCTTTCTATCTTCATCTTTATTCCTTCCATGATTATGATTGACTTGCTTTTGAAAATATTGAATGTGGAGAATAGTTGGCTCTACTAAATAGAGTTGTACCTTGGAAATGCCACACAATGGTAATTCCTGTGGTCAAGGTTCAAAGCTTCAACTTCGCCTTGTAATTCGCCTACTGAAAACTTGGAAATAATTCGCAGAAGTTTAATTCGTGAGGGGAAGTTGCACAAAAATTCTTTGGTATATCTAAATGCTAAAAACTCAAATTTCTCAAGGTGTTAAAAATACACATAGTTATACAATTGTAATGCATAAGAGACACAGTAAAATTGTTTAAAATAGTTGTTTTTTAATACAATATGCAATTCGCTGACTACTTCTCTTTTGAGGTGAGAAGGTTTTCATTTTAGAATGGTTTCAGTACATGTTGCAAAATTTGCTTGAAACTTCCATGAACTTCCCCGAACTTCTACGTAGTAATGAAAGTCTTGCAATTTTTCTCACTATTGGGTAAAAGTTTCCCCGAATTATGTCGAATTTTCGGGGAATTTTGATATTTTTCTTCATACACAAAGATTTTGTTTCTCCTCTTTTGAGAATCGACATAAGTTGGGGAAGTTTGGGGAGTTTTGTCGATTAGAGAGAGGAACTAAGTTGGAAGATTTACCGACTCAAGATCGGTTGCAAGTTTTCTCGAAGTATTGACCAATGAATTTTGCTTCGCAATATTTTAAAATACTCAACCCTGAATCCAAAGCTTAGTGTCCATTTTAAAACTTTCTTACTAAACATTTCTTTGAAGATTTTGTCTTCTAAGTTTGCTGAGGCATCAGTAAATTTTTATTAAGCTGTTTTTGTTTTTGTTTTTTTTTTTTTCTCCTGTGTGGGGGACCTGGAATGGGGTATGCTGTGACTGCGTGAAAGTCTTTTTCACCTTTTCAGCATGCGCTTTTGTCCCTTGACCTAGGCCACCATTGCAAGGTGCATCTTTCTGCACCTTGTGCATAAGTGGTGCTTTGTGTTTGCTCATATTTATTGCATATTCATGAATGATTGTGTAAACTATCTTTTGATTGTGGCATGCAGCATGCTCAAGGAAGTATGGTTACATTGCGCTTTGTGCGACTTTGATATAGGGTGTTTAAATTGACTTGTTTAAAATTTATAAACAGGTCACTGATATCCATTCTGAACTTTCTCAAATTGGCAATGATTTAGACTCGCTACAGAAACTGGTTTCTGGTTTGGTGAGTTCGTACTTCCATAGAATTTTTCCTTCTTTGTTATTTTATTTTATATTTTCTTTTGCTAAATATTAAATAATGCTGATCCCTTTTTGGTTTCAGGATGATACAGCATGTTCCTTAGAAGATAAGCTGGTAAGCCTTCCCAATATTATCTAGTTATCCATTTGTGGAAAATTAGAGGATCAATACTTTTTTTTTAGTAAAAAAGAAATCTCGCCTTTAAGCATTATCTTGGCTGACATAATTAGACCCCACCCCATTTCCATGCAATACAATTTGAAAAAGAAAAAGAATATTAAACAAGGAAAGAGGAAGACTGTATGAGCTATTGTGCATTTGTCTGTTGCAGCTTAAATAATGTTGTTAATGCAATTGTGCATGTCATAGACTCATGCCTTGCATCGGTGTGTTTATGCATGGCCCACAATGATATCTTTCTATCTGAATCTGGTGGTGTTGAAAGTTGAATATTTGATTAGGTCTTGCATATTCCCATGTGCCAGTACAGCCTAAACAATGTTGTTAATGCTATTGTCCATGCCATAGACTCATGCCATGCATCAGTGTGTTTATGCATGACCCACAATTATATCTTTTCATGTATCTGAATCTGGTGGTGTTTTTCTTTTTTGTCAAGAAATCTGGGGTATTGAAAGTTGAATATTTGTATTAGGCTTTTACATATTCTCATGTGATATGATTTTAAAGAAAACCATTGAAATGCACATTGATGTCAATGGAGATAGAGCTTCTTGATAATTGAATGTATTACTAGTTATTGTCTCTTTTTATCTCTTTCCCATGTTTTTGAGGAAATATTTCTCCAAATCTATTTTCTTCATTTTCCCCACAGAATCAGTTGGGATTGGATTTCGTATGATTCTATAGGGGGTAAAACTTGAGATACTTAGACCCTATGTTACCTGGACCCTTCACTCTAACCCAAAGTACCCGTGTCGGACACTTGAAACGAGTCGGACACTTAAAAAGACATGGATACTCCATTTGAAGAGCTCTTTGTATAAAAAAATTTAAAATGTAAGAGAATAAAGAAAAAAACTTAACAAGAACTTTCTAGTGTAGAGTAAAAAATGAAAAATGAGAAAAAATATAGGTGTATAAGCTATTACATATATGTAATATATGTTATTACATATATACTTAAATTAGAGAATAGGTGGGTCCGACCTTTAGACTCATACCCGTACCCGACACCCGCACCCGAGTCCAGGTAACATAGCTTAGACCTAATAACCTCAGTGGTTGAGAAATTCTGATAGGAGTTGTTATCCCTACATATTTGTTGCAAATTTATATGCATTCTTATGATGAAATTGTTGAGAGGTTGACAAATAAGTTCAGTTAATTGATTTTCCTAGTCAATCGGCATTGATTTGTGCCCAACTGGGTGATTAGATGACTTTCATAGACTAAAGATTTAAAAAAAATAAAAATTCTGCTCACTTTGGTGGTTTTACATGCGATGGGATGTTTTCTTCGTTATTAGAAACATGGTATCAGTTCGTTGTAACTTGAAAGAGTCCGTGGTTTTTCTATATTTCATTTGCTGGCAAAAATTAATTGAGCTAAACATGGATGAGAAAATGTACTAATTTAGTTTATGTTTGAGTGGTTAAAAGATGTTGATAATTATGACATCTACCATATTATCACCTCACGCTTTCCCAATGAAAGACTTTTTTGCTTCTTTTTGTTATCACCTTTACTTGATGCATTTGATTGCTACAGTGACTTGAATATGCTGGTACTTATTGGGCATTATATGTTTCTTGGTGGTTGTGAAAGTCGTTATGCACAGAATGCCATATCTTTGTAATTAAAATGAGAAAAAGAACAGAATTTACCTTTGAGGCCTTGACAGTACAAAAGGATTAATACTATATGAAAGTTTTGTTTACTGTGTGTGTTCGTGTACAAGCACACTGCCACTTCAGGTCCATATGGCATGCCTAATGTTTGGTGTATTCTGGTGTCAATTACCATTATTGTGCTAACAGTTGCATTGTAGCTGTAAAGCTAATGCCATTTCACCTACTACAACATAGACTGGGTTTTTAACTGTTTTTCTGTAGAAAGTTAGAAACTGACTTGATTATGATAACAGGATTGCTCAAATTTCGGTGTGTGGTACCTTTGTAAATATGTAGCTGAAAAGACGAAAGATAAGAAAATGGCTACATTTCTGGAGGTATGAATTATCTTATTGAAGTCTTAAGTTTTTAGATTTATTGACTTTTGCAGCTTCTCAAGTGATTTGCTAATTTTCCATGATACCTTAATCCTCACAAGATTTCACGTCCATATCATATGTTAAGCATATAATGACTAGAAGTGATTGTTCTCGTACAGTTATACTTTGAGCAAAAGTAATCTATGGAACTTCATGGGGCTGTAATTTTCATTCATGGCAGAATGAAAAGAAAATTCTTTCAGTGGGATTTTGTGGGTTCTGTTTTTTATTTTTTATAACCTTGGGTGTCAGGATTGGTCTGTTGGGAGATCAATCAAAGAACAAATTAGAGAGAAATCGGGGAGAGGCTGTATTGAGTGGAAACCCGGGAAATACAGTAAAGAAAAGACACTCTTGAGTAGTCTCAACACACCTGAACAAAGTTCATACATTAGTATTGACTCTCAACTCTCTGTACATTATTTGTATGCAAAGGACTCTTAACTGACTCTCAGTAACCATCTGAGCACACTAATTGTACTTCACTGCCGCCACTCACACTTCACGTGCCCCCCCTACTCTTCTTGGGCTTTCTTGAGTACTTTTTAAGTAGGAGGCCTATCAATACCTGCCCCACAAGAACCCACCTTGTCCTCAAGGCGAAAGTCCGGGAACTGGGTGCTAATCATGTCAACTGGTGCCCAAGTAGCCTCAAAATCAGGCAGCCCTTTCTAAAATATCAGAACTTAACGCTTCCTCTTAGTTCGGGGGAAACTAGCTCCCTTCGTGGGTTCGTCCGAATCAGCCGTTGAGGAGGTTGGAAGTAGCTGAACACGATCCTAGTATCCCAAGGATCATCTTTCATCTCTATCTGTAATATGTTCTTGATTGATTTCGATCCTTGTTTTGTGTGTTATCATTAAATTTCTTGTTTGAAAACCTTGATAGAATTAGTCTTCTATCATGATAGATCTAATCCAGCCTCTCTAGGTGATTCAACCTTATTCGACAATTATTTGCCAATTTCTAATCCATTTATTTAGGCGGTGTTGGTAACTCTATTTTGAACCTCTTATTGTCACAAGTCTTATAAAAAAGAGGTTTTAAAAAAGAATGCTGCAATGACACCCGAAAGTCACCAGGTGATGAAACGTGTGGCCCCCACGTGAAAATTGGTGACTTTGGGGTGTGCACCCATAGTTCCCGTGCATAACATATCGGGTGTGTAACCCCAGGCACACAGACAGGGCCCACACACCACGTCACCTAGTGTGACTTTGGAGTGTCGTTGTCATATTTTCCTTTAAAAAAGAAGAGCTTTTGTTAACCTTCACCATTAAAGCCTCTTAAGAAAAGCTTTTTTTTTGCTTTAATTTACCTTTTAAACGAGCATTAGTTTTTAATTTGTTGGTTTCCGAATGAATGAGTTTGTGGTAAACTTTCACAACATGAAAAGGGCACTCCATAACAAACGTTTCACTATCTTTTGGTGATGGCGATCTTCGTTGAATTTTATCTCCCTCACATAAACTCTTTCTATCTCACTTTCAAAATTTAGCAGTGGGTTCAAGATACCTCTTAAAGCACAACCTAATAGATAAGGAAACCCATAGACGAAATCACAAAAAGAATAACCTCTAAGAAGAATGTGAACAACACCACCCTAAAATCACCACTTGTAGATAAAGAAGAGCAAGGGAATTGAAAAGATGTCTCAATGTGGCTTTTTTTGGGTTTATATATTGTTAGATTAACGCTCTATTTTCTTTCAAATTTTCAATTGATTCCTCCTCCGAAACAATTTGCTCAAATCTCCCATTGCCAACCTTATAAATTCTTCTCAAGTTAGGGCTTTGGTTTCTTCATCCTGCTCCTCCTAGCTAGTATGGCACTCCTTCAACGTCCTTCTCACCAGCGAGATTCCTTGGAAAAATACTCTTCCTATGCCTTCTTCTACTTACCAATGTTCCTTCAACTTGTTATCAATTTGTGAAAAAGTGAAAACACAACCGAGTGTTATCACTTATCAAGAATAGAGGCACTAAGTGATTACTTCACCTAGGTACTAGCAGCATTGGAAGTTGATGTTATTTTCTTAATAAAATAAATCATTAATTAGTGAAGCAATTAGAAGTGTAATCATTTTACAAAATTTGCTCCCCAAACACTTGTATTTCACGGTATTTGAATAAGAGCTTTTTCCAATTGTAATTACCAAACATTCCATAAAATATAAGCTCTTATCTAATCAGTTCTAATGTACAAACCTTAACAATTTGGATCTTAAAATTTAAGAGGTAGAGTTACCAAATACCATCTAAGAGTAAAACCAAGGTTCTTCCAAGCTGCTATTACAGTTGCAAACTTACGACTGCAAATTTGACATGATTGTTTGAGCAAAAGATTATGTGCACTTGGAGGCTATCATGTTATCAGCCTGTTGATTTGTTTGGGCTTGCTGGGATCTTTTCTTCTTATTTCTTTGTCTTCTGTTTGATTAATTATGTTTACCATGTATGTTCTTGCAGGATTTCCCTAAGCCCAGCAATCCACGATTTCTTGGAATGGCTAACACTCTAAAGGAGCAGGTCTTTCATTTCTTATTATGATTTTTTTTTATTATAATTTCTTATTATGATTTTATTTTCTTCTGAAGTCTATAAAGGAGAAAGTAAAAAATGTCGAACTTTAAATTATTTATCCTTGTAGTCATCTCATTCTTTCTGTAATTGTATATATTAGGATACAAAAATACAACATCAACAACAAGTCAACAACAACATAGCCTCCGTCCCAAATTAATTGGGGATGGCTACATGGATCAAACTCTTCCATTGTGCTTGATTTAATGCAATTGATGACGAGCTTTCCAAACCATTCAAATCCCTCCTTATTAATGCGTCCCAAGTTAACTTCGGTCTACCCCTACCTCGTCAGATTTCTTCAGTTTCTATTGAGTCAAGTTTTCTAGTAAGCCGTCTTTGTGGGCATTTGTAGGCTGTCTTTGTAGGTGACCAAACCACCGCAATTGCCCTTTCCCTAATCTTTGTGTCAATTGGTGCTACTCCTACTTGTCTTTGAAGATACAAAAATATCCAATGAAATTATTGCCCTTGTAAAAAGAGGTAGTAGAAAGGAAACAGAAGAAAGGTTGGATTTACAAAGTGCTCTCATATAAACTGAATCAGTCAGTGGTGTCTTGAAAATCCTTCAAATGTTGCTTGTTTTGTCTTACACTTTGCATTGATCTCCACTCTCTCTAAATCTACATGTTTTATTGGAAATTTGGAACTGACCGAGCAGTGAATATCATTATTTTTAAAGGTTTCAACTTTTGAAACAATAACTGACATGTATTTTAGCAGTTTCCACAAAATGTCTTGTGTATCCTCGCAATATCCGAACAAAAGGTGGCACTCATGTTGTGTGCTCCATCTGTAATACTTCTCTTTTTCATTGTTGCAGGGTCTTAAGCAAATTGTGGATGGGCCAAAGGATACTATTGGTAGTACAGTCAGCCAAGGAAGAAGTTTGATCAGGTTTGGATCTATTCTTACCTAGGTCATCATGCTTTTCTACTAATATGTGTTTTAAATTGGAGAAAGTTTCAAAAGAAGGAACACTTGTCGTATTCTGATAGAAGATAGGAGTATCAGTTTAGTATTGTTCTCAACTGGTGAGCATGCATGCGGATGCATTTTCAGTTCGTTTGGAATAATTGAGAGTGGAATTAGACATCCGTTTGAGATTGTACTTGATATCTTGCTCATTGTTCTCATGTTTTTTTTTAATATTATTTATATATATTTGAGGAAATAGTTCTGGTACATCGCAATATTAAATTTTCTCTAATTTTTGGATTTGGTGTATACTTTATTACTTCACTTTTTTATGATGTAATTTTCTTTTTCTTTGGGTAGTTACTTACTGTTCGTCCAATTTATACATGTCGGCATCTTTCTGCTATATGATTGTGGGCGATTTACGACCTAGTTTAAGGATGTTAAACTTCTTCTTTGTTCCTGGAGGAACTTCTTCTTTGACCACTTGACATTTTTTTCTTTTGTCCGTCTTGTGTGGTTATTTCTTTTAATGCATCTTGTGCTGCTCAAAATGAACATGCAGGACTACTTCCATAAAGTGTTGAATACATTATCTGGGGACAAACCAGCTGTGGCTGTGATTTCCCTTTTCATGAAACTCGTGCATACAGTAACTAAGTTCGACGACAATAATGGGGAGAGTAGCATATGACATATATGCTCACACGGTAGTTGTTCCTCGAAGAGAATCCCAGAATGAGCTGCCTGTTTTCCATGTACTTGCTATTGTCAGGAGTGTTGGTTATCTTGGGCAGTCAGTTTGTGGTGAATCTCATTATATGAAGTTGCATGCTTAAATGCAACCAAAGATGCGTATTAGTTTGTAAAGTATAGTTCTGATTGAGGTCTTAATGTGGAGCAAGTGTTTGATCATTTTTAAGTTGTTTTGTACTATCATATGACCTTATTTGATTAAGAGGTATTATTTGATTTCTACAAAAGTTGCATTTAAAGTCGCACACTTATTTGGAGCTTGTGTTATAGAAAAATGAATGTCCAGGTACACTGGAATGTTTGTAACATGTTTTCCAAGTGACTGACTTTAGGGGTTTAAACGGACATTGTTCTAAACTTAAATAAAACATTTGCTCCATATAAGATAAAATTTTAATTATCTGAAATCTGAAAAGCAAAATGGATATTGATAATTCTGTAAGTGCAAAACACAAAGAAGAAAAACAATAGCAAAAGAGTAAGTAGCTTGTTCTAGGCATTCCATCTAATCATTCATGGACTAATGGATTAGTTGCATTTGTACGTTCATAAAATAGGAATGTCACGCGAACCAAAAAAAAATAGGAATTTCATAACTTTTAAGTCTTATGTATGAAATCCCCTCCTTTTGGAGAGCCAAAATCTCTTATAGGTTGACTACGACCCAAATCTAAAGTGGTCGGTTAGTCTAAGTACTGGGTGGTTCAAAAAAAAAAAAAAAAAACAAATAGAAATTTCAACAAGAGCAAGAGGTCGCATAAGGCTCAGCAAATCCCTTTAGTTTTATTTTACAATAAAGTGCAATACATTTATGTAGTAATGGTACAAAGACATGGACAATTTGAGGGAATTATGGAGATGTTATTTTTTGATCAACAGATGGTAGAAGCCCCCAAGGTACCATTCCAAGAGATTGACCAGTTTGGTTGTAAAAAGATGATTGAGTCTCACTCTCCTCATGCAGGTTAATAGGCAAACCATTCACATTAGACGCGCAATTAACATATGGAACATCTCCAATTCCATTGAAGAAAATCCCACCATCTTCATCGTCATCGCTGCCTACTTGTTGTCCTACACCATCTATGTCAATCTCATCGTCACTCAAACTTGAGTTCTTCTCTTTTAGTTGCTTAAATACTGATGATCTAAGGAGGAGACTGAGTGCAGTAGGTGAAGAAGAGTTGCTGCAATAACTAGTAGGGGACTTTGTTGGGAAATATTGTTGCTTATGAAGAGACATCCAGTCATCTGTGATGAAGGTGTTGGTGTGGAAATATGAGTCACACAATAATGTTTTGGACTCAGCATTCGTTTGTGGTTCTTGAGATGTAATCTGCGTGTTAGTTCCCGGCCTTAACCACCGGATGTATGTGCTCAAGTCGAAATTAGTCACCGCGTTGATCCCTCTGTATTCGATTGCCGCTATGTCATAAGCATGGGCTGCCTCTTCTTGAGTACCTATAAAATACAGCAATGCAAATTTGATTAAACATGATAGTAAACAAGTGAAGTGCTGACTTGTGTAGTTCTTGCCTTCTAGGAACTCACTGTATGTGCCAAGGTAAAGGTACTTGTTTCCAAAAACTCTTCCAATCCTTGCTTCCCATCTCCCATTATTGTGGTGCCTCGCAACGCCTCTGTACTTTGAAACGCCTCTAGAGAAACCGCTGCTCTTCCTGTGGAAAAAGATAGGACAATAATTGTTAGTACTATACATGTCTTCTACATTTTTCTTTATTTGTTGTTGCTTAGTGTAATTTGATGAAATATATACCTTCTCAAGGTTGCTAAATATTCTTCCTTTGTCAAGTTCTGCATTGTTTCCATTTCCTTCTCATAGTCAGATACCTGCAGCATCGATGACTGATGTTTAATGACTGGATACTTCATATGAGACTCATGTAATATATACTAGGAACTTAGGAAATTTGAGTAGGATACCAGAAAATTGGTGAAGGTTGTCGGCCCCCAGTATTTCAGTGCAGCTAAGTCATAAGCTCGTGCCGCAGATTCTTCTTCGTCATAGGCTCCTGATCAATCAAAGTTTAATAAATTTTCATTTTCCATTCTATGTAGTTGCTTTGCTTCAAAAAAAGAAGAACAATTGAATAATGAAGCATAATATAGTGACTACTCAGTACTCACCAAGATAAACTGTTTGGTTCCATCAATAGGTTCCAAATCATATAGAAGGACAAAGAAAAGAGAAGAGTTGTTAGTATATATATTCTCTTAAAAGAAAGATAAAACATACAATAAATAAACTTGGCAAAAAATTTCACCACTCATGATTTTCAATTCATGTTACCTTGTTTCCCCTTTTTCTTCTGAGTCACATTCCAAGACCCTTTATCCCATAGGTGCGCCTCGAATCGCCCTGTCCACCTATGCCTGTATTCATCATCATCAGTTTAAGTCTGGCCGAGAAAATTAAGAGAGACGGTCAAGGAAAAACTTAGTGGTTCATGTTCCTAACACACCTACTAACGCCGCGAAACCTTGAACTTCTTTTCACAGTAGTACTACTAGTGGTAGCCTGATCAACATTCTGTTGCTGCCCTTTTTCATTCTGAAGATTATCACAATCAACTATCTCTTTGTTCGGTTCCCTCCGCCTTCTCTTCACACACTTGCGCATTTCATCATTGCCCATGCAAGCCCGGCGTCTTCCTGGGCTTAATTCGCACTTCACTTGTACCATCTCCATATTTTCAATTAATCCCCTCTTAGACAGTCTGAAACAAGTGTTCTGCAAACTATATCAATCAGATCATCAGAACTCTTTTGTATATATAACAGCAATGCAAGTTTGTTTCTCTTGAGATCATTTTGTTCTTTTGTTGTTACAACTTCAGGCGTAAAGACACAAATAGAGATGATCTCAATGTCCACAATTTGTCAATATGTTACTTGCCAGCCATGGCATTATATTGTTTTGTTCATGTTTGTGATGTAAGACATATAGAGCAACCGTTCTTTTATGTATATTTATAATATCATTGTTTGAATGATCTGGTAAGAAATCAATACTCATGATTGATAAGTTTTGTACAATTGTACTAGATGTCAATCAAAATTTCTTTCTTCCCATCTTCCCTCTATTGAATTAATGCAAATGATTTTCTAAGTATAATAAGATTAGTGAAACTTGATATGAAGTAAAATAATGCTATGTTTGGTTTATGTGATTAGTAATATTTTATGGAGCCGAATTAAACAAATGTATCTTATGCTGAACTTTTTCTTTGGATGCATCGAATGCTGATGTATGAGACAAAGAGCTAGCTAGCCACGTAAAATTCTTGGCTGATTATATAGATGCTCTTCTTCAAGTCTAGTTAATGATTTGCGATATGTATGGCCGACGAGCTTGCAATCGCGGGGAACTTTGAACTGAAATCGATGCTTTCGATGGAATAACTACTTATAATATACCATTATGGTTGTCTTATTGCAAAAGAGTGGGGTATTGTAGTTGGGGTGGGGTAAGAAGGGCGACCGCCCGAGCCCCCACCAATAAAAGGCTCCCAAAGTTAAGTGTTTAACTTTGTGTGTGTGTGTATATATATATATATATATATATATATTTATAAAAACAATTAAATGGGTAACAATTAAATGGGTGAGAAAGTTTGGAGGGTCTGCTAAAAAGGTCCTCATATTTTATTTTTGTCTAAGCCACTCAGTATCCAAACCATCCGATTACTCCGAATTCGCCTCAAGTCGCACACCTTATAGGTAGGGAAGCTCCTAACGTTGGTTTTTTCATTATTAGAACTCGAACAAGAGTTACTAGTTAAGGGAAAATAACTCACTTCTAGATGTGTCAACCAACATGTTAAACTATACTTTTTTTTATTGTTGGTTTTAAATCCAAAAAAAGGGAGAAAAATGTGTGTAATCAATTTTTAAAGTATAATTGTAGTTTTTTTAATAATTAATAAGATAAAATAAGTCTTAAAAAAGATAAAAATAAAATAATTTTAATAAAGGCTTTTTTTAAGGTCTCATCCTAAGCACCAAAATATTAGGACAACGCTATAAATTATAATTGCATTCCCCTAAATGACTATACAATATAATTAACTAAATTATAAATTATAATTTAGTTAAAAGCCTATAAATTATAATTAACTAAATTATAATTAACCATATAAATTATAATTAACTAAATTATAATTGCATGCCCCTAGATGACTATAGAATTATTAAAAGCCAACTCTTGTAGGAGAGATATATATATATATGTTTTGGTGTTGGATTGTTACAATGCAGCACAATGCTAATTTCACATATGGTCACTCATGTTTACATGTTGTAACACTTTGATCACTAAAGTCTATTTTGTAGCAAGAAAATCACTTAACTTTTTCAAACTTTTCACTAAAGTCACTCTGATTACTTTTGATGACATAAATATGATGCAGCGCTTACATGATATCAGTGACTTTAGTATTGATATTAGATCACCTCGACATACGTACTCTCTTGTAAAGATGCTCATCAAAACTTTCTTATTAAATAAGGTGGGTAAGAAAAGGGGATTTGCTATCCATAGATTACACATCACTTAAATAAACACGCACAAATGATAATCTAACACACTGAACCATTAAAGTGTACATTTTACTTTTTAGTCATTTATGATGTTTTGTCAGAAGTGGGTCTCACGTTTAAAGAGATAAAAAAGAACTATAAATAGCTAAAAATTAAAGTGTGCGTGTTATGTGTTAGATAATGATTTTCCCTTCTTTTTTTTTTTGGACTAAACTACCCCGTCCCTACACACCACACCACCGCCACCCTCACGTCCCCCGTGCTTCACTAATTACTAGTATGCGACTTAACACAATTGGTGGTGAAATTGGCATTGATCACTAATGGGTGGGTCTCTCCTCTTGATTGCCCACAACAACTGGTGGCCTTGTTTTGTTAGGCTCAAGTCCAACCAATTGTGTACGTGGCAGGCAGAGTTTTAGGAGAAATTAAGCGTGGTTACCCCTGTCACCACCGCCACCCAACCCTCTCTCCCGGAGCAGTGGAGCCGTCATCGGACCACCCTCTACCCCCTCTCTCGCTGCCAGATCTGGCCGTGGGAGAGGGGGAGAAGGGTGGCCGAAGGGCCCATTTGCCGAGAGCGGTGAGAGGACCGGCGATGTGAGGGTGGAGGGTGGTGGTGGTGGTGGTGGTGGTGTGTGGTAGGGATGAGAGTAGTTTTGTCAATATGTGTTTATTTTAGTGGTGTGTATGTCAAATCCCCTTTTTTTACAAACCTTACCTAATAAGAAAGGTCACGTGGACATCTTGATGAAATAGTATGGATGTCGAGACGATCTAATATCAATACTAAAGTCACCAGTGATCTAATATCAATACTAAAGTCACCAGTGTTACGTAAGCGCCACATCATATTTTGCCATTGAAAAAGTTATTTTAGTGAATTGTTTCAAAAAGTTTAGTGATTTTCTTGTTATAAAATAAACATTAGTGACTAAACTGTTATAACATGTAAACTTGAATGATCATATCTAAAATTAACTCCCAATTTAGTGTTGCTTTGATGTATTTTTTTTAAAATTTACTATGATTTTGAGTGAATATGTGAAAGAATTTGTGATGGACCCACTTTTAGTAAGGGATTCTTTTGGAGGGATAAAGGTATTGGAACAAAGAGGGAATAGAACCTTTTAGCGGTGTAAAGGATTGGAGATGAAAATAATTTTTCGTGTGCTTTTTGGTGTGATGCATTGGAGATGCATTCAAGCCCTAATGATCGCCAAGTCCAAATCCAGAAGGGCTCACCCATATTCATATTTATATTTTCATTTTCAATTTGTCCCTAATCCACGTGGGATATATATATATATTTATGTATCCTCCAATATTGCATCTCTTTTTTTTTTTGTTAAAATATTGCATATCTCATTCAAATACTTGACTACGTATTTCATGTATATGTAATTTGTGCATCTGTGACAAAAAAAAATGGGATATTTGTGTATTGGTTATTATTGGAATGTGTAAAATATAGAATTTGATTAAATCAAATAAAAGTATTTCATGTAT
The DNA here is from genome assembly GCA_039657345.1 of Stephania japonica. Classification (NCBI taxonomy): domain Eukaryota; kingdom Viridiplantae; phylum Streptophyta; class Magnoliopsida; order Ranunculales; family Menispermaceae; genus Stephania; species Stephania japonica. Next base: position 40,648,505 of record CM077561.1, read on the forward strand.
ATGTAATTTGTATCAATGGTTTTGTGACTTCAATGGATAGCCCAATGTTTTTAGTAAATGGTTACATGGGTATTACTGTATTAGAGGTTCAGGTTTGAGTCTTATAAGCTAGCTACTTTCTTAATATGACACCTATTGGGAGTAAGAGGTCAGGGTTAAATTTCTTTTTTTTATTCTAACGGCCCAAAAAGGTTAACAAGATGTTGCTAGCAAATCATGCACTAGTAGCAATGAAATTCCATGACGTGCAACTTGAAACTCCTTGACTTCATCTTCCGTGTTCAGTGCCTCTATTCCATGTTGTACAGCGCCATCACAGTTTAGTTCCTCCCATCCCTGATCAGGCTTCTTCCAACTCTGCTCACATCTGCTCACGTTGCCTGATCTCATGATTGGAGCTCGACCAATGCTTCTCATCATCACCTCATCAGTTCTAGCTCAGATTGATCGTATAGGATCTGTAGGACTTGATCCAGCTTCCCCATGAACTTTCTCTTGCCTCCAAAACCATACACTACAATAACAAGCCTCCCCAAACAATAATCTTTAGGCCTGATCCTTATGCCCAACACCTCTCTCCATCCAATCTTCAGAGGTTAAAAGTTAACTTTGATGTAGGCAAGTTTTCTTTCTTGTTAAAAAAAAAAAAAGGTACGTCCTAATGAGTGTCCATTGATTTTAAATATTTATTGAGCTTGGGTGGGCTGGGTTTTGGCTGACTCTTTACAAGATATGCTCACAGATCCGTGTAACTTGGACTTGAGAGGTCTAATATAGTACGTAATTCCTTTATTTTCATAAAGAAAATATTAAGTTGACTCAAAATGGACACACGAAATAAATGCCCTTATGAGTGTCTATTGATTTTATGCATCAATGTGTGCGTGGAAATCGATGTGCATCTAATGGATACCCTCAAGTGCATACTTATTTTGCGTGTCCATTTTGGGCCACCTTAGCATTTCACTTTTTATAATAATTTACTCCATCTGGCCTTCAATATTAGGAGAAACAAAAGTTCATAAGGTGAAACACTTTAGATATCTAGGATCAATCATACAAATAATGACAATATTGAGAATGATGTCACACATAGAATTCAAATCGAATAAAAGAAATGGATGAGGGCAATAGGTGTGACCTATGATAGAAATATCTCTACCAAGTTAAAAAGAAAAATTTTATATGACCACAATTAGGACCAGCTATGTTTTTATGGAAAAATCAACAACAATTACATAAAATGAACGTAGCAGAAATAAGGATGCTTAGGTGGATGTGTGATAAAACTCGTATAGATAGAATAAGACATATAGAAATTCAAAGAAAAGTAGAAGTAGCACCAATTGACACAAAAATTAAGGAAAGACGTTTGCGGTGGTTTGAACACTTGCAAAGACGGCTTATAAATGCCTCCACTATAAAACTTGACTCAATATAGAAACTAAACAAATTCGACAAGGTAGGGGTTTTTTGAAGTTAACTTGGGTTGCATTAATTAAGAAGGATTTGAATGGTTTGGAATAGTCACCATCAATTGCACTATTATAGTACGTAATATAGTACATAATTCCTTTATTTTCATAAAGAAAATACTAAGTTGACTCAAAATGGGCACACGAAATAGGCATGCCCTTATGAGTGTCGATTGATTTTATACATGGAAATCTATGTGCATCTAATGGACACTCACAAGTGCGTACTCATTTTCACGTGCCCATTTTGGGCCACCTTAACATTTCACTTTTTATAATAATATACTCCATCTAGCCTTCAAAATTAGAAGAAACAAAAGTTCATAAGGTGAAACATTTTAGATGTAACGGTCTGAAGTTAATTCGTCGTTATTAATGACGTATTTGCAGACGTGGCGGACAGCTTAGATACTCGTGGGACCCGCAGATAGGTCGGAGCGCGCTTGGAGCTAGGTAAATAGTAAAATTTTGTGTTGTTATGCTTTAATTCGCGATGTTTATTGGTAATTAAGTTATAGGCATCGCGATGTGTATTAATTATTGTATAATTGACGTGTGAGGTTGTGTGACAGGCATTCACTCCAAAAAGCGTGAAAATGCGGGAACCGAGTAGCGAATGATAGTGCACTAGGTCGGGGGAACTAAATACACAATAAATGGTAAAATTCATTAAATAATTAATTAAATAACACTGTATATGCGTTCGTGGTGCGAGAGTACACGGGGGACGCAAAGTTACGTGCGAGACTCTGGTATTGGAACACCCGAAGGTTTTAGTGTTTTATTGAATAAGGCAAGTTAAGAATGGGTGTCACACGTGTAAGTCACCAAAAATCAGGACTCTTTGACCCATTTGGGACCTTAGGATTGAGCCTTGGGATGCACAAGTGAGAATGATCATTTGGAGCCTATAAATATCAAGAATTCTCTAAATGCATCACCTTTTCTCTCTCTTCCTCACCACAAGTCTGAAAATTGGAGGAGTTAATAGGATTTGGTGATTTTGTATAGCTGATTTAGAGCTCAAGAACTTGGGGAAAACGAAGACAAAGGTTAGATCTTCGATCCACATCTCGTTCATTACGTTTTAGCGTAAATTCTCAGGTGTTCACGTGGGTTTCGAGAATCGAATTAAGCACACTGATTTTGGGAGGTGTTGTTATGAATTTTGAATGTGTTTTGAAGCATTTGTATGGGTTTTGGTCTAAGAGTTGAGGTTGATATGAAATTTTAGAACAAAACTAGGTTTTGTATGATTTTTGTTGAGATTATAGTTTTGGACAAACTTTGTCGAGGGGTTTCGATGGGAAACAATTTATTTGTATTTGTATGTGATATTTGGACGTGTACGGACCCTGTCGATAAGCCGAATGGTTTAAAAAACTCCAAAAATCCCTACTGACAAAGATGCTGCGAGAGGTGCCGTGGTGAGATAAACTCACAGCGTCACCACATATGTCTCAGCCAGTGACCCAAGATATCACACCTTGGACATGCCGTGAAGAACAAAAACTCGACGGCGTCAGTGGCATCGTCTTGAGCAAAGTCAAAATGTGAGAAAATAGGGAAACACGATGTGAATGCGCCGTGTAGGTTTGAACATGGTGGCGTCTCGACGACATCTTTAGGTTGTTTTAAACTAAAAATTTTAAAATAAATTTACCAATTGGTGTTCGATTTAGGGACCTATATGGTCTATTTGGGGTACACAAATAATGAATTGATTGATGATTTGGGTATTTAATCGAATTTACAAGGTTAGAAATTTATTCAATTTATCAGAAATTAATGGTTTTAGGTAGAATTGCGGAGATTGGACATGCATCGTGAGCGTGATTTGGTGACGTTTGGGATAAGTTGGAGTGCGGTTTGAGGTGTGTAGTATCCCAACTGAAATTACTTGAGTATTTACTTCTTTTGGCATTTTGAATTCAATTTCTTTCATTTCAATACTCTATTCTTGGTTGTGGTTATATGGACGGATGTTGAGCTGGGTTCCCTCTGTTCCATTCTAGTGTATGTGTCCACTACACCATAGCACGTGCTACTAGATCGGTCTCGGTGAATAGCACGACCCGAGTATCACATTGTGGCATGTGTCAGTGCGCCATAGGTATAACGTCAGCCATCGAGCGGATCAAAATACTTACCATGCTTGAGTAGAACTTGCCAGCAGTATTCTGTAGAAGAGTCCGAATTATGGTGGTAGTCTGACCTTAGGGGCTAGGAACACACTTTGAGTTTTCCCTATTATCTATTCATACGATGAGCGTAGTTGCATGTATTTATTTCCGCATGTTTATTTAATAGCTTTGTTTAAATTCCAGTATTTACTTTCAGTATTGCTCACTTAATTTCCTTGGAAATACTCACTCTAGACTCATCATCTAACTTTTGTGATGGCTTGAATGCAAATCCTAGTACGAGCAGGGGCAAGGGCAAGAGCAAGATGCCAGAGTACCGTTGATCAGAGATTGCCTGACTCGTATGTTTGTGTTATATATATTTTGTTTCATTTTGGGATTGGGATTTGTGAGATACTTTGAGATACCCTGTATATAATGATATTTTTGTGACTTCAGAGGTATTATGGTTATATATGGGTTTTTCACATTATGTTTATGGTTTATGTTACACATTTATAGATCATTATCCGAGTAAATGTGTTAGTAAGGCTTCTGCTGTGTCATAATTTGGGATTTTTATGATAACTTAAAATATGATTTGATTTCAATAAGACATAATCATTAAATTGATAATTTATAAGGTTTAAAAATATAAAATGGAGAATATAATCTAATGTAGAGCACAACTGTCGCTGGTAAGACAGACTGTAGGTCTGCATTAGTCCCCGTGGCTGTCTATTTGGAAAATGGGTCGTTACATTAGATATCTAGGATCAATCATACAAAATGATGACAATATTGAGAATGATGTCACACATAGCCGAATGAAAGAAATGAAGGAGTGCAACATATGTGACTTGTGATAGTTCCCTACCAAGTTAAAAGAAAAATTTATAGGTCCGCAATTAGGCCCAACTATGTTTTTATGGAAAAATCAATAACAATTACATAAAATGAACGTAGCAGAAATGAGGATGTTTAGGTGGGATGTGTAGTAAAACTCGTATAGATAGAATAAGAAATATATAAATTCAAAGAAAAGTAGAAGTAACACCAATTGACACAAAAATTAAGGAAAAACGGTTGCAGTGGTTTAAACATTTGCAAAGACGGCTTATAAATACCTCCACTATAAAACTTGACTCAATATAAAAACTAAACAAATTCGACAAGGTAGGGATTAACTTGGGTTGCATTAATTAAGAAGTATTTGAATGGTTTGGAATAGTCACCATCAATTGCACTAAATCGAGAACAATAGAAGAGTTTGATCGATGTAGTCGAACCCAATTAATTTGGTATTGAAGCTATGTTGTTGTTGTTATTGTATACTCCCTTTAGCCTTCAAGGGCACTGGTCAAGTGGTAAATTTTATCTTCTAACACACTAATCAAGGCATATATGTTGAATTAAAAACCTATCCATTCCTTTCTCCCACCAATTTCTTCTTTTAATTCCTTAGTGGAGACAATTAAGGACCTCGAGAGATTAATAGGGTCCACCATTAGTTTGGTGTCTGCAAAGGTGGCTTGCATACGATCAGCCATAAAAAAATAGTAATTATCTTTTGGAATGTGCAATTGGAAATGATATCAATAGGTATCCAAACGAGTTTAACTATTCCCACGAGACCTTAGTGTAATTGGTTTAAGCGTACATTAGTGGTCTGAAAAAGTAGAATCCCATTAACAACAATTAATTGAGAATTAAAGGAAAGATCAATCTATCGCCGATCTTCTCTTTTGATTGGCGGCGGTTCCAATAACAACGTTTACTGCATTATTCTTTCAATACACAGAATAAATCTGAGAGTTTCAACCCTACAACAGTTATTAGATCCATCATCAGTATCGCTTGCTCCTCCTCCATGCGTACATTTACCATCACTCAAGTTCATCTCCACTTATATTGCTCTTGCGTGGATCTGCGCTTACTATTGTTGGTTTGATAGTCGTTTTTATTAGGTTATCTTTTCAATAAATATTTGTCTTCCAATGTTGAAGTTTGTGTTTGTCTTTCATTGTTGGAAGTCTTGCTTGTCTTCCTTGTTGGAAATTTTATTTTTCGTTATGGTATTAATATGTATGTATACTATTGTGTTCCAAACATTTGTTAAAAGAACAATCACTGATTGCCATACTGTTCTTTTGTTACCGTCGTAGTTTTTCAAAATTAACTCTATGGCAATTGAAAATGTTCATATGAATAATTAGGATTAGCGAATCAATATGCGTTTATCAAGGGGATTGATTCTATGTCTTGTCATGTTCTATTGTGTGTATTGAGCCATTATGATTAATGAAGTTTCTATTTATTTAAAAAAAAAATGAAAGATCAATTTGCATCCAAAAAAAAAAGATCAATCCTTCCTAATATACTACTCCCTCAAGTAAAAAATATATGACTTTTTACTCAAAACACTTATTAAGAAAACGAGTTTAAATTTACATCTTTGCTCACATTTAATTCTTTGATTCATCCAATGAAAGAAAGACAAGTGTTTAATTATAATTAAATATTTGAGTTAAAAGACGGGTAAAATAGGTATAAGAGGTACAAAGTTCTCTCGAATTCTGAAAATGTCTTATATTTTTGACTGGAGTGATTTTGTAGAAAGTTTTATATTTTTTATCGAAGGGAGTATATAAATGGAGTGTGCTAGTGTGCTCTAGCATGGACACACTTGTTGGTTTTCGTGCGACTAGGTTACCATGCACATTTCAATGAAAAATACTTGGAAAACCAATAACTGTGTCCCGTGCTGGCGCACAACAACATTTTCCTACATGGCCTCAACCGGTTTGTTATGCATCGAAATTTGTATTTGCCTACTCTTAAGGCAGGATTAGACTACTCACTACCCAATGAGGCTTCAAATGTAACTGGCCATTATCATTTTAACATTGAAAAATGATAAAATGACCCACTTTGGGCATACACTTGGGACACACACTTTGTCTTTTAGTTCATTTATGGTATTTTGTTAGATGTAGGCCCACACTTTGGAAGACAAAAAATAGCTATAAATGGGCTAAAAGACAAAGTGTGCGCTCCAAGTGTGCGCCCAAAGTGTGTTAGATTATCATTTTGCTTTTCAACATTTTCCTTTCCTAGGCAAAGAGGAATAGCAATCGAATTATCCATCGAGAGCACATCTCGAAGTCCATCCAAAATACTACCGTCTATATAAACGAGCATAAAGCACCATTCGTGCTTCACTTGCGCGCGTAGTCTCTGTAGGCCGAGCGCAGAGAGAGAGAGAACCCAAAACGCCATTGCTGAACCTTGGAGAGCTCGTGTTAGGGTTCCCAGTGAGCGATGACGGACGGCCATCTCTTCAACAACATCCTCCTCGGAGGCCGCGGAGGATCTGTGAGCTCCCTCTCTCTATCCCATCCCCCTTTGCGCGACTTGATTCGGTTATGATTTTGGTTTTCGTTGTTCCCGAAACCCTAATTCTCTAAAATAGCATGATTTCGAACTTTTCTTGTAGTTTCTGACTTGATTTTGCGGTTTCGGTGTGAAAGATTGTTGCTTGTTTATGTTTTGCTTCTCTTATATTCGGTGTGGTTGTTTGATCGGAACCCTCGATGTCAGTTCTGGTTATTTATGAAACCCTAATCTTCTGAAAGAGCGTGATTGTTGATCATCTGTTTTGGTTCTTTGCCTTGATTTTGCAGTTTTGGTGTGATAGTTTGGTGTTTGCTTAGGTTTTGCTCCTCTTCTTGTCGCTGTCGTTGTTTGATAGAAACCCTAGATACCAGTTTTGATTGTTCCTCTCTTTTTTCTATTCTTATTTTCCCTCTTAGTTGGATGTTGTGCATTTTTAGGGTTTCATTTGATCTCTACCGACCTTGGACTCTTACTTTGTCTGCTCTATTGATCGTTAAGAATCCGAGAGGAAGAGAAATGTGTTAAGTCTTTGGAATTTTGTCTTAATTTCGGTTGAAATCTTTGTTCATCCAATTTTTTTTTTTCCTCAAAATTTGATAAACCTACTTTTTAGGGTTAGGGCTTCCATAGTTGTAGTTTAATTTCTACTCCCCATTTTAGCATATTTCCACCCACCCCCCCCCCCCCCAAAAAAAAAAAAAAAAAAAAAAAAAACTTATTTTCAATTGAATTTTTGTGAATAATTTTTTTTTTTATCAGAAAGAGATATTGTCATTAACTATGTCAAAAGAAAAGGATGGGATTTCCGCACCCTGTATACAAAATATATATATTTTCTGTGAATAATTTTGAAGCTTCTTATTTTGAGGATTTGCATAATTTTGATTGTGACTATTGGAAATGGAAATGGCAGAATCCTGGGCAGTTGAAGGTTCATTCAGAGGGAATTATGTGGAAGAAGCAGGGAGGAGGAAAAGCAATTGAAGTAGACAAGGCTGATATTACTGGGGTCACGTGGATGAAAGTTCCTAGGACTCATCAGCTTGGCATTAGGATAAAAGAGGGCATATCGTACAAGTTTACTGGTTTTCGTGATCCGGTAAAATCTCAACTTAGTATATGCATTTGGATTTCTTGTCAGCCATTTTTAGTTTTTCCTTGTTATAGTTGTTTCTAATTGTTAGATAACATCTGAAAAGTAGCTTACAGTTCTACCAAAACAAAAGCAGCTTAAAGCTGAGAGCAATTAAACCAGATACGTAGCTGGATCTCCATAAATAATAATTAACCCGAAGGGGATAATTGAGTAATTTCAATGACCAAAAGCAGCTCATGATCCAACGATTGCCCAATGGGGAACAACAATGATGAGTAATTTCATTGACGTTTAATTTGTTAAGGTTCAAGATTAGAAGGAAAATGGTAGTTTGAATACTTAAAAAACAAAATCAAACTAGAACATATGATGAAAGGGTATCAGAAATTCTTCATAGCAAAAGAAAATTGTTAATTGGGCTCTATTTTTCCGTCATTTTAATAATTGATTGCTTTTACTTGCATTGTTTTTTTTCATCAATTTTTTTATACTTCTTGTAGGACGTCGGCAGCTTAACAACATTTTTTCAAAGTAGTTTCGGAATAACACCCGAAGAAAAACAACTTTCTGTCAGTGGTCACAACTGGGGAGAAATTGATCTAAATGGTACATAATTCCTCATGTTATTTTTCCCAGTTTGATTAACACCATATTTTCACTATTCATACTTTTACATTGTGCCTTTGTAGTAATCAATGTATTATTACCATATGTTGACAAAGCAATTGTTTTGTCAAGTGAGGAGTTTGCTTATGTTCAGGGGCTTTGATCCCTAGCCTTTTAAGTGTTTTTTTTCCTTCTTGGTGACAACCTCAACTACTGTTTTCTTGGTTTGTTTTGTTGGCACAACTATATGGATTAATAAATAGTTGCCTTTTCTTTTATGAAAATGTTGGAGAAAATTATTAAAAAAAATTGGAACAAAATATAGAAATTCATGGGCCCGGAGAGTATTGGGCCACACACGCACTTGGTGGATATACAAATGGGGTTGGAGCCCATCTTGCACAAAACCAATTGGCTTGTGCTAGGATCCAATCTACATCACTTATATACCACACCAACTCTTATTATATTTTCGATGTGGGATTATATACTTCAACACTCTCCCTTAAGTGCAACTAGACCTGGGCTAGTTGTCACTTGCCAAACACAGACCTACTTTTTAGAGGTTTGGACAAACATACCTAGACCTACTTTTATAGGCTTCTAAGTCCATAAACGGGTCTAGACTCCACCGCTAGCCTAACCAGGTCATCAAATACGAACCCAAGATTGTTCTGCTCTGATACCATATAGAAATTCATGGGCCCAAAGAGTGTTGGGCCACACATGCACATGGTGGGTATACAAATGGGGGTTAGATCTTGCACAAAACCAATTGGCTTGTGCTAGGATCCAATCTACACCACTTATATACTACACCAACTCTTATTATATTTTCGATGTGAGATTATATACTCCAATTCAACATTGTGGTTTTCAAATCTCTCTTACTTGACTTATAATTCATGTTCTTGATTAAGTTCATCCCTTAAAAAATAGTATTGTAGAAAATATAGGGAATTTTAAAGGCTTATCAACTTGTATCTGTAGCAGATAATTCTAAGAACTTAGTTTCCATATGATACTTGATAGAATCATTATGCTGGGAAAGTATAGCTAGCAAAATGGATATATTGTGTTTTGACCTTTCAGCATGGTGCTACATTCAGGTTATCCACCTTGTTTTTTTATCGTAGCATGATTTGTAGCTTTAAAGGTACATGATGTTGTCCCCTCTCTCTCTCTCTCTCTCTCTCTCTCTCTCTCTCTCTCTCTCTCTCTCTCTCTCTCTCTCTCTCTCTCTCTCTCTCTCTCTCTCTTTAAAAAAAGAAGGCTATGTTACCCGGACTCGTCGCTTTGGGGTGAAATGTCGGTGTCGACACGACATGACATGGATCCCGACATAGGATATGTGTCGGATCCTCATAAAACAGCGGACTCGTCAGTTTTGTAGAGGTTTTACAGAAAAACTTCTTGAAGAAGAAGACTTTGAAGAAGTAAAGAGGACTTTTGAGAGAGAGGGGGTTACGTTGAAATTCTTGAGAAAAGAGAAAACTTGTAGCGGAAAAAAAATAATTAATGCAAAAATGACCTTCCCTTGACTTTTGAAAATACTGACAAGTGACTAGACTTGATGCCTTCTTGTCTTGAAAAGATAAAAAAGCACAAAAAATAGAAAAAGAAAAGCTGAAAACAAAAAGCAATTAATGCAGAAAACCTACTAACGATTAACTTGCATTATGCCCATACTTAAATATTAATTAATACATAGAATTTTATGAATTGATGCATATACCAGCATACATAAAATTTATAATTTATTATGTTTATTCCGTGTCCAAGTTCCCGTGTCTAAAATTTTGGACACTTTCCGTGTCTCCGAGTTCTTAAAATTAAAGAACACTCAAGTCCGACTTCTAGACTCATATTTGCATCCGACACTCGTACCCGAGTCCGGGTAACATAGAAAAAAGGTACATGATGCTTGTACATTTTTTTTTAGTTCAGTGCTAATTCTTCACTTGTCATTTCCCCGTGTCAGAGGCCTTCTCATTTGGGAGTAATTGTAAAAAGCGGAAAACTGAACTCTAGATCTTCTACTTTACATTATTTGCAAATTTTATTTTATTTTATTTTTATTTTTATTTTTTTTCATATTTTCAGGATTGAATCAATAGTTCTTGAACTTGAAATGCTCCTTTGTGGATCATATGATATGCTATGTTTGTGAATCTTAATGACTAATGTATTAACATTTCTTTGCAAGTTCTATCTTCTCTTTTAGTAAGATCTTATTTGTCCTTTGCACTTTGCAGGAAATATGCTTTCATTTATGGTCGGTCCAAAGCAGGCATTTGAGATATCTTTGGCAGACGTGGCACAGACACAACTTCAAGGGAAAAATGATGTTTCCTTGGAGTTCCATGTGGATGATACATTAGGTGCCAGTGAGGTTTGTTGCAATTGTCTCTTTTTCATTATTTAGTTTGTTTCCTGGAAGTTTTTTCCCTACCTGTATCTACTTGCTAATGTCTTGCACGTTCTTCTGCATCCTATGATTCTACTCACTGACCTAGTAGCAATGCAGTTTTTTCCTCCTTTTTAACTTTAATTTTTAAAGTACGAGTGGTCCTTAGGGTTTATGGACTACCATCCCTTTCCTGAACAGTCGATGATCTATATTGAGCTCTGATTGGAAGTACAGTTAATGCTCATTTTAGTGGATTTCTATGGTTTCTTCAAGTGGCTTTATCTTTGTTGGAGTTATTTACTTCTAATACTTGTCAGTGGGTATGCTTTTAATTTTGCGCTTGAGTTTTTTTTTTTTTAAATGAATTATAGGCAGGAAAATAATTTGTAGACTGGACCATTTTTTTGTCCAAAACAACAACAACAACAACAACAACAACAACAACAACAACAACAACAACATAGCCTCAATCCCAAATAACGTTGTAGGCTGGACCATTTTTTTGTCTAAAAAAAGAGGCAAGAAAAACTTGGCATGTATGCGGCAACTCTGAAACCCAATATGAAGTACAAATACCTTTGTATATAAAAGAAATGAAATTACAAATGTCTATATGGCATACTTTCCGCAAGAAAAGTTAGCAATGGTTCTTTTCTTTTCAGATTTCATATGCTTGGTGATATTAATCTCTTATCCTGTTGACCTTTGAAGGCAGATTTTTCCTTCCTATTCAACAACAAAATATGTTTGAACCTCGTTGCATAAGGACTAAGCAGAAAGCAATGTTAAGTTATTTGTTCTTGATCTTAAATCAGTGTCTTGATCACGTGGAAATGCTTAAACTCCATAACATTGAGTTGGGCAATTTTAAAGATTAATATATAAAAGGAGTGAGTTGTCTGAGTAGATGGTAATAAATCGTTTCAGATGGAAATTTTTGGTATATTATGGTGCCTTCAGCCTATTCAAAATTTTTTGTTCAAACAAGCAGTTAGTTTCTGTAGTGAAGTCCATTTTTTGCTGGGCAAATTTTAACTGATTCTGGATTTTTGGAGGGCTGTTATGTCAATTTTTGACGACAACATGTCAAAGACAAATTATAGTTTGAATGCCATTATAAACAGGGAAAATGATTTGGTGACATTTATAGGGGATACAAACCGGTCGCACCGGCACACGTGTTCAATTATAAGTGGTTGTTGCTGACAAAAGTTGAACACGTGTGCGCCATGTGCTGTGCGACTGGTTTGCGTCACAGGGAATGTGACCATATCATTTTCCTATAAACAGGTGTTTACAGTTGAACAAAGATGGAGCAATCAAATATGTTCATGAATTTTTGGCTTTTTAATTAGGAGATTTGCTTTGAAAGCATGAACAGCAAGGATGCATTGGGTTTTGCATACATAACAGAAACTGTGATGCACATGATCCCATATGCTCTATCCCTGGTGAATGGCAATCTAATGTGAAACTAGCTTATTGCTGCATTGTTAACACCTAGATGAATTGTTGGTCAATTGTAATTTGAGAACACACAAATAGTTGTTGCAGTATTTGCCTCATCTTACTGTTTTAGCGGCTAAGCAAGAGTCTCTTAGCGCCTCAAATACTGTACATCAGGCAACCTTGTGTGGAACTAGTTTACTGATGCAAAAACCAACATTTTGTTCTCGTGCGTAGAACCCAATAAAAGTAGAAGCCCCCACAGCTTACGTGGGCAACATTGCATGAGCTAATGTTAAACATTGGAAGAGCCCTTCTTTCCAATATTTTATCTGATTATCCTTGTCTTTTATTTCATCTTTTCATATTTGACTCGGGCACTTTTGGAAATTGTCGGTATATGTTTCTGAGTTTAACAATTTGTTCAATGATCTAATTCATCTAAGTTTTAACTATGTAGAAAGATTCACTTGTGGAGATCAGTTTTCATATTCCTAATTCCAACACGCAATTTGTTGGTGATGAGAATCGTCCCCCAGCACAGGTGATCTATTTCCTGGTTGTTAGATCTATGCTATTACGATCTTTGTTTAATTAGGGCCAAAACGTTCTAACTTCTTTGTATCAGGTCTTCCGTGACAAAATCATGTCGATGGCGGATGTTGGCATATCAGGGGAAGAAGCGGTCGTTGTGTTTGATGGCATTGCGATTCTCACACCAAGGTACATGTCATCCGAGGCATTATTGCACCTTTTATTCATATCTAATTTCATTCCCAATCAGTCATGAACTTGCGCTTAACCCTGTTCAGGATGGACAACTTTTTTTTTTTAATCTGTTACAATATGTATCAAAGGTCACAGCTAACAAACAAAACATGTTTGTTGCAGAGGGAGATATAGTGTTGAACTTCATCTTTCCTTCTTTCGCCTTCAAGGGCAGGCTAATGATTTCAAAATCCAATACAGCAGTGTCGTCCGCCTCTTCCTTCTGCCCAAGGTTCATCCATCTTGAAATATCAGTATTTTATTGTTTTAAGTTTTTTCTTTAATAAGTTATGAGGATTGATTTCTCTTGACTTTCCTGTGGATCTACTTTGTGATTTGGGCAGTCTAATCAACCCCATACCTTTGTTGTTGTCACTCTTGACCCACCAATTCGTAAAGGTCAGACTTTGTATCCACATATAGTGTTGCAGGTATGTGGTTTACTTTATGCAGATTCTTGTTTTTCTATTTTTTTAATCAGTTGTTCTCTTCTTGGTTGACTTACATTATCCCACCTTGTTTCCAGTTTGAAACAGATACTGTTGTTCATCGCTCTCTGGCAATGAGCGAGGATCTCTTGCATAACAAGTACAAGGATAGGTTGGAAGCATCATATAAGGTACTAAATCGAGATTTATAATGAATCTAATTAGTTTTACTACCTACCTATTGGGTGCATTGTGTTGTCTAGGAACCATTTGTTGCATGCTACCTAACTGTCAAAGATGTTTGCCTTTTCTATTGTCAAAACTTCATGAACAAATTAGTTTGATTTTCTGTTCATTGTTTCTACAGGGACTTATTCATGAAGTCTTCACTATGATATTGCGTGGTTTATCTGGTGCAAAAGTTACTAGACCTGGGAAATTCCGCAGTCGTCAAAATGGATATGCTGTAAAGTCATCATTGAAAGCTGAGGATGGAATATTGTATCCATTGGAGAAGGGCTTCTTCTTTTTACCAAAACCTCCTACTCTTATTCTTAATGACGAGGTACCTTTTCCTTGAAACACTTGGTGATTGTGGTAAAGATTGTCTGTTGGCATGCTTATATTCATTTGCATTGCGTGCCAAAATTTGGAAGAGGTGACTGTGTTTTGTTTTTTCTGTAGATTGATTATGTTGAGTTTGAAAGACACAGTGCTGGTGGCACAAGTATGCATTATTTTGATCTCTCCGTCAAACTTAAGAATGATCAGGAACATGTTTTCCGGAATATTCAGAAAAATGAATATGATAACCTCTTCAATTTTATAAGGTTGGTTATCACCAAAAGTCTACAATCTCTTTGTAAGTGAACCATTAATCTTGAAATAAAATCTTTTCTGGTGTTTTGCAGTGGAAAAGGTTTGAAAATCATGAACCTTGGAGATGTTAAAGCTATGGAAGGTGTTGCGGCAGTTCTTCGGAACGAAGATGATGATGTTGTTGACCCACATCTTGAGTGGATAAAGAATGAGGCTGGTGGTGAGAGTGATGAAGAGGTAATGCATCAATATCTTTGCTTTTGAACCTCAAGTAATTGATATAGCCCAGCTTTGGCACTCGTATGCATGTGCAACCAAAGAATCTATAAAAAATCTAAATGATATTGACAAATATTGACAAAAACGCATCTGTTAGTTTCATAGTTCTCCTCATAAGCTTGAAGTATTAATGCGATACTCATACTTGCATCCTTCAAAAGTAATTTTAAATGGTCGTCAAGAGCGACATGATGAAAGCTTATTATATATTTTTAATGCAACTACGTAGCTTAAAAAAAAGTTATATGACTGCTTATCCTTATCCTTCATCCCTTCGTTGTTGCTTTATTTTGTTCTTTTTTTTTTAACGACAGCATTAACTTTTTGTCCTATTTTTTTTAGGATGAAGATTTTGTAGCAGATAAGGATGATGAAGGTTCTCCTACAGATGATTCTGACGAGGAGGAGTCTGATGCAAGTGAAAGTGGTGGTGAGAAAGAGGTGAATATTTTTTACTTTACTTTCTGGTAACCATTTCCTAATGTTGATAAGTTATGTTTGACATCTGATTTTCCATTTCAGAAACCAGCCAAAAAAGA
Source organism: Stephania japonica (assembly GCA_039657345.1). Lineage (NCBI taxonomy): Eukaryota > Viridiplantae > Streptophyta > Magnoliopsida > Ranunculales > Menispermaceae > Stephania > Stephania japonica. The sequence continues at coordinate 40,663,890 of CM077561.1, forward strand.
GGCCAAGAGAGATGCATCTTCATCCAAGCCTGTAGCTAAAAGAAAACCCAAGGATGGGGATGAAGATGGTGGCAAGAAAAGAAAGCAGAAGAAAAAGAAGGATCCAAATGCGCCAAAGAAGGCAATGTCCGCATTTATGTTTTTCTCAAATAGTGAAAGAGATGTAAGACATTTTCTGCTCGACTACAATAATTTTAGGGCATGGGGGTCCTGGAATAATTATGGTATTTTGATGGGCTTTCCTACTGAAATGCCTGACCTTTGCCGCTCATATTTGTGGTTTTTCAGAATGTTCGGAAGAGTAATCCTGGAATGGTGTTCACTGATGTGGGAAGGGCCCTTGGAGAGAAGTGGAGGAATATGACAGGTTGGCACCCGTTAATACTGCATGCTAGTAGTTCAGCAGCCTAGCTGCTGATTGCCTGAAAGGAAAATAATTGGTTGACCCACGTTGGGCGCTGACTTAAGCCCACACACCTGTGGCGAGTGTGACTCACATCTCGAGGTGCGTCATGCGGTCCCCACCCAGTAGGTGCACCTAAGTGGGTGCCCAAAGTGGGTCAACGTAGCAACTCCCTTCCTAAAAACTTGTTCCATTCACCTCTGCTATAAGACAAATCGTTGATGTCATCCATGAACCAAGTGAATGATCAATAACTATAGATTTGGAGGCTAAACTGCAAATTTGTATGTGCTCTTTCATTTATTTCTTCTGCCGTCTTGAGGGGGTAAAAAGAACGTTGTTGATACTTAATTGATGCTAATGTTGGGTATGTATTGAAACAATTTTCATTTCCCTATGCGTACAGCTGAGGAGAAAGAACCTTTTGAAGTAATGACTCGAGCCGACCAGAAGCGTTACAAAGAGGCAATGGCAGGGTACAAAAGTAGCCCTGCTCCCATGAACATTGATTCAGGACATGAATCCAACACTGAATAGTTTAGACGGTTGTCTTTGCGAGTCCATGCTGAACATCCAAGGTCAGGCTTGGCAAGCACTAATCAAGCTGGAATACAGTATCTTGCATATTTTTCCTCTGCAGATGAAGATGATTAGTTGATGAGCATCCAGATCTAACTAGGTCCAATCGAAACGACAACGATCAGGCCTTTTTTTCTCCTTTTTCTTGACGAGTTGGCGAGAAGTTTTCGGTACCTCAGTTTATGTAGTTTTTACAGCCCTAGTGCGTATGTGTAGAAAAATCTCTATTGTTCTCAGTGAAGCATATGTTATGTAACTTATGTTCCCAATACCGATATTGTTGGTTGCTCTTATGCAGTAGATGTTTTTAAAATCTCTTTATCCTTGTCTTTGGGAATGTTCAAAAAAGAATGAGAAGTTTGCAGTAAATGATGCAAAAAGGACAAAAATGGTGTTGCGCTTATTTGAGCAAGCCACGTGTTTTTTTTTATTTCTCGCTTGGTTTGGTTTTCACTTTTTATGCTTGTGTGGTTGTTTTTTGAGACTGTCAAGTATAGAAGGAAAATGTCAACCATCTATTATCCTTCAGTGAACTTCCAAGACACTTGCATCCCATCTTCCTCCCCCTCCTCTTCTCCTACCGTATGGCCACTGCGCCGCAGCATTCTGTCGTGCGGTTTGCTGCCGGCGAACACTCCGTTCAATGTTGTTTCTCATCTTCTCCGGCCTATGTGTCCTTCCGTACGTTTCAAAGTGTAAGTCAGATTCTAATTATAGTGGTTTTCTGTTTCTATGTATGAATTATTATAGAGTCGCTTTAATCTTTTGTATGTATAGAGAGAGGTCATGTCCTCCAAGTGCTGCTCTTCTTTGTCCATGAATGGGTGTGAAGCAAGAGACCCCAGAAGCCCAGTGGAGACCATCCAGACCAAGACTTTCTCACCTGTTCCGACACCTGACATGGCCTTGCATCGCCTCAATTCTGCTCTCACTGAGCTGAACTCCGTCGACCGGCCTAACTCTGCCTCCGGAATCATCCGTTTCGAGGTAACACCACGTTTTCAGCCCTCGTGACGTTTTCCCAATGTTCCACAAAAATTTAGTTGATTCTTATCAACATTTCAATCCTCTTTGATCCTGTCTTAAGTTTCAACTTATTAGTTGTGCTAAATGTCCTTTTTCAGTGTCCTTATGATTGTTGGGAGATGTGCAATTAAACGTTTCTAGTTGTGCTTGTGAAACTATAGCTGAGCGAGAGATAAGAGTACTAGTCTTTGAAAAGATAGGTGGGGTGGGGGAAGGTGGTTGACAGTTTTGGGTGTGCGTGCATTACGTGGTCCAATCGTTATTGGATACTCATGATAAGCCTTTTATCCTGCTGCATTCAGCTATCTCAATACTGATGTGTGAAGCATGTCCTGAAAATAAAAAAAGACTAACGTTGGGAGCTTTTTTATTTATATTGTGTGCGACTTGAGGCAAACTCAAAGTACTTAGAAGTTTAGACTAAAAAAAAAGAAGCATGTCTAAATCTACCATAAAATATGGCAAATGATAAAATATGACCAATGTGATTTACCACAAATTTGGTAGTTAAGCAATGGCTCGAGGGAGCTAAGATTGTTACTCGTGAGTTTACAATTTAATAGAATACAACAATAATATAGCTTCAGTTCTGAATAAATTAGAGTCGGCTTATATAGATCAAGCTCTTTCATTATACTTGATTTAGTGTAATTAATGGTGAGCTCTCCAAACTATTTAAATTCTTCATAATTAATGTGTCCCAAATTTATAATAGAATAGAAAACTCAATCAGCCGGTAGATTTTAATCTTTAAGTTTTACACTCAAAAATAAAAATCTAAAATCTAATAGTATTTTTTGGATCTAGAAACTTTGCTTGTCACAATACCATTTCATTAATATGAAGCCTACTTAGTTACAAATTTTGTCTAATAAATATAAATTCTCATGCAAAATTTTTAATTTTTTCTTATCATTTTCTTTACAAAAGGATATGTTCGTACGAGCTAGTTCAATAGCATTCACATTTGACCTTCCTCAAGAATCAAATTTTGTCAGCTTAAATTGGACTCTTGAGAAATCATTAATTTCTTTAAATTGAAATGACATAGAATTTTATAGTTTTAGATTTTTCTTATATATTTTTGTTCATTAGCTCAAAATGTATAGGATACATATAATTCACCTACTCCACTCAAAATAGAGGTTTTTTTTTTTTTTTTTTTTTTTTTTTTTTTTTTTTTTTTTTGCGGGAGAGACAATGCATTTATAATTCATTTATCTTAAAAAGTTACCTATCGTTCCAGGTAGAAAGCGGGGCAAGAGGAAAATCATTCTCGTTGCACTTGACACTCATTTATAGTACTCATATATAATTATAAATTTTCTTCTCTCTTTATGTTCCCTTTCTGCTCTACTGATGGCCCGAGACCCTATACTTATAAGTCATTCCCTAAATTTGAGTTTATATGATTTCAACTGACCAGACAAAAGTGAGGAAAAGACGAAATGACTAATTAACCCTTGAAATTAGCAATATAAGTGGAGCGGGGAATTTCCATTAGTTGCGGGGATCTGCCTGATGAGACAGAGATTCCCTGCCAACTATCCCTCAACGGGCGGAGGATAGAGGGATTTCATCCCCACTAGGTGAGGCGGGGATGATATTACTCGTCACTCAGTGAGGATTTCTCGCCCCACCTTAATATGGAGATTCCTCATAGAGATAATGTAACTAAGTTTATCAACTCTAAAGAAATACAACTAAGTTTATCAAGAAAAAATTAATATAACTTAAAATTTATATATAATAATGTAAGTATATTATTTAAAGTATTTGTATAGATTCAAAAGCTTTAAAAAAGTGACTTTGAGTCGTGAAGAAAGAGATTTTAATGATTAAATTTTGTTTTTATCATTTTTTTAATCTTTTTTTAGATATTATATCAAAAAATAGTGGAGGTGAAAAATCTCGTAAGATTAGGGATCTCTGTTAGGTGGAGAATGGGGGTCAAATTTAAGCGGAGAATCTTTGCTCTGCTAAAAGTGGGGATGGAGGCGGAGATTGTATTTCTTGCCCTGAACCCGCCCCCACCTACTGGACTTAATCAACTCATCTACAACTAATCAGCCATTACTGTGCTTAATCTCTGTAATTTGAATCCGAAGGTACCAATTGAACAGCACGCAGAGGCAATTAGTTGGCTGAACTCTCAGAATCATCTTCTTCCGCGCTGTTTCTTCTCTGGCAGAAGGCCGACCGCGATCTCTCACACCATCAATGGAGATCACCGCACTTCTGCTGAATCCAACTTGGTCAGCGTCGCCGGAGTTGGCACCGCCGTGTTTTTCCGCCACTCCCGCCCTTTCTCACTCCACGATTGGCGATGCATCAAGAGGTACTACTCATTCTGTGTAGATTAATTTCTTCTCTCAATTTTTCAAAGTTGATTTCTTTGGGCGAATTTGCTTCTAATCTTGGTAATTTCTGTAATTCATGATGCAAATGTAACGGTTAGGGCGTAAAAATGTTTGAAAATTGATCGATTTGGGGTCGGTCGGCTACATGGATCAAACTCTTCCATTGTGCTCGATTTAGTGCACTTGATGTATCCCAAGTTAACTTCGGTCTACCCGTACCTCGTCGGATTACTTTAATTTCTATTGTGTCAAGTTTTTTAGTGGGGGCATTTGTAAACCGTCTTTGCAATGTCCAAACCACTACAACCGCCCTTTTCTGATCTTTGTATCAATTGGTGCTACTCCTACTTCTCTTTGAATTTATGTATTTGTTATTCTATATTTACGAGTTTTACCACACATCTACCTAAGCATCTTCATTTCTGCTACGTTCATTTTATGTAGTTGTTGCTTTACTGCCCAACATTCACTTCATCTTTTTTTTTTTTTTTTTTTTTCACTGTCATTACTAATTATTACAGCTCAAAAGATTGAGATGCCCGCAATACACAAACCGCGACATTCTTGCCCTAATTGATCAATTTCCAAACATTTCAACCCTATCACATTTTAACTATGTTGTTCTAAGCAACTTTGATTTTAACTCTATTGTTGTTTTTACTAATGAAGGTTTTTATCTGAGGATTGCCCTCTAATTCGTGCTTATGGAGCTATTCGTTTTGACGCGAAGACTAAATTTTCTTTTGAATGGGAGGGCTTTGGTTCATTCTATTTTATGGTTCCCCTGGTGAGCTACCTGTCCTTTTAAATGGTCGAGGAATAACTTCAAATAAATATTCTACAGTTTCAACCTTTTTTCTTATTTATTTTTAATAAAATAGGTTGAGTTTCTTGAGCTTGAAGAAAGTTCTATGCTTGCTACTACTATTGCATGGGACGAAAGGCTCTCGTGGACTTGGGATAAGGCTCTAGAGACGCTACAAGCTACATTGTGCCAGGTTGGTTCTTGGCGTTGTGTGCTACTGGACAGCATTATATCTTTATTTTGATTTAGGAATGCAGGAATTAGGAAATGGTTTTTTTTTTTGCTAAATCTTTTGAACTTCTGCAGATCTCCTCAATTATTGTGAAGTTACGGAAGGAAGTCCCAAGCTCATTCGTTCTTAGTAATACCCATGTGCCTAATATGGAATCTTGGGATGTGGCTGTCAACAAGGCTTTGCAATTGATAAGTAAAAGAAATTCAGAGCTAGTTAAGGTATCACGCTCCCTCACTTGTTTGATGTAAAATATATGAACATTTGTGCTTATCTGATGATATGGAGTTTCTTTTTGGTCGCTCTAAGTAACGGAACTGGTGATAAAAGATATGGAGAATCATGAACTAAAATTTTATTGTTCTCCTGCTCTTGCTCACTTTTAATCCTATCATCATATTTGTCCTGGAAGTTTAGGTAGTGCTTGCAAGAAGTAGTAGAGTTATAACTGCCACAGATGTCGATCCTCTAGCATGGTTAGCTCATTTACAGGTATCGTTTCTGACATTAATTGGGTTTACAGTCAATACTACTAAAGGATTTGTAAGCGCGTTGAAATTTATTTTGACTCAAAATATTCAGATTGAAGGACAAAATAGTTACCAGTTCTGTATTCAGCCACCAGGTGCACCAGCCTTTATTGGAAACACGGTATGTCAACTTAAAGCCTATGGAAAAGCTTGGCCATCTTTGTTTTTACTTCTTTCTCTATTTTTCATAGCATGAAAAATTGAAAACAGTTTCGAAAAGATCTTTTAGGAGTGTAGGACTAATTAAAATATTGATGCTTTTACTTTCTGGATTATGCTGCTTTTGCTTGAAATTATAGAAGTTATGTGAGGACTACAATTTAAAAAAAAAAAAAAAAAAAAAACCTTAGGACCAAATAAAGAGGTGCAGGACATAATTATAGAACACATTTCACCTACACAATTTTCATGCTGTAAAGAAACAACAACAACAACAACAACAACAACATAGCCTCAGTCCCAAATTAATTGGAGTCGGCTACATAGATCAAACTCTTCCATTGTGCTCAATTTAGTGCAATTGATGGTGAGCATTCCAAACCATTCAAATCCTTCATGCTGTAAAGAAAATCTAGGAAAAATTATTTGTGTCATTGTTCAAAGAGATCGAAATGAACTTAATCCTTAGAGAGTATTTGAAGGATTACGACCATGATGATTTCATTATACCTGTCATTAAAAAGAAACTGAAAATGAAAAGAAAATAGAATCAAGCAAAGGATATGGCACTATTGTTCTAAGCAAAACTCAAGGATTTTTTAGAGAGAAGTACAAGTTATAAGAAGTCCCTAAGTTCACAGCATCTTCTTAGTTTGGTTATGCTTGCAGGTCTTGCTGCTAAGTCAGAATGTCTTCACATTAGTAGTTGACAACTGGTTATAGACACTCCTAGGTCTAATCATTACTTGCTAAGATTTTTTGTTTCGACCAAACATGAGAACTATTATCATCAAATGAAATCCTAAATAAGCATGAAGCATGCATGCCTTATGAGATGGAACAAGACTTGTTTTTATTTTCAATTTGATGAGATCATGTTGGATGAGATCCAACTCAAAATTCTTGTCAACTAGACGTGTAGGTATTTGAAGTTCACCCAAACTCTTCAGACATATACATCATGTTTTGATCAACTAATGACAATCCAATATTGGTCCACATCAGCATGCACAACATTATGTGCGCATGGTTCTTACACTGTGAATTGAGCTTGATTTAATGTTTTCTCATTAATATAAAACATATTTTCTATTATTAAAATAAAATTACAATATGATCCTCTTGAGAAGAAGCAAAACACTAATTGACAATCTTGAAATAAAACACTATCAAACTCTCTAACAAAAATCCAAGCAGAAAGCATAAACAATTTATGAAAAACTATTCAAATCTATCTAATTTCTGAAAATATTGCGATTGAATTTCTCTTCAAATGACAAGGTTAAGCTTGAAATTTACTCTAATTGCAACTGCTTCCTCACCACAAGTTTTATCCTTGAATACTTTTTGATTTGTTTGCTCAATCTATCTCACATAACTAATGTCATAGCTGATTTCACCCTCTTGGTATAAAGTATGAAATACGCTTTGCACCAACTCCATGTGGCAGTATTGAGTTTTGCCATATTTCTTATTTTAATAATTTACTCCAAATTCTACTTAACACGGTCCTCTTTCTTGGAAATCATTCTAAATTATTAATGTGTGTATTTAGATGCAAATCACAATCATAAGCATAACTTCATCAGACATATTTTTTCCGTAGGAAATTTTTATCCTTTTTGTAATTTGGAAAAAAAAAATTACCTCCATTCAGCTTCATGATTTGTAAAAGGTGTGTGGCATTTTTTTCCGTAGGAAATTTTTATCCTTTTTATAAGTTGAAAAAAAAAATGTTTACCTCCATTCAGCTTCATGATTTGTAAAAGGTATGTGGCATTTTTGATGCATTGTTCTCATACAATGTGAATAATAGAAGTTAAATGTCATTTACTCTGTCTATATCTCTATTTATGTCTCCTAGTTATTTGCATTTTCTCTAATCAATTACCATGAACCATATGAATAGCCAGAGCAACTATTTCACCGGAAACACCTCAGCATTTCCACTGAAGCCTTAGCAGGAACTCGCGGCAGAGGTGGATCAGTTGCTGCTGATATTCAAATAGAAAACGATTTATTTTATAGGTGCACTCAATTTCCAACTTGCCAAAAGTTAATCTTGTTTATACTTACAGCATGAATTACTCAAGGCTGGGAGAAAAAGCCCTTTGTAGTGAACTAAACATTCAACCTTGTCTTTTTTACCTTTTCTTATATATTTTTTTGTTGTTGCAGTCCCAAGGACCATCTTGAATTTACTATTGTACGTGAGAGCATTAGGAGAAGACTAGAGGCAAGTTAAAGATGAAGATTGTGCAACTGACTCTCTCTAATACTGAATATGTGTTAAAGAATAGTGATGTTCATTTCAGCATTGTCTCTGGATGTTTGCTCTGTACAGGATATCTGTACCTTGGTAGTTGTGGAACCAAGTAAAGCAATTCGAAAACTTCCTCGGGTACAGCATTTATATGCTAAATTATCAGGCAGAATGAGAAACGAAGATGATGAGGTAAATGACTATAGTTGTTTATAAATTCTGTAAGGCCTCTCTACAGTTGTTGTTCCGTAAGCCTAATGCCCATTATAGATAGAATATACTTGATATTTTGTGGTGAAAGTTTATTTGGAATCAGATCCTGTGTTAATCAAAACTAGAACATCTTGCAAAACCCGACTACGATATTTACCTCTTTGCTCCTAACTTGGTCCTATTGTTTGTATATGTTTCAGTTTGACATATTGTTGTCCCTTCACCCAAGTCCAGCAGTTTGTGGACTTCCCACAGAAGTGGCACGCCAATTTATAGCAGAAACAGGTATTCAGACACCATTATATGTCACCATTTTTGTAATAACTTACTTCGGCAAATGTATGGATACACTTGTTTGTCTTGTTTCTTTGTCCAAAAGTTTATTACGTAGTTGCTGAGTTATTCAGAGGATTGAGGTAAAGAAAATATCATATTTCTTTCTTTCTAGCCTCCACATCAAATGGTACTGTGAAAATACAGTTAACCATGGTGCTTTCTAGATTTTTTATGCATGATGCTAGGCTTGCTAGCAGTTTACTTGTGCCGAAACCCTTTTAACATAATTAAGTTTTATCTCAAGCAGCACATGTTATGTCTTTAAGAAGTGATAAATTATTTTGTTTGCTAATCTGGCACACGGTCCTGAAACCTGAACAAGCATGTTTGATTTTACTTGAAAATAACAAATATGCTACATATGTAGATGTTGCTTTTCTGTTTGTTAACATTTTTTTTTTTTTTTTTTTTTTTTTTTTTTTTTTTTTTTTTTTCTAGTGGTAAACAAGAACTCTATTCAAAATGGAAGAATTACACTTTATTCAATTGTTAAAATTATGGTTCCATTCATAATTTTATCAAAAGCAGGTGAAACCATGGTCTAAATAAATGCATTTTTTTCCCTTTTTCCTTGTGTCGTTTTACTTTTTTGTCTGTTAAAGTTTAAGATCTGATAAATTGTCAAGTGGCATGATCTCATCCTTGAATTGGTTGACAGTCGTCATCCCTCTGTAAAGCCAGACATCAGATTTTTGGGTTCTTAAATAGTTAATGGTCCTCTTCTTCTCCTAATTTGCTGTGGGATTCTTGCTTCATTTATCAGTATTAATTTTGGGTTCAGAGATGTTTGACCGAGGAATGTATGCTGGACCTGTTGGTTGGTTCGGAGGAAGGGAAACCGAGTTTGCTGTTGGAATCAGATCAGCCTTAGTAGAAAAGGTGAGAGTGTTTCACTATTTCAAGAGGTCAACTTGATTAATATGTTTAGAAGAATTGCTGATGTATTTGGGTTTTTTAGGGTATTGGCACATTGCTTTATGCAGGAGCTGGGATAGTTAAAGGGACTAAGTCATCATTGGAGTGGGAAGAGTTGGAACTCAAGACATCCCAGGTCGTTATATCTACCTCTTCTTCCTGGTGTACCTCTGTATGTACGCATTATGCTGTCATGATGTTAATTTGATATGGGTTAGGATGCTTTTCGACAATCATTGACAAAATTCGGGAGAGGATTTCGAACATTGAGTTGTCACCCTTACTGCTATTTTTATGTCTTTTTTTTTTGTGTGCAGTTTACAATGCTAATAGAACGAGAGACAATTGATGCTAAGAAATGAATAACGTAGACGCTATCAACTCAAAAGGTTAGCAGTTTGTAACTTAATTTGATTTCCATTTTGAAATTCCATCTTTATTAACTAATTGCTCTAAATTATGGAGCACTACAAACTGGCTTCTGGATTTACCTTATATTCTACATGTCTTTTACTTGCTTCTAGTTTCTTTTAAGTGTCATTCATATCTAGAAGATAGTAGTATCTCTTTACCCAGAAAATTAAATGTTATGTTATGAATAGTATGCTTCATCCAAAATTAGTTTTATTGCACAGGTGGTCTGTTCAGTTGGGCCATGAAATCAATGGTACATGTTAGATTGCCAGTTCCCCTAAAAGCTATAGTTATTGTGAGTTGGTCATACAGTGACTGCAGGCAATTTCGACACCCTCCTTTTGTGTTTCCTTATATTATAGCCAGATAATCAAGCAAAACAACAACCAAGATAGTGACACGTAAATAAATAGATAAAAGAAGAAATAGAATGGACGGTAAATGTTAATATCCCAATGATTAGTCATGAAACCCAGATCACAGACTAACACAAGCTCTAAAACCATGTTTTGTTTTCGATTTACCGAAGCATGTAGCTGTCAGGTATAAAACTAACAATGAATATCAAAGTATTCCAACATTAAAACCTCTCTAGACCTTTTCCTAGGAGAAGATTGAACTTTAGTGTGCTTTTTAAAAGTTGTCCTACACATGCTATTCTGAGATGCAACAATATGTCTTGCCTGCTACAGATGTATTTCAATGAGAAGAATCATCATGAGGCATTCAATTAGTTGGCTTATATCACATATTTCTCACATTTCCCTATACTGTTCCAAATGCCAAGTATGGAAGATTCATGTTGTGATAACAACTGAGAACCTCAAGGTCCGAGATTTTCTTCACTGAATTTTTTAAGAACTCGAGAAATATAAAATCCTCCAGGTATTTTCTTCTTTAAATTGAGCTGAGTGGAAGTGTTTGATCCATGTAGCCGACCCCAACTAATTTGGGATTGAGGCTCGATGGTGGTTCTTGTAACAAATATCTTAAAAATATTGTATTTTTTTCTATTTATTTTGATAGACATTTTAATTTTTTCTCTTAATTGATATTTGTGTTTCAATCTGTACCTTCTTAATTGTATATGCACTTTTTCTGTTTTGAAATTGCAGTTATATGTAATAAAAAAATTGCAATTATGTGTTCTATTCTACAATGAGGAAGTTAATAAGGAGCATCTACTTGCTTTACTACTTTGTTCCTTTATACTGTTTTTACGGTGGAGAATTTATGATTGACTTGTGTTTGTTATTAATAGGTTCCAACTAATCTGGGATTGAGGTTTTGTTGTTGATATGTTGTATTACTATTTACTTTTAGGGAGCATTTGCAATACATTTGCCCGTTCTCTCTACTGGTTTAATTAAACTTAGATGCTTGCTGTTTTCCCTCAAAAAATAAAAAAATTAGATGCTTGCTGTTAATATTAGATAAAAGAAAAGCATAAAATATCTGGAAACGAAGTTAGATACATATTCCTTGACAAAAAAAGTTGGATACATATTATGTAGGGGCTTATTTATTGCAGTGGTGAAACTGGATTTGTCGAAATTCCCCCAATAAATCGCCTTTTAGTAGTAGTAGCATTAGTAGTAGCAGTAGTAGAGAGAGTGAGTGAGTGAATATTTTTCCATGAAAATTTCAAATTTTAGATACAACGTAAATGACTTAGAATGACCAAGTTGTATGCTAACCCCCGTGCTCATATTCAATTCCCAGTCCTTTTCTTTCAGTCTACCAACGAAAAGAAAGAAAACAACTCATCTCTCCTCTCATATTCTCAACCCTTCATTTCTTTTAGTACAACATAGGTTAAAACTTCCTCCTCTTTTCATCTGTTGAAATATTAACAAGGATGACCCCTCTTACAGTTAAGGGCACCAGCAAAGCGTGTGAGCCTTCTGACGAAGGATCCAGGCTTTGCCTTGATCATGTAATGCCTGGGGAATTGGCTGCTTCTCAAGGGGGACCCTGACTTAACAAAGAAGGCTCCATTCATCAACAGATCTCCCTCCGAACTCCAATTCCAATCCTTCCAAACGTTCATTGCTACTTCCCTCTTGGTTACCTGCAATCATTCCCTCAAAACATTAGAATCAGAAAGTTTTCACACTTGGATTGATAGATAGAATGAGTAACTGCGGTCTGAACATATATAGTTGAAGACAGAAATTGAGTAGAGCAGTTAGTAAAGTATATCGTGGCGAAGTTGAATTGCAGAACAGAAATATTATGCTGAGTTTTTTTTTGTGCATGTACATGAAATAGGCTTGCTCACCTCCTTCAATCGAAGATCATCTGGAGCAATGAAGCGATTGCCCTGACTGACAATGGTAGGATGTTGGCTACCGCCAATGGCATACATTTTCCAGTGAGTGTAGTCGTTGTTGACGATGTGGAAGAACCCCCATCTGCAACGCGGCATCCTCTGCGTCAGTCCTTGCCCGAAATGGTTGAATGCAACAGTAATCTGCATGACCTTATCTCCTTCGAAAGCATCGCTACTACCAAACAGCATAACCTGCAGGACAGAATTTCACATTCAGTACACAGGATCACTGTTACCATACACATTGTAATGTTATGCTATATAGGTTCATGGTTAGTTCAGTGAAACTTGTTTGTACATCATCATGGTCAGTCATGTGGTTGTTAGAGATGGTGATGGCTGTAGATCCTTGGATAACGTCTATGAGTCCATCGGTGCAGTGCGACAAAGAATTATGATCGATCCAGATATGGGATGAACCAAAGATGGAAATGGCGTCGCCGTCACTCTGAGTTCTCTGTCCGAAATGGCTAACAGAGTCCCTGATCAAGCCACCAGAGCCTTGAACAATATGATGTATGTGGAGACCATGGACAATAACATTCTTGATGAACTGGAGGGTCAAGCCTGCACCTCCAATGATGTAAACCTTGGAGCCGCGACCGTCGATGGTCTTGTCGCTGGTCATTATCAGCTCCTGGTTCAGTCTAATGACCATGTCGCGAGCGAAGAGGATCCACAGGGGCTTCTCTTGGATGACTGCATGGCGGAGTGTGCCGGGCTTTGGGTTCACCATGTCAGTGTCTGAGGGATCTGTCACAACGTAGAAGGATCCATCCTTCCCTCCGATGGTCTTCCGGCCGAATCCAAGGGCGCAGTCGGCCAGCCTCTTACGGTTCCTAGCCCAGTTTCTCTGGCACCTCCAGCACCGGTCTATGGGGTTGGTTGCACTGCAACGGCCTACATATTTGCCAAGGTTCCTCCTTGTGCTGTTACTGCCCTCCAAGGCTCTGCTTGCACAACACACAATATATAACAAAATGAATTATTATTTATAATTTACAATAGCATGATTTTCACACATTCAATAAAACAACAACAACAACTAACAACATCAATACCAAATTAGTTAAGAGTCTCATACATAGATTACGCTCTTCCACTTCACTTGATTTAATTCAGCATTTTGAGTTTATTCTTATATTGAGTTTTTTGAGTTTATATTATATCTAGTTTTCTAATTGGCGCATTTCCATGCGGTATTAGGGTTTTACCATAATCAAAAGTTTCATTATTAGATAGAATGCTTAAAATGGATAAATAAATCAATACAAATTTTGATTCATAAATGAAAACAAGATAAAAATATGGATCATCATTAATGTACTCACAAGTTAACATGATGGTTGAGATGAGTGGTGACTTCCTCGGGATTTGGGAGATACGCATCCAAGGCAGCCTTCGTGGCCTCTTCTCTTCTCTTCAACCACACATCATCATAATCAGCAATATCTGCCCTCAAAACATGAGCAAATGAAGCTAGGAACAACAAGGAGTAGAAGAAGAAAATAGACATCTTCATCATGTCTATGTACTAGCCTTCCTGGGATTGGTCGATGATGGCCGAGTCTTTGATGATCGACGACGAAAACGACGACGATGACAAACTAATTAATAACAATATATATAATTTGAAAGACTCTTGGCCACACACCAGATCCCAGAAGGCTATAGAGAAGCCATTGGGAAGGTGAAGTTGGTCTGAAAGCACACCAAGAATGAGAATAAGGAGTTAGGGACCTTGTTCTTAATTGATTAATCTATACATAGTGTTTGCATGTTATAAGGAAGGGAAGGAGAATGAGAGGGAGAGATGGCCACTTGATATTAACGGTTTTTGTTATAAAAACGGTTGAAATGTTGACCTGTAATTACAAGTTTTAATACATTTTTGTTCTTCATTGTGAGGTCCTAAATTTAAGTTGATCAACACTACAATAAAAAAAAATTGTCTAGACTATAGCAATTTTGACTCAAAAAATCATATTATTTCTAAAACTTTCAAAGACGCTTGAACGTGTCTTTTCAGCAGGGCCTGTCTTGACATTTTGGGGGCCTTGGACAAAATTTTAAAATGCGGCCTTCAATAAAAATATTTTACTACATAAAAACTGTTGTTTATAATTACATTATCAACATATATTAAATGCATAATTAATACATAAAAATATTATTATGTAAATTTTGCATATAATTAAATATATGTTGGTTGTTGCATTATTAAGTTTATATATTATTTAGTAAATCATTACATATGATTTTTCAAAATTAACAATATGTTTTGATATAGAAATTATATATTGATTAAGTTTTACCAACGTAATATATTATGATATGTCAATATGTGATTTTAAAAAATTAACAATACTTATATGTCAATTAATATAAGTATTACTACAATACTTATTTGTCTTAAAAAGTATTTTGTATATAGTGTATCTAATTGTGTTACTCTAACATTATAAAATTTTATAAATTGTTATATGGAGCAAATATATAATTCTAGTTTACAAAATTATAAGTAAATTATTATAATATTAATTTTGATTAACTAGCTCGCTTAAAAATAAATATAAATTCTATTATATTTATAGTCTATAATGACTTTAAACAATACTTTATTGAAGTAATAGTTTATCTAAGCTTCATCAATATATATTTTTTGAAGTAAAAATTTATATAAATTTCCTGAAAGTAAAAAAAAAAAAAGCCATCTATCTTAATTGTATAAAATATACGCAATTCAAGCATTATTAGAATACACACTATACATTTGTTGAAATATAAAAAAATATAAATTAGAGAGAGCAGATTTTACAAGAATATAATATACTGATTGTAAGCTTGGTAGTAAGGATCTAATATATTGATAATTGAGTTGCATTCGTAAGTTAAGAGAAACGAATAAGCCATGTTTTCTTCCCTGCAGTTTTGTGAGAAAAAGATTAAAAATATAATAAATGCTTTTGTAAATTGTAACTCATAAACTTAACTTATCTGTTTGTGTGTCGTGCAATGTGCCTCGGAATACATATGCGATAAAAATAGATAGCACACAAATAAGATGGTTAAATTTCTAGTAATTAAGTGAAAATACACAAATATGTTCATCAAAAACGAAAAATATACTAATACTTGTACATGGCTAAATTGGGGCCTCATACTAAATGGGGGCCTGGGGCAGTCGCCCTTTGGGCCCTACCCCAAAGCCGGCCCTGCTTTTCAGTTGGGACTTTAACCAATTGGTCCAATTCCATCAAAGCACTAGTAATATTATTAGAAGGTTTTGTTGTTGTAATTAACATAAATCACGACTTAGACGATTTTATGAATAAGTACCACTAAAAATAACTACAAATTCAGTACCTGAGCATGTCCCAGTCATGCATAGATATAATTAACATTTATAATTGTTTTTATAATTATTAAGAGTATTATAGGTACTGAAAAGTCAAATATAGTTGTTTAAATATATAAGAACTTATAAATTAATGTTTGATTTAAAAAAAGTACTTGCAACAAAAAAAGTACTTATAAATGTATAGTTTAGTTAAATGATATTAAAAGTACGTATTGTTTGATTTCATATGATCATAAGTCTCAAACATAAGTGCTAAATGACACATTGATGTTTTTTTAGTACAACAACAACATGACCTCATTCTCAAATTAATTGGAGTCAGCTACATGGATCAAACTCTTCCATTGTGTTCGATTTTGTACAATTGATGGTGAGCATTCTAAACCATTCAAGTCCCTCTTAATTAATGCATCCCAAGTTAACTTCGGTCTATCCCTACGTTATCGAATTTCTTCAGTTTCTATTTAGTTAAGTTTTTTAGTAAATTATGAAATAATGTTACTGATAATTAAATGATAGTTCTCTACAAATGTATAAACATAGAACACAAATTGATGTTACAGTGAAATACTCTTTTTTGAACCCTCCTATCTTCATAAGTGGTAATCATGTCGTCTCACCAAAGGTCACATCGGGCCACATAAGTTGTCCATACGTGCATGTAACTTTGGAAATTGGTTGCGACTTGAGTAATGTCATTCTAAATTTATTATTTATTTTTTTCCTTTATAAATTGATTATTTTATTTTATTTCAATTTCTCATGCAGTATCTAACACCAACTACGTCAATTATACACATTCGGACGCTGTCACCATGTATGCTTATTTTGATTATAGCATTTTCTTTGATTTTTCTAAATGTTACATAACAGCATTTCAGCTTACATCACAAATCAGTTAAGTTAGTTACATCAATTCAACTCTCCATTTGATCTGAACTTACTAGACAAATAAAATCCAATTGAAAATGCAACCACAGCAGTGATGACAATGCTCTTGTTGTTCCTTATTTTCTGCACTGCATCCACCACCAACACTCTCAACTCTTGCTTCCCCATCATCTGCTGAGACTGTGATTCCTTCATCTTCAATATCTGCTCTTCCTCATCCATCTTTCTCTTCTTCTTCAACTCCTCCTCTTGAACTTCCTCTTCTCTTCTTCTCAACTCCTCTGCCCTTCTCTTGCTTTCCCTCTCTTCTTCCTCCATTTTCTTCTTCTTCATCATCATCTTTTCCTCTGCTCTCCTCCTCTTCCTTTCCTTCTTCTTGTCTTCCTCCTCTTTATCGACACTGCCACTCCCGCCCACTCGTTGCTCCTCCACCTCCGCCTTTTCCTTTCCTCTGCTGCCTTTTTCTCCATCATCTTTCTCCAATTTCTCTGCGTTGTTCTTGCCCGCTTTCTCGTCTTCCACCACTTTCTGACCTACTTCTTGGTCATCTCCATTTGATTTTGGCTTTGATTTTGATTTCTCTTCATCTTCTTGTTGTTGTGGTTGCTGCTTTTCTTTTTCTTGCTTGTTTTCTTCCATTTGGTTTGCACTGCTAGGAGTAGTTTGAGGGGGAGGAGGAACAACTTCCTCTATTTTTGGTGGCTCTGTTGGTGTCTTGATTGGGATGATGACAAACAGAATCTCCCCATCAAATCTGCCTCTGATTTTGTTGACATCCGAGTTGTGGGGCACCTCGAACACCTTCCTAAATCGTCTACGCTTGTTCTCGGCGATTACTCCACTTGCTCCACTGATCAACAGCCTTCCCAAATTGTCAACTTGCACTTTTAGATCCTCCTTCTTAAAGCCTTATCAAAACAAGAAATCAATTAGAAACAGAAACAGAAGCAATTGAACTGCTCTCTCAAAACTAGAACCAATAAGTTCAATACCCGGGAGATCGATGAGGAGAACATTGGCATCCTTATCACGGGTCCAATCCGATGAGGGTTCGAAATCCTCAAACTTGATTAGCTGATCAGTTCTTATATACTCCATGATGAGGGATAGCTGAAGATGATCTTGAAAATGATGTTGGCTGTTGTTTGATCAAATATCGGATGTTCTTATATAGTGCATTACCAATTGAGAACAGAAATAAAAGTGTTGAATGGCTTTTCTTGTGGGAATCACAGTTAATATTCTTATTCCAAAACCTTGCCCAGTTGAATGAAGTTGCCTAAGAGGCCTTTAATTGAGGGGAAAGGTAAATTTTATTCTTTGCTTGATGTCTTTATGTACAAGGCAAGAGCAAAGATTAGGCATTAGGCCCTTACCTCCGCGACACATGACCATACTCAGACTCACACACGAAGGGCATTCAAATTTCAATGACTTGTGATTCCAAAAATTAAAACCAAACTTTAAGAATTTGATTTGCGCAGCATAGGCTTGGTTTGGAATCTAAAAACAAGGGAAAACAAGACTAAAATTTTTATAGAACTTTTCACGGCACTTTTATTATTGAGAAGAAAAGCAAAGTATTCTTGCCACAGCATATTAAGAACTAGGTGTGCTACATAAACAAGTCACCCAAAATAAATGGTATGGAATAACAGATGTTTGGAATTCTTCTGTGTTAGTCTCACAATTATATATATATGTAGTTTATGCTGTGAGAATGTCATCTTCCAGCTACGAATTATCATCTGAAAATCTTTATTATGGACTGTTGTGCTTATCAACTCAAGAAAAAGAATTTCAAATATCATCTCACTGGAAGCATGACGGAGATGCTCATTCACTTTTTATCGACGTAAAAGGTGTAATAAGACCTAGATATTTTTGCATTGCTCATGTTTAAGTTTTTTGCATTGATCTAAACTAATTAGCCTAATTGGAATGTAGAATTTCATTAAATGTGTTTTGTTTTTCACTAAAGGTTTCAATAAGGAACAGCTGAGTGTGGAAATTGGTGGTGCTGAAAGGGTGATAGTGAGCGGGAAAAATATGGAATGCGGTCATTTCAGGGAAGCGTTCGATGTGCCTGAAGATTCAAACATGGAAAAGATTTCTGCAACATATTCTAGGGAACTTCTCACCATTAAGATCCCAAAGAAAATAGTACCAAAAGTCGAAGACTCTAAAGAGGAAGATCACACAAATCAGGCCAATGAAGAAGATCATGTGGAGGATGGAAAAACTAAAGAAGAAAAAAACACAAATGAGCAAGAGGAGGATAGCGCTAATCAGACCAACGAAGAACATGTGGATGATGAAAAACCCAAAGAAGAAAAGAACACAGATGAGGCACAGGAGGAGATAATGTCAGATGAGGAGGAGGGTGGCAGAGCAGATCAACCACAACAGCAGCAGAAACATGTACAACAAGACCAAGACCAAGACCAAGACCAAGGACCACCACAGCCACAGAAGGCAAACAATGGGCCGGAATATGGAGATGAACACGCAGTCGGTCTTCATGAGGAGGAAGCCGACGAAAAGGAGAGTACTAACGGTGTAAGACAAGTAGTGGAGACAAAGCAAGAAGAGCATGATGAGAAAATTGGAAGCAAAGGAAGATTACTGTTGGGGAAGAAGGAATGGTTAGAAGGGAAGGTGGGATGGGAGGAGTGGACAAGGGAAGATTTAGATGTCAAAGTAAAGAGTGCAATGGAGAAAATCAGAAAGAATAAAGGCATGATTTTTACAGCAGCGGTAGCATTTTCACTCGGGTTCTTTTTGTGTCATCGACTTGCATCAAGAAGTCCTACTTGTACTAGCAGTACTAGCAGCGGGGGTGAAGGTTCCTGCAAAGTAGGCATCACCATTATTGAAAGATATATTAGCAATACTCATCCAAATGCAAATGAAAGCAAGAACATTGGATTGATCAGATCCATTTCTCTTCTATAGGCATGTGATTTGCGCCTCCTTGTTGCAGTCGCTTTTCATTTGCTATAAATATGTGACCGATTTATAAGTTATGCATCACATGCATGCAGAATAAACCAATGTTAGTAGACAAGTTTAAATATTATATTTAATATTACATTTGATTTCGGATCAATAAAACTCCCTCTGATCTTCCTACAATTCAATTCCTCTTGAACTTGATCTTTCATTTATCAATCTGAGCTATAGCTCCAGCAGCAAATTTTTTTAGAGGCAACTAAACCAATTTGTTTAACTCTTCTCGAACTTGCAATTAAATCCATTTATTAACTAGCATATTTAAGCAAAAAACCACTAATCAAGAAACTTACCAAGCTTATAGATTGAAGCGTCAACATTTTCATTTGCCAGTCCAGTCCAAACTTTGGAGCTGACAATAGCTGGAATATAGCAGAACACACGAAGAAATTAAACATACAGCAAAGTGCATCAGGAGTAAAAATCTCTACACCAAATATGTTGCTCCAAAGCACTCTTGCTAGAACAGTAAAAGCACTCAACACCTACTGTGCATACTCCATTGAATGTTACAAGGATAAATCAAAACACAGCCACATGTAGAAAAATAAAGCCCAGCAAATTGAAGCTTGACTCTAAAAACGCCAATCATGTTAATATATAAATCCACATCATACAAAACAATATAAAAACTAAAAGAGATGCTGAAACAATAGTTGTCCAGAAGCAATTAAAGGTCTTAGTTCTCTTTTTCTTTTATTTTTTTATTTTTTTATTTTATATATTAGTGGATGCCTGAACCTTTTTCAGCCCCTCCTTACTTTTTTGTTAGGAAGCCCCTCCTTAATTTAGTTCAACAAAACCCACAAGAGTTAGTTGAGCACCCCCAACCCCGGAGACGCCTAGTGGATATAATGTAGGTAGCTACCAAGAGTTGAACCTGCAACCTATGTGGCTCTGCCCAGTCAAAGTTATGGTGCTCATCTCTTCACCACTACACTATACCCATTGGGGGTCCTCAGTTTGAATCATCCATTTATAGGAGATTCTCCTTCACACCTACTGCCTGGTTCATAGTTTCTTCCACTTCATGAGGAAGACCAACCAAGTTAACAAAACAAGGACACTTGATATGGCATCAACATTTAAGAGGAAATCCCTTATATCAATACTTTAACATAACATCAACAGGGGAAAAGAAAGCCTCATGAGTCATCGCATTTGAATTCTAGAGGCATGGAAGAGAACTTGAAGGGGTCAATGGAAAACCGTAAGCAGTAGAAAGAACCAAACAGCACAAGGAAATCAAGTTAATATGAGTAGAACTTCGCATAACTAAAGGGAAGGGCAATAACATGTAATCAAAAGGTCCAAAACTTAGGCCTCACATGCCAGCACATGAATATACAAATGAAAAAAAAAAAGTTTTTGTTGTTTTAACCCAACACACTTCCATCACATGTTTAATTGTATCTACAATTTTTTTTTTTATGATAAGAAAGAAACAATTGCCCCCATTGAGGTTCAAACTCGTGACCTCTTACTCCCAAACACCATATCAAACCATTGGACCACCCAATTGGTAGGTAATTGTATGATTTGTATCTACAAATGAAAAACTATCAAAAAAATTTCTAGCCACTGCAATTTGCCCTTCGTTGACCACATTGCTTAGCTCTCTACTCCTATCAACGGTGGATCATAGGAGTTATATATGTAAAGATATTAATCAATTTAATGAAAAGAACAGCCAAAACAAAGCACAATAGTCAAGATTCTTGATCACAAACAATAAGAGAAATAGACAAATATACAAACACAAAAAACAAGTCACAAATTAACTGCAAGTCCACTAGTCAAGAATAATGGTTAATGTAAAGCAAGTCAAGAAAACTTGATGGGATCTTGCGTCAGTGTAGCAGACAAAACAATCTTCACTAGCGTTGGATAATGTTTGCCCTTCAACACCACTCCAGCACAAAAGCACTAAATTTTATTAGGCA
Organism: Stephania japonica; assembly: GCA_039657345.1. Taxonomy (NCBI): domain Eukaryota; kingdom Viridiplantae; phylum Streptophyta; class Magnoliopsida; order Ranunculales; family Menispermaceae; genus Stephania; species Stephania japonica. Next base: position 40,685,664 of record CM077561.1, read on the forward strand.
AAGACCACTGGCTTATGAGTTATTTGTGGAAAACTTCAATACATTATTGGAAAATAAATAAAAAGAAATTTAGCAACAAAAATTATTTATAGGAAGTGACTAGCTAACTTCTCCCCTTTCCCTGTGGCACAATTTCCAATTAGACAATTCTGCCTTACCCAAGTGTTTAATGTTTGTGGTAAACTAAAAAAATGCTAGCACAAGTACGTATTCATGGCATGTGATTAGGATACCTGCATTTAAGAGAAGCTTCCTGGTGCAATTGCCTGCAAGAGTTCAGTTAAGAAGAAAGCATAATGTTGGAATTTATGATTCTAATTTTATGTTATGAGTACAAAAGTGTGTTAGTTGGTACATGAAAGTGTAATGGGTAGTTCTAGGTAGTTATATGAGGATGTGGGTTAGACATGCTTGTGTAGTGGTCATAGTGGTGTGAATGGGTCATGTTGATCAAGTATTGGAGTTTTGCATGTTAGCTATAATATGTGTGTGATGAGCATAAATATGTTGTGTTCAAAGCAAAAGTTTCTCTCTAGCTAGGTTTCAGGTGCTTGTTTTTTTAGAATTAGTTTTCAGACAAGCCAGCAGTTTACTTTTTTATGATCCTCTTGCAGGCAAAACCAATACAGCCATTTAAGTTATCCTACTTGATCTAGATTATGAAAGATTGAGGGCAAATCGCTAATATCACAGTACACCACAGTACAGAGATACGTTATGCTCCACTAGACTAACTAGTCGTCACATTCAATTTCCACCCTGAGATCACTTTGAATAGTGAAATTACCAATTTATCATGCACTGTATAAAGTGATGATGTTTTAACTAGGCATATAACTACATAAACTTCACCCAAAATTAACAAGAATTGGAATTCAAGATTAAGACCACAATTTCAAATGGTCCATTAAGATGGTGAAGCACGCAAGGACCACTTTTGTTCTCCTATATACATGGTGAGACATTCATCAAAAAAAAAATATTGGGACGTCAATTAACATAACATGTCCACCAGGAAATCATTGAAGCTAAGAAACAGAACAAGCCTAACAAAAAAATATTGGGACGTTCCAGTCATAAATCAAACATTAAGGGCACAATTCAACATAACAGCAGAAGTAGACGGTAGATGATTAGTCCCACACATTTTGACCCATCAAGTACCAAGATATCAACCAAGCTAACATTTCCAATATTTATAACCACAACATATTAATTCAGTCCAGCTTTCATTATTCCAAAAGAAACAGCAGCAGGATTCCCATATTCACCACTAATTAAGAACAATAACTCCAATCAACCTTGCAGCTGAAACAATTACAATAACAAGCAAATAGGAACTTCTTAAGCAAATTTTCTTCTCAAATTAAAAAAAAAAAAAAAAAAAAAAAAAAAAAAAAAAAAAAAAAAACACCAGGAGATCGACCATCAGTCATAAAAACAGCTTTCTTTCTCATAATTGCAACATAAGCCAAATATAAACTGGAGTCTCTACCTATTTCACTATGATATTGAAAAAAATACTCAAAATGAATGAATAAGCAGATGAAAAGCTGAATAATGAAATAATGAGTCCTCAAACCTCTTACTCCAGCAAAGAACAAACTAAGAATGAAATATAGAAAAAAGAAAAAAAACATACTGATTCTACATCCATTTCCGTAGAACCAAGGTTCATAGCCAGCTTCTGCAATCGCGTAGCATTGAATTTAACATGAGAATCTACCATGTGGCCATAGAAATTTATTTTCAATGGCTTATAACTTGTTATAAAGTGATTGCCAATTTCGTAGCTAATAATTGTAATATGTATTCCTGCCAAAATGAACTCATAAAGATAGGGTCACGATCCAAGATTATGGAAGAAGGCACCCTGCGAAGTCTACTGATCACCTGAACAAAGATGGAAGCCAATGAAATAGCAGTGACATTTTACTTAGATTTGAACCAATTCAAATCAGCATTTTAAATTGATTTCATTTGTTCTTCTTTTCTCTGTGATTATGTTGTATAAGTTATTTTCAACTGAGTTTGATCTATTCGACTCAGTTACAGAAATTTACATCATATTGAAATTGATTAAATTCTGATGTTGTTGATGTGGACCATTCTCATTCTAAAGCTGCCAAGTATTTTTTTCACTTATTAATTGAGTTTTATCCTTCAATTAGCGTTTTGTATGTTATTTGGCTGATCTGATTAATGCTAGAGTTCTTCTGAAATGATCGTGTGAATTTATGTCAACTCTTCTGATGAATGTAGCGTACTTTTTCTTTTGAAATAATTTTTTTTTCTTGTAAATTCTTTTGATGAACGTTGATCAGGTAGGGGACATTTTGCTTAATGAGTATTCAGCTTTGACACAAAATAGCTCAAGGAAGTCATTTTCTATCAAGTATGAGATTAAGTTCATGGCTACTGATTCCTGGTAACAGAAATTTAATTTTCAATGGCTTAAAACTTATTATAAATAAAGTTATTGTCAAGTACGTGGTGATTGGATATGGCGTCGTTAGTAACGAGTTAATTAGGACAAAGAATGGAGGTCAAAGGAATGAAATAAAAATAATAAAGTGTGCAGCTATAATGTTGTATGAAACAATTTATATTCTTTAAAAAAAAAAAAAAAAAAAGAAGTATTTATGAAATATTAAACGCAAATGTGAATCAATCACCAATACACAGTAAAGAGTAATTTGTAAAATTTCATAGCAGTAAATAAATAGGCTATTATATAATAGCAGTAGAGAGAGAGAGAGAGAGAGAGGAATTAGAAAACATTAGATAGAGAGCAAAAGCAGAAGTTTGCAGGTTGGTTAATTAAAAAGGGCGAGGAATAAATCTAGGCATGAAGGGCATCATAGCAACTGGTATATGATCATTGTAATATGCCAACTTCAAGTGTGGAGTTTTTAGGTTGATAGAGAATAACCTTATTGCGTTGTTGGTTGTTCTGGTCCAGACCCATAACAGGTCTCCTCCTAAATGGGAGAGAGGATGGATGACGGAGCCCATCTGAGCCAACACTTTGGCGTAAATCCATGTATCCCGGGTGTCCCCAAACCTTGACATGACGTCGTCGCACTCGATCAAACTCAAACTATGTATCTTGACCCACTTAAAGTCGACATCATCATCAGAATTAGACCCATTTGTCATTCTCAATAGCCATATACCTAGACATCCATCTTGAAACCTAGTGTAACTCAGCTCAGCAGCACCATTGGTTTGATTTTGATTTTGATTGCAGAAAGCAATTGCGGAGTATAAGGGACCACCGTAATAATTAAAAAGAAGACACGGGTCAGCCCAAACGGGGGTTTGGAAGATACCAGCGTCGTCGGCATGGACATCATACCACACAATGTGAGTGTCAAGAGACCAAAACACTTTCCTGCAGCTTCCATCATAAACACCGCCAATGGCTTTTAACCAATGAGGGGGCCGAAAGTCTGCAACTTTGGACATCCGCCATTGGGCAGTCTGGGAGGAGTACAATTGGAATTGAAAGGTGTTGCGAACATCGCAAGTGAGGACCATCGCTACAATGAGAAAACCACCAGGAGAGAAGTTGTAGTTGTAGTTGGAGTTGGAGTTGAGGTGATGGTGATGGTGGGGAGTGTTGGCTAAGGCGATTGCAAGTGCTGCATTGTTAGGGTTTGGGATGAGGATTGCGGGGCGTTTGGTGAAGAGGTTGGAGATGAAAATATAAGAGTAGTCTCGATTGAATCCGTAGTAGAAACCATTGGTTAGACCGACGGAGAAAGCGTCGTGGTCGCGCTCGTGTCCCATTCCAATATTCAAGGTGGAGATGATTCTCTCGCCCCGCAGGTCGGGCCCAAGGCGGTTTAGGCGGTAAAAGTGAGAGAAACAACCGGCGGAAGTGGAGGGGTTGTGGTGGAAGTGGCGAGACATGAAGACAGGGTCGTCTGTTCGGATCAATTGCTTCCAATTCTTGCACACAACTCTCGATCTCAACAGTTGGTCGATGGGCAAACGAGGAAGTATGTGCTCAATTATTACTTCTTCAGGAAGCATCGTCACCATCGACCTCTCTTTCTTGTTCTTCTTCTTCCTAATGAAGACCTTTCCTTTCTCTGTCGACACCACCGCCATTCTTCTCCTTTACAAACACCAAATCAAATCAATCAAATCCAACAAACACAACACAGCTGACCGACCGAGCGACCGACCGAGAAACAGAGCAAAAAAACAGAGCAAACCAGCCACTACATATTTCAATTTGTACTCGTAATCGAATAACTTCAAAAAAAAATTGCTATTTTCGCGGTGTAGATCTATATATATATATATATCAAAACCTTATTTACCCACCCAACAACACAATTTAAATTCTTAAAATACCCTTAAAAACTATTTACCAACCCAATTGGGCGAAAACCAACACCAACACAACGTAACCACAAGTTGGAGCATGCAAATCACAAATGCCCAACTTACCAGGCAAAGCTAAAAATTGTTGTTGTCCCAACGCTTTAGTTAATACATCAGCCAATTGCATAGAAGTTGAACCATGTGTAGGTCAAATGAGGCCATCACTAACTACGTATCACGAACAAAATGGCAGTCTCGATATGTTTGGTACGTTCATGAAAAATCAGATGTGCAGCAATATGCAATGCTACCTGACTATCATAGTAAAGTGGAATTGGAGTTGGATGTGTCACGCTAAGAGATAATAATAACTCTTTCAACCACTTTATCTCACTAGTATTTGTCATAGCTTTGTATTCTGCTTCAGCCAAAGAGCGGGAAACTGTATGTTGCTTTTTGGTTTTCCAAGAAATTGGAGATGTTCTCAAGGAAATGTGTCATCCCGTCAATGAGCGACGAGTTGTAGGACAACTCGCCTAATCAGAGTCACACCAAGCATATAATTGTAAAGCACTATCTGCTCTCAGTAAAATACCTTGACTTGGATTGTCTTTTAAATAGCGCACAACTTGTAAAGCAGCATTATAGTGAGCATCTCGCAGTTGTTGCATAAATTGAGCTAAAATATGCACATAATAAGACAACTCAGGTCACGTAATAGATAAGTAAATGAGACGTCTTACTAGTTGCCTATAGCGCATCGGATTTGTCAACAGAGAGCTTTTGTCCAGGGCAAGATTGTAATTTTTCTCTAAAAGAAAAGAAACGGGTTTAACACCAAGAAAACCAACCTCAGATATAATATCTAACGCATATTTACACTGAAACAAGAAAAAGACCCCAGAATTTTGAGCAACTTCAATGGTTAAGAAATATTTCAAAGACCCTAAATCTTTCATATGAAAACAATTGCTCAATTGTTGTTTGAACTTTTGGATGCTTGCATGATTGTTGCCCGAGATAATAAGATAATCAACATAGACAAGAACTTGAAGTTGGAGGTTGCCTTGATGTAGAGTAAATAAAGAATAATCTGAGTAGGATTAGCGAAACCCATAAGATCGCAAGGCACTTAGAAGCTTAGAAGCTTAGCAAACCAACATCTGGGAGCCTGTTTGTGACATACAATGAATTTTTCAATTTATATACCATGTTCGATTTTTCTGAATGAAATCCAAAAGGCAAGCATGTATAAACTTCCTCCTCCAGATCGCCATGAAAGAATGCATTATGCACATCCATTTGATGAAGTTCCCAGTTTTTAGCCGCTATTACAGCCAAGAAAGTGCGAACTGTCATCATTTTTGCTACTCGTGCAAAAGTTTCATTATAATCAATGCCTTCAACTTGGCGATTTTCAAGAAAAACCAGACAAGTTTTGTAGCATTCAATTGTGTCATCTGCATTGTATTTGATTTCATACATATATTTGCATCCAATAGCATATTTTCCTGATGGCAAGGGTTCAATTTTTCAAATCTCATTAGTTTATAATGTAACGGCCCGGAAATTTGGTTATTTGTGAATGATGATGTGTAATATGTATTTATACTAGTATTTGAGTGACCGGACTGTGAAACCGGTGAACGAGTGGGAAAAATGGACGCGCAGGATTCGACAACTGGGTTACGGGTATACGGGAGACTAAAAACATAATTAAAAGAATTATTTAACAATTTTATAGTTTATTTGTGTGAGACAAAGGTAAAAGTGTGCATGTGACAGGGAAATATGGGCTGAGGAGGCCAGATGGGTCGGGGAACCTTTGGGTTAAACTTTGAGATGTGTGGGTTGGAAAGAATAATGGTGGACACAACTACCATACCCATTCAAATTTTAAACACCCCACCCACTCCCATCACTCACATCTCCTCACACCCCACCCACTCCCATCACTCACCACCCACCTCATCACTCACGTCACACTCATCTCACCATCTCACACACGTCACTCACCTCACCCCCTCATGTAAACACTCTCACCACTCACGTCATGCATCTCTCTCTCATTTTCCACTCATCTCTCCCGTGCTCACTCTCCTCACTCCCTCACTCCCTCACGGCCTCCATCTCCCTCTTCTCGCCACCGCCCTCTCTCATTCGCCGGTGACCAGAGTGGACGTCGGAGGTTACGTGTAGACCAGAGGTATGCATCCTTTCCCTCTATTTCTTTCTTTCTCTCTCTCTCTCTCTCTCTCTCTCTCTCTCTCTCTCCTTCGGCTCACTGTTTTTGCTTTTCTTCAATTTTTTTGTGTGTGTGCATGTGGGCTGCTGGGATGGCTGCCGTGACGGGGACCGGTCGTGGACGACCTCCGGTGACTCACCGGAGTCCAGACTGTCCCGGAGTACCCTCCTCATGGCCCATGCAAAGTCCCTACTAGTGTACACACAATAAGTTGGTTTTAAAGGGTTTTACCCTCTCGCCGGAAAACGCCCTCACCGGCAACGCCACCACCGGACCACAATTACTGAGACGCTGTTGGGGACCCCACCAATCTCCTACGTGGGTCCCACAGTCTTCGGAGTGGTCAAAACAGCCCCATTTAGCGTTAAAAAGTCGTCATTTCATGTGAATAGGTGCTATGGAGCCTCGCCGGAAACCGCCACTCTTGGCGGCGCTACCGGCCGGACCACCACCAGTGGAGGTTGTCGGGGATCTCATCTAACATTGTTGGAAGTCTTGCAATCCTTGGTTATGTCCGAAATATTTTATGTGTTGGAAAAATTGTTATGTTTTATACAAATATTAAGTTTGAGAATTGTTTAGTCAATGTGTTTGAACACCGATGTTCGAGGGTATTTCCCAGCCATTCCATGCTAAGGAAACCCTTCACTAACGTCGAACAACACCAGTGAGGTTCCATGTTCTTTTGTACATGTCGATTCAGTTTTCACGTGGAGTTATGGTTAAGTGTTGGATGGTATTCAAACATCGCGTGGCGATGAATGGCTATGACGTCGTGGTCATGTTGCCGGTCCTCGAGACCATGACATGACCCACATACGACTGAGCCGAGCCTATGATTCGCGATGAGGCTTATACATATTGTGTTTTCAAAACCTGAGAGAGAGAGAGTATTCCTTTGTTGATTTAAATTGTCGTGTCGTTCGAGTCATTCAAAACATTGGGGATAATGATAAGTTTAAACCTAGGTTTAGTGAATGACTTGACCTATTAATATGAGTTTCCGACCTTGTCAGGTAGCGGGAAACTTGGGGATACGCGTTAGGAGTCGCGGGAGCGTTTTACGCGGGTTACGATAGTTTCAGGTAAGTACATTTGCCTTAAAAAGCATTTGTACGTTAGTAAGCCAGTTTAGAAAATATCATGTGATTCATTTTCACTTCTTTGTGTTTGTTACTATCAAATTATTGGCTTTCCATTCCATATTCCTTGTATGTGTGTTCTTGGCATAAGTGTGTGTCTCGAAGGTACATGCGGCCTGCACTAGAAGGGATAAAACGCGGGCACTCGAGCGCACGAGTGTTTGACCACCCCTAGTGATTGTGTGATACCATGTACTGGATTGTTGTGGTATTGTTGTGGAATATAGACCACTTATGGCCTCTCTTGACTCGTAGAACACACATGTTTCGATTGCTATCATTTTCCAGTCTGTCTATCATGCAACTTGTTTATTTACATTCATATCTGTCAGTACCCGCATGATATTTAGACTGTCTTGGCTGTTATTTCATGAATTACTGTTATATTCTTCTGGCTTTACTTTCGATTTCTCTCAGTTGCTCACCGTCTAGTTTGTGACGGTGGGTGCAGATAGGACGGAGAGCAGTAGGGGCAAGGGACCTTGCCTAGGAGACTTTTTGTGAGCAGTTGGACTTGAGGTACCGAGATGTAGGCTCATGTTTATTTCTTTTTGTATGACGATTATATATATATGATTGTTTTGGAGCTGGGGGATATGTTTTGAGGTGGATTCCATCAATCCATTTTGTTGACTTAGAACCGAACATGTTGGGTTTTCCACATTTATATAGATTCCTAATTTCCCTTTGATTGAGTTATTTCCCAATATTTGATTAGAATATGATTTTTGCTTCCATTTGTGTTATAATTGCAATAACTCTTTCATAAAACGTGAAATTTTGATGTTTTGAGGCTGACTAGGCTCGTCAGGTTCGCTGAGAACTGACTCGGGACCTGCACGGGTCTAGGCCGGGCGTACCCAAATGCATTGGGAATTTGGGGCCATCACAGTTGGTATCAGAGCACAAGGTTCTAAAAACCTGACTCTTGGTGTAAATTCATAAAACACAAGCCATTAAAACCAGCGGAAGTTAGGAACGGTCAAATTAAGAAGTGGAAACCCTAGGATCCCGTAGAATCCTAGTTGGGGAGTGAAGATGAGTTGGGTAATGGCGAAAGTTATTTGTATAAGTATGTTTTATGTGTGTATTATATGGTATCGGTAGCTATTTATTGACCCGGGAACGTATTTTCGTTATCAGATAGAGATGACGGATCAGCGGGGTCTTAATGACGACAACGGGACATCGAGTCCTCGAGCTGTCAGTATTGAGGAGTTTCGGACCTTGACGCAGAGAGTCGCAGCTCAGGAGCGACAGCTGGAGGAGATTTTGACGATATTAAGGGCGTCAGTTGCTGCTACATCGGTGCCATCTACGGCTAGAATAACCGTTACTCAGGAGGCGAACACACCAGTGGTTATGACCACGACTACGTTTCCTACCACCACTGCATCGAAACCAGTGATGGCGGTTGTACCTCGCGCACCGACAGAGATTGCACCAACGACACCGATAGTGTACGGAACTACGGCGACTACGGAGGCCAGACAGTGGCGAGAGTTTAAAAGGCACGACCCTGTTGTTTTCTATGGAGGCACTGACGTGACCGCGGCAGAGTTGTTCCTGAAGAATCACGAAAAGATACGCCATATCATAGCTACGGAGGAGCACATGCGAGCGACTATCTCTTCGTCGATGTTACATGGAGAGGCAGATGATTGGTGGACGACGATCATTACTACCAGAGGTATTCCGAGAGACTGGATCGACTTCAAGACCCAATTTAATCAGAAATACTTTCCATCGACTGTACTTCGAGCAAAAAGGAATGAGTTCATGGCGTTGAGGCAGGGCGTTAATGAGTCAGTGATGGAGTACATGGGTAGATTCTCATCATTGTTACCTTATGCTGGAGGATCGGCCGTTACCGAGACTGATCGAGTCTATTATTTCACTGAGGTTTGTTACCTGCGATCGGTGGTTCCGTAGTCACTACGCAGCCGGAGACATTACAGAAAGCCTATGAGTGTAGCTTGACTAGGGAAAGTTACCTAAGTACTCACCCGGAGGAGTTTGAGCGTGACCAGTCGGAGTTGCAGTTAGAACACCAATCAGAGAAACAAGACAGGAAACGAATGAGGAACCCAAATGACAACGGTGGTTCTCGAGGGCGGAAGTTGTGTTACCAGTGCGGACAACCCGGACATTTTCAGAATCGATGTCCAAACTTGTACGAGGACCAGCAAGATGACGATCAGCCTCAAGCCATTGAGGACGTGCACATGGCAAGTGAACAACAGTTGGCAGTGGTTCGTAATCTTATAGGAGGTGAGGAATCTTCCTGGTTTATGCACATGCATGGGACTAATTATTTGAAACGTTAGGTGTTTAAATGTGATGTCGGACGTCATGTGACAGAGCTAGGCTCGGGACTAGCTAGAGTAGTACCGTTTAAACTTAATAGAGTTGTTTAGGGTGAGATAGACCTAACTTAGACTAGAGTCCAAAAGAGATGGTAAGTTTGGGCACAATGGGTTGCCAAAACTAGCCACAAGTACACCTAAAGAAAGGCAGGACCAGACGAGTTGTGATTCATCTTACGATGCATGAACACGTAGTGTACATGGTGGCCACGGTTGCAACTTTGTCGAACATATTTACTGCCTGGGTAGGAATAAACTTGCGTTGAAACGCAAGTAGGTTGGGGGGTCATTACGGGTTTGATGTGCGAGTCGCGATCATAGCGTCTTACTTCGTAATTACCTGACTTGTGTTGTGGTGGTGGAGGGTGTCTGCGACGAGGCCGTTGGCATTTCTACCATTCTTGGGAAAACGGGAGCGGTCTAGAGAGACCGTAGTTGAAATCAAGCTGTTCGAAGTGGCAGAAGCCCACAGTTTGATAGATGTAGAGAAAATGAGTGGATTTAGAACGTTGTGCTGTTTGAAGAGACTCTATACAAGTCCGATTCAATACCTAGTGTCAAGTTTGTTGGAAGTGACTCTCGCGAGAGTCCACATTGGTCATAGCTTATTGAGTACATGTCTCGAAGTGACTTTGCATTGGTCCGCATTCAACGATGAGGAACGAGTCTGTCTGAAGTGACTCCGAGGTAGTCCGCAGTTCGAGGAATAATCCAAGCTATTCAAAACGGCTCTAAGCCGCAGTTTAGAAGAAGTGAGAATGGGTGTAAGGTCTCCTTATTCACTCGAGATAGAGCCAATTTCGAGGACGAAATTTTTGTTAGTTGGGGAGACTGTAACGGCCCGAAAATTTGGTTATTTGTGAATGATGATGTGTAATATGTATTTATACTAGTATTTGAGTGACTGGACTGTGAAATCGGTGAACGAGTGGGAAAAATGGACGCGCAGGATTCGACAACTGGGTTACGGGTATACGGGAGACTAAAAACATAATTAAAAGAATTATTTAACAATTTTATAGTTTATTTGTGTGAGACAAAGGTAAAAGTGTGCATGTGACGGGGAAATATGGGCTGAGGAGGCCAGATGGGTCGGGGAACCTTTGGGTTAAACTTTGAGATGTGTGGGTTGGAAAGAATAATGGTGGACACAACTACCATACCCATTCAAATTTTAAACACCCCACCCACTCCCATCACTCACCACCCACCCCATCACTCACGTCACACTCATCTCACCATCTCACACACGTCACTCGCCTCACCCCCTCATGTAAACACTCTCACCACTCACGTCATGCATCTCTCTCTCATTTTCCACTCATCTCTCCCATGCTCACTCTCCTCACTCCCTCACGGCCTCCATCTCCCTCTTCTCGCCACCGCCCTCTCTCGTTCTCCGGTGACCGGAGTGGACGTCGGAGGTTACATGTAGACCGGAGGTATGCATCCTTTCCCTCTATTTCTTTCTTTCTCTCTCTCTCTCTCCTTCGGCTCACTGTTTTTGCTTTTCTTCAATTTTTTTGTGTGTGTGCATGTGGGCTGCTTTGGGACGGCTGCCGTGACGGGGACCGATCGTGGACGACCTCCGGTGACTCACCGGAGTCCAGACTGTCCCGGAGTACCCTCCTCATGGCCCATGCAAAGTCCCTACTAGTGTACACACAATAAGTTGGTTTTAAAGGGTTTTACCCTCTTGCCGGAAAACGCCCTCACCGGCAACGCCACCACCGGACCACAATTACTGAGACGCTGTTGGGGACCCCACCAATCTCCTACGTGGGTCCCACAGTCTTCGGAGTGGTCAAAACAGCCCCATTTAGCGTTAAAAAGTCGTCATTTCATGTGAATAGGTGCTATGGAGCCTCGCCGGAAACCGCCACTCTTGGCGGCGCTACCGGCCGGACCACCACCAGTGGAGGTTGTCGGGGATCTCATCTAACATTGTTGGAAGTCTTGCAATCCTTGGTTATGTCCGAAATATTTTATGTGTTGGAAAAATTGTTATGTTTTATACAAATATTAAGTTTGAGAATTGTTTAGTCAATGTGTTTGAACACCGATGTTCGAGGGTATTTCCCAGCCATTCCATGCTAAGGAAACCCTTCACTAACGTCGAACAACACCAGTGAGGTTCCATGTTCTTTTGTACATGTCGATTCAGTTTTCACGTGGAGTTATGGTTAAGTGTTGGATGGTATTCAAACATCGCGTGGCGATGAATGGCTATGACGTCGTGGTCATGTTGCCGGTCCTCGAGACCATGACATGACCCACATACGACTGAGCCGAGCCTATGATTCGCGATGAGGCTTATACATATTGTGTTTTCAAAACCCGAGAGAGAGAGAGAGTATTCCTTTGTTGATTTAAATTGTCGTGTCGTTCGAGTCATTCAAAACATTGGGGATAATGATAAGTTTAAACCTAGGTTTAGTGAATGACTTGACCTATTAATATGAGTTTCCGACCTTGTCAGGTAGCGGGAAACTTGGGGATACGCGTTAGGAGTCGTGGGAGCGTTTTACGCGGGTTACGATAGTTTCAGGTAAGTACATTTGCCTTAAAAAGCATTTGTACGTTAGTAAGCCAGTTTAGAAAATATCATGTGATTCATTTTCACTTCTTTGTGTTTGTTACTATCAAATTATTGGCTTTCCATTCCATATTCCTTGTATGTGTGTTCTTGGCATAAGTGTGTGTCTCGAAGGTACATGCGGCCTGCACTAGAAGGGATAAAACGCGGGCACTCGAGCGCACGAGTGTTTGACCACCCCTAGTGATTGTGTGATACCATGTACTGGATTGTTGTGGTATTGTTGTGGAATATAGACCACTTATGGCCTCTCTTGACTCGTAGAACACGCATGTTTCGATTACTATCATTTTTCAGTCTGTCTATCATGTAACTTGTTTATTTACATTCATATCTGTCAGTACCCGCATGATATTTAGACTGTCTTGGTTGTTATTTCATGAATTACTGTTATATTCTTCTGGCTTTACTTTCGATTTCTCTCAGTTGCTCACCGTCTAGTTTGTGACGGTGGGTGCAGATAGGACGGAGAGCAGTAGGGGCAAGGGACCTTGCCTAGGAGACTTTTTGTGAGCAGTTGGACTTGAGGTACCGAGATGTAGGCTCATGTTTATTTCTTTTTGTATGACGATTATATATATATGATTGTTTTGGAACTGGGGGATATGTTTTGAGGTGGATTCCATCAATCCATTTTGTTGACTTAGAACTGAACATGTTGGGTTTTCCACATTTATATAGATTCCTAATTTCCCTTTGATTGAGTTATTTCCCAATATTTGATTAGAATATGATTTTTGCTTCATTTGTCGTGTTATAATTGCAATAACTCTTTCATAAAACGTGAAATTTTGATGTTTTGAGGCTGACTAGGCTCGTCAGGTTCGCTAAGAACTGACTCGGGACCTGCACGGGTCTAGGCCGGGCGTACCCAAATGCATGGGAATTTGGGGCCATCACATATAATGCTTGGATTTCTTTTTTCATTGCATCTCTCCAATTGATATCTTTGACGGCATCAATAAAGGAATTTGGTTCAACCCATGCAATAATAACTGCCAAGAAAGCACGATGGTGCACAGAGAATTTATCACAATTCACATAATGTGTTATAGGATAAGGGTTACCGAAGAAATGCTAAGGAGCAAGTGAGTACGAAGTGGGACTGATCGAAGGGTGCATCTTCTGAACTGTATGTAATACAAAATCATGCAATAATATTGACTGTTGTTTGACTTGGTGACCAGGTCCCAGTTATTCTTCTTCATCTGAGTTTTCCTCCTATTAATGATTCCCTCCATGTCAATAGAGTTAACAGGGTGGTTCTTCATGAACTGCAGTTTGTGTACTCTCCTTTTCAGACGAGGACGCTACAATATTATCCTAAGAATGTTTGAAGAAGATATTTGCATCATCGACCAACTCTTTAGACTTAATGATATGAAATTTTGTAGAAGACGTGTTGAAAATAGATGAGAATTCATGCTCAATAAAAAATAACATCTCTTGAAACAAAAAAATTACTTTTACCTAGATCATATAAGCTCCAACCTTTATTTCCAAAAGGATAATCCAAAAAAATGCACTTCCTACTTCAGCTTGCGAATTTATCTCCACCATGGCGTTGATTATGAGCATATGCCAAACAACCAAAAACTCGAAGACTTTTATAAGAAGGAGATTGACCAAATAAGAGCTCATAAGGAGTTTTACCATTCAATGTCTCAGACGGGGTTTGATTAATTAAGTAAGCAGCAATCAATATGCATTCTCCCTAAAAATTAATTAGAAGATTTGCCTGGAAGCGAAGTGCACGTGCCACATTAAGTATATGTCAGTGTTTTTGTTCCACTCGTCCGTTCTGTTAAGGAGTTCTTACACAAGAAGTTTGATGACTAATACCATGCTCTGTAAAAAAATTGTCAAGCAAGTAAATTCGATCCCCTCGTTGTGCACAACTTTCACAAATCGGTCGAACTGTCTTTTGATCATTACCAAAAAAAAATGCAGAGGTTGAGAAACTTTAGATTTTTCATTTAGCGAATAAATCCACACGAGAATAATCATTAACAATTGTCAGAAAACAATGAGCACCACAAGAAGATGAAGTTCTATAAGGACCCCATAAATCACAATGAATTAATTGAAAAATATCAGAGGCTTTATTGTCACTAACAACAAATTCTCCTATACTTTGTTTGGCTTTGAAACATACTTCACACTCTTTATTTTGTTTAGAACTAATATCATCAAAAGGTAAAAATCGAAGAACTTTATGAGAAGGATGTCCAAGTCGGTGATGCCATAAATAAACAAGGTCTTGTTTAGTCATATGGAATACTCGAGCCACCATTTATCCCCTAAAATATAGAGCCCCTCTCGTCGTTCATCCACACCAATCAGCATCCTCGAAATGTGGTCATGTATAACACAAAACTTACTAGTGAACTAGACAATGCAATCACTATCCTCAACAAACTGTGACAATGAGATCAAGTTACAATGCAAATCGGGAACATATAAAACATTATTTAAGGTAAGATGTTTATCTAACACCACAATTCCTTCTTTCTCTGCTATTGCTTGTTTCCCATTAGGCAACCCAATGGGACAAATAAGCATATTTTTAACGTCACTTAGCGAGCGAAAAGCTCCTGTAATATGATGAGAAGTGCCAGTGTCAATTATCCAATCCAAAGATGCAAGCTTACCAGCTAGAAGTCCCTGTTTATTTTCATTTGGAAAGTCCAACAAATTCATCAATAAAGTCCACTGCTCACTGCTCAATCCGTTCACACTAGCTTTTATCAGCTTCAGTGATTGAGCCCTGAGGTTGAGCATTTTGCGTAGATATGTGTGCAAGATTGGCTTGGATAGAGACACCGCGACCACTCCCCCCTGGCATATTAGATACTTGTCCTCGATTGGCTCCGTGTCCACCTCCACGAGGGCGGTCACCCCACCATTCTGGATAGCCAATTAACTTAAATCATGATGTCGCATCATGTCCGGTACGTTTGCTGTGGCGGCCCCAATTTCCACATTGGTCCGCCACGGGAGGCCACGCGGGCCACAACTGTCCACGTCACCACCAGTTGTGTCCCACGCCCAATTTATCCATTATCGATCAATTCATCATTAAGTTTGATTCAGTTAATATCATATAACCTCAAATTAACAGCGGAAGCTTAAATGAACAATATGAAAATTCATCTCGTGTTTTATTAGCAAAATGCCTAAGTGGAAACCATACCAAATATACATCATACATGTCCTTTGAGATCCACAAAATATCAAAAGTATACAACCTATCTCTCCAATCCCAAAACCCAGCATAAAACAAGTAAATATAAACATACGTACGAGTAGGGCTAGAGCTATCAATCAATGTAGTCCTCAAGCTTGCCCTTCCCTCGACTCGTACCCGGATCTGCACTCGAGCCATCATAAAAAGACAGATGACGAGTCCAGAGTGAGTAATCCCAAGGAAATTCACTAAGTAATTACGGAAGTAAAAGTACTGGAATTTAAATACCATAAATAAACATGCGGAACAAAAGAAAAATATGAGATAACCGTGAAAGGATCATCGCATGTATAAATATAGTAACGAAGCAAAGTACGTGCACGGTAAAAATCGACTAAGTCATACTTCGAGCCTCTCCTTGGGCACAACCCTCAAACACACCAACAAAGTTGTCCCCTGGACCCTCAGGTGGCCGGCGTAGACCCACGACGCACCCACACGAGCCTACCATACCCGGGTAGCCTATTCACCGGTATATGCATAGACAAGTGCTATGACTTAGTGGACTCTATGGCCGTAACGAATAAACACCAGGTGGGGAGTAATCTCATAAAGGCTCCAAGTAGGAGTAAACTCCACTACCGTACAAACACCAGTAAGAGAACTCAACCACCGTAAAGCAGTAATGGAATAGAATAATGAATAATCGGAACTGAATTCAAATAAATCAAATTGTAAATACTTAAAGTGAAGTTCAATTGGGATACTACACACCTCAATTCGCACTCCTCGTTCCACAAATCAACCCCCGGTCCAATACCTTCAAATCCCCGATATCACTCCCGGTCCGATTCCTGACTAAACCCCCGACTCCAATTACTATTTCGAGACTCCTGGAATTCATTTATGAGTATTAATGATCAATTAATGGGTTCATAATGTTGGTTTGACTCATTTTGTCATTTTCCAATTTTTGGGGTCCAGAGAACAATTAACGCGCTAATGAGATAAATTAGCGCGCTAATTTATCTCAATCACTATTCATCATCTTCATTACTCAGCGTGATTAGCGCGCTAATTTCCCCAATTAGCGCGCTAATTGCGCTCTGTCCAGAAAATTTCCAAATTAAGAATTTGAACTCCAAACCCATAAATTTAATTTCCATGTTTCCATGAAACATTAATGACCTTAATTACACCATTTAAACACTAATTACCATAATCAAACCCCAAAATCCACAAATCATGGAAATCTCATTTCAAAACCCATTTTGGAAAATCCTCCAACTTCTCCCAAATTTACTCAAAACTTACAACCACCTCATGCCATTTTCATACACACTCACTCCAACAAAACCAAGTGTTTCATTCCCAACAAATTCGAATTTCCACAAGCTCCAAACCTACTCAAAAATTCTCATAAAAATCCAAGTTTAATATATTTATACCTTAGGTTCTTGTTGTAGGAAGCCACAAATCACCTTCTTCACACCTTGTTGGTTGTTTTTTCCTCTCCTCTTCTTCCCTCCAACGATTTCTCTCTTCCTCCAAGCTCTCTCTTCAATCTCACACTCTCACTCTCCTTTGACCGATCGATCAAGCATGTGTATATATATTTGGCATTTGATCAAGTGTGTGCACGAATCTCGAGAAGCATCCAAGGGTTCATGGTCACCCTGTGTCACTCCAACCTTATACACCTAATCATGACACTCATGAACCTGTTGTGCATCTCGAGAAGCATCCAACTGTTATTGTTTTATTCTCCTTAACTATAGGATCAATTGATTTCCAATTAATTCATCACATAATAATTATCTACCCTGTTCAATAAATTACCAAAATTTACAAATAAGCTCACATTAGTTCCCCCAACTACCGGCACCCGTGCCTCGTGTCCCGTGTCCGCACGCACCCCGAGAAATTCCTCACACTCGTCAATCAACTACATTAGCATACATATTGCAATGGAATTAGTTAATTTATACCTTTCCATCACAATTTACCACAACAAGCATACAAAACGGACTGTATACCTAGTTCGAGTGCATTCCAGTCCTCACTGTGGTCCCTCAGCTGTCTTCACTGGCATCCACATCTGCAATGACGTCATAATTAACGGCAAATATTATTTGGGCCGTTACATTTGCAATGTGTACACATTCTAGAAGATTTCTCTTTGGGAAAGTTTCGTCCTTTTGAGAGATAGTATAGAGTCGTCGTGTTCTTTACCGGCCCATCACCATTGTGTTATGACTGTCGCTTCTGCCAGTCACCAATTCCTTACTCATCTTAAGAGCAAAATTAAGAGGCAAAAATCCTCAATAGCTCTGATACCATGAACGGCTCTATAGAACCAAAATAAATTCTATTTTTGTTATTCATTTATCAATGCACAATATACAAAGTTACAATCCCCAAATTAGAAACCCAACCACACCCTCTTCTACACGTTCTTGACTAATAAAAAATACACACTTTCCAATTATGAGATACACACATGATACTTGCTAAAAATCACTCCAATGCATACATAGAATATGCTAAAAATTAACTTGCTCTCAATAGGTTGTGATCTAGGGGTTGTTAATTTGCATTTTTTATTTGAAAGGATCGATTATTATGAGTTTCGATTTCAATTTGCTAGTCGTCTTACACATTTGGCAACTCATGTAGAATTGGGGTTTTTCAAAAATAAAAAATAAAAAATAGAAAAGCTATGTTAATATTTGGATCTCATTCAGCTCATGATGTTCATGAAGTAGTCCCTCTTCTTGGAGAGAATGTACATGAACAGACAAAAATAAAGAACGGAGAGTAGTGGGTGAGAAGAATGGTTTTCTTTTCTTTCATTTTTTTGTCATAGGGGAAGATTGGTTTGATCAGTTGAGACGTAGGGGTGGGCATCGGTCTCTGCAAAACTGCCCAAACTGTATAGTTTGGTCTGATTTTTAAAATTTAGGGGTGGTTTAGAAAACTTGAAAACCACAATTCCGCTTTTTGATAGTGATTTTTATTTTTAGAAAGCTGTGACTCACCAAACCAAATAGCATTTTAAGAATTTTTATAATTTTATACCCAAACCGAGGCTTGACTACCCCTGGTTGAGAGAATGGTAGAGGTAATTTTTTTATAAGGGTAATATAATCATTGATCTAGTAGGCATTTTAGTAAAAAGCTTATTTTTGTAGAATGGGCGGGGGGGATAGGTTCATTGAGTTGAAATAGTAGCCCTCAATAGAAATTAGACTCAATCACCTTAATAAATTGATTCGCTAATCATAGTTATTTTTTTTTTGACGAAAAAATATTTCTATTCATAGAAATTGCTCATTATTACATTTGATTTAACAATGAAATTATATCATAACAACTCTTTTCCGTTACGAAAGTTTGCAAACTTGTGTGCAACTTATATGTTTGTCTTTTGCATCTACAATAATATAATCATAACGAGAAATATAACTTCTGACAAGGGAAGACGAACAAAAACTTCCAACAAGGGAAGACAAACACAGGCTTCCAACACTGGAAGACAAACACAACTTTCAACAAGGGAAGATGATAACTTACTGAAATAGAAAACCTAATGAAAAATATCAAACTAATACACTGACGCAAATCCATACACAAACATATAGAAGTGGGGATGGAATTGAGTGATAGCGGATGCATGTGTGAAGGAGTGTCAAGTGATGTTAACGATGAATCTGACAACTGTTGCAGGCCATATGAAACATAACATTTCAAATTTGAACAGACCCGTTTTCTATTGAATAAATAAAAATAAAAATTGTTATTGGAACTATAGAGCCGATCTTCGCCGATCAAAAGACGAGATTGGTGGTGGTTCAAACTAAAGAATCACAAAAAAAGGGGTAATCATATTTGTTCAAAACAAGATTCAACTGTGATCGAGCATCCTTTATATTTTCGAAACGCTAAAACTTAGATCTACGATATTTATATAAATTCATGTCCTTTTTTCTTGAGAAATTAAATTCATATGTTTTGACGGCATAAACGATCATACAATTCATGTATCATAACTGCCAAATTTTTTATGTTAAGTTCGGAGTTTGACATTTACTCCATTTGAAGGCTTACTTGAACTTGGAAGGAGAGCTGCAATAAACCACTAGCGGTCTCATTTTTATTTTTATTTTTTTTGGTAGGACCATATTAGGACTCACACAATGAACAAAGAAACACCATTAGAGACACATTGAAGAATTTTCCTTCTCTGATGTTTCTTTCTCAAGAAGACACCGAGAAGACATTTCTCTATTTATATCATGTGTATGTGTTACAACTTCTTATATAGAGCCTCAGACTAC
This sequence comes from Stephania japonica, assembly GCA_039657345.1. Classification (NCBI taxonomy): domain Eukaryota; kingdom Viridiplantae; phylum Streptophyta; class Magnoliopsida; order Ranunculales; family Menispermaceae; genus Stephania; species Stephania japonica. The sequence continues at coordinate 40,705,872 of CM077561.1, forward strand.
ACAATCAACTCCCTCTTACAAATGTACAAAACTACCCTCAGTAATACACTCAATTATCACAGTAACAAAACCCAATCTTACCACTCCTAATGATTCTCCCTAATAGACTAAAGAAATATTTTGTATTTCAATGACTTTTTGAAGCATTAAAAATGACCCCAAATCATGCAAATTGGTTTCTTTGAATCTCCAACAACCCAAAATTATTTTAAAACCCATAATCCCCATAATTCGGAGGTGTGAACTTAATTGAATTTTGTTTTTTTCAACATCCAAACCCTTCATTCTTGATAGAAAAATCAGAAACAATCATTAATGCATCCATGCATCCATCAACAAGAAGAATGAATTGCAACGAAGGGGGTTCATACCTAACTTGGTGAATTCCTTGTGAAACTTCCCTTCTTGCCTCAATTCCTGAAACTTGAACATCCCTGATTTTCTCTCCAAATATAGCCCTTCCCTGCTTGCCCTCTCTCAATTTTTTGGAAGGTCAGGAGCATTTGTGCATGAAAAGAAGACTTGGGTTTTTTGTACTCTCCTGCATTAGATCTCATATCTTGATCTCATATCATTTAATCATCTAAAGGCCCATCTATGGTTTTAGATCAACCCCAATCATGCACCCTTTGATGTCCGCTCACTAGCCTATGTATTTACAATATTTTAGCTTCACAAGCAAGATCCTATTGTTCTCATTTAAATGTCCAACCATAGGCTTGTTTATTTTTTTATTTTTTCTTCCCTAAGATATGATTAATTATGCATTCCAAATATCCAGCAATAAGTCTGGATGGGGATTATCCCAAATACAGTTGTTTTGGCTTTACCAACACTACGAGGTCGATTTCACAACACGCATTACATGGATTGTTGATGGAATTGATGACCACCTTTGTTGAATTTTTTGATGTACTATTAGAGGGGAGACAATCACTAATATATTTCATTTAGAAGTTTTACTTTCCAATGTGGGACTATTATTTCGGTTCACTCATCTCAACACTCCACCTTACCATGCTGAAGTTTTCTGACACAAGCAGCCGCCCACGACACTTCTCTGTGAGCCATAGATCTCCTCGGTACCGATACTGTCCCAACTCAACCACCCTTCATTTTTTAGGTGTTGGGTTTTAACTCAAAATGTCTCGGTACTACTAGAGGGGAGATGATTTCTAATATACTTCATTTAATATGACTATTATTTCGATCCACACATCTCAACACACCTTTGCATCTGAGAAGACTTTAGTGAGCTTCTAGTAATCTAAACAGTGTTGAAGGGCATTCTTCACTGCCCAACTCTCCGCCTCTTCAACTGATGCAGAGACACTCATCACCATAGAACCAACTTTGAATACTGTTCCAATACCATTTGAAGGACCCGACCAAGTCCTTTTCCCCGGATACTGGGCATCGAGCCGCACCAACAAAAACTGCCAATCCTCCCTCTAAATTCATTGATCGTTATCTTCTATCCTCTTTAATGTCATTATCCTTAAATGCTTCCTGGAATTTCTTCACCTGTGCCATAGTTTTCCTGAGAATTGTTTCTGGATCATCTCTCGGCCCTCGAAAGATACCTTCATTTCTGTTCTTCCACAACCTCCATAGACTGGAGGCCACCCATTGAAGCATCTCCTTCCCATCCATCCTCTTTGCTGCCATTGATGATAGATCATCCCATAAACTAATTGGGGTAGCCATGATGGCTTTGGCTTCATCCTCACTGAGGACATCCTCTATCAGGGCCTTGTTCCACCTCCCTACTCCAAGTAAAACAAGATCCTTAACCAAATTCAGACCAACCCTTTTTGGTGCCCATAGCTTAGACCTTTCTCTCTTACCTACCCAATAGTTGTCCTAAATCTCAACCTTATCCCCATCCCCAATCCTCACCTTCCTTAACAATATCTTTACCATTCACACGTCCCCTCCAGGCCAGGATGGCCTCGGTCCCAATTTGATTTTCAGATACTCAAAAACTAACTTGTTTTCTCAGTTCATTAGACGCTAAGCTTGCTTGGCCAAAAAAACTCAAATTAAACGTCTCGTCGTGGGAGTGCCTGCTCTTTCTCCAATGTGATTTCTAAGGATAGGCGACACATTTTTGCTAAAGTGAATGGAGTTCTTGCCTTCGTTCATGTGTTGCCCTGAGATGTTGGAGTACACCTGCAAAATCTCCTTGACCGCCGCTATGATCATTGGTTTTGCAAAATATGCTTGAAAAGCTCCTTCTCTTTCTCCTTTGGAGAGGAGGAAAGATATTATGGAAGTAAATAATCGAATCCATAAAAATTATTAAAAAACATGTGAAATAGAAAACAGACAACTTGTAAATAGATCATCACATAAATGTAAAATAGTAAGAAATCAAAAGTATGTGTAGGATCTTGGTCAGACTAGGACAATACTTCGGACTATCTCCAAGCACCGTCAGTGAGTTAACTCAAACATGATTGAAATCTTGAATCCGCTCGATGGCCAGCGTAAACCACGATGAGCCGATATATATATAGTAACAACAGTTGGGTCGACTATTCACTGATGTACCTCTGATACATATGTTATAGTTTAATGTGCCACAAACACGCAATAGAATAAACTCCGGCTGGAGTAAACTCAACCAATTGTACTAATAACAATTCAAAAATGAGAATACTGAATAAATGGAAACAAATCAATAATATATGTTTTAATGAGGTTTTAATGAGGCATATATGTTCTCTCAAAGTGTATGAATGTGTTAAACTCTTTTCCTTAGCTATGTTTTTTTTCAAAGGGTTTTCCTAGCAAGGTTTTTAATGAGGCAATCAATAATATTATATTACAAATTAACAATGAGCACAATATATTCTTTTTCTTATTTTTTTCCACTGAATTTTTTTAGTAGAGATTTTGATGAGGTACATTCTCTTAGTAAGTGTCATTCAAGGGGGAGTGTTGCGAAATGGATGACTACTTAACTAATCTTGTGGATGATCTCATTGTTAAGTATGACTCTCACATTAAATTGTAACATCAAGCATGACTCCTACATTGAATGTAACCTGTGCAATCTATTTAACTTATATTTCTCTCCAATGTGTATTCACTTATCCATGTATTGTCATGTAGCTTATAAATCTTGTATGACATATGACTTTGAAATAACTCATACACTTTGTGCAGTACTCATTCTCTTCGTGACTAAAGCCCTATATAAGGGGGTTCCTTCACCTGTAAAGAACACACCAAGCTGTATACAACTTTCCATTTCTTCGCTTCTCCTTCCTTCTCTAGTTTCTAGAAAGTTCCATCCCAATTTACCACAGTTTTATGTAGTGAGTATATATCTACAACTCTACAACTATAGTCTATATAAAATGTTTTTGTTCTCTCACGTGTATTAGACATCCAGATCGTGTGTTGGGCGTCGAGATCTAAATTCCTTATCTTGAGGCGAGCGACCCTTAAATCTGCTGGGTGGTTTTTCAATTGGTCGTCTTCTCTTGTGCGATCTTGCCGCTGCGATAGGTCGATGGGTCGATCGATCACGCATCGATTCATTATTGTTAATTGTGATTACTAGCATTCTGGTCTCCTTGCTTTGTCTTCCAACAAGTGTCCAATTCGATTCGAACCAACCTTGGTTTCTACCAATCTCTCTTTGCACTGTCTGAGCCCTAAATAGAAGAGAAGATGCCAACAGCAGCAACAGGTACTTCTGCCTTTCCTTCGCTGCGCTAATTAATTACGCATTCACTTCTTCTCTTCGATCTTATCCGCAGCAGCAGCAGCAGCAGCTACGTATGACGAAGTTGCACGCGATGCGCGTCTCTTCATGGACACCCTTCACTCCTTCCACAACTCTCTTGGCACTAAATTTATGTAAGTAAATCTGATGAATCAATTCTAGTAGGCATTACTTGCCAAAACAACTAACTAATATATCAATTCTCTACATCATGGATCACACCAAATACTGCTTCTTCTTCTTAATTTACACTGTTGACAAAAATATTGTCACTTTTTACAGACTGAGAAGTCTATTTGTTTAATCGACTATAAAAGTCTTTATTTGGCCTTCCAGTATTTGGTCTTAAAAGATATTTAAATTCAAATTTATTCTTGCTTTCCTAATTGGAAAAATATATGCTACTGTTTTCAGTAATATCTCACTTTTACCTCTGACCTTATACATCCATCTCTTTTCTTCATATTTTTCCCTTTGTGGTTTTTCACTTAGTATGCTCCAAATGGTCTTAGTACAATAAGTTGCACCTCAATGTGCCTTAATAACATTGGTTGTGTCAATGCAATTTTTTTTCTTTTTTTTTTTTGCCTTGTTAATGCTCATTGCTAAGGTATGATCGTCGTGACAAAAGTTAAGTATATCTTATGCATGTTATCTAATTTGAATCTTGATTATATATTTATATTCCACTAAAGTTCCTTAATCTTTGTGACAAAAATTGATACCATTGAAACGACCCTTCCTCGACCTAGGGTTGGGTCGCCCAGACCAGACCGCCACCTAGGCACAATACCTGAACCGGGCCCAAATAACAGTTTGTCACGTCTAAACAACCTATAGAATAATATATAGACAATATGGAAATAGATTGCGGAATTCGAATTTAGATAAATATCATATGTCACCATAAGTCAAAATATTGGGTATCTCAAACTCACCTAAGCAAATCAAAACAATATGAAGTCTCGAAAACCTTCAAATGCTTATAAATGTATCAAACTAACTAAGGAAAGGTTTATCTACCCAAAAGTCTTGCCTAGGTTACAACCCTTATTAATAATCTCAAAACAAAATAGTAGATAATATCACGCAAGGCTCGCACAATAAGGAGTCTTCAAACGAGAACCTTCCCCTTGCCACAATCTACCACACTCGTTGATGGACCTCTATTGTAAGTGGGGTGAGCTAAAAGAACCAACGAATCCCAATAAGAGAAGAACCACGCTCAAATATCAAATATGCAAGTAATACCTATAAAACAATGTAAAGCTAGCATACATTTGAAATCAAGATAAGTATTGACAATTTGTAGCATGGTAGCAATTTCCGTAAAGAGTAAGCATTTTATGTTTCATAAAGCATTTTAAGCAATGATAAAGAATTCAAGAGTTGTAAAGCATAAGTAATCAAGTTTAGCATGCAAAGGGGTTACAAGGGAGATACATAAGAAGTAATAATATAAATGCAAGTCCATTGTTCCATTTGTCATTGCCTTCCCTTGATGACCAATCATCAAAAATATAATAAATGTGTGTGGGTGACTTGATTCCACCGTGTGTCCACGGCTCCTCAAGAGGCCCGGGTGACTTGGTTCCATCATGCATTCACAACTCCCCAAGAGGCCCTTGCAATGGGTGACTTGGTTCCACCATTAGCTACGGCTCCCCAAGGGGACATTAAGCATATAAGGTGACTTGGTTCTACCATATGTGTATGGCTCCCCAAGAGGCCTTACATGAAGTCAAACAAGGTACACAACATTTGACAGATGAGCGAAGCTCCCCACTTACCTGGATTCGCCGCGAATCCTAATCTCGATCCTCTCGCGCTCAGGGCTCGATGTGAACCTTCGCGTGGAGCTTCTTTAATCTCTTTGACTTCTCAAAACTCTATTCTCACCATTCCAAGCTATCCTCCCTTAATCTCCTATATCTTTCCAAATAGTGTAGAGAACAACAAATGGTGGTTAGGTTTACTCAACCTCTCCTTTTATAGGCTAAGGTTAGGTTATGTTGTGTACAACCTTTTGTGTTAAAGACTAAAGTGCCCTCCCACTTGGGCTTTAAGTCCAACTCCCTATTTAATATATTTTGGGCCCGTTTTCATTAGTTTAACTTACCCTTTTGACCAAGAAAGTTCCCACAAATCTTTCCCTAATTAATGGGATCTCATAAATTTGGAGATTTTGCCCCTTTTGACCAATAAAGTTTTCACAAATTTTTTCCTAATTAATGAGATCTCATAAATCTGGAGATCTCGCCCCTTTTGATCAAGAAAGTTCCTACTAATCTTTCCCTAATTAGTGGGATCTCATAAATCTGGCGATCTCGCCCCCGAATATAACTTTCGTCACGTTTAAGAAAAGTTTTTCATATTTTATTCTTGGGTAAGTTTCCTTAATGGGACCGGGCGTATATTTCAGAGTCTATTCGAATTGTATAAAATGTGCATATCGAGGTGTAGGATATTATACTATATCACTAATAATCCAATCCAAAGAAAACCCAAAACACATTTAGTCTTTAAATTACTAAATTGCCCCTAAGTCGGATCGGGGAAGATTCGAGTCGTTACAACCATAGTAAATGATAGTTGTACAAGATTTCATTTTATGTGTCTTCAAATTGGGGGCTTATGCACATTTCTTTACTCATGTGAGCATCTAGTAGTGCCTTGAAACCAATTTCTAATCATATGTATGATTTTAAGTTATGATTTATTGGTATTCATTTTATTTTATTGCCTTTTTTAGGGTGCCTACAATGGGAGGGAAGTCTCTAGATCTACATCGCCTTTTTGTGGAGGTCACATCACGTGGTGGTCTTGAGAAGGTTTGGACGCTCATATTTCTTTTTCTGTAGTTAGATTTGTTAATGTATATGTATTAGAGCTAGGCCCAATAGGCCCATGTAGTCTTTTAACTATATATATTGACCTTATTGGTCTAATAACACACCATTGTGTATTTTCCCAAAAAAAAAAATTTTTAGATTATGAACTAACCTTACGAGTTACGGGTTTTAAAAATGTTTTAACTTATAAAAACTTTGTTACAAGCTTGACATTTTCTTTTTATCTAATGCTCTAGGTTCTGTTTTCTCAGTTCTTTCTGTCGTTCTTAATACATTGTGTAGCATGGAAACAGTCGTTTCCTTAACCATTGATGGTTGATCTTGCATCATCCTGCATTGCACATGATTGTTTCTTCTATCTCTAACAATTCTCAATGATGCTTAAAATGTAAACTTTCCAGATGGATGATATCATGTTCTCCACTTGTCTATCTATATAGTGTAATTGTGTTTCTGCGTGTGTGAAACGATGTGGTTGATCTTGTTTGAACTTGACAGGTTATTAGTAATCGTCAGTGGAAAGAAATAATTGCGCTTTTCAACTTTCCAACAACTATTACCAATGCGTCGTTTGTCTTGAGGAAGTACTATCTTTCTTTGCTTCATCGCTACGAGCAATTCTATTATTTCGGTAAACAAGAACAGAATTGTAAGTTGTAAAAGATTTCTTTTTATTTATCATATTTCCATCTACTTGTTAGGTAGTTAATTATGATTTTGTATTGTTACTCAGTTGCTGCAGAGATTCAAGCAGTAACATCACCATCTCAGGAACAAGGCAGTAATGTCGCTCAGCTACCTGGTCAGCTCAAATCTGTTTCACTTCCCCCTGTTGAAATTTTTATCATATGTGAACATGGTGGAAAATGGAAATAGAAGACCTTATACTTCCAATGCGATGTCCAACTCCTCAATTGGTAGCCTAAGTGCGTGCTGAAATGAATCTTGTGGTGATGTGAAATTGTGTTCTTAGTGTTATTTTCATTTGTCAATATGCAGGTGGCTCTGAGATGTGGGCTGGCCGTTGGGTGACTGGGAGTATCGATGGGAAATTTGACAACGGATACGTCGTTACTGTGTCTTTTGGCTCTGAGAAGCTGAAAGGCATCTTGTATCATCTCCCTACAGAGTCATCATCTTTTCACAATCGGATTAATCCTTCTATTGTTGCTCGCAAGAGGAATCGGAAAAAATCCTTGCTTGCTGCAAAGGATTCTTCTCGCCCGAAACCAAACAGGAGTGGTTATAACTTCTTCTACTCTGAGCACTATGGCAGACTAAAGACTTTGCATGGTGGCCAAGAAAAGACCATCAGTTCAAGAATTGCAAACCTTTGGAGCAAGTTGACCTTGGCTGAAAAACAGGTATATTGGGAGTACTTGTCTTAGTGTGTTGGATTGTCTTGCATTGACCTGACCTCTACAATTGTTATTTAACTTGTTGGATTTGATATTATTCCAATATATGTATGCAATGCATGCAGGTGTATCAAGAAAAAGGATTAAGAGACAAGGAAAGATACCAGAGTGAAATGTCTGAATATAGGAACTCTTCCAATGGCCTGAAATCCTGAGAGGCTTCCCTTCGTGCTGTACAGAAGTTACCTAGAGCTAGAATGGCAGTGCTGTAGGAAGTTAAAATTAAGATTTTTTTTGTTCGCAGCAACTTCCGCAGAAGAAGAGCGAGACCTAACGTAGTGTAGTCCTAGTATCAGCTTTTTGCTTACGAGCACAGAGAGAACACTATGTGATGTAGGAAGTTAAAAATTAACAGCTTTTTCATTGAACTTTTTATTTAAAAATCTGAAACTTTAGAATTTGTCTCATGAATGTTATTAGTCCAACTGGTTTTTTAGGTTAATTTGATGAATACGTGGCCCTCTAAATTGATTAAGTATTTGATTCACAAGTAAGAGGGAGGATTTAGCAATTAAAACAAGAAAATAAGGATTGATTTCAAATTTCTCAAAACACAAATCAATTTTGAGTTGTTTCTGGATTATTTTTGGTGGGTTGCAAATTTTTTAGAGTTCCCCAACCAAGTTGTCATATGATGCAAACCCATGGGTAATAACCCTCAATTATTTTTGTAATTGCATGTAAATTTCGATTTGACCATAATTTTGAAATCCTCAATTATATAAACAAAAAATCTGTTTGGACTCACGGGTGCATATATCATCAAAATTAAAAATACACATACTATATATATATATATATATATATATATATATATTATAAACTATTAATCTGCTTATAAAGCAACGACGCATAATTATCTTAGTCAATTTTCTTATACTCTTATTTATATGTAGATTTATTTATTTAATTGTATCTCAATCATTCCCATTTTTTGTTGAATCTGTTGCAACTTTTACTTATCGTCGATCAGACTTGTAGATTTATTTATTTAAAAGAGATAGGAATATCATCCTATCAATTCCGCTAAGCATACGCAATGCGCGAATGGATTGGGTGGGGTTCATACTCGAAGGGTTGTTACACAGTAAAGGATGGACACAAGAACTTCATGGGGGTACTAACTATAAACTCGCCTTCAAATGATTTTGATCAGTGAAATAGGTTATGGAGCCTAGCTATCTCACCTAAGGTCAAAAACTTAATGTGGAGAGCAATTCATGACAAGCTTTCAATTGCCAAGAACTTGTATGATCGAAGAATACCAATTGACCTTATGTGCACCTTTTGTAGAAGAAGTGAAGACATTACTCATCATGCTCTAGTGGTTTACAACACGGCTTTGCAATGTTGGACCTCCATGCTTGTTGACGCTAGTACAGATGCCAGTTTTACTTTTGATTTCAAGATGCAAGGTCTATTTGAGAATAATGACAAGGAGGTACTGGAGGTTATGGTGATATGGAGTTTGTGAAATAACCGCAACTCATGGATATGGAAGAAAAAGAGATTGGCACCAATTGATATTGTGGAATCGGACAAATCTCACTTTAAGGCATGGAAGGAAGCAAGGAAGAAGGACACTCAATCGAACTCGACTAGATCGAACTTGGATGGCCAGAGATGGTGGCCGAGAAGCGGATTCTTGAAGTGTAACATTGATGTCTTTGTCAACGAATCTATTGGGAAAAGCTCATTTGGAGCGATTATCATAGATGACTTGGGAACTTTCGTGGCAGCATATGAAGGATCACGAGAAGGTGCTATGAACTAAAAGTTGTCGAGGCAATCAGTATCCGATAAGTGCTAAGTTGGTTGAAAGAGAAGGGTATTAAACAAGTGTTATTGGAGCTGGATGCTCTAATAGTTGTTCAGGCAGTCCAAACAAAATTGGTTGATAATTCATGGTTCTGAATAGTGATAGGGGACTGCATTGAATTGTTAAGGGACATGATGTCCTACTCTGTGTCTTTTGTGCGTAAATCAGCAAATGTAGCAGCCCATTGTATTGCAAGGGAAGCTTATTCTATGTCTGGTCAGAAAGAATAGTGTGATGTATCATATTTTCTTACTACTGTTTTATTAATAGATTTGGAATAAAAGAACTAGAGTTTTTAAAAGAAACATATATATATATACACGATTTAGTTATACTATATACATAGTACATAAAGGGAGGTGTATCGCACGACCCCTACCTCCACCCCCACCTACATCTACACCCACACCCACACCTGGCATGTGGCTCCGCCCCTGCTGTGCGAGGTGTATTGAACGACGCACGATCACCAATGTACCCAAGTCAGTGTCTTTACTATGTACCCAAAGTATTTTCCAAACCAAAAACCTTTTTTTTTTAACTTCAATGGAAATCGAACCACGATCTCTTGAGATTTTATTTTTTTGGCAAGTGATGTCTTTACCATATCACCTTAGAGGCTTTAACAACTAAAAACTTCTTATTTGCATGAAAATTTCGATGTGACCATAATTTCGATACTCTCAGGGCCTCAATTATATATTTACTTGCTCTTGAAAAAAAAAATGTAACCAAAATAATTTCGATTATGAATCCCAAATTAATTGCATAACTAAATATTATGTTATTGTATATGCCCAGAAAAACATTTGTTTAATTTTATTTAGCATTTTCTTTTGTGATAGCCTCAGGTATCCAAGCTACCGTATGTGACACCAGACTGATGGCAGTGAACCCGACTAATCCCTCAGGGTTATTGAGGGCGCCCCTACAAAAAAAAAGGTCAAAGGTCGAAAAAGAAATAGTGCAGTTGTTTTTTTTTTTTTTGAAGAGAAATCGAAATTTCATTAATCATTTATGGCTCAATACAAGACCAGACATAGAATCAAATATATTGATTCGCTAATCTTATAACTGTGCAAACAAACTACCATTAATTTGGTTTTTTTTTCGAAATTGAAACAGTTTGACAATCAGGAACTGCTCTCTACAACGTTGAAACTTATGACAATACACAAAAATACTAGAACCACAAAACAAATAACAAAACTTCCTAACAAGGAGAAGACAACAAATACTTCCAACTAGAGAAGAAAACTAACTATAAAGTAAAAATTAAAGATAAATCAATCCAGCGCACCGCACAAATCCATACAACACCGTTGATGAAGATGCACTGCAACAAGGATGGATCAATCTCTACAAATCTAATTAAATTTGTTGTTTATTGAATGAACAAAGAACAAATTGCAAAAGGAAGAAAACTAACTATAAAGTAAAAATTACAGAAATAGCGCAGTTGTTGTGAATCAAATCCATTTTTGCCTTAGTCAGAGTACTAAGACCGTTTTCGAAACTACTACACCACATCCCTAGGGGGCAATTGCATTTAACATTTAGATCCGATAACACTTCTTTTTCGCTTCTACATTAAAATCTTTACTACTGGTTTTTATTTTTTTTTACTACAGTTTTTTTTTTTTTTTAATTACTTTTCTATGTAATAGTCACAATGTGCTCTGCATACCTAGGACCTGCACACTACTTTGCCTTAAAAGAAATGTGATGCAGAAGAGAAGAAAAGAATACTTGTTTTTCCTCCAAGTCCTACCATGCCCTACAAAATGGTTTGGAATAAGAATGCATAGCTCCACAAGGAAAGCCATTGCTCCTCTTGAAGAGAAACAAAAAACAGGACCAAGTTCCTTTTCTATTTCTCTTTCAACCATGTATCTCTCTCCTTCTACTAAATAACCAGTTTAATTTTTCAACTCACCATCCTCTTATATAGTTTTTTTTTTTACAGTAATTTATTCTCATGGAGCGAGCAAGATCTCATTCTACGATGATCAAGGAACCCCAACCATCACCTTATTGGATCAGTTCTCCCAGTTCACACGCCCTCTTTGTCGATGTTCCAGGTACTGATTTAAGTTCATGTTTCTGCTTTCACATATTTGGTTGGTGTTTGAGTAGTATTGATGTTCATAATTGTATGCGAGTACTCAAAATATGTGTTTCTAGAACCACATTCTGCAATAAAATCTTAATACCTGCTAATTCTCAACTCTGCAACTATGAACAGGTAAAACTTTTATAATGTAAATAATCATAAATTCTCTAGCTCAAATTTCTACACTTCTGTTAAGGTTTCAAGAGGGAGGACCTGATGGTGGCAATCAAGAAACCGAGGAAGGTATTGGTTAGCGGCGCAAGACCGGTGAGCGGGAACAAAACTAGTCATTTCATGCACGAATTTGATGCTCCTGAAGATTCAGAAATCAGTCAGATAAGTGTCAGGTTTGATGATGGAGTTCTCACCATAATCCTCCCAAGAAAAGTAACTGAGAAGGCAGAAGAAGCTATAGAGCAAGGTTCAAGAAAAGATAAAATCGACAAAGAGAAAGATCGAAAGTCCAAACCTGGTGATCTATCTCATGAAGAAATGACAGGGAGTCATACAAAAGACCGGATAAGTGAATCTGACCATGAGAAAAGTTTTTATGGACCTAATAAGAAGCAAGAATGGGAGAGGAACATCACGACGAAAGATCATGACCTTCCAGAGAAGAAGCAAGAGAGAGACAATCTTGATCATGATATTCATAAGAAGGAAGAGGAAAAAGGTATTGAGTTTGAGCTAGGACCTGGCCAAGATCTCATGTTTCAAAAGGAGGAAGAAGAGAGGGAGAGAGATCAAATAACAGAAGGGAATGAACTAGAACTTGACCAAAGTCTTCTTTTGGAAAAGGGGAAAGAGGAGGAGAGAAATCAAATTATAGGAGGTGATCTAGGAATTGACCAAGGCCTTCTTCAGGAAAAGGAGGAAGAAGAAAAGGAGAGAGATCAAACGGTAGAAGAAAGCGAACAAATTAACGACCATCTCATTCAAAAAGAAAGGGAGGAAGAAGAGAGAGGGAGAAATCTTTTGATAGAAGCAAAAGAACAAGGTCATGCTTTCCACCTGGAGGAGGGAATGAGACTTGTCAAGATAGAAGGTCTTGGAAGCTTTCATGCTCCCAGCGAGGACAAAACGCAAAAGGAGGGTGTCTTGATAGAGAGAATAGCCAATGTCGATGATCTTCATGAGGGAAGGAGGAAGAAGAAGAACAAGATGGACGTAGAGCGAAAGTCAGAAGGACGCAAGCTCAGAAACGATCTTTCCAAAGAGAAGGGAGCAAAGAGGAATGGAAATGGCAAGGCAGAAGACCCAACTCAAGCAGAGAGTAAACAAGGGAAGAAGACTGAAGAACATACAGACAATGGAAGCATAGTGAAGACGCCTATGAAAGAAGAGACAAAGACAACCAGAGATAAAAAGACAGTCATTGTGGTGGCTCTGGTTGCTCTTTCAATTGGGTTCTATTGGTCTCATAAAATCCTATCAAATAGAGTCACAGAGAGTTTGAAATAATCACTAGCAGTACATGTACATAATCAAAACATCAGAAAATTAAACCAAAGAAACTGAAATAATTGCAATCATTCTGTATATACAAGGTGTTCAGTACATTTTCATAATTTTAACCTCTATTTGATGAAAGCCTGCTTCGTTTTCTTTTGCATAGACAACACAAATGTTTCTTGGAGCATGAATGCATTATAATGTTCTCAAAATGTTTATAGGTTCGTAAAATATAGTATGTACAAAAGGAAAGTATTCCTTATTCCATCGAAATCCCAAAAAATGCTTCAACAAATACAATATATTTTAAATACATTCCCCAATAAGAGATTCCAAATATGAGCGTAACCTACATTTTTTAAACAAACACAGAATTGTTCATATGCATAGCTTCACTTATTTACTCTGGAGTCCAAGTCACTTAATGTGTGGAACCCCAAGTTCTCTTTTTGGTTCATCAATTTCAGCCAAAGCTTCATCGCATTGGCATGACTGAAAATGAGGCTTTACCATGGCTGAGTACCATGACTCAGAATGACGTATTACATTTGTCATGAACTTGCATCATATATTGCAAATATGCAATAGCTCTTTCATCAAAAAAAAAAATAAAAATGCAATAGCTCAAGTATGCCAACACATAATCGTCCACTTGCCAGAGAATTCAATAATGTAATAATTTACATCCTCGCAACCAAGATCATGATACTATTACGACAAGTGCCATACCTTGTAGTCTCTTCCTTCAAAGACTAGAGTGTATCTCCCTCGCTTGCTGGGAGGTTCATAGTGTCCAGACCCTTTCACAGCAACTTTTGCATTAATAGCTGCATACACGTCCCTTTCAGACCCATTTCTTTGAAACTGGATCACGCCCCAACACCAAAAGAACCATCAGCAGGATATGTCATTTCTACTAGAGAATTCAAGATCAGAACTTTCCATCTCATAGTGCTTTATAGACTAGCAATGCATTTCTTAATCTTACCAACTTAGATACTCCAGTTTTCAACCACTAACAACTAAACACAAAATCAGGCCATGCGGTAGATCCAAACTCTACACTTTGCCAAGGAATGCCACCCCAACTTAAATCATAACAACTCGAGAAAGAGAGAAAAAAAAAAGATAAATGAAGCAAGAAGTTTCTTACTGCTAGAAGAAAAATAAGAAAGAACACAGCAAATGGACTTAAGTCTTGAATTCAGATTTCAAAATGTGTGACCTAAAACGAAGATATAAAAGAACGAAAACCAAAAAAGGAATACAATCTTCTTTTATTAAACAGAAAACACAATACATATGTATGTTTCTATACGTGAGTGTGAATAAGACTAAAGTATATATTCTGGCTTGTTAGAATTTACATTTAAATTTAGTTTGGTGTTAGTTTATTTAATTGTTGCAAGTCCAGTGTTTACATGAGTCAATTAAATTAAGTTGTCTTTGTGTTAACTGTTGAGCAAAGTAGAAGGATGTGTGGAGTCAAACAGTTAGCATGTAATGGGTATTGTGGTGGGTAGTTATTTGAAGCGGGTGGACAGGTGTTGAGTTTGTAAGTTGATAACTGCCATGAAGTAAAGTAATGAGTTGTATCTATATAACTATGTATGTGATTAGTTGGAACACATCAGAGTGTAGTACATTGAATCAAAAGAAAATTTTCTAACACTCTGTTCGTTGTTTTTTAATTCTGTTTTTTTCATTTTATTTTACAACATTGGTATTAGAGCTTCTTGATTTCAAGGGCCTGTGAGTGTCGCAAAATGGTCTCCACCACAACATCATCATCTCTTCCACCTCCAACCTTTAATGGTGAAAATTATGAAGTTTGGGCTGTCAAGATGAAAGCCCATTTGAAGGTGTGGCAATGTGTTGAAGGTGATGAAAGAAATGTTCCTCCGTTGGGGAACAACCCTACTCTATATCAAATTCGGGTGCATGAAGAAGAACTCGCAAAAGCTCCATGAGCGTTGCCTCATATTCAAGCAATTGTCGCAAAAAGCATTTTTCCAAGGATAATGACTTATGAAAATGCTAAAGAAGCATGGAGTGTGTTGTGGGCGATCTACACAGACAACGAAAGAACTAGGCGTCAACACATTCTGAATCTGAAAAGAGATTTTCATATTATGATCATGAAAGAAAAGGAGACGATACAAGAGCTCTTCGACCAGCTAATGAACGTTGTGAACAAGATCCGACTGATGGAAGAGGAACTACCAGATTGCATGATCATGGAGAAGGTGTTCTTAAGCTGGCCTGAACAATTTGAGGCAAAAATCTCTTCTCTTGAAGACTCAAGAGACACTACTCAAATGACGTTGCCGGAGCTCATCAATGCGTTGCAAGCTCAAGAGCAACGAAGAACGATGAGGAATGGAGTGGAAGATAAAGCGGTTGAAGACACTTATCTAGCAAGAACTTCATCGTCAAAGGTAGGAGGGAGAAATCTTCAATGTAATATTGGTAAGAAGATAGGCCATGAAGAAAATGATTGTTGACACAAAGGCAAGCCATAATGCTACAAGTGTAAGAAGTTTGCTCATATGCAGAAATATTGCAGGCTTAACAAAGACGAGCATGCAAAGTTGGTGGGGGTGATCACCGAAGAAAATCTCTTTTAAAATATGATAAGGCATCACATGAGATGTTTTGGAGAGATGTGCTCCAAGTAAATTGAAGAGAAGTGTTTCAATCAAATTGAATCGTGTGAAAAGAAGTTTTTTGCAAAATTTAAAGTTCGATTTATATTTTCTACTTTATTTTTAGAAAATTTGAATCAAGGGAGAATGTTAGAATTTATGGTTCAAATTTAGTTTGGTGTTAGTTTATTTAATTGTTGTAAGTCCAGCGTTTACATGAGTCAATTAAATTACGTTGTCTATGTGTTAACTATTGAGAAAAGTAGTGGGATGTGTGGAGTCAAACAGTTAGCACGTAATGGGTATTGTAGTGGGTAGTTATTTGAAGTGGGTGGACTAGTGTTGAGTTTGTAAGTTGATTACAGCCACGAAGTAAAGTAATGGGTCAGTTAAATGTTATTGTTAGTGAATGAATGGGTCATGGTCATGGTGCCTATATACTATGTATGTGATTAGTTGGAACACATCAGAGTGTAGTACGTTGAATCGAAAGAAAATTTTCCAACACTTTGTTCCTTGTTTTTTAATTCTCTTTTTTTCATTTTATTTTACAACATGGCTATAGAGTATAGACGATGACAACAACAACAACATAGCCTTAGTCCCAAATTAATTAATTGGGGTAGGCTACATGGATCAAACTCTTCCATTGTGCCTCGTTGAATTTCTTTAGTTTCTATTGAGTCAAGTTTTCTAGTGAGGGCATTTGTAGGCTGTCTTTGCAAGTGACCAAACCACCGCAACCACCCTTCCCTAATTTTTGTGTCAATTGGTGCTACTCCTACTTGTCTTTGAATTTCTATATTTCTTATTCTATCTTTATGAGTTTTACCACACATCCACCTAAGCATCCTCATTTCTGCTACGTTCATTTTATGAAGTTGTTGTTTTTTTTTTTTATCAAAGCATTTTATGAAGTTGTTACTTTACCGTCCGACATTCACTTCTATAGAGCATAACTGGCCTAATTGCGGTCCTATAAAATTTTCCTTTTAACTTATGAGTAATAGACAATAGTTCGTTTTTTTACACTGGGTGTTTTTTTTGGGAGAAGGCTACACTATATTTAATTTTTTGAGGGCGAGTAGCGGGCTAGTGCATTGTATTTTTATTTTCAAATAAGCAAATGATCTATAAGGCTAGCAAAGTGTGGCTTCATCCCTAATAATTGAGATTGATATCTAGTCTTTCATTAACTTATATATTTTTCTTACAAAGCATCTTCTAACAAAAGTTACTCTAGCTAGATATGATTTGGTTTTCTTTTCCCTAGCAAGTTAGCAGTTAAAAGAGAAATCAAAAAATTTCATTTTGAATTTTCAAATGATGTGGCTATTTCTAACTAAAACAACAACGGTTCAATCCCAAAAATACTTGGGCTTGCCCTTTCCTAACTAAATTGGAGTTTTTCTAAAATTTTGTACATCTAATCCTTGATTAGGACTTCAAGTTATATCTAATTTCATGAGAATTCAAAGAAACTTAGAGAATTGTCAGATCATATGTACATCACAGGTTTTAAGTTCTCCCTTGCTAATGAGGCTTGACGAGGTATGCTGGAAACAGAAAATTTAAACCATAGGCATAATGATACAATGATTACTTGCATGATTTAACAGAAAAATTTATATAAGAAAAGCGCCACAGCATTTGGCAGTAAGTTTTGATTAACGGTAACCCAAAGCATGTACAAGATGCAGTTCTTATCCCATGCAAGTGACAAAGTTTATGACTAATGTTCTTCTAATTAGATGAGTAGGAGCCAGTTCAGTTACAGGATAGGTCATAATTGGCAATTTGGCATTTTACAAAAACAATCAGGAGCATAGAACTTAGACAAGGATACTTGAAGGGAACAATAAATGGTTTCACAGTAAGCATAGAAGTTAGGTCAAACAAGTTAATTAATTAAAACGAATAATCAGAAAAGACAATGAAAATGTAATTAAATCCGAAGAAACATACGTTGCTCCAGAAATTAATCTTGTTTCGGCGTCTAAGGGACATAAGTGCTGAAATCTCGCCTCAGTAATGGAAAAAAAAAATATGATCATAGCAGATTTGGTGTTTCAGGCTGTGTCAAGATATAGGCATACCCTTGCATTTCTTTCCACCAGAGAATCTCCAATGAAATGACAGAATAGACCAAAAGAAGTCAATTTAGCAATTCTCACCATCTGAGAGTAAAATGAAGTATTTAAGATCCAAGCAGACAACACAGTCACTCCAGTTTATACAATGCAACTCAATGCCAATGAAAGTAAACATTAAACGCTCCAAGAAATACAATCTGGTTAAGATGGCAATCGCAACATTCACTATGTAAGTCTTGGGCCCCTATTACATCAGTTTATGCCAAAAAGCAGCCCAAAGCATAAAATCAAGTTCCCATCAGAAACAAATTTTAGCTCAACTCAATTGTTTATTGATGGAAACAGTGCAAATACAAGATGAATGTACTTGACAAACACAAAAAGAAGTCACAAATTAACTAAAAGTCCACTAGTCAAGAATAATGGTTGATGTAAAGCAACCATAAGAAAGCTTACAGGGATCATGCGGTAGTTTAGAAGACATAAGAATCTTCAGTAGACTTGGACAACTTTTACTCTTCAACACCACTGAAGCACTGATGACAAAAAAAAAAAAAAAAAAAAAGGAACTACTGCAGCACAAAGCACCAAGTTCCATCAGGTAAAGACCACTAACTTATGATCTTTTCGAAAATTTCAATACATCATTGGACAATAAATACAAAGAAACTTTGCAGCAAGAGTTATTTATGGGAAGAGGTTAGTTAACTTCATCAGGTAAAGACCACTAACTAATGATCTTGTTGAAAATTTCAATACATCATTGGAAAATAAATATAAAGAAACTTCGCACCAAACATTATTTATAGGAAGAGGTTAGTTAACTTCTCACCTTTCCCTGTGACACAATTTCCAATTAGACAATTCTACGTAGCCCAAGTGTTTAATGTTAGTAGTAAAATTAAAAATGCCAGGATAAGCGTGAATTCAAGGCATGTGATTAGGATACCTGCATTTAAGAGAAGCCTCCCAGTGCAATTGCCTGCAAAAGTTCGGTTAAGAAAAAAAAGAAAACACACATAATTTTTTTTAAAAATAGAGAAATTGGAGAGAGATTCATTTTATGAAGTCGGCTGGTGCTTGTGACAGTGGAGTAATTTCAGTCACTGAGTCCCTCTTTCATTTGAGAATATGGATGAGAAAAGCGTGAGTGTTTTACTATTGATATTTGCACTTTGTAAAACACTACAACAAGCACAGTTGTTTTCAAAGCAACAGATTCTCTCTAGGTTTCAGTTGTTTGCTTTCTTAGAGTTAGTTTTTGGCTGCAAAAAGATGATGGTTAAGAACAAGCCTAACAAAAATCACAACACACTAAAAGATCACTAACATAACATATCCACAAGGAAAGCAATGAAGGTACATAGCAGAACAAGCCTCATAAAAATCATTGGGATGGAAATTAAGTAGTATTCCAGCCATAAATCGAAGTCGAACATTAATGGTACAATTCAACATAACTGCAGAAGTAGCTGATTAGTCCCACACATTTTGAGTTGACCCATCAAGTATGTACCAAGCTACCAGAAAAGCTAACATTTCCAATATCTATAACCAGATTGTATTAATCCAATCAGCCTTCCATTATTCCAAAAGAAACAGTAGCAAGATTCGATATTCACTTCTGATTAAGAACATTAAGTCAAATCATCCTTGCAGCTGAGCTGATCACAATAACAAGCAAAAATGAAACTTCTTAAGCAGATTTTCTTGTCAGAGTAAAACACTACCAGCAGTCATCAAAACAGCTTTCTTTCTCATCATTGCAAAATAAGTCAAATATAAACTGGAGTAACTATAATATTGCAACAAATACTCAAAATGAATGAATGAATGAATAAGCAGATGAAAAACTGAATAATGAAAAGACGACTCCTGAAACCTTGAACTCCAGCATATTCAATTCAAAAGTGAATGAATTAGCTCGACCGTGAAAACTCAGCTCGTAGAAACCAAATTAAAACACAAGAAAGACAGATTTTGTTAGAATTCATAATAGCACTTATTATTAAATTAAATACTATAAGAGCACTACAGTACAGATGCATCACAAACATTTGATAAAGCGAAAAAGCGCTCGTTTGCTAAGCATTTTCCTCATCTCCCCTTTCATGTCCGTCATCTTGTCTCTCATGTCTCTTCTTTTTCACCGTTCTTTCTGCCATTCTTCGTATTTTCATTTTTGTTGGGGCTTTCGGAGAATGTGGATCCAACCGAGCCTAATCTGAGATTCTGAGAGGGTGTTTTTGGGGTGAAATTGGGGGCTTCGCTATTTGACTTACCAGGAGGTTCGTTGGCGTGTGGGCATCACCGATCAGCAGCCACTGCCGTGGCCGAGACGATGGTGTGTTTGGAAGCTGAAATCTATCTCTTGTCGAATTCGTCCAGTCCGATTGCTGTGGTTTTCTCCTCTCTTTGATATGTTTGTCCATTGTTGTATGCATGAATAATAGTTGTGTCTGTGTTTTGCTTAGTTGCAGTTTGTTTAGGGTTTAGTTCAGTCCCCGTGCGGTGTTTATCCCCGTTGTAGGGGCCTTCTGCCCTGGCAATGGATTTGTGCCCATTGCTTTTATTGGAGAAAAAATTACATCCGAACCTTTTCTTTTTTTTTTTTTTTTTTTTTTTTTTTTTTTTTTTTTTTTTTTTTTTTTTAATTCGTAAATTACTGTGGTTTTTTTTTTTATTTAATTACAGTATATCGCCTTTTGAAAAGGCGTAATTAGCTTGGTGTGACGCCACGTACACAAATGGCGTCTTTTGTAAATGTGTCATTCGTGTACGTAGCACCACGTTGCTGCCACCTAACAAGAATTGCGCCTTTACAAAAGGCGTCATTCTTGTTAGATCATGCCACATGGGATGTAGGAATATATATATATATTGGCGACGGGCTCCCAAAATCAATTGGCGACGAGGCCCGTTGCCAATATATATATAAAATATATATATTATATATGTATATATGTTTTGGCGACGGACTCTCCGTCGCCAATCGATTTTGGCGACGGCCTCCCCGTCTCCAATCGATTTTTGGCGACGAGCTCCCCGTCGCCATTTCATAAACGAAACAGCAATTTACCACCATATCACGCCACATCATCGTCAATAACGTCTTTACTAAAGGAGATATACATTATTTTTGAGATTTTAAAGAAATTTACCCTATTTAATGAATTTAAAAGAAAACTAACCCTACTTTTTTAATAACTCCTTTATTGGAATGTAATATATATACATATACAAAGAGAAATGTTATGCTAACCCAGAAAACGCACTAACCCAAAAACGCACTAACCTTTTTTCACCGACTGACGTGGAGCCGACGTGGTCGTGTAAGTAGATCCCTCTCATTAGCTCTCTTCAAAAAAGAAAAAAACAATAAAACGAAGAAAAAAACAAAAAAAAAAGTCAAAAAGGTGACTGGTGACTGTCAAGCGGTTGTCAGCCGATGACGAATGGTTGTTTGCCATGCAATGTAGTATGATGTAACATCTTCTAATCTCAATTAGAGAATATTCAGCCTAAAACCCTAATTAAGCCCTGGTAAACTAGATCGGACCTAATAGAGCCAACAGCCTTACCAAAATTTCTGACAATAACTTATATATCTTGATATTAAATAAACGAAATAAAACAAACGCAGCAGAAAATTTAAAACTTTTTTGATAAAACCCAGATATACAATACTGACATGAATATCAGTATTGAGCTCTTATTCCCACGTCAATTATTACAAATCATAAAGTAATACAATTTATATATATAATAGGAAAACACACTGCACTGTAAAGAATATACTAGACTCCTGATCTTCTCATTTCCTGAGTTTCAAGTCCTAGCGAACATTCATACATGAAAATGTTAAGGTGGGTAAGCTCCTACATGCTCAGTAAGTGACTTTCATACTAACCATCAACTATCAATTAATATTCAAAAAATAATATATAACAACGTGTAACCAATGCATATTTAAAGGATCATGTAAATCATTATAATCAATATATAAACAAATGGAAGTCCATTGCTCTATTACAATGTACTCATGATTTGTACTTTTAATTTCCATGTTTGAATTGAGTCGCTCTCTCACATCTTCGAGAACTAGTCACTGGGCATTTAAGCAGTTCTTGTCAATGTGTCGTCAACTCATAAAACATAGAGTCGCACTCCCTCATTATTACTAAACCAATCACTGCTCATCTGATTGGAAAGGAGAAGATCCGTCAACTCAAATGGAAAGTATTGTTCGGGATAATTCTCAAATCACTGGGGGCGTGGTGATAGTTAGCAACTCCACCACAGTTCCAAACCACAAGCCGATCCGTCTCGTCAAACCTCTTTCCGAATTCATTTTTCATTTCAAAACAATTTGTGTAAAACAAAACCAAATCATGTTACATTGCCCCCTTCCCAGTCTTGAACACTACGTGCTCTAATAATACTAATTTACATTGCATAATTGATAAAAAGTACGAGTCTCACTTACTTGTTCTAAGCTTTCTATGTTTTACCGACTTGTACAACTCCCCCGGAGTCTTCAAACCTTTCCACATCAGTCCATTACCTAAAATAGACCAATTGTCATCAACTTAAGTCCAATACTTATTGGTTTACCCTTCTAAACTAGTTCCATTCGAATCCAAAATCTCGGGACCTAGTTTCTAACCTATTTTGACCAATTCACACTTTTCGAGGTAAAAATCTCGGTATAAAGTCTCCTATAACTTTTGAATTCCTCATTTTCCATAAAAATCCATCAATTTATATTTATTTGGTCAAAATACTATTTTTTCATATTTTTTCCTATTTTTTAAAATTTTTCCAGAATTTCTTTTTTCATTTTTCATTTTTATTTATTTAACCATGAATCGAGTTCGGCTCGGCCCGGCTCAGGGGTTGTCTTCCCCAATGTAAGCGTATCTGAGCGGTTTTTTTTTTTCATTGCTGGGGTTGGCTTCCAACCCCAACCCCAGTCGTCCTCAACATGTAGCAGTAGGGAGGCAACTCCCCCTGCCTTGCTTCCTAATGCCATGGTCAAACCTCTCTAACCACCCCAACGTAAACAACATATGACGACCAACGACAACAAGAACAACAAGAGCAAGCTCACCTCGCCTCGACGTCACGAGCTCGTCATCATCCTCTCCCTCTCCCGTGCTCACTCTCCCTTGTCGTCTCGCTCAATCGACTTCACTCTCTCTGTTGTGTTTCAATATATTGAAGAGATAGGCGGTTGGTTGGATTGGAAAATTACCAAAATGCTCCCAAGCCTATCTCATTTTCTATTAAAACTAAAAGCCCCTTTTGGTCTTTTCATATTTTTCTAATTTAATTATATATGTTTATATATACTAATTCATATATAAATATACATATATATATCTTTATCAATATGTCGCGCCTAAAATTCCATTGCGTGCACAAATGAGCCCCCTTAGGCGTGCACCCCACCGTACAACCTACGCGTGTCACCAGCGACCTCGTGTGTCACTTGGTGCCCGACAGTTTATCATTATTTATTAATTTTTCATTTTAATATATATATATTTATATATAACCATAATATATAAATATATATTTACGATTATAATTACGCTTATAATTACGTAATTTACGCCAACGAGCACATTCAGCGTCAATGCTATCCCGCGTCTCATGTGTGTCATCCTTGGCCCACACATGGTATTAGACATTCTCTCATTGGTCCGATTATTCATTTATACATACTAATACACACCAAACAAACACAATACATCACACACAAGTTAATCGAGACAAATTAGCTTAACCACGAGCCTAACTTGGATTAATTAATATTCGGATTAACACTAATCACGTGCTTAAGGTAACGGGTCGTTACACATGATGTGCCCAAAAATTTTGAAACTCCCTCCATTTTTCGTTGCTTCTCATTTCGAGTGCAAAAACCAGCCGAACAGCCACTTCACTTCCTTATTTTTCTCTCAACCAAAAACCCTAAAAACCAGTGACCAAAAATCGAAAGAGAAGACCAGCTGTAGGATTTTTGCTGGACGAACCGACTACGCATTTAAGTCGAGAAGTTGTGGACGAGTTTTTTCTTCAAGGGTGAGGCAGGTTTGACCCTTCTCTTCCTCATTTGCTTCTATTTTGTCGACCGAAAATCCTAAAAACTATGGTAACCAAAAATTGAAAGAGACTGGCTGTGTCATTTTTATTGGAGGAATCGACTACGTGTTCGAAAAGAGAAGCTGTGGAGGAGTCTTTTCTTCAGAGGTAAGGCAAGGAGTCTTTGTCAAAACTAGAAGAGCGACCTTGGCCGTGCGATATTTACATTATACCACCAGTGTTACTTTTGTCAGAGAAATCGACTACGCGTTCCAGTGGAAAAGTTGTGGAAGAGTCTTATCTTCAGGTCTGTGAAAACTAGAAGAGCAACCTTGCCTATGCAACATTCCTATTGTTGAAACGTAGTAAGTCAATCATTAATCATTGATCGACTCTTCTCTTGCTTTTTTATTGTCTTATATGTAGATTCTTCTTTATTTGATGGTTATGAATCGGGGACCATCTAGGGCTTGCAGTGGGACCATTTAAGGCTAGTAGTGGAGGCTTGAGTTTAGGCTTCTTCCAGTTGTAATCCCTAATTTATCTATCTCTGTTTACTAGCTTTATGGTCCTAAGATGGAGGAGACTGAGATGTAAGGTTCTTGAAATTTTGAAAATTGTTAAATTAGGGTGTCACGACCCAATTTTGCTAATCTTGATTAACTGCTTAATCAGGATCACTAATCCGTGACGTGGGGCCGCATGAGATGTGCACACAGACCAAGGCATGTGACCGAGGTAAATTTTATATTTGTATTGATGTATTACTAGTGTTTTGTATGTGTGTAGGCTGATTAAGTCAGTACTTGCAGCTATCGACACCGAGACGTGGTCAGGGACACGTCTCAAGTTGTGTGCAAGCCGGGGTACTGAATAGCGAGACTTGCGGTAAGTCTAAATTTAGTAAAATACAATATAATTAAATTAATGCACATTAAATCATAACCTATAGTTATAAATTTATTAAATTGAATTGGAAATATATATACATTTTAAAAAAATCAGAAAAGAATTGTGAAATGACAAAAAGGGGCATTGGCTTATATGGAAAGAGGATAAGATTGAGGGGCATTTTGGTAATTTGATTAATTTTTCTTATCTAACCCCAAAACCACCACCACCACACACTACAAATTGAAAAGAAAAGAAGAAGAACCGAGAGAGAGAAAGAGTCCGAAGAGAGAGTCCGAGAGAGGGAGAAGGAGATATCGAAAGATCGAGACGACGACGACATTGGCGAGGTAAGTCTTTTGTTGTTGATGTTGTCATTGTTGTGGTAGACGTTAATGGTGATGTTGGTGAGGTTGAATGAAGTTGATTTTTTTGAAATCAATGTGTTAATGGTGGATTGTTGATGCTATGATGTTGATGTTGGTGTTGGAGTTGTTGTGTTGGATTGAAGAAGTAAAGAAAGGAAGAAAGAAAACAAAAAAGAAGAAGAAAGCAGAGACGCTGCTGTTGCAGCGTCTCTGCTGAAGAATAAGAGAGGGGGAACCGGTTAGACCGGGTTGGACCGTGTAACGGCTCGAATTTAATTCGCCGTTATTTGTGACGTATTGTAGATGTGGCGGGCAGCTCAAACACTCGTGGGACCCACAGTTAGGCTAGCGCGCCTGGAGTTAGGTAAACAGTTATTTTGTATGTTGTTTTGTTTAATTTGCGATGTTTATGTTAAAATAGGTTAAACGACATCGCGATGTGTGTAATTATATTTTAATTGACGTGTGAGATGGTGTGTTAAGTATTTGCCTCGATATGCGTGTCAACGCGGGTACCGAATAGACAAAAAGATGAAATATTAGGCTGAGGAAAATATTACACACATTAAATGAATTAAATGTGATAAAAATGGTAATTTGGTGGGCGCCTAGGGACACGCGGGGTCATGGTCAACACGCGTGGGTGGTACGGTAGTGTGCACGCCCGAGTACGCTCGTTGGCGCGCACGACGGAATTGTAGGTGCGAAAATATAGGTGTGTATATATATTTATATATATGTATATAAGTAATTTAATATATATATATATATATATGGAAATCATAAAATAAATAGAAAATGCAAAATTACCAAAAAGGGTATTGAAGGAAAGAAGGAAAGGGATATACATGAGGGGCAAAATTGTCATTCCACCATCAAACCGCCCTCTCTCTCTCTCGATAAATCGAAGAAGAAGAAAAAAAATAATAGAGAACAGAGAAGAAGATCGAGAGAAACCGAGCCGAGGAGAGAAGCCAAGACGAGGGAAAAGGAGAGGAGGCGAGTCGTGGAGTCGAGGAGTAAGGTGAGGTAAGTTGTTTGTTGTTGTGTTGTTGTGTTGTGTAGGTGACTGTGTGGTCGAGAGGTTCGGCCATGGCGACAAAGCAGGGAGAGTTGTCTCCCTGCTGCTTCGTGAGGGTGAGAGAGAAAGAAAAGAGAAGAAGGGAAGAAGATCAATTGAAAAAATATATATATATATACAGAGCAGCGGCTCTGTTTGAGTGTCGAGGTGAGGAAGAAGAAGGGGTGAACCGGGCCGATTCGGTTTAACCGGTTCGGCCCGGTTCACACTTAAAAGAAAAAAAAAATGGAAAAGAAAATCCAGAAAAATAGGGAAAAATATGGAAAAATTGTAGTTTGACCAAATAAATAGAAATTGGGGAATTTATATGGAAAATGAGAAATTCAAAAGTCGGAGGAGACTTTATACCGGGGTTTTTACCTCGAAAAATGTAAAATAGACATAATATACCCAATTGAAGCTAATTCAATGATAAATAATCTTAGGTACATTTGGGGTGATAATTTGGATTATCGGGCGATCACTGGAGCTATACGGGGTTTGATTTTCGGGACGCGGAGTGCGGATTGAGGTGTGTAGTATCCCAACTGAAATTACTTGAGTATTTATGTAACGGCCCGTTATTTATTAACGCCGTTATTTACCTTATTTCAGATTTGGACGCCAGCTCGGACGCCACGTGGACACCGCGGATAGGCTAGGCATACCTCGAACTTAGGATACTGACTGTATACTGCTTTGAGTTCCTAAATTCTGTAATGCATTAATATACCTTTATCATTATTAGTATGATATATTAGTCACCATAGGTGTGCATTTAAAATATACTTGTCGGGCAAGTTGTGAGCCGGGGTTTTAGTTCGGCGAACGCGCCAACGCAGGGTTTGGTAGCAGTGAGGCCGGGCGTTGGGGGTTAATTAGATTTAAATTATTTAAACATGCTATGGTTGAGGATTTATTTAATTAAATGTAAATATATAACCTTAGGATAAAATTATATTTGGTGCACTAAGTGTGGGACCACCTCGGGGTGTGTGCGGGACGCGGGGCACCGGATGCCGAGTGGTCGGGAGACTAGTATGACCCTATTTATAATTTTTGAGAATTTATTGAGTAGATTTGGTAATTTATATAGGCCAAATCAATTTGAAATTGAAGAAAGTCCTATAGTTTAAACTGGAAAATCAGCACACATTGGATGATCCTCGAGATTGACAACAGATCAAAAAACTAG
This sequence comes from Stephania japonica, assembly GCA_039657345.1. NCBI lineage: Eukaryota > Viridiplantae > Streptophyta > Magnoliopsida > Ranunculales > Menispermaceae > Stephania > Stephania japonica. Next base: position 40,733,601 of record CM077561.1, read on the forward strand.
GCAATATGTGTCATGATAAGGTGACTGGATGGAGTGACACGGGCTGGACAAGGACCGTCTGATGGGCCTCGGGATATGTGTGCACTTTAGATTATATTAACCACTATAAATACCACCGATCAAACCCACATGCAAACCACAAGCCATTTTGAACCAAAAACTTCAGATTTTTGAGAGAGAAATCAATGTTAGGGAGCTCAACTATGGCGTTTTAGAGGCTGGATTTGAACATTAACAACAAGCTTGAGGTAATCTACTCCCTTATTTCTTGGATTTTTGATGAGAAATGTTGCATGTTGTGGTATGTATGATTTCAACGAGTTTTTGTGCATTTGCCACTGATTTTACTAGATTTGAGGACTTTGAGGTTAGTTGTGATGTTCTATGCTTATTGGAATCGAGTTGGTGGCAACAAGAAGAGTGTTTGATGAATTCATTTTCTAACATGCATGTTTGGATTTGAGATTTGATGGAATTTTTTGGTTTAAAATGGTGTTTTGAAGTGTAAATCGATGGTATTGAAGTATATTGGATGTTGCATGTTGGTTTTAAAGTGTTTGAATCAAAGCTGGGGAAGAGTTCTGATTTTTTGGAAAAATCTGGGCAGAGGGTAATTAGCGCGCTAATGCTGAATAGTAGCGCGCTAATCCTCTGGGGAAGATGAAGATCTTCGTGCATGAACAATGCTCGAAGATCAATTAGCGCGCTAATACCCCAATCTAGCGCGCTAATGACCCCCTGAATCTTAATGAAGTCATAAAAATCGAGACTAATTGATATTTAATCAATTTAAATCGATCAATGAACCCCGGGATTAAATCTCAGGAGTCACGGGACAATAGTAGTAGTCGGGGACTAGTCAGAGATCGGACCGGGGGTATGTTTGGGATTTTGAGCGTGGCGTGAGGTACGTAAAACCCAACTGAACACCACTACTGCATTTATTTATTTCCATTGAGCTTTATTTTCTTGAAAATCTATGATTTATATGCCTATTGGGACGGTTATGGCACCGTCTATGTATCCACAGGTAGTGGAGGTCGCTGGCTAAGTGTGTAGCACGTGATCTAGGAACTCGGTAGACGATATCCCGAGTTGGACTCCATTTCACGCGTTCGATTAGCCCACTAGGGTTAATGCCGCTGGGATACAGTCGTAGGGTCGGAGGCATGGGCCATGACCAGGGCTCCTGGTCCTAGTACACACTTAGTGGCTGTGTTCACACCCCTTTGTCTATCAATGTGTTTATATACATGCGATTAGCTTTGAGCAGTTGTCTGCATATTTTCCTTCCTTCTGCATGTTTATTTAACACTACTTTTTTGCTCTGTTAATTACTTCTATTATTTATGCACGGTGGTTTTCTTTGAGATTTTACTTACTGGGCTCGCCATCTGCCTTTTTGTGGTGGCCGAGCGCAGATCCTAGTACTAGCAGGGGCAAGGGGATCATCGGCGATTTCATCTGACTTGTCTACGCTGAGGCCTGCTGGTATGTGTGTAGATATTATCATGTTTTGATATTTTGTATTATCTTTTGGGTTGGGGAAACTGGATACATACTTGTCTTGGTATACATATCGTTTTATTACGAGTTGATCGCTTTGTATGCACAAAAGATGATCTGTTGGGTTTTCCACTATAGGTTTGATCAGTAAAACTTTTATATATAAATATAAATGCATTTTGTTAAACTTTAAATTCTTTCGCTGTTAATTTCTTTGAAAATGATAAGCTAAATGGCTTTAACAAATTATCTAAAGTACGAAGGCAAAGGGACACGTGGCAGCGACTTCCGGAGCTGAGGCAGGGGGAGGTAGTTGACCACGGGGCGGCCCGGGGAAATTTTGGGGCCGCCACAATTTACTTCTTTTGGCATTTGAATTCAATTTCTTTCATTTCAATACTCTATTCTTGGTTATGTTTATATGGGCAGACGTTGAGCGAGGCTCCCTTCGTGCCATTCCTATGTGTATGTCCACTACACCATAGCACATGCTACCAGATCGAACTTAGGCCAAGTGTCACGTCGTGGCATGTGTCGATGGGCTGTTGGTGTCGATGGGCTGTTGGTGTAACGCCGGCCATCGAGCGGATCCAGATGCTTGCCCTGCTGGAGTTTGACTCGTCGGCAGCATTCTGTGGAAGAGTCCGAAGTATGGTGTAGTCTGACCCTAGGCGCTAGGAACACACTTTGCACTTTTCCTATTATATATTCATGCGATGAGCATAGTTGTTTGCATTTATATCCGCATGTTTATTTAATAGCTTTATTTAAATTCCAGTATTTACTTTTAGAAATGCTCACTTAATTTCCTTGGGAATACTCACTCTGGACTCGTCATCTGCCTTTTGTGATGGCTTGAGTGCAGATCTTAGTACGAGCAGGGGCAAGGGCAAGCTGTCAGAGTACTGTTGAACAGAGATAGTCTGACTCGTACGTTTGTATTATACTTACTTTGTTTTATTATGGGTTTGGGGTTTTGGAGAAACTTTATGTATATTGAACTTTTTGGTGATTTAGAGGTATCTACGGTTATATACGGGTTTTCCACATTAGGTTTATGGTTTAGGTTACACATTTATAGTGTCACTATCCGAGTAATGCATTAGAAAGGCTTCCGCTGTGTGAATTTGAGGATTTTATAATGCTTTAACATATAATTTGACTTCGATACAACTTAATCAATAAATGGATAATTAATATGGTTTAAAAAGATAAAATGGAGGATGTAATCCAATGTAGAAGCACAGCTGTCGCTGGTAAGATAGACCGTGGGTCCGCATTGGCCCTGTGGCGGTCTATTTGGAAAATGGGCCGTTACAGACCGGGTCAAACCCGGTTGGACCGGGTCAGACCCGGTTCAGCCCCAAAAATAATAAAAATAAAATAAAATAAAAAATAAAAAATATAATATAATATATATATGTATAAATATGTATACATATATATATATATGTGTGCAAATACACATGTATGTATATGTACATATACACATATATGTATATATACATAAAATATATCTATGTAACAAAATATTAATAAATAATAAATAAATGATATGAAATAACTTTTCAGGGACCTAGGGGTGTTACGGGAGTTCGGGAACACTAGTCGGAGTGTCGCGAGGCCAGATAGCTAGGGCTATCCTGTAACTTGTAAGTGAAACTGTGGGAAATCTCTACTTTATTTCATTCATGTTATTTCTTTTTTCAGTCAATTTGATGACTTCTTGTTAGTAATCTATCATCATGCTTTCGTTGCTCTGTTCAAATTGAATGTTGAAATAGCATGATGCCTCGTGATAGTTTCATTGACTCATTTTCCTGATATGTCATATCTTGTTATGACTTATATTATAATTGATGTTAGAAATGCATGCACTAGGGTTACTGTGGTATTTGGTTTTGTATGCTATTTCCTTTGGGGCTTCGTAGCCTAACTTATTGTTGATATCGTAGAACCTTAGAAATGAAAATCCTTGAAATAAAAGTTGGAGATTATCTAGTGTCCATTGCACAAGAGATGGGTGGATTCACAGGGTCACTGGACCTCGGGGTTTCCGGCACTCACCACTATTACTTGGGTGGCATCACGTAGCTTGAACTACAGGGTTGTCGGCAAGTTATACATATATATATATATATATATATTCAAAATTTACAAAGTATGCTGAGAGTATCTTCATACAATAGTGGAAAAGGCTGGTTAATATTTCTCATCACCGACCGGACGTAGATCATCTCGACTTAGCCTCGTCAATCTATCTAATTCGGTTAACTGTGATATTTATATGCATTACTTTCTCAGCACATTTTTCTGCTATATTATGCATTTAAATATCCTTCTTTACTTTAGAAATGTAGTACAGAATTCCCTGGTTATCACTTAAATATCACTATACTCACTGTCTAGCTTGTGACGGTGGGTGTAGGTCCCTCAAACAACACGAGACCGGGCAAGGAGAAGATCAGCGACTACCTCTGAGCTCGTAGTGCGTAGCTGCTATACATGTAGGTCACATTTTTGTATTATGCTTATATATACGTCTTTTGCTTGGGTTGTTTTTGGGGCGAGAGTTAGTTCACCCGACTTTTGACTTTCATTTTGTCTATATGCTCGTCGTTTATTGCATATTTAGATTGTGATTGTTATTTCCTGGTTTCCACATTTAGAATTTATATAAAATGCTTCCGCTAATACGTTAAAGACTTCCGCTAATTTGATAATTCTTATAAAATGATAGGGGATTGTCTTATCCCTGAACCCAATCCATGAGATAATAGGTAGTACAGGCAGACTAATACGTATTTAGGTCCTACGTGTAGTAATTAGGGCTTAATTACGGGATTAAGCCGGGTGGTGCCCTAGATTAAAATAGGGGCTGTTACAGTTGGTATCAGAGCTTAAGCTTCAGAACCTTAGAGACAAATAAGGAAAAACACGAACTCGCATAAAACACATACCTTAGAAGTGGAAACCAGATGAACATCGCCTAAGAACTATTTTGTTGGGAATCGAGTGAAGGTGAGCTGGGGATTTTTAAGTATATGTGTTAATTTCATTATGTATATATATACGCGATACACTTCGTAGTGACTGATGCGGAGTCGCTATCAACATGCAGACGACGATGACGGACGCACGTGATACAGGTGATTCGGATGCTAGCGGCAGTCAGCCTCCTACCACATCTGATGACGACCAGAAGAGGTCGTCGGCGGATCGGGTTCTTGCTCGGGGGCGAGCGGTTGGGGACTTCATGGCATACGTCACTGCGCAGATCACTGCACTCACACAGGTAGTCGCCAGTACACGCACAGTTGTTACGCCTCCAACAATAGAGCCTACTATACCATAGGGCGCCATTCCAGCGACTACGACGGCTGCCACTCCGTTTGCCGTACCAGCCACCATTCCTATTGCCACACCCATAGCCAAGACGCTTGCTGTTCAGACTACGACTGTGACTCCTGTGGCACAGGCTCTCCTCGCCGCGACAGTCCCGACGACAGATATAGTAGTGGCGACAACCGCTCTCACCTCCACATCATCAAACTTAGCAGTGGGGATCAAGCTGATTAAGGATTTCATCAGGCTTCAGCCAGAGTACTTTGACGGACTCGAGACTTTCAGATGATCGAGAAGTAAGTGTTATCTCAGGAGAAACTCCATAGGATATTGGGCATTGAGGACATACTACGCCCCGAGCTATCGTCGTATACACTGCAGAGGGACGCCGATGTTTGGTGGTGCATGAAGATAGCGACGGATGGGGACTTCATATCATGGAAGGCATTCAAGGACAAGTTTTATCAGCAGTACTTTCCGCCAGCAGTTAAGATGAGACTAAGGCGTGACTTCATGAGTTTGAGACAGGGGCCGAATGAGATAGTCATGTTGTATCGAGACAGATACGGCTACCTGCGACAGTTTGCTGGGGATTTGGTCAGAGAGGAGCTAGAGGAGGTACACTACTTTGGGGTTGGCTTAAAAGTTGATATTGGGGAGCATGTGGTCGGCACGGGAACCCGAACCCTTGGTGACATTTACGAGCGCCACCTTGCCCATGAGACTTACCATCTGAGTAGAGTAGCTGACAGGGCAGCTCCAGATCAGACTTGGTCGTTTGAGCAGATAACAGAGTATGAGAGGAGGCGACAGAGGGATAAGGCACATAGGGGGTGGTACCGAGGGGCACCGGTATCGAGGACGACCTCACATCACTCGGTCGTGCCCAAGGCATCATATGCCACCTCCGCGCAGAGTTCAACAACACGAATCTTGCCTCCACCAAAGTCCAGACCCGCACTATCGGCACCGGTGACATTGGCACTTCCAGCACCACCACAGACACGCCACCATCAACAGCAGGGTGGCAAAGGCCGAGGTAGAGACAGAGGTCGAGAGGGACCCCGTCAGGAACAGAGACAGACTCAGGGTCAGAGTTATAAGTGACAGCTCGGTCAGCCTAGGCATGTTACATGTTTCAGATGTGGGCAGGCAGGACATGTAGTCAGGGAGTGCTCGCAGCCAGCCGTAATACATCCACCACAGGCCCGGGAGGCAGTACATATGGTGGCACAACCACCTCAGCCAGACTCCAGCGCAACACGGAGTCTCATTAATGGTACGATTTCTATCGTTGGTAGAGACTCTTATGTTTTATTTGATTCCGGCTCTACCATATCTTTTATTTTGGGTCGCATGATAGACGTCTTAGGACTAACTCCGGTGAGGCTTAGTGTACATTTAATGTTGAGTACCGCAGTTGGGGATAAGGTTTATCCTAACAGCCTAGTTGAGAGAGTCCCAGTAGAGATTAGCGGGGTTGAGTTACCTGCCGATTTTAGAGTCCTCGAGACGTTAGAGTTCGACGCACTTTTTGGGATGGACTGGTTATCAACATACCACGCACACTTTGACTGTTACAGTAAGTCAGTGGTATTTGAGATTCCTGGACGTCCACTATTTGTACATCGAGGTAGTACACCAAGAATTAGTACCACGAGAGGTCGATTAGCGTCTAGTGAGGAGATAGAGACTCTGGTAGCTTTATACGCCGTAGCGGAGAGTCATGAACCCCGACTTGAGGACATACCAGTAGTTCAAGATTTTCCTGATGTTTTTCCGGAGGACTTACCTGGACTACCACCACCTCGAGAGATAGACTTTGTCATTGATCTTGTACCAGGCACCAGACCGATCTCGATACCACCCTACCGCATGGCACCGAGAGAGTTGCAAGAGTTGAGGGATCAGCTTCAGGATTTGGGAAATAAAGGATTCATCACACCATCTATGTCGTCATGGGGAGCACCAGTCTTGTTTATAAAGAAGAAAGATGGTAGTCTACGACTATGTATCGACTACAGACAATTGAATAAGGCCACCGTCAGAAACCAGTACCCGTTGCCGAGGATTGATGACTTATTTGAACAGCTGAGGGGAGCACAGTTTCTCTCTAAGATAGACTGGAGATCGGGGTATCATCAGCTCAGGATCAGGGACGAGGATAGGTCTAAGACAGCATTCCGCACTAAATATGGACATTATCAGTTCACGGTCATGCCTTTTGGGCTGAATAATACCCCTGCTGTGTTTATAGATCTTATGCATCGATTTTTGAGACCATATTTTGACCGCTTCGTGATAGTCTTCATCGACGACATGCTCATTTATTCGAGGACACGAGAGGACCATGAGCAGCATCGCAAGGAGAAGTTGCAGACTTTGAGGGAGCACAGACTATTCGCCAAGTTTAGCAAGTGTAAGTTTTGGCTTGCAGAGTTCAAGTTTTTAGGTCATGTGGTTGGGGCAGCAGGGATTGCAGTAGATCCGACCAAGATTCAGGTAGTCATGGATTGGCCGGCACCAAAATCCGTAACGGAGATCAAGAGTTTTCTGGGGTTGGCAGGCTATTACGGAAGATTTGTTAAGGATTTTCCAAAATTGCTTCACCGATGACTAAGCTGACACAGAAGGACGTCATATTTAATTGGACTGAGGAGTGTGAGAGTGCATTCGCTCAGTTGAAGAGATTATTGACTACCGCCCCAATGTTGGTGTTGCCAGAAGCTGGACAGGGATTCTTAGTGTACACTGATGCTTCACACACGGGACTTGGATGTGTATTGATTCAGGGTAGTGGAGTTGTGGCATATGCTTCGAGACAGCTGAAGATACATGAAAAGAATTACCTTACACATAATTTGGAGTTAGCAGCGGTAGTATTTGCTCTGAATATATGGAGACATCATCTGTATGGAGAGAGATTCACACTCTATATTGATCACAAGAGTCTGAAATATCTCTTTACACAGAAAAAATTAAACATAAGGCAGCGCAGATGGTTAGAGTTTTTGAAGGACTATGACTTTTCTTTGGAATATCACCCAGGAAAAGCTAACGTAGCTGTAGACGCACTGAGTAGGAGACTGACCGGGGATGCTAAGATGGTCAAATGTCATATGACACGTGAGTATAAGCTGTTCGAGGCAACAACGACATCAAGTTAGATAGGTTTTCCTACAGATACTAGAGTTGAGGTTTGCGCGCAGTTGAGAGTACAGACCGTGTCCACAGAGAGAGTGGCAGAGGGTCAAAGGACCGACGAGTCATATACGAGATTCAATGAGTTAGCGCAGAGTTCTAATTGTATTGACTGGGCAAAGACATCAGATCAATGTCTGAGGTTTAGGGGCAGACTGTGGATACCCGAAGTGCCAGAGTTGAGAGACGAAATCCTTCAGGAGTCACATCATTCTCGATTTACCATTCATCCAGGCAGGACTAAGATGTACCATGATATGAAGAGACATTTTTGGTGGTCTGGAATGAAGGCGGACGTGTCAGAGTTTATCAGGAACTGTGGAATATGCCAGCAAGTGAAAGTGGAGCATCGTAGGCCCGAGGGACTCTTACAACCACTTCCCTTTCCAAAATGGAAATGGGAAGACATGCCCATGGACTTTATTAGAGGTTTACCGAAGACTACCAGGCGACACGACTCAATATGGGTTATAGTCGACAGACTAACTAAGTCTGCTCATTTCCTGTGACGACCCGTCCCCGACCTAGGATCGGGTCACCCGGCCCAGACTGCCACTTGGACCCGATACCTGAACCAGGCCCAAATAACGGTCTGGCAGGCCTAAACAAATAAACCTGCGGAAAGTACATTGGCTAAACAATGGATAATAATTGCGAAATAAATACAAAGAGATATCCTTAAGCCAATAGATTTAAGTTCACAAGAATATCTATAAAACTATAAATGGGTTCGTACTGAGTTAAACTATTAAAACTCCTAAGTGGATCAACTAAAGGTAAGTAGGTTTCAAACTACCTATAGACTTATTTTAATTACAACCCAAATTTAATAGTTTCAAAATCGAATATACATGATATATATCAACTCAAGGCTCACATCAAGAGGAGACTTCAAGCTCGTTTCTCCCTTGTCTTAATTCTAGCGCACTCGTCGATGAACCTGTATTGTAAGTGGGGTAAGCTAAAAGAACCAACAGAGCTCAGTAATGCGAAAAACCCGCTCAACCATCAAATATGCAAGTAATATCTAATAAGCATGCAAAGTCTAGCATGTATTTGAAAACAAACAAGGATTCATTAAATAGTAGCATGGTAGCAGGATTAAAAAAAATAGACTTATAATGAACCATGAAGTACTATCATAAACATAAGATTTGTAAGTCACAAATTGTAGCAACAATAATCATGAATAACATTAAAGAGATTGACAAATCATTTCATAATTTCAAACTTTCATACAAATGAGGGGGATTCGCGAGATTATGTACTATAAAATATAATAATACGATAAGTCGATGTTCCATTCAATGCATACTAGATATTGGCAAGAAACCGGTGACCGATTCTCCTACTCTCAAAGTGATGGAAACAACCAGCTAGCACACAGGCCTTATGTGAACTCTCGTTTGTCCCATCAAATCAACAGTAGGTTCGTCCAAGCCATCACCGATGCACATCTCTATGTCTCAAGAGTACAAGAGAAGGTAACTCCAACTCATGTCCCTACGTGACATACTTATGAATTCAATTAGTCAAGTAAAGCCCTCGATGATAAACTCCACACATCCTGGGGTGTTAACGACCCTCCGTGGTACCACAACATTCTGAGGTATTCTTATTGATTTACTTGCTAATAAGGCCCTCGGTGGAACTCCACACATTCTGGGGCCATAAATAACAGTGCATTCACATTCCATAGATACGTAGGTTCGAGCCAATACCACGACGCAACCCATAAATCCCAAGTCTTTAATTCAAATTATGAATCCTAAGCATAACTAATAATCATGTCATATTTGATAATTGAGCAAGCTTTCCACTTACCTAGACACGCCGTGATGCCTACACGGACTCCTCGCACCTTTGGGGTCCCACATAAATCGCCTCGCGAATCTAAACAAATTATACAACATTACATAAGTAGTTACTTGATTTAAAGTTAAGTATTTTTCCATTTATTTGTCTTTGGAGACCCACTAGTGCAAGTCCCACAGGTTTCATATCATTCGGAACCTTTATCGAAATTCCCCCCGTAGTGTGTCGAGGGGTGGGACCACTGTCAGGTCCCCTGGGCGTGCGCGTTTCCGATGAAGCCGTGGAGGGGCTGGGACATTCCAGCCCCCTTAAATCACAGTGCAGGGCCAAACTGGTCCCTGGTTGAGTCCAGGGACAGATTGTCTGTAGGACCTGAGATTGTTGTTGATCATACAGAGAAGGTACAACAGATTCAACTGAAGTTTAAGGGAGCCCAAGAAAGACAAAAGAAGTATGCAGACAAGTATCACAGTGATCTCACTTATCCCGAGGGAGCCTATGTCTACCTTAAGGTTTCTCCTCGGAGAGGTCTGCAGAGATTTGGTGTAAAAGGCAAGCTTGCACCGCGTTTCATCGGGCCATTCAGAGTTAGGAAACGAGTTGGAAAGGTTGCTACGAGTTAGAGCTTCCTCCGCAGATGTCAGATGTTCATTCGGTCTTTCATATATCGATGCTTCGACTGGCTGAGTCAAATGCAAGCGCACGACCGACGATTAACTTAAGTCAGATCGTCTTGAGCGAGGATTATTCATATGAGGAGCAACCTATCCAAATCCTAGACCGAAAGGTACAGGAGTTAAGGAACAAGTCTATCTCGAAGGTACTCGTCAAGTGGCAGTTCCACAATGAGTCAGAACTCACTTGGCAATGGGAAGATTATATGCGAGACCGTTTTTCGTACCTTTTTGAGTCAGGTATACCCTAACCTGAATTAATTTCGAGGACGAAATTTCCATTTTGTTAGGAATATTTGTCATGACCCAATTTTGGTAATCTTGATTAACTGCTTAATCAGGATCACCAATCCGTGACGTGGGGCCGCATGAGATGCGCACACAGACCAAGGCATGTGGCCGAGGTAAATTTTATATTTGTATTGATGTATTCCTAGTGTTTTGTATGTGTGTAGGCTGATTAAGTCAGTACTTGCAGCTATCGACGTCGAAACATGGTCAGGGACACGCCTCGAGTTGCGTGCAAGCCGGGGTACCGAATAGTGAGACTTGCGGTAAGTCTAAATATAATAAAATACAATGTAACTAAATTAATGCACATTAAATCATAGCCTATGGTTATAAATTTATTAAATTGAATTGAAAATATATATATATATATACATTTTTAAAAAAATCAGAAAAGAATTGTGAAATGACAAAAAAGGGCATTGGCTTATATGGAAAGAGGATAAGATTGAGGGGCATTTTGGTAATTTGATTATTTTTTCTTATCTAACCCCAAAACCACCACCACCACACACCACAAATTGAAAAGAAAAGAAGAAGAACCGAGAGAGAGAGAGTCCGAAGAGAGAGTCCGAGAGAGGGAGAAGGAGAGATCGAAAGATCGAGACGACGACGACATTGGCGAGGTAAGTCTTTTGTTGTTGATGTTGTCATTGTTGTGGTAGACGTTAATGGTGATGTTGGTGAGGTTGAATGAAGTTGATTTTTTTGAAATCAATGTGTTAATGGTGGATTGTTGATGCTATGATGTTGATGTTGGCGTTGGAGTTGTGTTGGATTGAAGAAGTAAAGAAAGAAAGAAAGAAAAAAAAAAGCAGAAACGATGTTGTTGCTGCGTCTCTGTTGAAGAAGAAAAGGGGGGGAACCGGTTGGACCGGTCAAACCCGGTCCAGCCCCAAAAATAATAAAAATAAAATAAAATAAAAAAAAAATAATAATATGTATATATGTATAAATATGTATACACACACACACACACACATATATATATATATGCAAATACACATGTATGTATATGTACATATACACATATATGTATATATACATAAAATATATCTATGTAACAAAATATTAATAAATAATAAATAAATGATATGAAATAACTTTTTAGGGACCTAGGGGTGTTACGGTAGTTTGGGAACACTAGTCGGAGTGTCGCGAGGACGGATAGCTAGAGCTATCCTGTGACTTGTAAGTGAAACTGTGGGAAATCTCTACTTTATTTCATTCATGTTATTTCTCTTTTCAGTCAATTTGATGACTTCTTGTTAGTAATCTACCATTATGCTTTCGTTGCACTGTTCAAATGGAATGTTGAAATAGCATGATGCCTCGTGATAGTTTCATTGACTCATTTTCCTGATATGTCATATCTTGTTATGACTTTTATTATAATTGATGTTAGAAATGCATGCACTAGGGTTACTGTGGTATTTGGTTTTGTATTCCATTTCCTTTGGGGCTTCGTAGCCTAACTTATTGTTGATATCGTAGAACCTTAGAAATGAAAATCCTTAAAACAAAATTTGGAGATTATCTAGTGTCCATTGCACAAGAGATGGGTGGATTCACGGGGTCACTGGACCTCGGGGTTTTCGGCACTCACTACTATTACTTGGGTGGCATCACGTAGCTTGAACTACGGGGTTGTCGGCAAGTTATACATATATATATTCAAAATTTACAAAGTATGTTGAGAGTATCTCCATACGATAGTGGAAAAAGGCTGGATGATATTTCTCACCCGACCAGACGTAGATCATCTCGACTTAACCTGCGTCAATCTATCTAATTCGGTTAACTGTGATATTTATATGCATTACTTTCTCATCACATTTTTCTGCTATATTATGCATTTAAATATCCGTCTTTACTTTGGAAATGTAGTACAGAATTCCCTGGTTATCACTTAAATATCACTATACTCACCGTCTAGTTTGTGACGGTGGGTGTAGGTCCGTCAAACAGCACTAGACCGGGCAAGGAGAAGATTAGCGACTACGTCTGAGGTCGTAGCGTGTAGCTGCTGTATATGTAGGTCTCATTTTTGTATTATGCTTATATATACGTCATTTGCTTGGGTTGTTTTTGGGACGAGAGTTAGTTCTCCCGACTTTTGACTTTCATTTTGTCAATATGCTCGTCGTTTATTGCATATTTAGATTGTGATTGTTATTTCCTGGTTTCCACATTTAGAATTTATATAAAATGTTTCCGCTAATACGTTAAAGACTTCCGCTAATTTCATAATTCTTATAAAATGATAGGGGATTGTCTTATCCCTGAACCCAATCCACGAGATAATAGGTAGTACAGGCAGACTAATACGTATTTAGGTCATACGTGTGGTAATTAGGGCTTAATTACGGGATTAGGCCGGGCGATGCCCTAGATTAAAATAGGGGCCGTTACATAGGGCTTCGAAGGGGCAAATAGATTTAAGGTCAATAAAAGAAATGTGATACTTAATTGTACTAAATGCAAGGTATGTGATTAACGTAATACTTAATATCATCGCATTAACCAACCAAGTAGATTGCTCATTGGTTTAGTATGAAGTTACTTAGTAAGGGGTTGGGAGTTAGAGCCTTATAGTAGGCAAGTAGTGTTTTGTTTCTTATAGAATAAAAAGAAAAAGAAAAACTTTCATCATATTAGAGAAAATGTAACAACCCCTAATCTCAATTAGAGAATGGTCGGCCTGAAACCCTAATTAAGCCTCGATAAATCAGATCAGACCTAATTAGAGCCAACAGCCTTATATTCATTCCGGACAACAACCTGTATATCTTGATTTTAAATAAACAAAATAAAACTAACGCAGCGAAAAATTTAAAACTTTTTAATACCGGCATGAACATCGATATTGAATTTGTATTCCCACTCCAATTATTACAAATTATAAAGCAATGTAATATATATATATATATATATACACAACAGGAAAACTCACTGCACCATAGAGAAGATACTAAACCCCTGGTCTTCTTCTTTCCTGAGTTCTAAGTCCTAGCGTACATCCATACCTGGAGATGTTAAGGTGGGTGAGCTCCTAAATGTTTAGTAAGTGACTCTCATACCAACCATCAACTACCAATTAATATTCAAAGAATAATATATAACAACGTGCAACCAATGCATATTTAAAGGACCATTTGAATCAATATAATCAATACATAAACAAATGCAAGTTCATTGGTCTATTGCAATGTACTCATGATTTGTACTTTCAATTTTGGCGTTTAATTGAGTCGCCCTCTCACATCTTCAAAAAATCAGTCACTGGGCATCTAACTAGTTCTTGTCGATGTGCCGCCAACTCATAAAACATAAAGTCGCACTCCCTCATCATCGCTAAATCAATCACTGCTCATCTGATTGGTTTATGACTGATAAGCTGCCAACTCAAATAGAAAGCATTGTTCGGGATAATTCTCAAGTCATTGGGAGCGCGGTGATGGTTAGCAACTCCACCACAGTTCCAAACCCCAGGCCGACCCGTCAAACCTCTTTTCGAATTCATTTTTCATTTCAAAACAATTTGTGTAAAACAAAACCAAATCATGGTACATTGCCCCATCCTTAGTCCTGAACACTACATGCTCTAATAATATTAATTTACATTGCATAATTGATAAAAAGTACGAGTCCGACTTACCTGTCCTGAGCTTTCTATGTTTTACCGACTTGTACGACTCCCCGGAGTCCTCAAACCTTCCACATCGGTCCATTTCTTAAAATAGACCAACTGTTATCAATTTATGTCTAATATTCATTTATTAACATTCCTAAACTGGTCTCATTCGAATTTGAAATCTCGGGACCTAGTTTCTAACCTATTTTGACCAATTCACCTTTTTTCGAGGTAAAAACCCAGGTATAAAGTCTCCTCTGACTTTCGAATTCCTTATTTCCATAGAAATCCGTCAATTTCTATTTATTTGGTCAAAATACTATTTTTCCATATTTTTCCTATTTTTCTAGATTTTCTTTTCCATTTTCTCTCTTTTCTTTCTTTTTTTTCTTTTGGTTTGGGTCTGAACTGGGCCGAACAGTGTTCAGCTCAATCGAGCCGAACCGGCCGAGTTCAGCACTTTCTTCCTCAGCGGAACAGAGAGCTCTGTTCCGTTGTTTACTGTTTTTTCTTTTTTATTCATCGTTGGGGTTGGCTCCCAACCCCAACTCGAACTAGCAAGGGAGACCACTCCCTCGCCTTCACCACTCTCGGCCATGGCGGGAGCCATGGCCGAGCTTACTCCCCACCACTGCATCAATCGAACCCAACAACACCAACATCAAGTGAAACAACCACGAAAACAACTCACCTCGAGCCGTCCGAGGCTCTTCACTTCCTTCTCCTCCTCTTTGCTCCCTTTGTTCGCCTTCTCTCTTTGCGTTTTCGATTTTTAAGGAAGAGGCAGTTTGGTCAAGGAAAAAACCAAAAATACCCCTAAGCCTATCTTCCTATATTTTAAAACCAGTTACCCTTTATGGTAATTTCCCATTTTTCTAATTTAATTATATATATTTATATATATTATTATATATAAAAATATTTATTTTTCGATATTGTCACGCCTTTGATTCTATTGTGCGTGCCAACGAGAACCCTCGGGCGTGCACACTACCGTACTACCTACGCGTCTCATCCGTGACTCGCATATTACTTGGCACCTCGACAATTCACCATTTATTTATTAATTTCCCATTTTAATATATATTTATATATAACCATAATATATATAAATACATATTTATGCCAATTATTACGCCTATAATTACGTAATTTACTCCAACGAGTACACTCGGATGTCAACGCTATCCCGCGTCTCATGTGTGTCCACATAACCCACACATAGTATTAGGCGTCTCATCATTGGTTCGATTATTCATTTATACATACTAGTATACATCAAACAAACACAATATATCACGCAAATCCACACACACGTTAATCATGACAAATCAGGCTTAACCACGAGCCGAACTCAGATTAATTAATATTCAGATTACTGTTAATCACGTGCTTAAGGTAATAGGTCGTTACAGAAAACAAGCAAAATAAACGTGATAACAATGAGAGCAACCAACAATGATTTTGTGATTGAATCATCTGTGCACGGTGACTCTTAACCAAGCCTCAATATTGTATAAACCACTGTAGTACACCTCCGTATATGGCCTTTGTTGTACAATACACATTAGTTGAGATAGTTGGCTCCACGCGAGAAGACAGGGAAATAAAGGAAAGAAGAAAATAACATCAACTGAACCATGTCCTAACCAGCTACTTGCCCAAATCTTGAAAGTTTGAAAGGCCCTACACAAAAAGACTTTTCATTCTATAGGTATTGACTCTAGAAAAAATAAGTTGCGTGATTCATTTCACTAGTCTTATGTTCAGGAAACAACAATGGTCTGATTGAAATTTTAAGGGCTAAGATGATCTAAGAACTACACAACAAACCAAACATTGCTTGGGTCTAGTGATTGAAAGCTACCAGTTGTTTACATATGTTGACTCCCAGTGGACACAAGTTGGAAACTCTTACTGTAACAACCCGGAAATTTGGTTATTTGTGAATGATGATGTGTAATATGTATTTATACTCGTATTTGAGTGACCGAATGATTTAATCGGTGAACGAGTAGGAAAATTGGGTTACGGGTACACAGGGGATTTAAAACACTGTAAAGAGTACAGATAAATGAATTTTCTAATAATTTAATTATTTATTTGTATGAGATAAACGCGAAAATATGCCTGTGACGAGGAAATACGGACCAAGGAAAGACGGGTCAGGGAAAAGTTGTTGGAAAACGCGGGCGTTGGTTAAATACACAACAAATAGACAAATGTGTAGAATTGTTAAAGTGACACAATTCAAAATTTGAACATCCTTGGATTAGCCTCGAGATGCGTGGTTAGGTGGAGATGAAGGGCCATGCTTGAGACAACACCCCACCTAACTTACTATTCATCCATCATTAGTGTAAAAAAAAATCTCTCACCCACATATAAACCTCACGGCCTTACTCCTTCTATTCACTTTTCCTCACGCTTTCTCTCATTCACCCACCTCACCACCGTCCCTGCCCTCACCGGTGACCAGAGACAAGCCTCGCCGGAGGTACCTTTGCTCGCTGGAGGTACGTCACTCACTCTCCCCCTCTCGGTTTTCTCTCTCTCAATCCCTTTCTCTCGGTTTGCTCTCTCTCTCTCGGTTTCCACTCTCCTCTCTCAAGTCTCTCGTGAAGAGCCACCACTGGCCCTGGACGAACCAGTATTGGTCGGGGTTCGTTCCTCACCAGAGGTCTCTCTCTGCCTCTCTATATCTCTTTCTCTCTCTCTCTCTCTCATTCCCTCTCTCGTTCTCACTGCTCTTCACGTTGTCCACTGCTGCCGCCTCTGGCCGTCACTGCCGTGGGTGACGATGGTCGGGGACGGACCCTCGTGACCCACCGGAGTCCTCATATTTCCAGGGAGACCTCTGGTTCGTGATACATAGGGTGTTGCTGCCCATATTTGATTTTATTGCATGTATTGATGTTTTGGTTGTTCTCGCTGGAACACCACCTCACCGGCGGCGCCACCGACGGACCACCATGACCGGGACGCTGTCGGGGACCCCACCAAACTCCTACGTAGGTCCCACAGCCTTTAGAGTGGTCGTAAATAGTTTTATTATGTGCGAAAGAGTCGTCATTTCATGTGATATGTGTGGTGGAGCCTCGCCGGAAACTGCCATTGCCGGTGGTGCTACCGGTCGAACCATGACCAGTGAAGGTTGTCGAGATCTCATCTAACATTAGTTGACGTCTCGCAGCCCTTGGTTAAGTCTGAAACAACGTTGTTAATGTGTTTTCTTCGCGATTTCATGTGTTGTCAACTTCGAGTCCATATTTGCGTGTGTTGAAGTAATTCCAAACTAGTGGAGGGTTTTTTCGGCTTTCCCATGCCATGATAACCCTTCCCCGATGTCAGACAACACCAGCGAGGTTCCATGTTCATTTGTACATGTTAGTTCGGCTTTCATGAAGAGTTATGCTTAAGTATTGGTTTGTATTGAAACATCGTGTGGCGATGAGTGGTTATGACGTCGTAGTCATGTCGCCGATCCTCGAGACCATGACATGACCCACATACGACTAAGCCGAGCCTATGATTCACGATGAGACTTATAAATATTGTGTTTTCAAAACTCGAGAGAGAGTATTCGTTTTTCGATTAAATTGTTGTGTCGTTCGAATCATTTAAAACATTGGGGAAAATAATAAGTTTAAACCTAGGTTTAGTGAATGACTTAACCTATTAATACGAGTTTCTGACCTTGTCAGGTAGCGGAATACTCAGGGATATGTGTTAGGATTCGCGGGAGCGTTGTACGTGGGATACCATAGTTCAGGTAAGTACACTTACCTTAAAAAGCATTTGTACGTTAGTAAGCCAGCTAAGAAAATATCATGTGATTCATTTTCATTCCGTTGTGTTTGTTATTATCTACTTGTTGGCATTCCATTCCATATTCCTTGTATGTGTGTTCTTGGCATAAGTGTGTGTCTCGAAGGTACATGCGGCCTGCACTAGAAGGGATAAAACGCAGGCACTCATGCGCATGAGTGTTTGACCACCTCTAGTGATTGTGTGATACCATGTCTTGGATTGTTGTGGATATTCTTTGTGGATTTCGATGTTGCGACATCATTTGTTGTGGAATTGTTGTGGAATTTAGACCACTTATTGCCTCTTTTGACTCATAGAATACGCATGTTTCGATTGCTATCATTTTCGATCTGTCTATCATGCATTCTTGATTATTTAAATTCCTGTCTTTCAGTACCCGCATGATATTTAGACTTGCCTTGTTTGTTATTTCATGAATTATTGTTATATTCTTCTGGCTTTACTTTCGATTTCTCTCAGTTGCTCACCGTCTAGTTTGTGACAGTGGGTGCAGATAGGACGGATAGCAGTAGGGGCAAGGCACCTTGCCTAGGAGACTTTTTGTGAGCAGCTGGACTTGAGGTACCGAGATGTAGGCTCATGTTTATTTCTTTTTGTATGACGTTTAGATATACATGGTCGTTTTGGGACTGGGAAATATGTTTTGAGGTGGATTCCATCAATCCATTTTGTTAACTTGGATATGACTATATTGGGGTTTTCCACATTTATACAGATTCCTAATTTCCCTTTGATTGAGTTATTTCTCAATATTTGATTAGAATATGATTTTGCTTCCGCTGTGTTATAATTACAATAACTCTTTCATAAAACGTGAAATTTTGATGTTTTGAGGCTGACTAGGCTCGTCAGGTTCACTGAGAACTGACTCGGGACCTGCACGGATCTAGGCCGGGTGTACCCAAATGCATTGGGAATTTGCGGCCGTCACAGTTAGTATTAGAGCACAGTGGAAACCTTATGATCCTGTAGAAACTTAACTGGGTAAGAAATGGGTTGAGTCGAATTATTTTAATACATATTATGATTGTTATGTGTATTATTATAGTATACGGTAGCTATAGACTTATCCGAGAAGTTCGTTCTCTTTATTCAGATGACGATAGTGGATCAGACCGATCAGGGTGACGATAGCGGCACATCCGGCACACGATATGCTAGTGCGGACGATGTGCATGCCTTGACTCAGAAAGTTGCGATGCAGGATTCGCAACTACAGGAAATGTTACGACTGTTGAGGACACTCGTACCAGCTACCGCTACACCATCGACTTCGACTACACCATTGCCACATACTACTACCCGAGGGGCAGAGACCTCGATTGTTGCGACATCTACGACTCCGATTCCGTTAGAGGCAGTACTTGAGGGAGCTGTTGTTGCACCTGACACGTAGACCGAGGCAGAGACACATCCTTTATCGACAGAGATGGCTCGAGCAACAGAGACACCAGCTACGCCAGTAGCTTACGACTCCATCGAAGAGTTCGGGAGCCACTGCTGAGGCAAAGCAGTGGAGGGAATTTAAGAGACATGATCCTATGAAGTTCTATAGCGGCACTGATGTTAGAGCAGCAGAGTTATTTCTGAAGAACCATGAAAAGATTCGCTCGATCATTGCCACGGAGGACCACATGCGAGCGACTATCTCTTCGTCGATGTTGCATGGAGAGGCAGATGATTGGTGGACGACGTTCATTACTACCAGAGGTGTTCCGAGAGACTGGATCGACTTCAAGACCCAGTTTAATCAGAAATACTTTCCACCGACTGTGCTTCGAGCAAAGAGGAATAAGTTCATGGCGTTGAAGCAGGGCGTTAATAAGTCAGTGATTGAGTACATGGGTAGATTCTCATCATTGTTACCTTATGCTGGAGGATCGGCCGTCACCGAGACTGATCGTGTCTATTATTTCACTGAGGGTTTGTTACCTGCGATCGGTGGTTCCGTATTCACTACGCAGCCGGAGACATTGCAGAAAGCCTATGAGTGTAGCTTGACTAGGGAAAGTTACCTAAGTACTCACCCGGAGGAGTTTGAGCGTGACCAGTCTGAGTTGCAGTTAGAACACCAATCAGAGAAACAAGACAGGAAACGAATGAGGAATCCAAATGACAACGGTGGTTCTCGAGGGCGGAGGGTGTGTTTCCAGTGTGGACAACCCGGACATTTTCAGAATCGATGTCCAAACTTGTACGAGGACCAGCAAGATGACGATCAGCCTCAAGCCATTGAGGACGTGCACATGGCAAGTGAACAACAGTTGACAGTGGTTCATAATCTTACAGGAGGTGAGGAATCTTCCTGGTTAACGCACATGCATGGGACTATTTATTTGAAACTTTAGGTGTTTAAATGCGATGCCGGACGTCATGTGACTGAGCTAGGCTCGGGACTAGATAGAGTAGTACCGTTTAAACTTAATAGAGTTGTTTAGGGTGAGACAGACCTAACTTAGACTAGAGTCCAAAAGAGATGGTAAGTTTGGGCACAATGGCTTGCCAAAACTAGCCACAAGTACACCTAAAGAAAGGCAGGACCAGACGGGTTGTGATTCATCTTACGATGCATGAACACGTAGTGTACATGGTGGCCACGGTTGCAACTTTGTCGAACATATTTACTGCCTGGGTAGGAATAAACTTGCGTTGAAACGCAAGTTGGTTGGGAGGTCATTACGGGTTTGATGTGCGAGTCGCGATCGTAGCGTCTTACTTCGTAATTACCTGACTTGTGTTGTGGTGGTGGAGGGTGTCTGCGACGAGGTCGTTGGCATTTCTACCATTCTTGGGAAAACGGGAGCGGTCTAGAGAGACCGTAGTTGCATCAAGCTGTTTGAAGTGGTTGGTGACCCACAGTCTGAAGGCTGAGACGAAATCAAGCTGTTTAAAGTGGCAAAAGCCCACAGTTTGATAGACGTAGAGAAAAGGAGTGGATTTAGAACGTTGTGCTGTTTGAAGAGACTTTGTACAAGTCCGCAATAAAATACCTAGTGTCAAGCTGTTGCAAGTGACTCTCGCGAGAGTCCACAGTTGGTCATAGCTTATTGAGTTGTCTGAAGTGACTTTGCATTGGTCCGCAGTTCAACAACGAGGAACGAGCTGTCTAAAGTGACTCCGAAGTAGTCCACAGTTCGAGGAATAATCTAAGCTATCCAAAACGGCGCTAAGCCGCAGTTTGGAGGAGGTGAGAATAGGTGTTGGGTCTCCTTATTCACTCGAGATAGAGCTAATTTCGAGGACGAAATTTTTGTTGATTAGGGAGACTGTAACGACCCGGAAATTCGGTTATTTGTGAATGATGATGTGTAATATGTATTTATACTCGTATTTGAGTGACCGGACGATTTAATCGGTGAAAGAGTAGGAAAATTAGGTTACGGGTACACAGGGGATTTAAAACACTGTAAAGAGTACAAATAAATGAATTTTCTAATAATTTAATTCTTTATTTGTATGAGATAAACGCGAAAATATGCCTATGACGGGGAAATACGGACCGAGGAAAGACGGGTCAGGGAAAAGTTGTTGGAAAACGCGGGCGTTGGTTAAATACACAACAAATAGACAAATGTGTAGAATTGTTAAAGTGACACAATTCAAAATTTGAACACCCTTGGATTAGCCTCGAGATACGTGGTTAGGTGGAGATGAAGGGCCATGCTTGAGACAACACCCCACCTAACTTACTATTCATCCATCATTAGTGTAAAAAAAAAAAAAAAAAACATAAACCCTAAACCCTAAAAAAAAAATCTCTCACCCACATATAAACCTCACGGCCTTACTCTTTCTCTTCACTCTTCCTCACGCTCTCTCTCATTCACCTACCTCACCACAGTCCCTGCCCTCACCGGCGACCGGACACAAGCCTCGTCGGAGGTACCTTTGCTCGTTGGAGGTACGTCACTCACTCTCCCCCTCTCGGTTTTCTCTCTCTCGATCCCTCTCTCTCGGTTTGCTCTCTCTCTCTCTCGGTTTCTACTCTCCTCTCTCGAGTCTCTCATGAAGAGCCACCACTGGCCCTGGCCGAACCAGTGGTGGCCGGGGCTCGCTCCTCACCGGAAGTCTCTCTCTGCCTCTCTATATCTCTTTCTCTCTCTCTCCATTCCCTCTCTCGTTCTCACTGGTCTTCACGTTGTCCACTGCTGCCGCCTCTGGCCGTCGCTGCCGTGGGTGACGATGATTGGGGACGGACCCTCGTGGCCCACTGGAGTCATCATATTTGCGGGGAGACCTCTGGTTCGTGATATATAGGGTGTTGCTGCCCATATTTGATTTTATTGCATGTATTGATGTTTTGGTTGTTCTCGCCGGAAAACCACCTCACCGGCGGCGCCATCGCCGGACCACCATGATCGGGACGCTGTCGGGGACCCCACCAAACTCCTACATAGGTCCCACAGCCTTTAGAGTGGTCGAAAACAGTTTTATTATGCGCGAAAGAGTCATCATTTCATGTGATATGTGTGGTGGAGCCTCGCCGGAAACCGCCACTGCCGGCGGTGCTACTTGTCGAACCATGACCAGTGAAGGTTGTCGAGATCTCACCTAACATTGGTTGACGTCTTGTAGCCCTTGGTTAAGTCTGAAGCAACATTGTTAATGTGTTTTCGTCGCGATTTCATGTGTTGTCAACTTCAAGTCCATATTTGCATGTGTTGAAGTAATTCCGAACTGGTGGAGGGTTTTTTCAGCTTTCCCATGCCATGATAACCCTTCCCCGATGTCGGACAACACCAGCGAGGTTCCATGTTCATTTGTACATGTTAGTTCGGCGTTCATGAAGAGTTATGCTTGAGTATTGGTTTGTATTGAAACATCGTGTGGCGATGAGTGGTTATGACGTCGTAGTCATGTCGTCGATCCTCGAGACCATGACATGACCCACATACGACTAAGCCGAGCCTATGATTCACGATGAGACTTATAAATATTGTGTTTTCAAAACCCGAGAGAGAGTATTCGTTTTTTGATTAAATTGTTGTGTCGTTCGAATCATTTAAAACATTGGGGAAAATAATAAGTTTAAACCTAGGTTTAGTGAATGAATTGACCTATTAATATGAGTTTCCGACCTTGTCAGGTAGCGAAAAACACAGGGATATGTGTTAGGATTCGCGAGAGCGTTGTACGCGGGATACGATAGTTCAGGTAAGTACACTTGCCTTAAAAAACATTTGTACGTTAGTAAGCCAGCTAAGAAAATATCATGTGATTCATTTTCATTCCGTTGTGTTTGTTATTATCTACTTGTTGGCATTCCATTCCATATTCCTTGTATGTGTGTTCTTGGCATAAGTGTGTGTCTCGAAGGTACATGCGGCCTACACTAGAAGGGATAAAACGCGGGCACTCATGCGCACGAGTGTTTGACCACCCCTAGTGATTGTGTGATACCATGTATTGGATTATTGTGGATATTGCTGTGGATTTCGATGTTGCGACATCGCTGTTGTGGAATTGTTGTGGGATTTAGACCACTTATTGCCTCTCTTGACTCATAGAACACGCATGTTTTGATTCCTATCATTTTCAGTCTGTCTATCATGCATTCTTGATTATTTAAATTCCTGTCTTTCAATACCCGCATGATATTTAGACTGCCTTGTTTGTTATTTCATGAATTACTGTTATATTCTTCTGGCTTTACTTTCGATTTCTCTCAGTTGCTCACCGTCTAGTTTGTGACGGTGGGTGCAGATAGGACGGATAGCAGTAGGGGCAAGGGACCTTGCCTAGGAGACTTTTTGTGAGCAGCTGGACTTGAGGTACCGAAATGTAGGCTCATGTTTATTTCTTTTTGTATGACGTTTAGATATACATGATCGTTTTGGGACTGGGAACTATGTTTTGAGGTGGATTCCATCAATCCATTTTGTTGACTTGGATATGACTATATCGGGGTTTTTCACATTTATATAGATTCCTAATTTCCCTTTGATTGAGTTATTTCTCAATATTTGATTAGAATATGATTTTGCTTCCGCTGTGTTATAATTGCAATAACTCTTTCATAAAACGTGAAATTTTGATGTTTTGAAGCTTACTAGGCTCGTCAAGTTTACTGAGAACTGACTCGGGACCTACACGGATCTAGGCCGGGCATACCCAAATGCATTCGAAATTTGGGGCCGTCACACTTACCTCTTAAATGCAAGTGAACACAAATTCGAATATTCTAACTCTTTAAGATACGTCTCTAGTAGGATTGGAGGTATCCCGTAGAATAGTCAAAAAAGTAATTCTAAACACCATAGATCACGGTATTAAAAAAAAAAAAAAAAAATATCAAGAACTCACTAGGCCCTAATTATAGTAAGACTTCTATGTCCAATACAAACTAGATCTCCCAACAATTGCACATGCCCACATAGCTTTTTCGTCTATAAAGTTCTCTCCACATAACTTTTTTCTAGGTAATACTGACAAACAGTTTTTGTAAAGGCATATAAAACCATAGGAGAATTTTCTTCCAAGTAAAATCAACTTCAATGGGAATATGGGGTAAGGCACTTCAATGGGAATATAGGGTTTAGGTTGTGGCTGTTGTTTGGGGCTCTCGTAATGTAATCTGTGTAGGAATAAGTTTTATTTAGGTTTTATGGTGACATTTTATGTTTCAATGGGTTTGTGTGAATGGGATTATGTTTTGATTGGGTTGTGGTTGATTTAGTTACGTTACTAATTCTAATATGTGAAATATGAGGTATTTGTATTTAGTGAATTTGTGCATATCTAATTCTTGAATGAATGTTGGCTAGTCAAATTGCAATAACATAACATTGTTTTATAGAAAGTGAATGGCTCTAATATACGAAACTTGTTGAAGCTGTGGAAGGGACGACCACTTTGAGAGGACTTACTCGTGGAGGCCGCGTTGCTCAATGTGTTCAATAGTTTTCCTCAAGAAAAGGGTTGTTAAAAAGGAAGGCCCCAACAAAGGTCGACCTTTTACTATCTATGACAATGATCGGTGCAAGAGCTTCACATGGATCGACATCCCTTTGCATCGACCGACAATGCCTCCTCGACTAAACAGAAGGGACACTGATAATGATAATCATTTGTTGGGTACTTTCCACTTCGGTCAAGGCAACAGTTCTAGTGATGTTGTTGGAAGTTCATCAAATGATAGTCAATTGGAAGGGAATGTCGAGATGGAGTTCTCAATATTATTCACAGAGCAATTATCAATTGGCGATGGAGTGACAATTGAATATGAAACAACGAGGGTAGGCAGAAGAGGGAATTAAATGTTCAATTGAACAATGTGAGTTATGTGATGGGAATATAGCCTTCGAGATTATGTTGGTGTAGCAGTTATGGTTATGTTGGTTATGTTGGTGTAGCAATTATGGTTATGTTGGTAAACTGTGAACTTTGATTCATCTTATAAGTCATGTGAGGGAGGTCGTAGTGCGGTTATTAATGAAAACTAAAGTAAGTCAAGAAGTTTATGTTTTGTGGATAAATGTATGCTTGTTTATTGTATAAAGTATGGTTTTTTTTTGCAAGGATTAATGGTTTTAGTTTTGCAGTTATATCTTCATTGTATGATCTCAATTTGTTTGTTTGTTTTTTTTTGTTTCAAGTATGATCATAACTTAATAGGAACATAGGATGAACCTTGTTGTTCCACCTCCATACTGTTGATCGGAATTGGATGTGCTGGGTAAGGCGACAACGAGGGATTTATATTGTCGTATCATTACAGGCGTTGCGACTGTTAATGGGCGCAATAAGATACAAAAACCAGTGCAAATAATCTGGTTAGAAATCATTACCCAATGCAAGGGAAAGATTATTACTTCAATCCTGTTGAAAAACCAACCAAATCGGGAGCATCGAAATATAAACTAAACTTTGTATCATAAAATGATTTAAGAAACCTTCAATAATCTTAGCCGAGACCACCCAAAAACATATAATAACTTCAGTTTTGAACAAACCTAAAATAAAAAGTTAGTTGAAATTGAAAACTGATAAACTTAAGGAAGGAATGCATATTCATGTTCTATCACTTCCTATCATCTACCATGGTTGTTGCGTCTTTGGTGCTCGAGGTGGGTAACACAGCCTAGGGAGTAACAACATGCACCTTGAGCTACGCCACCTCTCGTTTGATTTCTGATCCATGCTCCGAGAGTTTCGCTCAATGCCACCAAAACGAGACTCATTTGACTGTAGTTTTGGACCAATTTGCCATCAAACCTGTCTTCCCACTTCTCCATTAGTCTGGTGATAATTTTGGTCACGTCCTCTTTGAATGTCTTGTACTTATTATGTAGTTCATTCTTGAGGTTTGTGGATGTCTGCTGAACCACCACCTTTATCTCCTTAACATTCTCTTCCAAGGTCTGAAACTTATCCAGCAACACTTGTTGGTTGAAGTGGTCATGAGTCTGACTTTCAATGGACTCAGGATGAGCATGCCCTTGGCTTCCCTGAGGTTGTCCCTCAATAAACCTTGCTTCAGTCCGTCCTTGGTCGAAGTAGGCAGGAGTGTGTAAGGGGGAGAAGTGTGAGTGAGTGCCATCATCTGCTGCAGTACCTTCGACATCCTTGATGGATTGAGTGGCAGTGGGCGTGTCTACCTCATTGCAATGGCCCTTATCATGTAGTTTATCAATGACTTCCTCACTATGAATTCATGTGCTTCGAGGGATGTGGTGGTCTCCTAATAAAAGATAAGAACAAATGCACTATAATCAGGAGGTGATCATACTACAATAAGAACAAATGCAAGAATATCACAAAATGTACTGTGATCATAATAAGAAAGAAAAATCTAATTTCTTCAAATTTGTATCATTTTCTTACCCTCATCGTGTTACTCCACCATGAAGTTCCTTTTCTGAAATTTTGAGCTTTGAGGGTTGTAATTACCTAGTGTTAACCAACAACAACAAAAAAAATGACAGATAACATCTTAATAAACATAACATTACTACAAAATAAAAACAAAAAAGAAAGGAATAAGTGTAACAAACATCACAAAGTTAGAACCAAAAAAAATTATGGATTACCTCCCCATTCTCCATCACGATCCCCCTCTTGGCTATCGTAGAAATCCCTTTCAGATTTAGCATGTGGACCTTCACCTTCATCCATTGGAAGATGAGATTCCTCTTCATCAGACCCATTGTCAGAGTCTTCGAGGGAGTCATCCTCGTCCTCCTCCTAATCCTTCTCTACTGATTCCCCCTATTGTTAGATGCATATTCATCAAACTCCCTTTGAACTGCCTTCCTTTTTGTCCCTCTCTTATCTGCAGTCTCAACAACCTTCCCTTTTGCCCCTAACTTGCCCAAAGTCTCAACTAAGGATTTTAAAACCCACTTCCCATCAATCTTAGTGTATAACATCTTATCTAGGCTGTGTTCCCCAATTACGTCACTTTTATCTCTAAGGACCTGTTCGTATTCAGTTTTTGAGGGAGCAGGGAGACCCATCACAATAAACAATTTACAGAGGTGATTAGCATAGAGCAGTTCAAAATGTTACTTTTGGGGCTCCTTTTAATGGGTGACCCTCAACATATGTTGAAGAATAATGTACCCCAAGTCCACCTTGAAACCAGTAAGTATTGCCCAAGTCATGAACACATCAAACTGGCTCAACGAAGTACAAGAGCCAACTCTAAGGACAAGTATATGGGTTACTGCACGATGGGCCAGTCGAGCTTCAGGGGTTATCTCGGAAATCATAGGTTTTTTGGGGTTATTTGGTGAAACACCTACACAAAGAAAGATCAAACCTTTGGAAACAGTAAATGTATCTTTCGCTCTACCAAGCTGGTGATGTCCATAACACTTAACATCTCCCACAGGTAATTCATAAAACCTTCTAATGAGCCTATTATTGGTATCAATCCTCACTCCATCAACGTATGAGGCTAAATACTTTAGGTTTTTGGGATTTGGTGTGTGCAAATGTGCAAAGAAATAGGCATATGACTCATTGATAGGCAGTTTGGTCTCCATAAAATTAAGCCAACCTAATTCATGAAACAACTTCCTAACAAACAAATTTTGAGAATCAAAGTCCAACCTTTTTGTTTCTAGAATTACCCTTGTGAAAAATTGGGCCTCCCATTTTTTCAGCTTCACCTCATCTTCTTCGACATTGTCGTTCTTCCTGTCATCCTCTTCGTCAGTCTCTACATGCACTAGAGTATCAGCTGTGTTAGAGGGCACTCTTGGCTTCTTCATCTTCATTAGTCTTGAAGAGGTTTGTTTTAGTGGATTTGGTGTCACAATCTTCTCGACAAACTACCAAATTGGGACTCCTTCTTCGCAAGAGGCTTCTTCTTAACAGGAGGTTGTGCCTGATCCTTCAATGGAGGTTGATATGTGAAAAGGTCCCTTAAATTTGGTGGCATCTCAAGTTCTCCAGCCTTTTATTTGGGCATGTCATGAAAAAAATTGGGTTTTGCTAGGGTTTCTACTTCTCTTTGGCTAGCAAAGTTGATGAGAGGAACGGAAAGAGGTTAGAGTGGTAAAAGGGTTGTGTTGAGGGTTAAGGCGGTGTATTAATACAGGAGTAATAATGGTTGGTGAGCATTTTTAATGCCCCACCTCCTTCCCCACTAAGTTACTTCCATTAACACTCCCCAACAAATTGTAGCTTTAGTTATTGTCCAACCCCTCCCCCATGCATTGCCACCACTTGTCTATTTAACTACATAAAAAAAACTAAAAGAAAGCAAACAACAAATAACACGTTAGACTTTAAAACTTCACTTGTAGTAAATCAGACTTCATAAATTAACTTGTAGTAAATAACTCAGACTTGGAAAAAATTACTGTAATTCATATTGTACTTCACATTACCTACCTTGAATTGATAAGGAATGTAACTACCATTACCCATTTGAGTTGGATGGGATTATGATAATAAAATCATATTGTAGTTCAACAAATGATTCTAATACAGTAAATCAGACTTCACAAAAAAATTACTGTAATTCATAAAATAATACATAGTAACAAAATATCATGGTAAATAAAGCTAACAATACCCTGGTAAATAAAATACACCCAAAATAATTTATCAAAATACCAATGTCTACTCTACTCTAACCAAAGAAGTCAACGATAAGGTCATGAATTGTTTGACTCCCAATTGTGAAATCTTGAGATTCTAAAGTTCCCAATTGGCCGTGTCAATAAACTGTTGAGTTGTATCCCCCACCTGCAAATTAGGATGTTAAGTTTCATGTTGTTTTGCATGTTGCAATTTTAACTGCATAACTTTACTCACATTATTCATGCATGAACTCTCAGTCGCCTGAGAACTCATCCCTTCAATAATTTTGCAATGGTCATTCTCTCGCAATACCTTACCCTTTGACATCACATTAACACTCCATTCATTATACGGAATAAAGGGCCATTTTTAAAAGAAAATATAATGAGATCATGAATAATGTAGCCTTCTTACGCACAACTCCCTTCTTTACATTACCTTCTTACGCTTAACGCCTTTCTTCTTTGACTTCTTCTCTAATGTTGTAGCCTTCTTATCGCCACTCGTACCACCTTGGGACTCCAATGGAAGTTAGGACTCGCCTGTCTCTATCGCTTGTTGCTTACAATCATCCATATCGTTTAGGTCATCCTCATTACGATTAGAATCCTTACCCTGCAAATAATTGAAGTTCAATTATTTTTTCCACATATATAACATTAACGAAAACATATTTTTTATGAAACAATTACCTTCTTTATTGACTTCTCCTGTCCCCCTTTTAATCTATTCTTACGGGGCCTACCTTTTCTTTTCTTTTGGGAAAGGTCCTTCACCATACACTTTGAAGCATTTGTTTGTGTCAGTGTCGGCTTTAAATCCCTATCCTCCTCCTCCCTCTCGTCTGGCATGTTAATGGAGAGCCCTTTCAACTTCTCAATAGTGTCTAGTACTATGTTAAACTTATTCATTGTTTGAGACCCAATATCTGCTACCCAGGAGCATCTTGTAAAGATAAAATCATATCGTTCAAAAGTTGCGGACGCACTTGCATCTAAATCTTCTATACCCCTCACTCGCTCGTAAGCATGTTTAAAGTCTTTCCTCCAACGGTCCATGATGTAATGTGGTGGGATGTACATGATATCACGCTCTCGAAACACGCATAGAACATGGCAACAAAGTATCCCCGAAACTCATATGATAGACATATACAATGTACCTCCTTAGTTGCCACCCCATACACTACATTGTAGTTTTGATGATCATATTGTCACAGCAGGCCGCTTAAAAATCTGTCTCACTTCGTAGAAGGTATATGATTCCTCATTATTCAATACTTTTGTCTTGCAGTTCAACACCAGTCTACCCTCTTCTTTGAGTTTTGCAAACACGTCATTCGTGTATATTTTTTGCATTTGAAACTCATATGGTTGATTGCAAGTTGTGGGAAGCGACTTGTAAAACGAGTTGTAATCTGAATCCTTCTCCACTTCATACCTTTTATTCATTGACCTTTCGTATTAACTGATAAATAACTTAAGCGACGTCTTCGTACCAACAAATTTGTCAAAAAAAGAATTAATACTTTCACTTCTCTTTGTCATTGACATCCCAGCCCAAAAATACTTCTTCACATAGACATGAACCTATTTCTCCCTAATGTCGTACATTGATTTTAACCAGATACTCAAGCTTTCACCTAGTTCAAACTCCGTGGACAAAGTAGCAAATGCATTTTCAAATTCATTTTTAGTGAGTGTATCGTAAATTGCTCGTTTCAAACTTGATATGATTCGCTCTCGATCATGATGGCTCCCAACCTTCTCAGACACCTTTTTCATTATGTGTCATAAGCATAAGAGGTGTCTTGTATTAGGGAATACTTTGGCAACAACATGTCCGATGGATAGGCATTGGTCTGTTATGATGCCTTTCAGTGCCTTCCCCATACACTCAAGCCATGTCTTGAATAGCCACTCATAGTTTTCCTTGGTCTCGTCAGCCAATAATGCACAACCAAACAAAATAGATTGCCCGTAATGGTTCACACTTATAAATGAAGCAAAGGGCTAGTCATATTTGTTGGTTAAGTAGGTTGTGTCGAAGGAAAAAACGTCCCCAAAATACCCGTAAGTGGATCTACACCTACTATCGACCCAAAATACATGCCTGAACTCATTTTGTTCACCAAGGCCATCAAATGGAATAAGTTGGGATTATGCTTTTGTTTTTGCATAAAATGTTGTTGAATAGCCTCCGCATCGCCCTCACCTAGCCTAAGCCTTCTTTCAGCTTCTATGTGGTTCCTTATATCCCTTTGGTTAAATGTCATATTATCAAACCCTCCAACATGAACTGACTATGCCATATAAGTCTTGCAAGGTGGAATGTCTACGACGTCGTTCAATACAAGTCTCTTCTTGGTTGAAGTTGGCATGAACTTGTTGCACTTATAGAACCTCACCATTAAAGGACTGGCAGCATGATTATGCTCTAGAAAAACTTTGGTAATGTGCCACTTACCATCAGGGAACAACCTAGCATTCACTTGAGTACGACAACCACACCTTGAAGTTAGGCCCCTCTTCTATATACTCCTTTCGATTTATTATGGCCTTCCATAGCACATGTGAAAACATACTTCCAAACCACACAGTTCTCATACTTGTCCGTTGGTCGAACTTTGATTGCAAAACCAATACTTTTGGCATATTGATTGAAGAAAAGTTTCACATCCTCAGGGCTGTCGAAAATCATCCCCATCTTAGGGGCAGTTGCAGTTGCAATTGCACTAACTGATCCTACTACTTCTGCCTCAGCTGATCCTTCTACCTCTGCCTCAGCTGAAACATCTACCTCTGCCTCAACAGATCCACAATGTAAATTGTCCTCATGATCAGAATCCAAATCAATTAAACCTTCCATAGGCTCGTTTAAGTCAATAATACGCTCCATAACGCTAACTACAATCAAATGCACAAAAATTTAGATTACGTTCCAATAAAGCCCTAACAACTTATTGCCATTACATTCAAATTTTATTTTGTAAGTGCATAATTCTTAATGTTCAATGTTGAACCGAGATTTTCCATCGTTAAGGCCTAAATAAACCCCTAACATATGCAATAAGCTAAAGAGACTCATAAGTTGAGCCCCATTTGAGTTAGCTACTAAGTTGTAAGCCTTATAAATCCTATAGAGAATGCAGTAAAACGATAACAAATTCAACGAGTTGTGCCCTAACAAGCCGAGCCCAATTTCGCAAGCCCTAGATGGTCCCAACAAGCTGAGCCCCATTTCGCAAGCCCTAGATGGTCCCCCATAAAGGAGAATCTACATACAACACATTAAAAAGCAAAAGAAGAGTCGATCAGTGTTCAGTGACTGACTTACTACGTTCCAAGAATGGGAATCTTGCACGACCAATGTCGTTCTTCTGCTTTTGATAGTGATTCCTTGCCTCCTGCCTCGCCTCTGATTCCCTGCCTCCTGCCTCGCCCCTGAAGAAAAGACTCGTCCACAGCTTCTCCACTCGAACTCGTAGTTGGTTTATCTAGCAAAAATCCCACAGCTGGTCTCCTCTTTCGATTTTTGGTCACTGGTTTTTAGGGTTTCTGATTTCTGGCCGAGAGAAAAATGAGGAAGAGAAGTGGTTGTCTGGCTGGTTCTTACACTGAAAATGAAAAGCAATGAAAAATGGAGGGTGTTTCAAAAATTTTGGGAACATCATGCTACAGTGCATGTCAAACAGCCATTCGTCAGTCGGCTGACAACCGCCTGACAGTCACCAGTCACCTTTTTGACTTTTTTTTCGTTTTATTGTTTTTTTCTTTTTTGAATAGAGAACTGACGAAAGGGACCCATTGACACGACCACATTGGCTCCACGTCAGTCGGTGCGATTTTTGGGTTATCATAACATTTCTCAAAAATCTAACATCTTTTGCTAAGAACATCCCCGACCGCTATTACACTAATTCTTTTTTTCATGAAACCATAATTACACTATTTTATGCCTTGTTTGGTTTGTTTTTGCCAACTTACAGTGTTAGTTCGGAGTTAACTTTTTGGAGTTCATAAAAGAGGCATCATTAATGAGGGGCAATTGTGTCCACAACCTCTGAGAGATGACTCCCTAAGGAGTGCGGGGTGATATATCTCATCATAGGGTGTAAGTTAGGATATAACTTGCAAGCAAGTTGGACAACCAAATAAGATTAATTTCTAACTCCTTGTAAGTTATCTCCTAGGAGATAACTCCACCTTAACCAAACAAGGTCTTAGTGTAACTTTAACATTAAATTTATGCTCTATTCTCCAACAAATCAACATTATCTTTTACACTATCCTAATCTATCATTACTTTATTATTCATTACAGTGCTAATTGGTTGCTCTGACTGGCCTTTTTTCCCTTGTGAAAATTTCTTTATGCTGGTAGGAAGTTTCTTGCAATTTTTTTATGGAAAATGATAATCTAACACAGGTTAGACGCACACTTTGAGCGCACACTTTATTTTTTAGTCATCTATAGTGTTTTGTCAGATGTGGGGCCCACGCTTGGGGAAAGAAGAATGAGTCATAAATGGCTGAAAAATAAAGTGTGCATCCAAAGTGTGTTAGATTATAATTTTCTTTTTTTATTGGAAGTATAACGTATTCTAAAAGCACGATTTTCTTGTTGCAGTCTTTACACTTCCTACTTTCAAAACACACTTTTTGCATGTCAGAAACATCATATCAGCAAAACAAAAATGTTAGATTGTTAAATATTTTAGGCAGCAGTTATAAGGACCTCAGTTTTTACTAAAAAGACCCAAATTTTATGAAATTACCTAACTATCCCTCCATATAAAAAGGTTTTTACTCATTCATACCCACTCACCCATACCCCCAGTCGTCTCTATCTCAAATCGCACTCATCAACAACTCAAATCCAACGAAATCCAAGCAAAACCACATAGATTCGACACCATGAGTGCATTCATCATTTCTTTTAATGTCGATTTTGAGGTTTTCTTGGGGTTTTTTTTTTCTTTTTGAGTCGTTTGGTTTGTGAATTTGTTTTTGGGTTTAGGACTTCAGTTTGAATCTTGAATCTTGCATTTTCGATACAAAGTTTCGATGGAATCAAAAATCTTAAGCGATTCCGAGCAAAACCCACTATTTTTTTTACCATTTTCATGTATTTCGAGAGTTTTAAAGTTTTTTTGTTCATTCTGGTCGTCCGCAGGTTTCGTACTTACAAGGCCAACACCTCTAAAATTGTGTAAGACACACAGGGTCGACACCTTTAAAGAGATTTTGACTGGATCCCTCCGTCACCCACTGAGACCAAGTTATCTTCGCATTATCGGTTGAAGTTGATCAAGACCTCTAAAAAGGTATCGGTCCTGTGTATTCGAGAACTCTTTAGAAGTGTTGGCCTTGTGTGCTCGATTCGTCCGAAAC
This sequence comes from Stephania japonica, assembly GCA_039657345.1. NCBI lineage: Eukaryota > Viridiplantae > Streptophyta > Magnoliopsida > Ranunculales > Menispermaceae > Stephania > Stephania japonica. The sequence goes on from CM077561.1 coordinate 40,768,318, forward strand.
CTACAGGGGACATTTCGTCAAAAGTGAGGTATGGGTAATGAGGTAAGCAAGGGTGTTTTTAAAATTTTAAGAATAAAAATGCGATAAACTAAGTAAAAAGTAATGTACACGAAGTAAAAATTCAAAACTGGGGTCCATTTAGCCACGACAATATTTCATTGAGGTTGTTAGATTTTAAATTATTTCTCTCAAATGTTTAATCAAGTCAAATGTCTTGTATTTCTAGATAATTATACACTAAAGTCATGCACCTATTTAAAAGTTGTGCAATGTATTTCGAGAGATGTATGCACATATTTAAAGCCATATTACAAAGATTTTCAAGTGTATCAATGTAACATGTCCGTACCAAAACGGGGGGAAGATAATACTAAGGGGGGCAGAAACAAAGCTAGCGTCATTTCATGCATGAATTTGAAGATTTAAGAAATCAGTTAAATTAAGTGTCAGGTTTTATTGGTCTCATAAGAAAATCCTGTCAAGCAGACACACAGAAACGGCTTGAAATAATCACCAGCAATACATGTACATCATCAAATCATCAGATAAACAAAAGAAACTGAAATAATTGCAATCGTTCTCTAAAGTGTAAACAGTACACAGTGTTGACCAAATTTTTATAATTTTAATCTGCTAATCAACTGCTTCAATTTCTTTGCATAAAAAACACAGAGATGTTTCTTGGAACATGTATGCATTGTGATATCCTCAAGAAGGTTATAGGTTCTTCTAACAATACTTCATAAAATGTATATATAAATAAAAGTATTCTTTATTCCAATAAAATCCCAATAAATGTTTCAAAAAAATACAATATATTTTGAAGTACCACTATATGGCTACGTACTCCTCAACTTGAGCTTTCAAATTTGAGCATAGCCTACATTTGTTAAACAAAACATATGGACAGATTAATATACATAGCTTCTCTTATTTACTCTGGACTCTAGAATCTCAATCAATTCATGTCTAGAAAACCACATTCGTACTATTTTGGGGGCATCAAATTCAGCCAAAGCTTCTCCATAGTGGCACGGCTGAAAATGACACTTCACTGCGGCCAAGTGACATGACTGAGAACGACACATTACTTTGTTATGAACCAATGCATTGCATCCTGTATTGCAATTTTGCTATAGCACTTTATCACGCCAGCATATATTAGCCCTCTTGCCGGAGAATCTAACAATGTAATTATTTACATCCTTGCAACCAAGATCATGATACTATCATGACAACTCCCATACCTTGTAATCTCGTCCTTCAAGGACTAGAGTCCATTTCCCGTGCTTGTTGGGAGGTTCATAGTACCCAGACCCAATCTTCATAGCAACTTTTTCATCGATTGTGGCAGCATACACATCCCTTTCAGCCTTATTTATTTGAACCTGGATCAAGCAACAACAGCAAAAGAACCATCAGAAGGTTATTCTATTTCTACTAGAGAATCTGGATCAAAACTTGCTACATCATAGTGCTTAGCAAATTAGTAATGAATTTTGAATCAAAGCCAACCATCTCATAGTCTTACAGACATGCAGCGCATTTTCTTGTATATTTTTTTTTAAGAAAAAAGCAAATCAGTCGAATAGAGAAGAATACTCAATCTGAGATGTTCTCCATTTGGCAAACAGATGTAGGACCATAATTGGAAATTTAGCATTTTGCAGAAACATTCAGAAAAACTTGGACAAGCATACTTGAAGTGAACAATAAAATAGTTTCTTAGTAGGCATAGAAGTTAGGTTAAACAAGCTAATTGATTAAAACTTATAATCACAAAAGACCATGAAAATGTAATTAATTCTGAAGAAACATACGTTGCTCCGGCAATTAATCTTGTTTCGGCGTCTAAGTGATATAAGAGCTGAAATCTCGCCCCGGTAATGGGAAAAAATATGATCATAGAAGACAGTTGGTGTTCCAGGGTGTGTCAAGATATACGCATATCCTTGCATTTCCTTCCCACCTGGGAATCTCCAATGGCCCTACAGAGTAAACCGAAAAAGTAATTCAGAACTTCTCATCATCTGTGAGTAAACTAAAGTCTTTAAGGCCTTAGCAGTCTCCAGTTTATATATTGCAACTTAATGCCAACAAAAGTGAATATTAGTCGTCTCACAGAAATATAATCTGGTTAAAGATGGCAATTGTAACAACTGTAGAACGCTTCCAGTAACCAAGTATTGGGTCCTTATTACATCATTTACGCCAAAAGGCAGTCCAAAGCAGAAAATCAAGTTCCCGTCATAAACAAATTCAAGCTCAACTCATTTTTTTATTGATGGACAAAAATGAAAATATTTCTACCAAAAAAAAAAAGAAAATATTGGATGAATTTACTTTAGCTTAAATATTTTGAAAAGAGCAGTTCGAACCTGTGTAGAACCTGTATCATGATTCTCTATGAAAGTGACAGCACGTGATGGCCACCATCCAACAACGCCAGGAGGATTCCCCTTTGAATCTGATAACCTCCAATATTCACATCTTTCCAGCGCCTAGTTGACAGAAGATTCACATCTATAAGAATTTCTTGCTATGAAAAACAGTCATAATCGGAACAAATTAAACTCTTCTGAATTCTAGAGAACATATGCTATACCATTTTTATTCATATGTGCACAACATACAAACTTTGTGCAACAAAATAACATGCATGACAACAATAACTTGTAGCTTTGATGCAAGTTGCTTCCACCATTGTAAGGACTAAGGAGTAAGACGGTCTTGTTTAGACATTGAAGAAACTCACTGAAAGGCATGTAGAGAATATTTATGGTTGAATAGATGAGGATCCAAATATATGGACCAAACTCATGTCATTAACTAGAACAAAGCTTTTACAAAGAGGATTATAAGGAACGATTGCAGCAAAATCATTCAAAAAAAAAAAACCAAAAACAATTATATCCATGAGGCTGTAAACATGGCACTGGTGAAAATATCACGAGAAATAATTTTATTCTTACAGAATGAAGAATCCCTTTTGTGGTGACATCAAATGCCCCAGCAGTTCCATTAGTAGCATTGATCCAGTCAATAATTCTCTGCCTATGTGCATCTTGATTATGGTCCATCTCACCATAGGTATAACTGAGAGAGTCCCAGTACTCGCCAACAGCGAAGTATGGTTCACTTGCATCTAAATAGTCTTTGACATAACCACCCCAAAATCCTCGAACAAAATCAAGTCTCCATCCATCATATCCTATTTCTTTCCTGCATTAATTGTCAAATTAATACCAGAACCGGAAGCAAATTGAAATCAAACAAAATGATTAGATGGAATTGGATTCAAATTAAAAATAAAAAACAAAAGACAATTTGCTCCTACAGTTCTCAGATAAATTTATTAAAAAAATTATTTCCAAAAAAAAGAGAGACAGAAAGAGTTTGCACTAATTTAATATATTCCTTTTGGGATCCTAAATAAGTTATATGCCAAAATTCTTAGGTGGCTTCAAAACACCATCCTACACTAATCCCAAGTAATATCAATAATATGATATAGTTTTGCTTTGATAGGACAAAATGTTATTAGAAACAGTAAAGGCATTGGCGCCTAGCAGTGAAACTTGAGCAATTAGAGCACTAATGCAAACGGTTGAATATACATGTACACGTGCAGCCTTTACCCATTTGAATATGGAGGAGTGAGTTTTCTTTTCTTTTCTTTTCTTTTTTTTTTTTTTCTTTCTTTTCTTTAGCTCAATTAGAGGACTACGAATGAACTAACTGAATACAACATCGATGATAATGCTCATTATGACATTAAATTATTATCGTTTTAATAACATAATCATATTTTAAACTCATAATTTAGCAATTAATTAAATGAGGGCAATCTCAGTCAAACTGAAAACAGGCCTCTTAAAAAAAGGAAAAGAAAACAGTCCTCATACCTCAGCCAGCAGAGCCACTCTTTAAGATCTTTCCTCACAAACTCTTGTGAATGGTCAATGTTAGGTGCAGCATGGAAATTATCTCCACTGCTCTTGTTGCCCCTTCCCTAAAGCACAAGAAGATAGTATTTCATTGATTACAAAATCTTGTGTAAAACTTAATTCGCATTGAAGAAGAAGAAGAAGAAAGAAGGAAGGAAAGAAGTCTTCAGAAGAGTCAAAAAGGTGAAGAAAGAAAGTAAATGAAATATCTGAAGGTGTGTGCCATTAACAAACATTCAGATAATCAACATATTGAGCACAATGCATGAACTCTTTATGAGAAAATAGTTGAACTCAAAGTTCAGCAAAATAGAGTGAAAATCTAGGATTTACATCAGTCATCAACAAACATGATCTTAAAACTCCATATGATCTTAAAACTCCACATTATCTAAAATCTTTGAACAACATCATCAGGTTTATCATTTAGCACGATATAAGTCGGAAGGTAGTGTCACCTGAAAATGAGGATCATCTGCCACAACTGCACGGTCATCCCAATTAAGCTGGCCACCAAAAATATTCCAAATACCATTCTGATTCTGATAATGAGCACAACGATGATTTATGACAGCATCACCAAGAACTTTGATGCCAACTTCATGAAATTTCTTGACAAGAATCTTTAGCTCCTCCACATTCCCATACCTTGTACGTATATCATGTCAAAAGTCAACTAAATGCTACTTTGATAATTTATGTAAACATAATAAAGAAAAACTTTCAGTTACATGATATCCTCATGAACTTTGTACGTTAAGACATAAACAAGAAGCAAGTTCCCATTTCTTAAGAACTTCTCACCACTGAGTATTATAAGAGTCACAGCCTTGAGTCTGAGATTTATCAAATTGAATCAAGAATTTTAAAGAATCACATCTCTATTCTGCTAAGACAGTGCATGTGGTTCATGGCATTGACTACTTCATAAGAAAGTAATTATCTTGTGAATTCCCAACCATATTCCATCATCTAGAGATTTGAGAGCCATAACAATTTGAAGATTACTCGTACAAAGAAATCAGACAGACTTCCAGAATAAAAGTTACACATAGCACAAGAATTAAGGAAACACCTCTCTTTCACAATTAGTAGCTCAGCCATTAGTCCATCACATTTAGCTAAAAGCCCTCCATAATATAACTTAGATGATATGGACTGGATGGACACCAACCATATCTTTTATAGGAGCAAGTCTTCAGAGATCGAAGAGCATTTGATATATTTAATTCATTGCAATGAGAACCTTGGTCGTTGATTAAAAGAATTAAAACAATGCAACAAAACCACCAGTAGATAAAATGTACTATTTGATATTACATATAAAACCAACACATTATTACGTTCAGAACTTATGATAGTGAAATTCTACCCAAAAAACAAACTAAACTAACCCACCGCCAGGTCCACCACCTATTGCGAAATATCAAAATATTTAAGTTTAATAGAGTGGTTGTAGTCTAGTAGCCGACCCCAATTAATTTGGAACTAGGGTGATGTTGTTGTAGTAGTAGAGTAGTTGTAGTCTTGTGGGTCTGGAGAATTGCACCAGTCCACATCCTACGTTCGCAAAAGTGACTCAATTCATATATCCATGAAGAAGAAACTAAGTAAAGAATTACCTGGAATTTAGGTTGTACAAGTCCTTTGGCATGTATCCTTCAGGTGATACAGATTCAGTAGGAGGTGGCAACCACACTACACTAAAACCAAGTGCAGCTAATTCAGCAGCTTTTTCATCGAGTTCCATATACCATTTCCCAGATTTATGAGATTCCCAGTTAAACCCTTGACACAATATCTCATAGCCAGAGCCAGTGCCTGAGCACACTTTCACTGGGGGCTTTGACGGCCCAGTGTCAGAAATTGACTCCTCCAAGAATGCAGTGCTGCTGTTTCTAAAAATTCTATAGGCTTCCGCTGCTAACTTCTCAATTTCTCGAAAAACATTCTCGTTCGCCTCTTTCAATTTCCCTTTTCTACTCTTCTCTGGGGATAGGCCACCTACCAGATTCTTTATCTCGTCGAGGATACCATGTGTATAAGCAACTACTTGCTTTCCCTCGGTTTTCTCAGATCTTGCAATCAAACTTGATTCATATCTGCTAGTGCCAGGAGATCCCCCAGAAAGTGGAATATAGAAGTCACTACCCGAACAATTCAACCAAGAATTACCACTCAGTTTGAGAACAAAAAGGAATCCAACAAATTCCTTATCTAAAGAGAATAATCCCCAGCTTCCTTGCCCATTTTCTTTTGGCTGCAAGAAGAGTTTCACAATACAGTAAACTAAGCAAATCAAATTGAAACTCTTTTTGTAAGAAAGCTTCTTCTATATTAGTAAACAGCTTTTACTTTTACAAATACAAACACAAAAAGTAAAGGTGGATCAAAGGAAAGCTGCAAAAAGGGAAAAAAGAAAATACAAATGAACATAATAATGGAGTAATGGACCAAATTGAAACATCAAATCAAATCAAGAAAATAGGGTACCTTTAAATATACTTATACCTAAACAGAAATCAAAGGAAACAAACATCAGAAAAAGAGAAGATTTAAACCTCATACAACAAATGCCTTAGACAAATTCTAAATTACTAGCTGCAAGGATTTCTAATATTAGTTCAATTTTTTTGGTCCCAATGGCCCCAACGTTTAGCTAGGGATTGAATTCTTCATGTGGGCATTCCTACACAGATAAAACATACTTCCTAAAGAGTAATATGCTAATGAAAAGTTCTCAATGAAATCTCTCCATCCAATCCTACAGCAGATACTTGCAAGCTATGCTAATCAAAGCGAACAACGGATGTTTTCCATATTTCTCCTAATGAATAAATGTATACTACACTGAAAGACAAATTCACATACAGCTATCTTTCGTCAGACATAACTTAAACAAGATAAATGTAATGACGAAGAGGATTCTGAGACAAATGGGGGAAGACTAATTGCTTATATGAGCTTAACTACATTACTAACTGGTGAAGTTTCTACTCTTCTTTGTATGCATCAGTGATCAGGCCATCTCATAAAATTTGATTCAAACTTAACCGTGAGAAACATTTCTTAAAATATTTCTTACTGCAGCATTACTGGCCACATATCTCAGTATCCTCATCTCAGCATTCAGCAATAATATAATGTGTCACAGGTTACTGTCAGAAATGCAAGTTCTAGTATACCTGCAATAGTGTCTGCAGAGCCTTTTTCTTAAATATCTTAGTTTGCGGTGGATGCGGGCTATCTGGTATTTCCCATCTTTTTTCATTATCTCTGCAGGCTCCCCAATGAACAACAACATCTCCAGGTAAATCGGTTTCTAAGTTCACAAAAAAAATTTTCTTCACAGAGCTTCCCTTCACATGAACAGAAAGTGTGTTTTCAACAGAAGTTTCTTTGAAGACAGAACATTCTTCATAGAAACCTTCTAAGCGCTTCCTTATCTGCTTCGGGACTTTGGAACCGCCAACATTCTCTTCTCCCTCGGGCGTAGACCCTTCTGCTTTGAGAAGCATGGCAGATAGTTGACCAAAAGCACCTGAGCTCAGAAAAACATATACACGTAAATAACAGTAATCTAAGAACCGAAGATGATACAAGATAATGGGATGAAAAATTGATGTGCAGAAGTACTGCAATTTACAATCAAGGATCTAAAAATTGGAGAAAAATTGGTGATTGCTGCAGTGAAACCCAAATTGTGTTAACACCTGACAATTGTTGTACATCATATAGCCTATATAAGCAGCAGAAGTACCTATCATTTGGAATCAGTTAATCTGTTAGGAATTAGGTTGCTTCATAACTTCAGTCATTTGAGAGCACACCAAGAGCTGAATACTATCACTATCTGAATCAATGAGAATAGGATATACGAGAGCATATAGAGACCAAGAGAATAAAACATTGTGTTTCCCTTTTTTGACAAAGTCTTGTAAATCACTAGAAATGAAATAAATTTGCATGTCTCTAGTCCAACAACTAATTCATTACCAAGCAAGCTCATGAAAGAAATCAAGTGATGCAAACATTATATAGAAATTCATGGACCCGGAGAGTGTTGGGCCATACACGCGCACGTGGGTATGCAAATGGGGTTGGAGCCCATCTTGCACAAAACCAATTGGCTTATGCTGAGATCCAATCTACACCACTTATATACCACACCAACTCTTATTATATTTCCAATGTAGGATTATATATTTCAACACTCCCCCTCAAGTGCAACTAGGCCTGAACTAGTTGTCACTTGTCAAACACAGACCTACTCTTTAGAGGTCCGTAAAATATGCCTTGGCCTCTTTTTATAGACTTTAAGTCCACAAACGGGTCTAGACTCCACCACTAGCCCAATCAGGTCTTCAAATATGAGCCCAGGATCATTCCACTCTGATACCATATATAAATCCATAGACCCAGAGCGTGTTGGGCCATACACGCACAATGGGTATGCAAATGGAATTGGAGCCCATCTTGCGTAAAACCAATTGGCTTGTGCTAAGATCCAATCTACACCACTTATATATCACACCAACTCTTATTATATTTCCAATGTGGGATTATATATTCCAACACTCCCCCTCAAGTGCAAATAGGTCTAAACTAGTTGTCACTTGCAAAACACATACCTACTCTTTAGAGGTTCGTAAAATATGCCTAGGCCTCTTATTATAGGCTCTAGGTTCACAAACGAGTCTAGACTCCACCGTTTTTGAGATAATAGATTAACTCCTCCCAACTAGGAACGAGGCCTTTTGAGATAAAACCCTACACCTAAAGTTGAAAGATGGTTAAGTTGGGGACAGTATTGGTACTGGCAGAGGAGATCTAAGGGCTCGCTCACACGTGTGCGGCGCGGACGTGAGAATTTAACATAATATTAGAGCCCATGGTTCTAATGGGACCTGAGAGAAAAAAAAACCCTGGATCATATGACTTTCGGTTCATGGGAGAGTGTTGAAGATGTGTGGACCAAAAGTTAGTCCCACATCGATTAAATATAACTTCACAAAGAAGTATATAATAGATTAACTACTCCTAACTAAGACCGAGGCCTTTTGAGATAAAACCTCACACCTAAAGTTAAAAGGTGATTAAGTTAGGGACAGTATCGGTGCTAACGGAGGAGATCCACAGGCTCGCGCATGCGTGTGCGGCGCGACCGTAGCGACCGTGAGAATTTAACACATTATTTACATCATTGGCCCACATGATAAGCGAGAAAGAAAATTAATTGTGAAGAGCATGTAACAACTGACCACAATATGCATCATCATGGATTAATAAAAGCTCAAACAGCTACATTACAAAAATTGAGCATAGTGTTGTCGCTAACAATAAATTACGACCTGGCCATAGACTGAAGCCTTTTTTTGCACCAACAATATTGGTATCTTCGTGAACATAATCTTTGAGAGGCACTTTGAAGTCTCTCCCTCTATGTTGAACCCAAGATCCAGTTTCCTCATCCTGCATCACAACCCACCAGTGAATGGTAAGTAGAAAGATAATAAACCGATTTAAAACTTGTGGAAGTTCATAGTGATCAGACGAGATAGTGTCCTTGACTTTACATATTGAATATCCATATTTGTTGGCAAGGAATGAAACATCAAACTAGTTCAGCAAATGATTGATGAGTCTTTTTACACTTTTATCACAAAATTTACAGATTGCATGTGACCCAAAAAAAGTCTTATTTTATTTATTTATTTTGATAAGTGACTCCAACATGAATCGAACCTGGGACCTCCCCCCACCTTGCTTTTTGACAAGTGACGCCTCATCCATCTCACCAGAGATTTTAGGCCGAGAAATGACTTTATTTTAATTACATAGAATTGTGTTGAAGCTATTTAATTAAACATTGGCCAAAGTTTAACAAATTTAATTCCATTTTCTCGAAATGAATAAAATGGAAGGTTTTGGGGAAAAAATAAGAAACAACCAAGAATTTCATATAATAAGATTTATTCAATAAAAATCATAAAGTTTTACAAGCTAGATTTGTGGTTACTCCTGCCATCAATCAATGAAGGATCATCATGATTGTTTTGTATATACATTTTTCAATGTGTGCATAAATAATTTTCATATTTAAGTGAAAATTCTCCATGCATCTCTTAGTTAGGTAATCATGTTCCTTGCAATAATTCTACATCAAATTAAACTTCTCGAATTCATTCCAGACTTTTACCTGCCTAAATCCTTTTGGGTGCAAAACTTTTTTTTGTTCATTTTTTGAGTTTTTACTGCAATCTACAAAATTCGGGAATATCCATCGAACCCTCTCTTAAATTCATTAAAATTTCATGTACTGATTCTTCAATCCCCGCTATGTTAGAATAGTCATGTAGTACCTTTTCAGATTTTACGTGTATGGTAGTACGTGTTCAATTTGACATCGTGTGTTCTTCTGAATCTTGATGTTCCAGAGAGAGTTTGGCAGGGAAATGATGTTTTCTATGATCACTTACAGGTAGGGGTGGCAAAAAAAAGGGGTCCGGACGGGTACAGGAATGAACAACCCCTCTTAATAACAATTAATAGTGTCTGAACTCCTACCCGTTTTTGAAACGGACACTTTTTTTTGTCCGGGTCCGTATGCTTTTAAAACATACAAGACCCTTTTTTTGTTCGGACCCCTTTTTTAATATAATAAAATATTTTCTCCACTTAATTATTCACAAAAATACATTATTTTTTGTTATAATGCATTCCATTACTACATAAAGACATGTAATATATTCAAAATTAAAGTCTTACAAGTTTCCATATAAAAATAACATCATCATTAGTAAAATTACAATCCAATCATTATGAAAGTTTTCAATACCCCTATAAATAAATAAATTATTATTCGAATTAATAGCTAAATGTGTACTCGTTTTTAAGAAAAAAATTGTCTGTACTCATACCCGTTTTTTAAAATGGACAAGAAAACATGTTCGGACCCGTTAAAAGGTCTGGATAAATGCGGACAAACGGGTCTAAACACTTTTTGCCACCCCTACTTACGGGTGTTTGGGTGCAAAACTTTTGTTCATATTCCGAAAGATGAGATGTCTAAGCTTGATGTCAAGACTAGACAATATGTGTTTATTGGCTATGGGCAAGATGAGTTTGGCTAGAGGTTTTATGATCCAATTCAAAAGTAACATGTAAGAAGCAGGGATGCAGTGTTTATGGAAGATCATATCATTGAGGACATAGAGAAGACAATTAGCTCAGTGTCTAATGTCAGTGGTTATTTAGTTGATTTTGGGTCATTTGCGCCGCCACATATTCAGATGCAGTTCATGATGATCGACATGATAGTGATGATGTTGATATTCCGCCAAAGGCTGAGTTAGGTGATGATGATGATGATGATGATGATGATGAGCAGTTACCAACGGTGCCAGAGGCTCCAGTTATTATTCCACCTCGGAGATCTGAGAGACAGAAAATACCTTCTAGTCGATATACGCCTAGCGAGTTTGTGTTGCTTAGTGACGAGGGAGAACCTGAATGTTATGTAGAAGCTATGCAAGATGAACATAAGGAGAAATGGGTTGAGGCAATGGATGATGAGATGAAATCATTGCATGATAACCATACATTTGAGTTGGTTAAGCTACCTAATGGCAAGAAAGCTTTGAAGAATAGGTGGGTGTATAGAGTGAAGCATGAAGAGCACACTTCACAACCTCAATGCAAAGCTAAATTAGTTGTTAAGGGTTTCAGCCAAAAGAAAGGCATCGATTATGATGAGATCTTCACGTCGGTAGTCAAGATGTCATCTATTCGAGTTGTTTTGAGTTTGGCAGCAAGTCTTAATTTGGGGGTCGAGCAGATGGATGTGAAGACCGTTTTCCTTCATGATGACTCAGATAAAGAAATTTATATGGAACAACCAGAGGGTTTCAAAGTGCATGGTGTTGAAGATGTGTAGACCGAAAGTTAGTCCCACATCAATTAAATATAACTTCACAAAGAAGAATATAATTGATTAACTCCTCCCAACTAGTACCGAGACCTTTTGAGATAAAACCCCACACCTAAAGTTGAAGGTGGTTAAGTTGGGAATAGTATCGGTGCTAGCGGAGGAGATCCACGGGCTCATGCACTTGTGTGCAACGTGAATGTGAGAATTTGACATGGCATCAGAGCCCATGGTTAGATGGAACCGGGAGAAAAAGCCCCCTGGATCATGTGACTTTCCGTCCATGGGGAGTGTTGAAAATGTGTGAACTGAAAGTTAGTCCCACATCAATTAAATATAACTTCACAAAGAAGTATATAATTAATTAACTCATCTCAACTAGTATCGAGGTCTTTTGAGATAAAACCCCACACTTAAAGTTGAAGGTGGTTAAGTTGGAGACAGTATTTGTGCTAACGGAGGAGATCCACAGGCTCAGGCTCGGGCTCGGGCTCGTGCACGTGTGTGCAACGCGGCCGTGAGAATTTGACACATGGAAAAGAAAGTTATGTGTGCAAGTTGAAGAAAAGTCTTTATGGCTTGACGCAAACATCGAGGCAATGGTACAAGAAGTTTGAATCAGTTATGGGGGGAGCAAGGCTACCATAAGACTACTACTGATCATTGTGTTTTCATGCAGAGATTTTCTGATGATGATTTCATTATATTGTTGCTCTATGTTGATGACATGTTGATTGTAGACAGGAATGCTTTGAGAATTGCAAAGTTGAAGAAGCACTTGAGCAAGTCTTTCTCAATGATAGACTTGGGTCCGGCAAAGCAAATTCTTGATATTCGTATTTTGCAAGACAAAAGTTCCAAGAAGTTGTCTATGTCACAAGAGCACTATATAGAGAAAGTTCTTGAGAGTTTCAACATTAACAAGGCTAAGGTAGTGAATGCTCCTTTAGCTAGTCACTTTAAGTTGAATGCTAACAGTGTCCTTCTATAGATGAAGAGAAGTAAGATATGGAAAGAATTCCATATGCTTCTGTAGTAGGACGTTTGATGTGTGTTATGGTGTGCACCAGACCAAATATAGCATATGCAGTCGATGTGGTCAGTAGGTTCTTATCTAATCCGGGTCGAGAGCATTGGGATACAATCAAGTGGATTATGAGATACCTACGAGGTACTACTTCTTTGAGACTCACTTTTGGTAGTGGGAAACCAGTGTTGGTAGGTTACAAGGATGCAGATATGGCAGGTGATTTGGACACTCGAAGGTCCACTTCAGGTTACTTGACAACTTTCTTACATGGGACAGTATCATGGCAGTCCAGATTGCAGAAATGTGTTGCATTTTCTACCGTTGAAGCCGAGTTCATTGCAACAACCGAAGCATGTAAAGAGTTGTTGTGGTTGAAGAAGTTTCTTCAAGAAATTGGTTTCAAGCAAGAAAAATATGTTTTGTTTTATGACAATCAAAGTGTCATTCATATGAGTAAGAATGTTTCATTTCACTCGAGGACTAAGCACATTGATGTAAGGTACCATTGGATACGAGATGTTCTCAATGACGGCTTACTTGAAATTGAGAAGATTCATACTAACCGTAATGGTTATGATATGTTTACAAAGGCGTTGCCAAGTTTGAAGCTTGAAGTATGTTGCAACACAACGAGAATGGTGACCTCTCCTTTACTTAGTTGAAAAATGGGGAGATTGTTGGGTTTTTCAACCCAATTAGTGACGGCATTTTTGTCCTTTCACCCTCTATATAAAAGAAGTTTTGTCTCATTTTTGACAAGAGAGAGAGATCGACCCATTTGAGAGAGAAATTGGGGAAAGTGTTTTGAAAGCCCTTGAAGCCCTAGCTTTATGCAATCTTCAAGTGCTTGATTGGAAGACCAAACGGACTCCGTTTGAGGCCAGATTCAAAAGGGAGATTCGCAGTACCGAGCTCTACATCACCATTGGTAGAGATTTCACTTCGCACTCTTCTAGGTGACATCCTTCATTTCTCCTGTATTAAGTTCTTTGGCCAAGATATTTTTGTTGTCTTGATGATTTGTGATGTTCATCTCTAACTATTGTTAGACTAGACTTTGTATTTTCATTTGCCATAGTGAAGAGTTTTTCATAGGTGTTAGTCATCTACTGGTTTTACTTCTCACTTGAAAAGGTTCTCATGTTAAAAATCTTGTGTGTTGTGGTTTAATTCTTGCATTTCCATTGTTCTTTACTTGTTTGATTGTTCATATTGTGGTTGTGGTTCTTGTTTGGCAACACAAGAGGGATAGATTCTTTGTTGGTGTAGGTTCAACCCATTAGATACAAGGGCAACTACCACACCAAAAATTAACACTCTCTAACCTCATCTTCTTTGCTACGTCAGAATTGTAGGATATGCATTTCTATTCTCATGTTTTGTAACATTTAAAGAATAAAAAAATTACAAAATCTAATCTCTACTCTAGATGTTCTGAGTGTTGTTCTAGTAACTAAAATCGTGCCAAACACATTGCTATTAAATTTCATCCGCATTGATAGAGCAGTAAAAAAAAATACCTTGAGAACAAAATTAATTGCTGCAACAGAACAGCTACAGCTAAAACCAATCTGAACTTCATGTGCTTCTTGCCCTTCCGATAAAGTTGTTATCTTAAAGGGTGTCTCCACTGCATAATCCTGAAAAGAAAGACATCAAACCACAAACTTTATATATGAATAGCAAACCTTAAAAGCATAAGCGAATCAAAAAGATACCTTAACGGGCACAGTACCGGCCGGTCTCATCTCGGGCGGAGGTTGATCCCAATCACTGAAACACACCCAAAAAACCACAGATAATGGCCTCAAATTCCCAATTCTGATTAAAAATCCAAACTTTTTGAACGAATTTGAACAACACAGTACAGTAACAGTAAGAAATGAATCAAAACCTGGAGATGTCTCCCGGATAGGTCACTCCCCAGTGCAAAATCCACTTCCCTGGAAGATCACACCCCACTGTGAGCTGCCATTCGTCCTCTCCCTGCCCTCCTCGGCCGAGTCGCACCGAGACCTTCCCATCCACCTAATCGAAATCAAATCAATCGCACAATCAACACACACATCGTCAAAAACCTAATCAAAACCCAAACAACAAACACTCACGCATGCACGCACGTACCCTGCGAGTCCTCTTGAGCGCGATCGTCTCCGTGTGCAGAACCTCCCCCTCGGACGCCTCCGCTTCGGAGACCTCCTCCGCGAGAGCGGCGGCATCGGTGGAAGCAGCGGCGGCGGCGGCGGTGGCGGTGGCAGCTGTGATTGCAAGGACTGGCGATTTGAAGCTGCAGAAGCAACCGCCGGCGCCATTGATGAAAAAGGTTCTGCGGGAGCAATTGAGGCGATGATGATGGGGCTTCGATTTCCTCAATTGGGGATGGAATTTGGGAGCGTTTTGATGGTGATGGTGATGATGATGGATCGCGGTGGCGGACATGATTTTAATTCGTTGGATTCAAATCAAATGAATGAATAAAATATGTACAGGAATTGAAAGTTGAAAATAAAGTGGGGATCAGTGATCACAGAAAGATAGGATCTGGAGAGGAAAAGGTGTTGTGCAAAAAAGTGGACAAGACGAAGAAAGACGAAATATTTGGTTTGTTAATAGTAATAATAACAGACAGAAGATAGATGGCACATTGGGCGGCGGATATTTGGCTTTGCCTACTGCTTTACGTTTCAACTTTCAAGTTTAAAACCACGGCTTTTCACCAATTTGCGCTTTCGGTTGCAACTTGCGCTGTCAGTTCTCTCTCTCTCTCTCTCGCGGAAAATCGTGAGAGCTGCTACTTGACAGTGTTTTTTATTTGTTTTTTATCAAATTTAGTGGCATAAAGTCCCTCGTCAAAATCTCATACAAAAGACACATATGATCTAACACCCCATTTTTATATAGAACCCACATAACATATCAATTTGTTATGTCTTGAGTTGTGACATTATATTATCATTCTAACATTTTTTAATTAGGATTTGATTAATGTTTGAGTATGATTGAACTTTTATTGCGTTATAATTTGATAAGAATTAGGAGTTAGACCTATAAAAGGGTCTAGTTGGTTAGATTTGAGGGTGATTTAAGTGTAAAGGCATAATATTTTGGAAATGATTTGATATGCAATTATTTCACCCGATCGGCTCACACATGGCATACCGAATCACTGCTATGTAGGCGTGTCAATTGATTTGCGCAAACTGAATTTAGGCATGATAATCTATTGTCTCGTCATTGTACTATTTAAATAATTTTATGTCACTCAAGGTATGTTTTTGGTAGCGCTATAAGCCAGGGCCAATTCTGTTATTTTTGAAGCTTAGGGCGAAATAAAATTTGAAGTCTTTATATTTGACTTTCTTAAATAAATTTTTTTTTGTGGCATGTAGTTACCGTAGCAAAGCCGTAATTTCAAATTAGTTGAAGTCGGCTACTTAAATCAAACTTGTCTATTTCACTCAATTTAGTGTAATTGATGGTGTATTTTTTGTACTTATAGTTGAATTTAAAATATATATATATATATAGTTAACTATTCTTTTACTCATATATATAATCTTTTTTTGGTAGATCAGATATAGGAGTAATTTTAAAAAGAGCAGTTTTAATTTTGGTTTAATTTATTATATTTAGTTGGTGAAAATCTAAACTTTATTTATTTATTGAGGCTGCAACATTAATTATCATGAGATTTTAGAAAGAATTGCATTTGACTGAGCAGAGAGAACATACAAAAAAAATGATTGTAAATATCAAGAAAAAATGATCGACTCGAGTTCAGAGTAGTTGGTTAAATTCAGATATAAGGTGGTCACTAGACAAAAAAAATGATTGTGTGACATTCTTTTCTACAAACATTCACCATGTAGTCGTTTAGGATTTACTAAACATGCATTGAAATGAGTGTTTACATATTACAATAAAGTTTTAATAAACCCCAACATATGTAGCAAATATGTTACTCTAGCAATATTTCACAATGTCTAAGTTGGGTCTCATTTAAAAAAAAAAAAAAAGAAAAAAGTAGATAAAATTTTGTAGCATAGCTAGAATCTAGGAGGCCTTGGATGGGAGCGGGAGCCTATGGCAATCGCCCGCCCCACCCATACCGAGCGATAGGCCTACTATAAGCACCCCAACCTTTTTTAAAGACAAGCCCAGTATTACACAGTATTTTATATAAAATACCTTAACATTTTGTGGTGCCTTTAGCCATAACTGTATTTTTTTTTGTCAAATATCTGACAATGAGCTCATAAGGTGGCATAGACGTGTACGATTTTATTTCTGAAGTGTGTTTCAAATTTGTGAGTAGTATTTTAATTACGCTCGGTTGACT
This sequence comes from Stephania japonica, assembly GCA_039657345.1. Taxonomy (NCBI): domain Eukaryota; kingdom Viridiplantae; phylum Streptophyta; class Magnoliopsida; order Ranunculales; family Menispermaceae; genus Stephania; species Stephania japonica. The sequence continues at coordinate 40,785,561 of CM077561.1, forward strand.
ATATTCAGGGTTCTCATTAAAGCGTCACATTATTTATTTATTTATTTTGATGATTTATTTATTTGTTTTTTTGGCATACCTTGACCATGTTCTTTTTTGGTCATGCTAGAATCTCCTCAACTCAATCCATTCGTCAAATTAATTACAATTAAGGACCCCATGCAATTAACTTTACTATGTTAACTCTAAAACTAAACAAATTACCAACCGTTGAATCATCGATCCACGTGGCACAATTCGAACGTGTTGCCACATCTTCTCTTCGTAGTTGGCACGCTCACGAACGGTCACACTTCTAGGTTGTGTTCGATTACTCTACTGCTTAAAATTTTAGATCTTATTTGTTAAGACTATTTAGATTAGAGCTTATTAAATAAGAGGTTATATTTTATTAAGCATTTGATAAAAATAACTCAAAACCTCTTATTTATAATCTTAGTGTTTGGTTTGCAAATGTACAAACTTTGAATCCTCTTCTTAAATAAGAGCCCCGCACAGGAGCATTGGACACTCGTTGTTCCACCATGTGGACTGATTTTTTGCCCCTTGAACTTGGCAAAACAGTAATTGACATCTTTAGCTAATACAAATAAAAGAAAAGTAGGAAGTGATGCTGAACGGCAAAGTACCCTTCTTCGACTCGCCACTTGCTAGCATGTTTGAGTTCAATCGCCCAAGTCTTCATATTTGGGTAAACACTATCAGAAACACCAATCTTCAAGTTGACTAAAAATTTTTATCTACCGCGCGCTTTAAGCTCACACTCTTATCTTTTAGTTATTTATGGTATTTTATCAGATGTGGGACCCACATATAAGGAGACAAAAAAAGTCATAAATGACTAAAAGATAAGGGTGCGCATTTGTGACGGCCCCAAATTTTTAAAGCATTTGGGTACGCCAGGCCTAAACCCGTGCAGACCCCGAGTCGGTACTTAACCAGCCTAACGACCTTAGTCAGCCTCCAATTAATCAATTTAACAATTTATGAAAGAGTTATTGCAATTATACATAGCGAAAAGACTAAACAAGTATTGGAAAACAACTCAATCAAACGAAAATCATGAAGTCTATATAAAATGTGGAAACCCCGAGTGCTCATAGTACCCATCTCAAAAGTGATTTCCAGTTCAATAACCAACATCGTATATATAAAAACATCATACAATCAACAATAAGCATAAAACAAATCTAACCTAACCCTGAAGTTGCGTACTCTGAGAGGTTCTCAGAGGGAATTGCCAAGTAGAGGGCCCTTGCCCCCTTGCCGCACTCGGGATATCTGCACCCACCGTAACAAACTAGACGGTGAGCAACTGAGAGAAATTGAAAGTAATGCCAGAAGAATTTCACAGTAATTCGTGAATATCAAATAAAACAGTCTAAATATCATGCGGTAATTTAAAGACAGGAATATAAATAGATCAAAGTGCATGATAGGCAGACTGAAATGATAGCAATCGAAAACATGTGTGTTCTAAGAGTCAAGAGAGGTCATAAGTGGTCAATATTCACAACAATCCAGTGCCTAGGTTCATACAACACCAGGGGTGGTCAGGCACTCCTGTAGAGTGTGGCTCGCGTTTCCCCAACTGGTGCGGGCCACATGACACCTTCACAAATCAGTGCCTAGGTTCACACAATACTGTGGGTAGCAATAATTCTGGTAGGAAATACCCAAGTTTTCCCAACCAATACGAGCCACATGATACTATATCGACACACTTATGCCAAGAACACACATATCAAGTAAATAAGGGAATTTGAATGCCAACAATGGATAATAGCAAGAATAGCAATAAATGATAATGAATCACATGAGAATTTCTTAATTGGCTTACTAACGTACATAAGCTTTAAGATAAGTGTACTTACTTGAACTATCACGACCCGCGTAACAACACTCTCGCGTTCCTAGCAGGTATCCCCGAGTTTCTCGCTAGCTGACAAGGTCAGAAACTCCAATTAAATGGGTCGAGTCATTAACTAATCCTAGGTTGATACCCTTAACATTTTCCTATCGTTTTAAATGACTCGAATAACTCGACAATCAAGTAGAAAAATGAATACTCTTACTCGGTTTCCTTAGTAATAACCACGATTGCGATATCACAACATCGAAAATCATGTCACATGTAAGTCTACTCATGAATTATAGGCTCGGCTCGGTCGTTAATAAGTCACGTCATAGTCTCGCAGACTGGCAACGTGACCACGACGTCACTACCATCCAATCAACTTAAAAACACAATATCAATATCGCTCGACAGTAACGACTCAATAGAAACTCAAAATAATCGTACACCGGCGAGTAAGGAGATTCGCGAGTGTGGTCCAACGTCCGTAGGGTGCCAACACGACATGGAAAAGTTGTAGGCGTGCTCTACGTCACGTCAACGATCACTCGACGTGACAAAAGTACTCACACATGAATTCGTCATTACAACAACTCATCACCATTAATATGGACACTCCGGGAGTTATGGGACACACACGAGAGTTTTGTTATAATCCCCAACACTCCCTTAGTCATGGCGTCCGGCGGCAGTGCCGACTGTAACAACCCTCAATTTTAACCCAATTGATATAGCACTGGTTAGGCCCTTGACTCGACCGCGTGATACTAGACGATTATTTGAACCTCGGGAGTCGACACTGAGGTAATTTTATGATTTTGTGATGTGTGTATTAGTATGTTAGTCTAATACGGGTCTCGCGCCATTTGGGCAATTTTTAGACTGAATGAGGCTTCGTTTATGTAAACGGGAGAGAAAAATACAATAAAAATACATTTAAAAAAATTATTGAATAATTAAATTTTTGTTTGGCGAGACGAGGCAAGACTACGTGCAAAACGAAGAATTTCGGATAGAGGGAATTTTGGAGAACTCCAGGGGTAAAATGGTCATTTTGACCAACTGATATATATATAATATTAATATATATATATATATATATATATTTATATATATATATATATTTAGGGTTTAGGGTTATATATATTATTATAACAAACCCTAACCCTTCACCTCTACTCTTCCCTAACAGCCGCCCCCTCCTCCTTCTCCAACCCGATTCTCCCATCTCACCATTCCTCTCGGCTCCTCCCCTCTCCACGTTCTCACGGTCTCTCCTCTCTCTCGGACTCTCCTCTCCCTCCTCTCCATCACTTTCGGTCTCTCCTCCCTCACTCAATCTCTTGGTTTCTCCATCTCTCTCACAGTTTCCTTCCTCCCGCTCTCACTCATGGCTTACTGTCCTTGGACCGTCACCACCACCACCCTCCACAGCACGGGAACTTGACAAGGTATAGCACACTTTCCCTCTCTCTATCTCTCGGTCATCACTCCCTTACGGTCTCTCTCTGTCCCCCATCTCTCGGCTTGTACATTTGGTGCTCCCTGTTTTTGGGTGTTATGGTCTGCGGGACCACCTCCGATCACAGATGATCGGAGGTGACACCTCGTCGACACCGTTGGCCGGAGGTGGCTCACTTTCATAGTGAAGACCGTGATGGGATGTGTGCTATATAGGGTTTTGGTGAAAACTGTTAGGGTGTGGTGTGGTGTGGTATGCATGATTGTGTATGTGTGTGGCTGGTGGGGTGCCTGATGGGGGTGTGACGTTGGACTGTATGTGTGGTGTGTGTGATTGTGTGTGTACACCCACAGTTGGGGTGTCGGGTGTATCATGAGTGAGTATGAACTTGGTGATTGGGCCCAACAAGAGCCCAAATATGAATAAAATAATGTTAAGGCCCATAACCTATGAAAGTAGGAATATATTTACCGTATCGGGGGACTTTTCCCAACGATTTGAGTCGCCTTAACAAACAATCCTAAAACAAATTTATAAAGAATCACCTTAAGACTAAATGCTAAGACTTAAACTAATATTTGGGACTTAAATCCTTATCAGGTAGTCGAGAAATAGCGGGAGACGCGTTAGAGTCTCGAAGTTATTTACACGGGTCGCGATAGTTCAGGTAAGTGCACTCGCCCTAAATCTTATTTACATTAGTAAGCCAGTAAGAACATTGCATGTAATTCATTTTCATTCATTGTTGCTTGTTGATTTTCGTTATTGGCATTCCTATCTTGTTGATTCCTTGGTATGTGTGTTCTTGACCTGAGCTTGTTGATGTGATTCTTGAGGCCTATGTCCCTCATTTATCAAGCTGTGCTAGTGTCGTAACATTGCCCGGGAAGAGCCAGCGTCCTTTTTTCGTATGCTAGGAGGCCTGTGTCCCTCTGATGCTGCGCTAGTGTTTTGACATTGCTCGGGAAGAGCCAGCATCCTCTTTCTGTACTCTGTGATTTTGACCGCTTACCGCCTCATTTGTTTTTTGGAACACGCATGTTTTCGATTGATATTAGATAGTGTGTTTATCATGCACCTTGAACTCGTTATATTACTTGTCTTTAAATTTTCGCATGATATTTAGACTGTTTCATTTGATGTTCATGAATCACTATTATTTTCTTCTGGCATTACTTTCAATTTTCTCTCAATTGCTCACCGTCTAGTTTGTGACGGTAGGTGCAGATTTACCAAAGCGTTCGAAGGGTAAGGAACCCTGTTTAGGAGACTTTTTTGTGAGGATTTGCGGCTGGATTCGAGCACTTTAGCCTAGGTTATGTTTGACTTTTGATTTTATGTTGATTTCTTTATATATTTACATCATGTTGGTTTAAACTTGGGATCATAGGTTATTTGATAACATGTACAACTTTACTTGGTTTCTATTTGAAGTACATGAATATTCGGGGTTTCCACATATATAGATTTCCTGATTTTCGTTTAACTGAGTTATTTCCCAATACTTGTTTAGTTTTCCGCTGCGTATAATTGCAATAACTCTTTCATAAATTGTTAAATTGATTAATTGGAGGCTGACTAGGCTCGTCAAACTCGCTGAGTACCGATTCGAGGTTTGTACAGGTCTAGGCCGGGTGTACCTAAATGCATTGGGAATTTGGGGCCGTCACACCGACCATACACGATGGTTTGCAACGAGACGCGCAACAACATCACATGAAATGACGCTCACAAAACTCACCATCACTAATAAAGATGCTCCGAGGGCTGTGAGACTCCATAATGGACATGGTAAGATCTCCAACAATCCCCCTATGTCCTTGCATCGACGGCAGAACCACCATAGCTGTGGTTTCCGATGACAAAAGTACAACATACATAAAATATATAAATGACATGAAAAATGAAATAACAAACACTCGCGCTTGCCTCACTATTATTGGCCACTCTGGAGGGCTGTGGGACCTAAACCAAAGCTTGGTGGGTCCCCGACAACCTCCAGTCCTGGTGGTCCCCCACAACAAGCACTTGCAGAAACCACGACTTATACGCATATACACATCGTTCCAGTAACACTTCGAGAATGAAGGACCTCTGGTGGGCCCACCCATGACCATCTCAACGACCAGCAGCCACTCTGGCAGCCGTCCAAACCTAATAATAAAACAGTGAAGAGAAGAAAGAAAGAAAAAGAAAACAAAATAATAAACAAGCACTCCAACCCACCACTGCCCCGCCACGATGGGGGGTGTGCTCCAGGACGGTCAGGACTCTAGTGAGCCACCGTGGCTCGTCCAAGACCGGTTCTCATCACGGCAACACCATCACAGTGAGGAGAAATAGAGAGAGAGGAAGAAATAAAGAGAGAAAATCGAGAGAAAGAGAGAGAGAGCGGGAGAGTGAGAAAGAGTTACCTCGACTCCGATGACTACCAATAGTCGTTTCCAACAACGGTAGTCCCATCCCAGTCCAGCAGCCCTTAAGCCCGTCCCAATGGATGGTGCACCGCCGAGAGGACCGAACAAGAGAGGGAGAGATTTAGAGAAAGACCGAGAGAGCAAAATAGAGGGAGAGAGAGAAAACACATCCGGTAAGAGGTCCGGCTAGGTCACGTTCGGTGGTCGGCGGTGGCGTACCAGGGAGGAGAGAGGGATTGTGGTGTGAGAGAGTAAAGACGGTGGTGAAGGTGAATATATATATATAAAGGAGGTGATGAATAGTAGTCAAATAATAAAGTAGGTAATGTGTTGTCTCATTAATTGTAACGGCCCAATTAATATTTACCGTTAATTATGATGTCATGGCAGATGTGGACGCCAGCGAGGATGATCGAGGGTCCCACAGCGAGACTGGAACGCACTCGAACTAGGTATACAGTCCGTTTTGTATGCTTGTTGTGGTAAATTGTGATGAAAATGTTTTAAGTAGTTAAATTTCATTACAATATGTGTGATAATGTAAATTATTGACGAGTGAGGAATGACCTCGGGTTGAGTGCGGACACGGGACACGAGGCACGAGGTGCCGGGTAGTCGAGGAAACTAAGGTGAGCTTACCCATAAATTTTGGAAATTTATTGAATAAAATAGGAATTTTTATGAGCTAAATCAATTGGAAATTAATAAGTCCTATAGTAGGCTGAATAAAACAATAACAGTTGGATGATTCTCGAGATGCACAACAGGGCCATTAGTGTCAAGATAAGGTGTATGGAGTTGGAGTAACACAGGATGATCAGGAACCCTTGGATACTCCTCGAGATTCATGCATACACTTGATCAAATGCCAAGTATATATATGTATGTGTGTTGACCGATCAAAAGGAGAGGAAGTGTGGTTTTGAGAGAGAGTGAAAGGGAAGAAGAGAGAATCGTTGGAGGAGAAGAAGAGGAGGAAAAACAGCCAACAAGGTGTGAAGAGGTTGATTTGTGGCTTCCTACAACAAGAATCTAAGGTATGGATACAACAAACTTGGATTTTTATGAGATTCTTTGAGTGGGTTTGAATTTGTAAAATTCGAATTTATTGCGAGATTAAGCACTATATTTTGTTGAGATTTAGTGATTATAAGGATGGTAAGATATGGGTTATACGATTGATCAATTTTGGGAGAAATTGGATGATTTTGGAAAGTGGGTTTTGAAAATATGATTTCCATAAATTGTGGATTTTGGTGTTTGATTATGGTAATTTAGGTTTAAATGATGTAATTAAAGTCATTGATGTTTTATGGAAACATGGAAATTGAATTTATGGGTTTGGAGTTCAAACTTGTAATTTGGAAATTTTCTGGACAGCGAGCAATTAGCGCGCTAATTGGAGAAATTAGCGCACTAATCACGCTGAGTGAAAAAGATGATGAACAGTGATTGAGATTAATTAGCGCGCTAATTGATCTCATTAGCGCGCTAATTGTTCACTGGACTCTCAAAATTGGAAAATGAGTCAAACTAACATTATGAACCCATTAATTGATAATAAACCCTCATAAATGAATTCCAGGAGTCTTGAAATAGTAATTGGAGTAGGGGTTTAGTCGAAATCGGGACCTAAGTATTATCGGGGATTTGGAGGTATTTGACCGGGGTTTTGAATTGTAGAACGAGGAGTGCGAATTGAGGTGTGTAGTATCCCAATTGAACTTCACTTTAAGTATTTACCGTTTGATTTATTTGAATTCAGTTCCATTTATTCTTTACTCCATTTCATTATTGCTTTACGGTGGTGAGTACTCTCACTGGTGACTTTACGGTAGTGGAGGGTACTCCTACTGGTGTCTTTACGGTGTGGAGATCACTCCCCACCTGGTGCTTATTCGTTACGGCCATAGAGTCCACTAAGTCATAGCACTTGTCTAGGCATACGCGGTGAATAGGCTACCGGGTATGGTAGGCTTGTGTGGGTGCGCGTGGGTCTACGCCGCCACCTGAGGGTTAGGGCCAACCCATTGGTGTGTTTACGGTTGGTGCCTGGGGAGAAAACCCGAAGTATAACTTGGTCTGATTTCTATGTGCACGTACTTTGTTTCATCACTATATTTATGCATGCGATGTTCCCTTTTTACAGTTGTCTGTACTTCTTTTATTCCGCATGTTTAAATTATAGTATTTTCAATTCCAGTACTTTTATTTTCGTAATTACTTGGTGAATTTCCTTGGGATTACTCACTCTGGACTCTTCATCTGTTTTTTTTGTGATGGCTGAGTGCAGATCCTAGTACGAGCCGGGGAAAGGGCAAGCTTGAGGATTATATTGATTGACCGTTCTAGCCCTTCTCGTACGTATGTTTATGTTTACTCGTTTTATATTGGGTTTTGGGTTTGAGAGACAGGTTGTACATTCTGATATTTTGAGAATCAGATGAGATGTATATGATGTATATTTGGTATAGTTTCCACTTAGGCATTTTTGCTCATAATATACAAGATAATTCTTTAGGTTGATCATTCAAATTTCCGCTGCTAACTTGAGGTTATGTGATATTAATTGAATCAAATTTAATAAGGATTGGTCAATAAAGGATAATTGGGCGTGGGACACAACTGGCGGTGACGTGGACAGTTGTGGGCCCGCGTGGCCTCCCGTGGTGGACCAATGTGGAAATTGGGGCCGCCACATTAATGACCCTTCATCTCAACACACATACGCATCTCGAGGTAAATCCCATGACTTCTCAAATTACAGTTATGTCACTTTAACAATCCATATCTCATAGACTGTATATCGCATAGTCATCCAACTCCCCACATTCAAACAACGTTCTTTAATCCGGTTTGACTCATCACGCGCGTAGTCCCGCCTTGTTCCTTTAAATAATTATTTAAATTATTCAATAATTCATTTATTTCTATTTTAACAGATTTTTACTCCCCTGTTTATCTAGGGGAAGCCTCACTCAGTCTAAAAACTGCCCGAACGGCGCGAGACCCGTAATAAACTACAATACTAATACACACATCACAGAAACATAACATTACTTCGGTGTCGACTTTCGAAGTTTCGAAATACTGTCTAGTATCATGTAGTCGGGTCACGATCCTAACCAGTGCAACACTAGTCAGGTTAAAATTGAGGGTTGTTACAACATCCAAAGTGTACGCTAAAAGTGTGTCATTTTATCATTTTCCTTCTTTGTTCACTCTCTGCAAGCCTCTTAAAAAATGTCGTTAAGATAGTGTATTTTTGTAATATATTTGTTAATTTATAGCCTTTAGAGATCCTGTCCTCTTGTTTATCAATTGGGGCATAGGGATCCTTCATCAGTACACTGTGATTTCCTGCAAAGATTGAGTCTCTACGCCTTCATTTATTCTCCACAGGCGTAGTGAATAACATCCTGCAACAATCCCCATCTTCCTTTCCGATCAAATCGCCACTAAGAAAGATTTGAGTAGAGTATCAACAACATATGTTTATAGCACCCTTGTGATATCCCGCTCCATAACACCATCAAACTTCAAGAAGAAACTCCAATTGCCAAAAAATAAAGGAAAATCAGACGATTTTACGGAGTCGACTCTAGCAAGGGAACTTTTTTTTTTTGCTTATTCGCCTGCAAAATCCAATGCTGAGAGAAGCTCATAGAGAAAAAGATTCCCAACGAAATAAAAATCGAGAATGATAGAGAGAGGAGCTTGAGAGAGAGATCGCCTGCAACGAAAAATCGAGAGAGAGAGAGAGAGAGGAAGCATTAGCGAGAGAGGGGGAAGGATAACTTTTAGGTATTTTCGTAAATAATGTACCCAATAGCATGATAAAAAACATCGAAACTACTACCCGCTTAAGAGGCAGATCACTTATTGAATAAGTTAAAAAACTTAACTTTTTTATTAAGAGATTTTTTATCTTTTTCTTCTAAAAACTTATTTAAAATAAGTGATATAGATACACTTGCTAAACACACTTATTTTACCAAAACTCTTTTTGAATAAGACTTTGAGAATAAGAGGATAAAATAAGAATTACCAAACACATCTTGTCTTCTAGTGACCCAACGGTCATCAAAACAAAACTTGCTTTCTACCATGTCTCATGCCGCCACGAATTTAAACGCACCCCACGCTTCAGATACCAACACGTGTCCCATTGCACGTCCCTACTAATCCAACGGACAACATTTGGAGCCCGAAATCCAAACTAGGGTTTTGAATTTCGAACTCAGTCAGTGCCGAAGCATTTCTCTCCTTTCGTTCTTCGTCGTCTTCACCATCGAATCGCTCGTTCGATCGGAAAACATGGTGAAGGGACCTGGTTTGTACTCCGACATCGGCAAGAAAGCGAGAGGTGAGTGAGCGATCGATTCTTCGTTTGTCGTTGTGGTTGTGTTGTTGTTTGAAGAATCTGTGTTTGAAAAGGTTTGTTATTTGTTTCGATCGCTGTTGTTTGATGTGTAGATCTGCTGTTCAAGGACTACCAGAGCGATCATAAGTTCACCATTACGTCCTACACCGTGAATAGAGTGGTAAGTTTGTTAAAGATTTCTTATGAGTTTCGCTTCAACTTGCATAAGAGCATCTGATTGTAAATGTATTCGGTTTGTTGTTTTTTAGAGCATCTGAAGTGTGTTCAGCCAAGAATTTAGTTGCAATAGTTTCCTTCTCATGTTTGCGATGGATTCCACCATGAAAATGAAATTGCAACGGAGCGATCATCATTTGCTCTCGTTATGACTATGTTTAGGTATTCGAATTATGACAAAGATAATTTGAATAATATGGCAAGTTTCTTATTAGTTTGTAATCTTTTTTGGGTCTAAACCACTTGGTATCTGGACTATTAGACTACTCAGGATTCGCCCCGAGTCAAGCACCATATAGGTGGGGGAGCTCCCAACTTTGGTGTTTTCACTCCCAGGACTCGAATTCGAGCCACTAGTTAAGGGACAACAACTCGCTTCCAATTGTGTCAACCAACCGCTAGTATTAGTTTATCTTTGGATGTACTTTGATATACTTTTGTCAGAAAATTAGCAGTCAAGGTTGGTTTTTATATTTTAAATTCAATACGTACCAATTATATTTGCATAACAATTTTTAGTTCATTAAAGTGAACTATTTACCATTGGATTGGTGTTCATCCATTTTCATCGCGTGGAATAACTTTTTCGTCTAACATTTGCTTTTCTTATTTCTACTTCTTTTTTGTTACTTGCTATTATGATTACCATTTTCGTTCCTTTTTATCTTGATTGAATACGGCATTGCAGGCTGTTACTTCGTCGGCAACAAAGAAAGGAGAGTTGCTTTTGGGAGATGTTTCCGCCCAAGTTAAAAACAAAAATGTGACAACAGATATCAAAGTGGACACAAGCTCTAGGGTATGCCACTTTACTCACTTCTCAAAACAGATGTGCCAAAATTGGGGAAAATCTGTGATTGCATACAATGCATGTGCTTGTTTAATATGTTTGCATAATTTATAAGACCTTGCTCCCCTGACGTTGGACCCCACAACTCCCTTACTCTAGACACTCTCTTCCTCCTTTTACTAGAGCAGCTACACAAATTTATCCGTTAGTGTAACATTATTGATTAACAATTTCTAGTAAGAAGCTCTTGAGCTGTAAGTGAAAGGATGCCACTGCCACCCCTTGTAGGTTACTTCGGATATAACTGTATATGTTGGCCTTAGGCATTAATGCTCTCTTACATCTTGGGTTTCCATCTTATTGGAGGTCCAGAACAAAATTGAATAGATCTATTGTTTGCAGGAATTTGGTCTAATCATTTTCACTCTATTAGGCTAGTCTTTGTCAACATATTCTAATATCCCTTGGGTCATGTTCAACTCAACGACTATGCATATTCATGAGATGAAGAATTGACGAGTTAGTTATCTGAACCTTCTCATGTTTACAATTGTGTGGCATCTGAGTGTTTGACGATTTGTTGTCCCAATCCATTCCAGGCTCTCACTTGTCATTCTTTTGCAAATCCAGTAAAAAGGAAATTTCCATTTGCATTATAGTGTTCAATCATATGCTAACATCCATCGAATTTGTTAGAATCATGAAGCATACAAGATGAAACTGTTCTCAATCTTATTTGGGTTATGGTGGGGCTCTTTTGTACAATTCAGATCTAGATTTTGGTTATGACATTCCAAAGATGTGATAGTTTTACTTATGCTTAGTTTTATGGACTTCAGTTCTAAACATTTGTGTGATGAAGTTGCAATGGGTTTTGTCATTGCAAGGTCGTTTGTGCTTCTGTTAAGTGACAATAATGCATGATTTTGCCAGCTTCTTGCAACTATCACAATCGATGAACCTACTCCTGGGCTCAAGAGTATTTTTCACATAATCATTCCCGATCAAAGATCTGGAAAGGTAATACTTTTACTCTTTTTTTCTTTGATATTGAGTTCTATATCCACATCCATCCAGTGTGATATGCAGTGTGTTTTTCTCTCACACGGCTTTGAAGGAGTTTGGGCAGTGTCTTGATCTTTTTTCAGTATTTTGTGTGATGCTAGGCAGAAGTTCAGTATCAACATGACTATGTAGGGATAAGTACATGCATTGGGTTCAATGCGAACCCTGTTATTAATTTCTCTGGTGTTTTTGGGACCAATGCTCTTGCTCTCGGGACTGATGTTGCCTTTGACACCGCTAGTGGAAACCTCGCCAAATATAATGCAGGATTAAGCTTCTCTACTGCAGATCTTATTGCTTCCTTGACCTTGTGAGTAATATGCTTCTTATCGTGCTTTTTCTTTAATCCTTCTTTCCTGCGTTCTACTTTATGAATACAATTAGAAGGAAAAGAAAATAATGATCAGAAGAAAAGTATGCAGATAGTATATTGGTCGTGTATGACATTTTTCGACAAATATGAATTTTTACAGATATCTCACATTGCACCCCCGAAAAAGAAAGGGTGGAGGAGACGGTGAGAGGCCCTGTCAATGAGACTCCTTAATTTGTCAATGAAATACCGTGAATTTAAACCAAGCAGTTACCCATTTTGTGTTAAAATTCTTAGACAGTTCTTTTAAGTTTAGGCATCTTTCACCCCAAATGTAGCTTTAGGGAGAAAGTAAGCTTGCAATTAATCTATACGGTTACTTGGGGATAGTTAGAGATGGTTTTTTATTTGCGCAAATGAGAAATATGAATGTTGATACTACTGTAAACTATCATGCTTTTCAAATATCTCTGGTGGGCAAGATCAACTTTAATTACGCTTATCACAATCGTACTCTACTTAGAAATTGCACTCTCTTGCTTTTTGTTGGTTGAATAAATATTGTTTCCTGGTTTGCTCATTTTTCTCTCGTTGCCTTTTCAGGAATGACAAGTTTGATACCCTCATTGCTTCATATTACCACACGGTGAGTCCTCTGACAAGCACAGCTGTGGGTGCTGAGCTGACCCATAGCTTCTCAACCAATGAGAACACTCTCACCATCGGCACGCAGCACGCTTTGGACCCTCTGACCGTGGTGAAAGCTCGGGTTAACAACTTCGGCAAGGCTAGCGCACTTATCCAGCATGAATGGAGACCAAAATCTCTCTTTACTATCTCAGCGGAGGTGGACACCAGAGCGATTGAGAAGAGTGCCAAGGTTGGTCTTGCTTTGGCTCTCAAATCCTAATGTCCCATGTCTGCGAGGACCAAATTTCTGCAAACGAAGACTCTAATTGCTGGTTTAGGAGGACAGGCAATCTTTTGGTTGGATTGTATAAATAATTTTTACATTCAGGCGGTCTATAACTCCCATGCATTTCGTTCCAACGTTCTCTCAAAGATCATTTTGAATATGATAATTTTTTGTATTGGATTTTGTCGAATTTTGCTTGTCATCAAAGAAAATTCAGCTCTTCAGAGCAAATGCCATCCAACGTACAGTGTTCAAATTGCATGTTTTACTTGTAAGATTGTCATCTGTTGCTACATTGGCTTTTTCTAGGCATTTTCAAAGAAGCCCCTGGATATATTTTAAGTAGGAAACTTGGCTTAATAGGTAACCTTAAAGAGATTTTTGATGATGGAAGGAAAGTTTTTAATTAATTTGGAATATTTTGATTAAGAAAGATTTAAAGGATTTGAAAAACACAGTTGACTTCATGTAGCCGATTCATTACTTAATTGAGAGTGAAATCAAGTTATTTGGAAGATCATAAGAAAGAAACTTGTATTTACTAAACCAATGCATGTCAAAAGCTATTTATTCAAGTTTCAACTTTTAAACCTAAGCTTTACAGGACTACGTCGTCACTTATTCACAACTGAAGTTCAAAAGCAATGAAAATATGGACAATCCAAACTGAAAAGAATACTAATAATCACTATTAAGTGTCCTAATAAGTCTTCCTGACTCAGTAACTACTGCATGCTAGCCTGACCTTGAAGGAGACCATTTCTGATCTGAGTGCAATATCTCTCATGGCCCCAGGTCCGTGAGGGATGAAAACAGAAGATGACTTCAAGGAGGCACCAATCTCTTTCATGGTGTCGAAGTACTGGGTTACCAAAACCATATCCATCACATCCTTAGCAGTGGTTCCAGGAACACTTACAGAGAAAGCAAGGACACTGTCCCTCAGACCATCTACGATGGCTTCCCTCTGTCGAGCTATACCCAGGCCAGACAGGTACTTTGATTCTGCATCTCCCTCGGCTCGCTTGATCTGTATTATCTTCTCCGCTTCAGCCTTCTCATTCGTGGTCACCCTCATCTCATTCGTGGTCACCCTCATCCTAGCAGCTGAAATGACAATTGAAAGTCTCTTAAAGTGATACATAAAGATACGAATAAAACAAAATCTGTCTAATAAAAAGCTAAATTCTAATGCACTTTTAAGAATACATACGCAAAATGATGATAGGAGGGCATTATCCTCCAGAATGAGCATCCAAGGTCATTGGCGTTTCCTAGATAGATGATCAATGTCGAGATGAAGGAAAACAAAGCCGACAAAAGATAGAGATGCCGAGAATTAGGCAAACTAAAAGTTACCTGCATTAATCTCATTCATTGCTTTCTTCACATGCACATCCAGTTCAATGTCTACTATAAAAGTGGGCAATCTCATAACCATAATGCGACATAGCCAATAGTTTTGAAACAGACAGAATGAAGTAATAATTTATCAGGCAGGAATGTAAAATGGTTGTATGCTAATGTTTACTCTTTTACAACAGCATACAGATTACCTTTTCAAGTTCGTCTTCAACAGCTTTTGCTATGCCGTTCTTTTGCTCAAACACTGAATCCAGATCTAATTTAAGCACACTAGCTCTTATAACTGAACAACAACGGACAGAAGTTGGTAGCTCCCCGATGTCTTTGGAACAATTAAAAGTTCTAATTGATTAAAAGCAACAAGTGCAGTCTGAGAAACAAATAATTGACCTTAAGATAAAAAATAAAAAAAAAACAAGTAATTGACTTTGAAAATGAAATGATTCTAAAAATGATGTCTGGAAATAGGAACATTAAGTTTAAAAAAGACCCTGATTTCAAGTTTTTTGGCATGTACAAGAAGCCAGGTTAGCATTTGGAAGCATTCAAGCTTCCAAGAGAGACTTCTAAGATTCTCAATATTTCACAAATAAATTATAAAATGGAAACAAAAACCGGAAAAAAAAAAGAAAGAAAAAGAAATGAGGCAAACCGGTTAGTTTATAAAATTTAGGCATAATGAAAATAACTAGGGATGGAATAGGGCCTCTTTCTCCTACAACATGAAATATAAAGGTGCCGTAGTTATGTGAAGGGTCCAGAAAAAGATTCATGGTCTATCAAATTTTGATCAGAATTCATGATCTATCAATTAATAATTAACTATATTTAAATGAACAGTAGAATCACAAAGAGGACAACAAAGTGACAAACAATAATAAGCATGTTGAATGTTCTTTTTCCATGTCACCAAGTAGGTTGAATGTTCTTTTTCCATGTCACGAAGTTTTAAACATGATCAAACATAATCAAGATGTCTATTTCTCTTAATTACACAGGCTTAAAATTACTAAAAGACAACTAATTAAGTTTGATAAAATGAAACATGTAAAAAGAATGGCATTCAAATTCTAGTTTTTACAAGAAAAACAACTCATATGCATACCATCAAAGACATAAGCTTGGATCTGCCCCTCAGTGTTGCTGAGCTTGTAGAATGCATCAGATGCTGAATGGATGCAACTACTGTCACAAAACCATTACCCTGAAATTGCAAAGCAATACATCAGCAAAAGTTCATCTTAGAAGAAAATAACCTGATTGAGGAAAAATATATAATGATTGCGGGCTCATTCTTTAACTTCAAGAAAAAAGCAAAGTCAACATTTGTTTATAAGAACCCCCAGATGTTCAGTAACAGCCATAAAATTCATTTAATGTAATGAACCAAACGGATATGAAAAAATTGAGGAATCATGCTTCTTCTTGGTTGTGTGAAGCCTAAAATGTATGCTATCTTGAATCTAGGTATAGTTGGTTCTTGCTTGATTCACCTTCTTTCCATTTCAAAAGATATACTAGCAATCCTTGAGGCAAGTAAACGTGAAAAATGTTAAGTTGAATATTATGTCCCAAATTTTCTACAAAAAGTAGTAGAAGGATATGGGGCAACATCAAACATCAAGTTATAACATGGTTGGTGGCTTTAAATGATCCAAGGGAGTCATGCTTAAGCAACAAAAAAAATGTTTATTTAGAAATCCGAGAATAATTACTGTAAAGTTCATGCAAAATTCAGCAAAAAAATATTTTGTGAAAAATATTTTGAAGTGTGTAAAAAAGAAAAATTCAATCATATTGCCATCACAGCTGAAGTATAAAAACCATTCAACTGCAGAAGTAGTTTTCTCAACTAGATCAGCATCCATGTCTTAAATTACTTTCAAGTTTCAACTTTGATGCTCTTAATTTCTTGTGAACAATATTTGGAAGTTCATTGCCTGCCTAGAAGGTCGCTGAGGCAGCACCTAGGCGACGCCTTCAATCCTTGACTTAAATCATATTAATATTAGATCTACCCTGCGCTCAAGGAGCTTTTCATAACATAAGTTATCGTTTAAAGGGGCCGCATTCTACTTTCATATAATGAACAAGAATGAGAAACCATAACTCCTATTTGATTCAAATACCACTGTGACATCACAGTAAGAAGCAACTCACCTTGGTTTTGGTTTCACAACGAACATCAAGTTGCCTAACCCGCAACGAAAGACAACCAGCGACAGAGCAACCGCAACACCATGGCATGCAGCGACAACCAGGCTCAAGCACATCACTGAACTTCCCAAACTTCTTCACAGCAACAGTTGACTGATCAACTTGAATACAACCAAACGCCTGCCCCATTGCGAGCGAATGATCAGCAAAGAACAGACCAAAGGGCTACTCCACAAAATGCAACAACAACAACAAACTCAATGATTCTTGTATTTCTTTAAAATCGACGCCGCTTACGAACTGATGTAATCAAGAAACAAATGGTTTCGATCTCGACAGCTTTATGGGTAGGAAAGAACCCTAAAAGTAAAGGGGGATATCAAAATTACAAAATTTGAAAAGGCATTGTTGTTTACATTCATTGAGTCCAAAAGCAGAACAATCCATGAAAATCAATCACATAATCATCTCAAGATTCATGAACTACGTCATTAACCCAAGAATCTAAACAGTAAAAACCCTAACTATGTTGCAGTACAATAGGACAAGATTTGACAGAGCAAATCACAGAAAAGATGAAAACATGCTTTTAGAGTTGGTGAGTTCAAATAAAACAAAAAACAGAACAATCAAAGTTGAACCCAGAAAACCCAGTAGCAAACTAAATCAAAATTAGGGCAAAGACACAACCATGATCACACAGAACTTAAACCACAACATCTGCAACAGAGGCAACTCAAATTTCTCAAAAAGAAACAATGATTTGTCGATGAAACGAAGATTGAACGAAAACCCATGACCGTACCTTAGTTTTCTGAAAAGGGTTTCAGAGTTTCGATGATTGCACTTCAGTGAAGGCAGAATTTGCAGCGGATTTGATGAATTTTAGTCCCAAGAAAACAGAGTAAGCAACACAGAGCAGAAAACTTATAACGGTAATACCAGCTGTTGATTTTGCTTTTTCTATATGGAGGAAGTGATTCGGTGGAACGGCACGTACGTACGTACAAATATGTTTGTGAGAATATTGTTTCTTATAAAAGAGAAGTACAGATTTTATTAATCATTCATTGAGTGGAAATTACTCTAATAAAAGTAAATTTATTTGCTAATCATATTTATTTGAAAGAATCGTCATAAATTTAGCTATGATACAGTTGTAAAATTAAAGCAGTGTGATATCAAAAACTACCCTCTAAACATTTGAAACACGTGACAATACAAAAAAAATCACTAGAATCACACGACGAATAATAAAACTTTCAATAAAAAAAGTAAACTTAAGACTTGTACAAGGGAAGACAAATCAAAACATCACTACATAATGAATAGTAACATTACATTTCCTTGACTTCTCTCAAGTTATGAGATTGAGGCCCCTGGCTAACTCTCATGGGATTAGTAGAATCGAAGTGAAGAGAGGCTGAAAAAGGTTCAGAAGCTCATGGTTATCAAAAAATAAAAGAAAAAAAGGAACAAAAACTAAAGAAATGACCCATAAACCTACATACAACCATTGAGAAAAATGTATTGCATCAAAAATGAAACTAATTTTTGCAAATCTAATTAGATCTTAATTGGATGAATAAAATGTAAAAATATGGTCGGAACCACCGTCAATTAAAAATGAGGATCAACAGTTGTTCAAAATTAAAAATTACAAAGGAAGCTGAAGTAAAGATTTTGAAGGTTTTAGGGAAGAAAGATAAGCGGCCCCAAGGCTCAATTGAGATTCCCTTAATATAAGTTGTTGCCTGTCGTGTCCAAATTGCCTCGGCCCCTCTCCAATTAAAGTCGGACTAGTCCCTTGAAGCACCTTAATACAAATTGATTCATAGAACGTTAGAAACCAGGTACTAAAATTTAATGCAATGGATGATTTATTGTTGTTCGACCTTTGGATGAAGCCTTCAATTACTTCGATGAGAATGAAATCAAGATATTCAATCAAAAGATCATTAGAAAAAGAAAAATGCTAGAGTAACCACTTTTGTCACCCACATTTGATACCGACTTCATTAGATGCCACATTTCCCACCTCAAGATGCGTGCACTAAATTGATCATCCAATGAGACCGGTGCCAAATGTAAGTTACTCAAGCAGGTCTCTTAGAAAAAAAAAAAAAAAAAAAAAAACTTACATGAACCAAACGGTCTGCATGAATACCACCGAGATTACGTACAGATAGTAAACCGCTACGCAAGTGTCAGCCCTTAAAACCTAAGCTTTACAACACCATTTCATCACCTATTCACAAACCACAACTGAAGTTCAAAGACAATGAAAGACAGACAAACAACCCGAACTGTAAAAGAAGCGTAAACTACTATAAGTTTCCGTAAACCGCTACAAGTGTTCAAATACGTCTTCGTGAGAAACCAAAGGTGATTTCAAGACTCTCATAACTCTACTGCACGCTAGCCTGGCCTTGAAGGAGACCATCTCTGATCTGAGATGCAATGTCTCTCACAGCCCCAGGTCCGTGAGGGATGAAAACAGAAGATGCCTTCGAGGAGGCACCGATCTCTTTCATGGTGTCGAAATACTGGGTTACAAGAACCATGTCCATCACATCCTTAGCAGAGGTTCCGGGAACACCTTGGGAGAAAGCAACGACGCTGTCCCTCAGTCCATCTACGATGGCTTGCCTCTGTCGGGCTATACCCAGGCCAGACAAGTACTTGGATTCTGCATCTCCCTCGGCTCGCTTGATCTGCAGTATCTTCTCAGCTTCAGCCTTCTCATTTGCAGCCACCCTCATCCTAGCAGCTGCAATGGCAATTACGAGTCTTTACGCGACATTTTGATGTTGTGAATATAACTCTTTCCAATAAAGATAAATTTATTTTAAAGGACCACCAATTGAAAGTTCAAACTGAGAATTAGCTATAATGCACTTCTAAGAATATATAAGCAAAATGAAGATAGAGAAACTATCCTCTCGAATATATAAGCAAAACCAGTTCATAGATGGTTTACCTAAGCCAAGAAAAGATAGAGACATCCTTGAGAATTACATAAATTTAAAACTACCTGCATTGATCTCATTCATTGCTCTCTTCACATGAACATCAGGCTCAATGTCTACTATTAGAGTCTGGACAATCTCATATCCATAATGCGACATAGCCTATAGTGTTGAAACAGATCGAATAACGTTAGACTTACTCAACCAAGAAAGTAAAATGGTTTTATACTAACATAATACTCTTTAACAGCAGCACAGATTACCTTTTCAAGTTCATTTTCAACAGCTTTTGCTATGTCGTTCTTTTGCTCAAAGGTTGAATCCAAATCCAATTTTGGCACACTAGCTCTTATAACTGAACAATAGCAGAGAAAAGTCAGTTGTTCACTTAGGCTTTGGAACAATTAAAAGCTCTAATTGACTCAAAACAACATGTGCGGTGTGTAGAATAAATAATTGACTTGACATGAAATGATACTAAACACGATATCTGGAAATAGAAAAAAAAAAAAAAAAAACGAAAAAAGACCATGACCTCCAGTTTTTTGGGATGTACCAGAGGCCATGTTAGCATTTGGAAGCATCCTAGCTTCCAAGAGAGACTTCTAAGATTATCAATAATCCACACGAATAAATACAAAATCAATCAGATGTCAATGAAAAATGAAAAAAAAGAGGCGAACTGGATAATTTATCAAATTTAAGCAACTATACAAATGCATATGACGAAGGTGACTAGGGAATATTGCCTCCTTATTCCTACACAATGTCTAAAGGTGGCACATTTATGCGAGGGGTTCAGAAAAAGATTCATGATCTATCAATTACTAATTAACTATACTTAAATGAACAGTAGAATCACAAAGATGAGAACAAACTAATAATCAGTCATGTTCAATGTTCTTTTTCCATATTACCAAACTTTTTAACAGAATCAAGATGTCAATTTCTCCTAATCACATTCTTAGAAATTACGAAAAAAAGACAAAAAGGTAACTATTATACAAAGTAAGATGTAAAAAGAACGGCATTCAAATTCTAGTTTTTACAAGAAAACATCTCATATGCATACCATCAAAGACATAAGCTTGGATTTGTTCCCTAGTGTTGCTGAGCTTGTAGAACGCATCGGATGCTTTGTCGGCCAAGGCGCGATATTGAATGGATGCAACTACTGTGACAAACACATTATCCTGAAATTGCAAAGCACGTAAGTAAACACTCATCCTGAAGAAAATAATATGATTGAAGAAAAATATGCCAAGATTGACAGTTCATTGTTTAACTTCAAGAAAAAAGTCAAAATTTGATTTGATAAGAATCCCCATAAATTCGGTAACAACTGTGGCATACATTTACTGTAATTAACCAAATGGATATGAAACGAACGGACCAATCATGATTCTTCTCAGTTGTGTAAAGCATAAAATGTATGCTACCTTGAATCTAGGTATAGATGGTTCTCGCTAGATTCATCTTCCTTTCATTTAAAAAGATACTCGAGCAATCCTTGATGCAAGTTTATGTGAATAATGTCAAGTTGACTATTACATCCCAGATTTTCTACAAATATTAATAGAAACATATAGGGCAACATCAAACATCAAGTGACAACATGGTTGGTGGCTATACATAACCCAAGTGAAGCCTTGCTTAAGCAACAGAAACTATGTTATTTAGAAATCCCGGAATAGTTAACATATGTTTGTAAGTTCATGTAGAATTCAACAAATAATTTTATATTGTACTACCAGTCATAAACATAATCTTATTATTAATTTTCATGGTTAAAAGGTTTCAAAAGTCAAACCAGATTCAATTAAACATTGTTATCCTCAAATCCAACAAACAACCCATTGGAACATATAGGGCAACATCAAACATCAAGTGACAACATGGTTGGTGGCTATACATGACCCAAGTGAAACCTTGCTTAAGCAGCAGAAACTATGTTATTTAGAAATCCCGGAATAATTAACATATGTTTGTAAGTTCACGCAGAATTCAACAAATAATTTTATATCGTACTACTTAGTCATAAGCATAATCTTATTATTAATTTTCATGCTTAAAAGTTTTCAAAAGTCAAACCAGATTCAATTAAACATTGTTATACTCAAATCCAACAACCACTCGGAACAAAAAATAAAAATAAAAATAAAAAAAGACTTCAATTATATTGCCATTACAGCTCAAGTATAAAACCACTCAACTGCAAAGTAGTTTTCTCAACTATATAAGCATCAATCTCCAAAATTATTTCCAACTTTCAAGCGCTTAATTTTTTGTGAAATATATTTTGAAGATCATTAGGTACCTAGGAGGTGGCATGGGCTGCAAGGCGAAGCTTTGCAATCCTTGACTTAAATCATATTAGATATGCCTTGCTCAACGAACTATTCTTAATAAGACATCGTTTAAAGAAGTTAATCTATTTTCATATAATTAAAAAAAAATGAAGAATCGGAACTCCTCTTTTACGTCACAGTAAGAAGCAACCGACCTTAGTTTTGGTTTCACAACGAACATCAAGTTGCTGAACCCGCAGTGAAAGTTGGCCTGCAACAAAGTAGCCGCAACACCATGGCATGCAGTGGCAACCAGGTTCAAGCACATCGCTAAACTTCCCAAACTGCTCTTTCACAGCAACAGTTGACTGGTCAACTTGAATACAACCTAACGTCTGTCCCATTTTGAGTAATCCTGGCGCAATAGTAAAATGATAATCAACAAAGTGCAGATCTACTCCACAAAATACAACAACAACAACCACGACAACAAACTCCACAAGACTTTAACTACAAAAAAGTTTTCAATCTCCACAGCTTTGTGGGTAGGAAAGAACCCTAAATAAAGAAAAGGAAACATCACAAGATGTGAAAGCATTGTTTACATTCATTGAGTCCAAATACCAGTTCTCCACACAATCGAAAGAGCATGACATAATCTCAAGATTCAAAAACTATGGCATAAGCCAAGAATCTAACAGTAGTACCAAATAATCTGCTCACTCAAGCAAAAAATCAAACCAAACTTTCAAACCCATCAAATTCAAACAAACATAGAAAAGAAAAAGAACAAGAAAAGTAAAATCAAAAGTGAATCCACAAGAGAGAAAAAAAAAAGGGGGGCATACCCAGTAAACCCTAAGTATATAGCAGTAAAATAGGCACAGATTCAACCAGATTTGACATGAGAAATCACAGAAAACCTGAAAACACGCCTTTAGAGTTGGCAAATTCAAACAAACAGAGAAAAACAAAACAGAACAATCAATGTTGAACCCAGAAAACTCAGATGCCATACTATACCAAAATCAGTGCAAAAACCACAAGTCCACAACCAAAATCAACAAAGGATCACAGAAGACTCAAACAGGGGCAACAACATCTGCAACAGGGGCAACTCAAATTTCTCAAAAAGAAGCAACGATTCGTGGATGAAATGAAAATTGAACGAAAACCCATATGCATACCTGCGATTCCTGAAAAGGCCTTCAAGGGTTCGGCGATTTGCGCTTCGGTGAAGGCGTAATTCGCAGTGATTTGATGGATTTTTCACGTCCGAAGAAAACAGAGCAGAAGATACTTAAAACGGTAAAATGAGCTGTTGATTTTTCTGATATATAGAGAAGTGATTCTGCGCGACCGCACGTATGTAAGATAAGGTTCGAAGGAGCGACGCGTTGTATTTAATTAGAAGATTTTTTTTTAAACAATTAAAATAGTAGATAACTAGTAACCAGAATTGGCATCTCATTCGTAATTTATTTTTTTTATGATATTATAAATTTGTGTCATACACAAAATCACGAAAAGAGTCCTAAAAAAAATCACGAAAAACTTGTTTAAAAGCTATACAGTATTTTCAAGATGTGTGCAGTTTGCATAAGTATTTTAATATACTTTCAAAAGCTTAAGTATGGTAATAAGATAGATAATACATCACTTGTTAAATAAACAAAGGTTCAGGGAGAGCTGAAGTCAAAAAACAAAACATGCCTTGAAAAATAAAATTGCTCTTGAAAAAATATCCTTTTTTTACTTTTCTTGTATATACAAATCGTCATAGCAGTTATTTAAATAATTTTCTATTAATTATTATAATCTTTTGATGAATAATTATATGGTTAGTACTTTTTTAAGAGAAATTAAAATTTTATTAATCATTCATTGTTCAATACAAGACCAGACATAGAATCAAGTACATTTATTCATTAATCCTATTTGTGCAAACAAACTGTCATTAATTTAGTTTTTTTTCTGTCATTAATTTAGTTTTTTTTCAAAATTGAAACAGTTTGACAATCCGAGACTGTTCTTCACAACGTTGAAACTCATGACAATATACAAAAACACTAAAACCACAAAACGAATAACAAAACTTCTCAACAAAGATATGACCTAAAACTTCCTAACAAGGAAGAGACAAACCAAAGACTTCCCACTGAGAAAAAAAAAATTAACTATAAAGTAAAAACTAAAAACAAATCAATCCGGCGTACTGCACAAATTCAGACAACACTGTTGATGAAAATGCACTGCAACAAGAATGAACCAATCTTTAAAAATCTGATTAGATCTGTTATTTATTAAATAAACAAAGAGCAAAAAAGATTTGATTGGAATCACCGCCAATCGTTGATATGATCGACGGTGGTTCAAAAACAAAAATTTGAATCAAAAAAAAAAATTATATGGTTAGTACTTAGTATTTGTATTAGAATTAGTTTATTTTCATGGCATGTATGATTATTGTTGCCTACGTCCGATCTGACCTTGTCTTAATGGTTATTATTAGTATCTTTTTTGCAATATAATTAATGTTTTTTTTTAAAACAATTAATGGTTAATATCTTCATTATGAAAGAAATATCTTAGATAATATCACCGTGTCATTATCTTTCTTGGACAACAAGATTTTTCTCGTTTTAGGAAAGCCTGTCAATAGAGACAATTGAAGCGTGAAGGAAATTTCAAGGAATAGCCTTGTGTTTTTCCTTGGAAAATTTTAGGATGTTTTCAAAAGAAATATTTGCCATTTATAAGCACGGTTATATTGGTTGTCCGTTGTCATATAGTAGTATATTGAGGAGTGCTAGGAGACTCACTAGGTAAACGCTATAAGCATGCACTATGTTTTTTTATTTTTTTATTTTTTAATAATTTTGTAATCGTAATGAGTGTCCGTTGTCGATAACTTTAGCATTATCCTCAAGTACAAAATTGTAAAAAAAGGTAAAACAAAATAAAAAAAAATATGGTGCGTACTTTTGATGAATGTCAATAATGGGTCACTTTACCATTTCTATAGTATATTATGCCCTTTCGCAGAAACGCATCTCGTGTAAACGCAGCCTTGATACATATGGAGTCAAATTACAAAGATGAAATTAGAGAGCAGCTAGTTTGTCCGCCATCATTTCATGCTCAACCCATAATGCACTATAAAGTTATCCACTTAATGACCTAACTACTACCTTTTTTTCAATGTCAACTTCTTGGTTGTGCGTAGCGGTAAGGGTGTACTCGTGATTATGTGATAGGCTCACAGTTTTGGGTTTGATTCCCAGATTGTGCCAAGCTTCAATAGGCCACTGGTCAAACTATCTTAGTTGGAGACTCAACACCCCCTTGAGGGATTAGTCAGGAGAAGCTTGAACACCCCCAAGGTTAAAAAATAAATAAATAAATAAATAAAATAAAAAAAAATAAAATCTTGGTTGTGCTTAAAACTCTAAGATTTTAGTTCAAAGAGCAAGCTTACCATCCCATAGGTTTCTTTTTTGGGGTCTAAAAGACTAAATCACTCAGTTTTCGAATTATCCGACAACTCTGAGATTGTCCCGAGTCACGCACTATATAAATTGGGAGAGCTCCCAACATTGGTGTTTACATTCCCAAGACTTGAACTTGAATCACTAGTTAAGAGAGAACAATCCCTATAAGTTGATTTAGGATAAGTTTTGCTTTCTAATAAAAGGTGAAGGAGTAGATATGATATTAACATTTAACTATGGTTCTTCAATTTGAGATTTTATGTATAAATTATAAATTAATGGAGGTAACTGCAATGCATAACCTATAAAAACTCAAACAAAATAGTTAGACTTGACTTAGAACTAGTGTCTCCATCAGACGTGGCCGAGGCTGTGGAGTTATGGTTGTGCACGTCCATACACTCACTTTTGCTCTTCTCATACCCCACTCATCTCATCCATCCATACCCTAGTCATACCTTCGACTCTTCCACTCTCAAATTACACCCACCTTCGGCCCTAATCCGACAAAATTCAGACGAAACCCCGTCAATTCGATGTCGTGAGTGTGATTCTCTATCTCTTTTGTGTCGATTTTAGGGCTTTCTTAGGTTTTTTAGCCGTTTGGGGTCGTCGTTGCATTTAGGACTTCGATTTGGGGCTTGAATCTTGCATTTTGAACACAAAAATGTCAACGAAATCGAGAATATCAAGTGATTCCAAGCAAAACCCAATGATATTTTGGTCCTTTTCATGTATTTTTACGAGTTTTAGATTTTATTTTTCATTCTTGTCGCTCGTGGATTGCGGATACAGGGTCGAGACTTCTTAATTTAAAGGTCTCGGTTGGTTTTTACTGAGACCTATAAAGAGATCTCGGTGGGACTCAGTCGAAACCCAGTTGCCTTCTACCAAGATCATACCTCTTCAAAGGTCTTGATGGGATTTAGATAAAGACGGCAGAAACCTCTGAAGAGGTCTCGGTGGGAGTTATTTGATACCTTTTTAGAGGTCTCGGTCATGTATGATTGAAACCCACAAGCCAGAAAGAGAAGGGTATGTTTGAATAATGAGATATATTTAGTAAAAAGTGGGATACATTTAATAAGGGTATTTTAGAGAATTTTTAAAAAAGTGGGGTACGTTTAACGATTAAAATTAAAAAAATTGGTGTATGATGAATAAATGAAGTATGTTTAGCAATAATTGGAGTCCATTTAGCCGCAAAAAAAAAAAAAAAAAAAAAAAAAAAAAAAAAAAAAAAAAAAAAAAAAAAAAAAAAAAACCAATCCATGATAAATGATTTTTTTAAAGGTTTTACCCTTGGAAGTCGACCTCTTCTCTTGTTCTATGGTGTCAAAAAGATCTAAAATCACGGCATTCATATTTCTCTTTAGTTTTCAAGAGTTAATTGCAACGACCTCTCTTTTTTCTCTAAAACCTTAAAATTCTTTTTCTTGATTCACTTTTGTAATTTTTGTTTTAGAAACACCGCCAATCTTCCTCTTCAATCAGCGGTGGTTCCAAACAAATCTCTTTTGTATTTTTTTTCAGACAATAAACAGATCTAATTAGATTTGTAGATATTGATCCATCCTTGTTACAGTGCATCTTCATCGCGGTGTTGCATGGATTTGTGTAGCGCGCTGGATTGATCTTGCCTTTAGTTTTATTTTATTGTTATATAGTTTTCTTCCCTAGTTGAAAATCTTTTATTTGTCTTCTCCTTGTTGGGGTGTTTTAAGTTTTCTTCTCTTTGTTGGGAAGTTTCGCTATTCGTTTTGTAGTTAAAGTAGTTATGTGTATTGTCATAAGTTTCAATGTTGTAGAGAACAATTTTTTATTGTCAAACTGTTTCACTTTCATATTTACAGTCAAATTAATAATAGTTTGTTTGAACAAAAAGGATTAGCGAATCAATGTACTTGATTCTATATTTAGTCTGTATTAAACCATGAATGATTAATGAAATTTAGATTTCTCTTAATAAAAATATCTAAAATCATTATGAGTTTATGTAGGTGAAGGGGTGGTGACATGAATAGGAAACATCAAGATATTGTTCGTTTACGCTAATTTTATTTTATTTTTTTAAATAGCTGCGCTTTAAGATTAACTGCAAATCAAATCACATTCTCAAACAACAACGATATATAGTACTTTTCCCTACGCGGGGTTTATACTAATCTTATTTAATTGATGTGGGGGGTTATTATTTCGTTACACGCACTCCAACTTTACACCTTGGAACGAAATCTAATCAAGGTGTCTTCTCGACATGTCTCAACCGAACCATCGACCGCTATGATATCATGCTAATTTTTTTTATATTGGCCCGCAAGCCTGAGGATCTTTGTTAGCATCGATACTATCCCCAATTTTGTCATCTTTAATTCTTAAGTGTGGGGTGTTAATTCAAAAAACCTCAATACTAGTTGAGATGAGATCTTCACTTATATACTTCACTATCAAGTTTCACTCGATTGAAGTGAGACTATAATTTTAGTTCACACATTTCCAACAATCCACCTTGAATCAAAATCCATCCACGACACCTTTTTCAAGAGGCACACAATTTTTATATTTTGCATCTTGATGGGCTCAAAAACGGCTTGTGCAGTCTGATGTGTTGTCAATGTCATTCAAACCGTTTCCATTTCTCAAAGGCCAAATTAGTAATGTATTATAACCTTTACAACATTTGTTATTATATCATAACATTTTTTAAATTTGTTATTATATCTTAACTTTTCTACATTGATAAATTTGTATCTTTTTAACTTTAACTTTGATAATGTGACATTTAATTAATGAGCTTGAAAAATAAGTTAAGTAACAATTTTAGTAATTATAGAGTCATTATTTATGTGTCACATCATCAAATTTAAGTTAAGAAGTGACTTAAGATACAAATTTATCAATATATAAAGGTAAAGATATAATCACAAAAGTTGTAAAAGGTTAAAATATTTTAACCAATTAAACCTTTCTCCACAACCATTTTATCACAGAATTCGAAGAAAAGCAAGAGCAAAAAGAAGAAAGCCCGTTCTGTAGCGTCATTCAGTTTATAGAGCACTCAAGCATAGTGGAAATTCCCTTGGACACGGGCAGAGCTATGTATTAAATGTCTTGGGCTGCAGATGAGGGCCAATTTTTGAAGACCCCTGTATATATTGTGATCGATGTCATCAAGGGTTGTCATTTTGATGGATTAGTTGGTCTAGTCATCTATTATATTGTACATCTCAATGCTCGTGTAGAAGTTACTTTTTCCTTTACGCCACATATGGGAAATGGAAAATGCTACATGTACATAATGCACACTAATCAAGACCTCCCCTCACGAGTTTTGCATGGGGATCTGCATATGCACATCTTGATGTGTGAATGGCAGCTTGGATGGCTTGATGTGTATTTATAATGCACATGAAGTAGGGTCCATGGGAAATAGTGTCGCACATGCATTAGTTAGACAAGCTATGGTTTCTAATGTGGAAGATGATACGGTGACATTCTTCGTGACACAAATCGATTACACCGTACAAGTGATATATATGTGTTCAATTTTTATCTGTGGTGGCCCCCACCAATAACTATTTAAAATTGAACACATATTAGCGTGACCACTTTGTGTCATCAAAAATATTACCAAATTATTTCCCTTCTAATGTGTATGGACTATGGACAGATGTGATTCCAAGATTTTTATCTCCATATGTGACTCCTGACGTTGGATATTGAGTGAAAAGCTTTGTCTATTTTGGAAAGAAAAATGTTAGAATGATAAAGAGTAAGAACATCTCCAATAGAATGTAGATTGGATGTCAATGTGTGCCACCTAGGACTAAATAGATATTGGAGTGAAAAAAATCTCTCCAATGGAATATGTATTTTGAATGTCAAGATGAGGTGAATAGATATTGTCTATTTTGAATGTCACTTCTTGACATTTAAATTGATATGATGTTGGATAATAAGTCTTTTTAAAATATTTACTTATTTTATTTAGACTTTTAGTTTTACATTTTAATTAATAAAATTATAAAAAAAATGTCACCTCATCAATTTAGTCACAAATTTATATTTACTATTGAAGACCTATTTTAAAGTTAATGTCAATTTAAGTCGCATTAGATGAACATTCAGGGAGATGTTGTAAGTCACACCCCAAGTGGTGAGGACTTCTCTTTTGGAAAACCAGTCTCTTGGGAAAAAGAGTCGTACACGTACACTTTTGTTGTTGGTGTTGATATCGAGATAGAGTGATTTCGAGCGAATGTCAAGTTTGAATCGGTGAAGAAGACGACTACGACGATGATGATGTTGAAGATGAATTCAACCGGGTTTTCGATCACAAAATCCAAACCATTCTCTTCTTCTCTCATCCCAACCACATCTCCAAATCTCTTCACATCCACCCGAATCGCCGTTCCAACAAAGCCCATCTCTGTTGGGATCACCAAACGATGCCTCACCGTCGTTTCTGGGTCCAAATCCGACGAGTTTCAATCAGTTTCAGCTCCCCAGGCGAGTTTCCGAATCAATTTAGTACCTTTTCGGGTTCATTGCGATCTTAAAGCTTCAATCTTGATCTAATTATGAGTGGTTACTCGTTGTGGGCGATCTTCATTTGTTCTGATTTTTGGTGGGTTTTCGCGGATTTTGTAAATTTTGATTGATCCAATTAGGTTATCATTTTGAGGAAGTTATATGATGATTTATGGGTTTTGCTAATTTAATATGATCATTTTGTGAACCCGAACGGGTTGGCGCTACGGTAGGCGCACAGTCCCAAGTTGGATTCCCTACTGCATCAAGATTATCCGGGCTACTGGGTACGCTCAGGCCGATTGCACTAGGGCCTCGTGGAAATAGTTAGGCTCGCCTGGATACGACGGATATCAAAAAAATAAAATATGAGCATTTTGTGTGAATGATTTCAATATGGGTTTGTTTGAGGTGCTATGGATTTATTGGATTGTCCCTTCTTCAGGTGTCTGAGTCTTTCTTCAGAAGTGTTCTTGCAAGGATGGAGAAAGTGTATCTAAGAAGGAATCCAACTGCTGGTGCAATATTGGAGCTTGTTCACTCATTTGATGCATCCCCAATTTGCTATGATCATCTCGCATTCAGGACTTTCGGGGTATGGATAATGTGTTCTCTCTGTCTTTCATTTTTTGTATAATTCATGTGTTAATAAGTTCTCATTTCAGTTCATCCAAGTGATTCTCTAATTTAACTCCTGACCAGCACCAATGTTGCTACTTGCCCCCAAATTATTATTTTTTTTTTGGGAACTGTCGTGTTGTGATTTCTTTTGACATTTGCTTTGTAGGTAGATGGTCATGGGATTAATTCCATGGCGAAGTTTTTCCTAGAGTTTGGTTATACAGCTAAGGAGGAGTTGAGATTTCCTGCTAAGAAGTTAAAGGCACTCTGGTTTGCTCCTCCTGGTGATAACTTTTCTGGGAATGGAAGTGGTGTTAATGGGCCTTTGCCAAGAGTATTTATATCAGAACTTCTTGTGCATGAGATGAGTTCTCGAGCTCAGGTTTGTTGTGATTTTCTTTTTCTTAAAAGAGGATTACTCATTATTTTTTTGGGGGGATACTTGATGCAATTAGAAGTATAGTTCGATGCCTTATGTGTTAATTTAATAATTTTCATTTATTCATAAATATTGATTCCTGTTTTCTGCCACTAAGTGGAATTTGCCGAATGCAACTGGAGTTTTCGTCCATGTTTGGTATATAACTTAAACAGTAGAGCAACTGTTTTCCTTCATTTTGGGGCGAAGTTTTGGAAATTTTTTTTAATAATCATGTGTGGTGTCGAGGTTATCCTCACTAATCCACACACGAGGCCCTGGGTCTATCGACCGGGAGTGAGACCCAGTGGCCCAGACGATCTTACCACACCGGGAATCAAAAAAGGTCATGTGCTTAACTCACACAACCCGATTGGGCTAAGTTTTGGAAATTTTGGAAAGCGAAGAAATAAGTTTTGATGATTTGAAGACTTCTACCCCAACTAATTTGGGACTAAGGCTATGTTGTTGTGTGATTTGAAGACTGAAACTGTTTTCGGATTCTAAACCAAGTACATTCTTATAATTCAAATAGATTTTGAATGTAAATGTTAAATTATGAATATTTGAGTCAAATATTCTCAAGGAAATGAGTTTTGATCACAATTTATGTAGGTTCCAGTTTCCACAATTATGTAGTGTTTGGTTGAAATTGAGATATGTACAACACTGGACAAGTAACTCAAATATGGGACGCCAATTAGACTTGGTGACATCACATGGAGAAGTTTGTAAGAGAAGTCATTTGACATGTTTATGTCTTGCAACTGGTCATTATAATTGGGAACACTGATTTGACATTGGCAAACAGTAGTCTAAACTATAAGCTTGAAGCCTTCTGGGATTTTAAACCAAGGACTCGGAGCTCCTCATCAATGTAATAGCGCTCCGTCATTTCTAAAAATGGTTCTCTTCCTACATGCAGGAAATAATTAGAAAATACACCAACCTATCTGGAAGTGGAGGAAATTATGCTGCTCTTGCAAGCGCAATAGGATCCTTAACGTGGGAGAAGCCATTACTTTCTGAATTCCAAGAATTAGCTAGGTACTTTTCAAAGTATACTTTTCCTTAGATCAATTAGATATTTACTCTTGAAGAAATATACCCTTTTTGTGTCCATTTGCTACTTCGACTCTGGAACTTGTTTGTTAAAGATCATCCAACACAATCATTTCTTTCCCTTTTTTTGTTTGATCAAATTGATGTAACTTTGATTTATCAATTTCTTTTGGCATCCTTAGGTTCCATTTCTAGTGTCTTGCAAAAGTTGTATATACGCCTTTTTGTTTAGAATCTGGTTCTCTGACTAGAAACCTGTCAAAATCTATGAGAACATTTGAGCTGTTTTCATATGTAATTGTGATATTATGTCTGACAAGGGAAATTCATGAACAAGGAGCTGCTTGTTGCTGTGATCGCTTGGATGTAAGGTTTATGTTTTATCTAAGGGAGCAACTTGTGTAATTAGTTAAGCCTTCGAGTCTCAACTATCTAGCATCTACATGAGCATAACTTAAGGTTGACATAAAACTGGGAGTCTTGCAATTGATGATGGGTTTTGGTTTGTAGGGAAAGTGAATATGCTGCATGGACTCTTGTCAATGGGTATGCATTGAATCATGTTACTATTTCAACTCATCGGCTTAAATCTGACTTGAAAAGCATCTATAATCTCAATCGTTTCATTGAAGAGAATGGATTTAAGTTGAACTCAGAAGGAGGAGTTCTAAAAGGTTTGTACTACATTGTCTAGTTTGTTTCACTTCATAACCTTTTTATTTGATATTTTTGTTAAAAAACTTGAACTTACTAAGCGACAATCGTTTTTGAAGTAGAGCCATGTCACATATATTTGACAATCTTCTGTGAAGGTTTATAGAAGTATTTCATTCTTTTTTTTTCTATCTCCTGAAATGTCTGAGAGTGGCTTTAACTTTTGCTTCTATAACTTCTGCAAATAGTGAGTCCTGATGGCCTGCTGTTGCAAAGTTCAACTGTTGCCGACTCCTCAGTTTTTGATTTTGCCGATGGTACCTCTGAAGCTGTTCCTCGTTCGTACATCGAGTTTGCGGAGCGTCTTGTGCTGCCTCAGTACAAAAATGTACCAGAAAGAGAGGTAATCCATTAATTATGCAGCTTGATTAAGTAATGAAATTTTGAGGTACATTTTTTTGTCTGAATTGCAATGACATTACCACTTTAGTAGTAGGGAGGGCATACTGCAGCAGTGATTATGTTGGAAGTTGGAACCCTTTACAATTTCAATGGAGATTTTGGGATATTTTTGGAAATTGCATAAGCCACTGCGATCTGAGTCATTTATTTGGTAAATTATGTGTTGGGCCTACGTAACATGGAAAGATTATTCCATCTTCTCCTTCGAGCTTGGTTTCAAAACTGTAAACAGTCTTTCTGCTTAAAAAGAGTGAGCCAACGTTGATCGATCCTAGACTTCCGAATGGCCCATTTAAATCTTTTGTTCTAAGTAGGCCTTTCTATAAAAGTTGTTTCCCCAAAGCTAGCATCATTTGTTGTTTCCTTCAAATCTCTGGTAGCAAATTTCAAGTTGCCTGCCAAGGTTATTTAGACCGCAGCAAAGCTTCAATCCCGAATACTTGTGGTCGGCTACATGGATCAAATTCTTCCATTGGGCTCAATTTAGTGCACCTAATGGCGTGGTTTCCAAATTCTATTTTATAGAATTAAATTTAGATCTTTTTGTTGTCCTCTCAATAGAGACTAGAGAGATATTAATTCCGAGTCACTAGCGGAAACCCCCTAATGTATTTTAGCCTAGGGCCAAGTCTTTTAGCCTAGGGCCAAGTCTTACAAAATTCAATGCATTCTTACTTCAACCCAACAAAACCACACTACAATACTAGATGAGAATATTCCAAATAATCAAAAGAAATAAGTATTGTAGTCCACCTATTATAGTTGAAAACCAAAGGGATAGGGAATGGGTGTTATTCATGAATACATGCATTTCCTACAAATTTGTGAGATTTCATTATGTGTGTGCGCACTTATTGATGCACAATTCAAGGGAGTACAGTATTATGTAGCAAATGAATGTATATATGATGGGTATATGGTTTGATATTTTTGAGAAAAAGAAACTAAAGTAAAATTTTGAAAAAAAAAAAGAATTTGTATATTTATTACATCAATTCAATCCATGAAAAGAATAACTAACAAAATAAAATTGTGAGTAACAAGCTCCATTTTGGTTTGTTTAGTAATAAGAAGTTTTGGCCTTTTTAGTTTCTTTGGTAGATTATTTCGAATTCCAAGGTTTGTGATGACTTTTTTCTTTCATATATATTTTTGTTCTATAAAAAAAAGTTCAGGAATTTTTTTTTTCTTCCTTTTTTGTAGTTGTTTACTTAATAAACAGGGTGAAGTTTATTTAACAAAAAAAATAGGGTAAAGTTTTTTATTGGGCTTCATTCGGTTTTCGTTTTACATTGGTCATGTCCTTGTCGAGCGGCTAACATGTGCATTAATCATAGTTGTCACAACTGAACGATGCCTCACACATACAATTAGCCCATGGCAAAAAAATAAAAAATAAAATCCTGGATCTGCCCCTGTTCTGAGTTCAACTTTCTGATCTGAAGAATCACTGCCATAAACTACTCGGTGAAGCTAAGGAACTTAGTTCTGCACTTCTTTATTAACCTCTTAGTAAGACCCTGTGAAGCAAAATTATTGCTTTGTGCTGTTAGAATATATCAATTGATGGGATGAATTGTATGCTTAGATCAGTTTGTGGAAGCTGAAAATATTTTGGAATCTTGGTGTTTGGTATCATATCACTGACATTGAGTGTTCTGAAAGTTGATTAGCAATAACAACTTAGCAGTAATATAGCGTTGTGCGCGCACATACTAGTGCACTCAAATTTTTTTTGGCATTCGTTTTTTCTCACTTGTTTCATCTTCTCTCAAGTTTCTCATATTAAGCTTGTTCATGCATTTTCAAGCAACCCTATGATTCTTGAGTTGGTTCTCTAAATATTGGCAGATGTATATCTTTTGTTCTTTTTTCCCTTTTTTGCTAACCTCACTATTGGAACTTTGTAGATAGAAGAATTCCACAGGCGTGACGGCTTCGAGGTTGGAAATGCCGATAAGATTTTCGAGAGTACATCCAAGGATCAACTAACCAGAAAAGCTGCCTGAGAAAAGAGAAACTTTTTAAGTTCTTACTGATGAAATACCGCAGGTAGCTCAGCTTGTAACCACTCAAGTTTCCGCAATAAGGACACTGTGGAAAAAGCTTGTAAATAAATCCCTTTTATGGCTCATTCACACGCCAAAAGGGAATTAAATGCATTGAACAGATCCTGTTACATAGCAATAAATTTGATCTGAAATCCTTCCCTCC
Organism: Stephania japonica; assembly: GCA_039657345.1. NCBI lineage: Eukaryota > Viridiplantae > Streptophyta > Magnoliopsida > Ranunculales > Menispermaceae > Stephania > Stephania japonica. The sequence continues at coordinate 40,821,210 of CM077561.1, forward strand.
CTTTAAGCCATAATTTTGAATGGAAAATCACTTAACTTGAATGTTCAATAATCTCTTTCCTATCTACTGTCACAAGCCCTCGTATTTCTTGAATGGTGATCTTTTTATCAAGATGATATGAACTGAAAAATGAAAAGAAAAAAAAAAAATCAAACTTCTTTTCGATCTCAAGTCTAAGAATCAAGTGTGATGTTGGCTTGTGGTTCCACGTCAATTACAAATGCCAATTCACTTGTATAAATGAATTAAGTGGAAAAAGATGGCAATTGAAACATCATCAGTAGTCCAGGGATGTCTTCCTCATGGCGGCGAAATAGATTCGCCTCCAGAAACAGAAAGTCCCCCAACCGCTTCTCACCACTCCAATGGAGATTTACATTGGCACAGAGTTTACATTCTGCTTCAACTCAAGCTCAGTCTTTCCCCAGAAAATACATTATATAAAGATGAAAAACAAGTAAAGATCAAAGAAAAATTAAGAAGCAGAGACACATTACAACCTGATACTACGTGTGCTTCACTTTCTCATTTGGTTTCGGCGACAACTTCGGCGACTGATGGAGATGAACCAGATGTTGGTGATATGGAGAAGCTTGAGACCCATTTGGGATTGAGAGGTTCCTCACAGGTTGTCCGTTCCGTGATACAAAGCTGGCTGGTGACCGCATGCCATTTCTAGCTACAGCCCCAGTACGCTCAGCCTGCATGGTCTGGAAGTAATAGGACGCACTCGCCATATCCTTGAGATTCAATAAAGGCTTGAGGACTTCAACAACCTCACTCATCAGAGGTCTGGCTTTTGGATCTCGGCTCAGACAGTGATGAGCCAGTTGGGCAGCTTTTTGTGCTCCTTTGACTGAGAAGTTACCATCAAGCCGAGGGTCTATTAGTCGGAATAATCGTCGCCTCTCTCCAAGATGTGGCCGAGCCCATTCCACTAAGTTGTGCTCCCCATTTGGTCTGTTTTTATCCATGGATCTCCGGCCAGTCAACATCTCAAGTAGGACCACCCCAAAGCTGTAGACATCGCTCTTCGACGTCAGATGTCCTGAAGAGGAAAAAAGAATACTGAATTGGATCAAAGAAACATATTCTCAGACAATAAATAATACAGGAACCGCGCTATCTATGATTCTACGTTCAGAAGAACTCTTTTGATAAAGAAAAACCCAAACTCGTGCTGCTAAAGGTCATAACATTATAGAAATGAATACAAAGCACATTCCAGTGCATATATAATCAAGTCGTCCAAGAACTATTCAACATCAACCATTATTGATGTCGAAAATCTGTAAGCATGCTGAAGATTTTTCAAGTGAAGAGAACTTGGAATCACATTCAAATGATAGCAGACTGTTCAGGCGTTTCTTATTTGTATCCCACCTAGTTATTTTCCCATTCACCGAAAATATGACAGCAATTTCAGAGCCAAAACTCCCCAATAGATAATCCAAATCTTTTCGAAAACATTTTTTTCCCCAGAGTTTTAGACAACACTGCTAATAAAAAGGCCTCATGAATAAAAGGATAATGGTTGTTTGAAAAAAGAGTTCAAACATCACGGTCAAATTTTGATAAGCTAAAGAAAACAATTAGCTAGACGAGAGCCAAAAAGTTGAAATTTTATGAAGAAATGCCTACAAAGCAATAGTATTCGAGCATAGTACCAATAATTCAAGCACCAAGCGCAAGTGAATCACATAAGCACGTAAAACTCATAATTTGACTTTGTAGCAACATAATTCTTATGGTCAAAACAGTGAAATTTGCTTATTAATGTGCAAAATATACTGCTGATACAAAATCAGCACGTCATGCTGTGCAGTTTACACATTAGATATGTGTCATATGATCATATTCAGAACCCAATGTACAAGGCGGATTATATTTTTCCCCTTCCTACATGATATACAGTCTAAAACCCACAAAATCATTACATGATATTATTAGAATTCTGTGTTGAGCTAGGCTGGATAGAAAATTTCCATCATTTGAGAATTGAATCCTTTCATGGAAGCCTCCTGCTGATGACAAATATTCTAAATCTAAAAGCAATGATGTAAATTGCTAGATTACATGAGATTTCGAAAGAAGGAAGGCCCAAAAATGTAATTTGCAAGTTGGCATTTTTCACATTTTATAACAGGAATTTCTTCTGCCTCTACATTTTTCTACTTCGTTTGCAAATTTTTGTTTTGTAACAACTAACATGTCGACCTTTGACATTTTCTTACATGGTCAACTCGACTACTCCCTGTGGTCCTTGGCTGTTCAAGTAATTCATACTCAATTATTATTATAAATTATGTTTTTAATTTACAAGGATCTCATTATTTTTAGGTTATATTATTTTTAATGAAATGAAGATCCACTTCAATCAAGCAAAGTACTTGGACAATGTATTGTGAACTTCATGTTCAAAACCAAAAAATGTTGTTCATTCCAACTTTTGGATGACTTTTCAGCTTTAGAAAGTAAGTCTATTCCTTAGTAAGTTAGTAGTCTTTACAGAAGTTTCTATTCGGTTTCAGGTAGTTTCTTATATATTTCAACTTATAATATATTCTCTTTCAAAAAAAAAAAAAAAACTTATAAGTTATAATATCTTCTCATAAAATATTTTCTCTTAAAAAAAACTGGTCCCTTCCAATATATTTTTATTTTGCATATCTTTTCTGAAAAAAAATAATAAAAAACTTTTTGCTCCTTTGCCATTTAAAAACTAAGCCTTTCAATCTACTACAATAAACTCCTTCCAGTGCAAGGATGGAGCTGAAAATTAACTCCTTCACTCATTCCACAGTAGAAGGATACTGATCACAAGGGAAACCACTTTTATTTCAAAAGAATTAGCATTTGAAGTACCCATGTCATTTTGTCAAAACTACACTTCATCATAACAACTTTATCAGCTTGTGGTAAAGTACTATTATGTAGATTGACCTTTCCGACCAATGGATGGAGCCTTTGCTCTACATAAGCATTTCCAGGCAATTCTTTGGAGCTAGTTTAAGCGGGCAACAAAAGTCTATTGTGTTTGGTATAAAACCAGAGTCATGAAGGAGGTGGCTTTCATCAATTATTTTTCTTCATGAGACCAAAAGAGGTAGGCAATGGTGTCAGAAAAGAAAAAAAAAAAAAAGACATGAAGCCAGAATGCCTAATATCCACTCGCAAATAAATGTTTCTGGCACTGCTGCTCTAATCTTCAAAGCAATTTTGCATGTTAATATTACAGAATCACATAAAGGGACAACACCTTGGCCACATGGAATTAGCATGAAACAACAATGGAATCGCTTTAAAAACAACTCAAGACAAAAACCACCGTCTCTAGTATGGAAGTTCAGCAATAATAGGTTAAACAGCAAGTTTGTACCACTATGGCCACTATATCGTTTTATCATAGCTCCCAAGAGGGAAAATCAACTATCAATGCCAAAAGTTTAGGATTAAACTTACAATTATAGCAACTGTTCTATCATGGAAACTCTGGTACTCATAACACTAACCGAAGGTCTAGTTGTCTTTTGGGGGCATCAACTAAAGAATGAGATCAAATTTCCAGAAGTCTAAAATTCATCAAGTTTCACATATTAGTTTTTAAACATCTTTTCACTAAAATTGTTTCCATCAGCAAAAAGAACTTAACTTGCAAAAACCTTATCATCAACCTCCATTTCACTTTCCAAGCCCATAGCTTTACTCCAATTCTCTCTTAAATCATTGGTTTTGTAAAGCAATTCTTGTTAGAAGCTTTACTAAGTGCTTTCACACAAGCCCCTATGAATCTACAACTCAATCGTTACATGCCCAAAAAATGTTGGGTTGCATATGCAATGCAAAGAATTTTTACCCTATTTTCACAGGTGTGTCTATGTTTAACACCCAGTTAGCTATTCAAACATATGGTTTATTAACTAACGCTGTTATTCATATCTAGCAGAAGCTAGGGAAAGTTGTCCTAATATTCTCAATCGCTTCATTTATGATAGGTTCAGCAGGAATAAGACAAGAAAAACAAAAAATAAAAATGATCTTTGCCGAGGGAAAAGACACGATAATCTCACCTGTCATGACATACTCTGGGGCTGCATAGCCATAAGTACCCATCACCCTAGTAGATACATGAGTTTTATCTCCCTCAGGACCATCTTTAGCAAGGCCAAAGTCAGAGAGCTTAGCATTGTAATCCTGAGAATGAACATTATTAGATAGAGTAATAAAGTAAGACTTTTGACTTTTCCATGCAAATAATGTCACATACCGCATCTAACAGAATATTAGATGTCTTAAAATCACGATATATAACTGGCCTTTCGGCTTCCTCGTGAAGAAAGGCAAGGCCTTTTGCAGCACCAAGTGCAATTTTCATTCTGATGGACCATAGAAGAGGCAACGCTCCTGTAAGAAAATTAAGCAACAACGTGAAGGCAATTATATCAGGGATCAATAGATATTTCCTAATGTGGAGATTAACTCACAAATAAAAGGGTAAAAAATAGTCACAAAGCATGATAATAAATATGAACCACAATCCATCACATTGAAACATTGCATGAAGGGCAACTACTAATTTCATTTATTCAAAGGCGTGACTTTGATAGTCAAAAAGTTCCTCTCCGTTTCTTGACTCATGCTTATGCTGTTTTTTTAATTAGCAATGCTCATGATAGCACTAATCCAACAAAACAAGAGCACTATGTGAGCACCAGTCCAGTATTTACTAGTCACAAAATGGTGAGCATAAGAAAACAAAAAAAATCCAGATAAACCGATTGCAGAATAGACCTGTTCATTTGGAAGACCTGGGTTGGGCCAAACTTTTTAAATCCTTCCAGGCCCGCCCATTTATACTTTGTCAAAACCAATGCAGATAAAGGAAAATCAAATTTCAAACCAGATGGTACATTTTAGAGAAATTTGAATTTCAGGTCAAATTTAAGAATCAGTACACATCATATACAACCACGCTGGATAACACACATCTTCTTTGGCACCCTAAACGTTTAACCTCTCTCACTATACAGTAAGCATGGTAAAGCTTTAATTGTTAGTTAGAGAATAGAGATTACACAGACTCATAAACAAAATTTCTGATGGTAGAATAATTTAAAATTATAATAAATTTTATATAAGATCCAACTAGCACTTAACCGAGAAGCTCAGCTTGAAATGCACGGGCCTCTTAGGTCTTTCCCAAGTTCTAAGATGGCAAAAAAACAATCCTTCTTTACATGCCATAGGACAGAACATAAAACATAAAGCCCGAAGTACCATTATGCATCAGTGCATGCTCGTAAGTACAATGACACTAAAATATAGTGTTCAATCATAGAATATGCGGAGTTTCAGACTACATGTCAGTTGCTCTTAATAGTTTCATCAAACATATGATGGTTGGCTTCGAAACGAAACGGAAATGCCTTCATGCCCTCAATCACTGACTTGAAGAGAAATTCTACAGCAATTTAATTGTCTTTCCCACTCCATTTTTTTCATTTAATTTTATCAATTTTTGCTTTTGCAGACCAAATTACAAATTAGAGTTCAGAAAGACAAAACACCAAAGGACCAAAAACCAAAAAGATGATTGGCAGTAACATACTCCTAAAAAGGTGGTTTTCCAAGCTTCCACGGGGCATGAATTCATATACAAGCAGTCTTTGATCATCTTCAATGCAATAACCAATCAATTTAACTAGATTAGGGTGGAGGAGATCACCAAGAAAATTAACTTCAGCCTGCCAATTTAGGAAAAAGTGTTAGGACATATACTACAGTAGAATCAAGCACGACAAAGCCTCAATCATAAATTAGTTGGGGGTAAACTACAGGTTAATTATTAGCAGGTGTCCCAAAAATGGAAGAAATAAAAGGTAAGAACGCATACCAGCCACTCTTTATGACCCTGAAGCCCATCATGATTTAGAGTCTTAACAGCAACAGTAAGTCCCGTGCCTGGTTTAACTGCAGCGGTTCCATTCTCTTCAATCCATCCTTTGAAAACACAACCAAACCCACCCTCTCCAAGAAGACTTTCTGGTCTAAAATTCCTTGTAGCTGCCTTAAGCTCATTAAACGTAAACTTTCTAAGCTGAGAAGCAATTTTCAGTTCCTCCCCAGCTTTAGGAGAAGAGGGGTTACTTTCTTCTCCATTACTTGTAGTTGTAGTGGATGACCCTGCGGGAGCAACCGGTTGGTCTCTGCTAGTGTCATTAGTTGACTTGCTTTCCTCTGCTCAACAAGAAAAAGGCACATTAAAATAATTTATCACCTAAAATAACTAATTTCGTGCATAAGAAAAGTATTCGTTGCATAATTTTCATTGTCCTGCAAAGTCAATTAACACAACCTCAGCGACTGAAAGTTCTAGAAAAGCCTGAACTTTTCGCAAGGAATCATAAAAGTTAATGACCAAATATCAGGAATTGTTATCAATGATGAAATGCCCATTAAAATGAACAATTTCCATAACTTTGGTAAATCAATATACATAGCCTCGGTACCAAATTAGTTGGGGTCGGCTACATGGATCAAACTCTCCCATTGCGCTCGATTTAGTGCAAGAGTTCCCAAAAAAGCATAAGAGGGAAAATTTGTTACAGCCCAAGCAGCAATCTAAGAAGCAAATGACCAAAAGCCTGGTTAACACCAAGAATGGAACGTTCGACATCGACCCATATCGAAAAGTATTATAGCCCAATTCGCAGCTTATGAAATCAAGTTAAGGGTCTGAGATCTCATTCAAAATAAAGGGCAAATTTGCTAAACCAAAATCTATGCCTGGAACAATGAATAACAGTAAAGACAACAACATCTTCAGAGGCCCAACTAGGAAAGTAAATCGAAATCAGTCTCTAAAATTGAAGTACAGAGAGCATTAAAGTATACCATAATGAGTGCTGGCGCTGCTTATAGAGCTCTCAACTTTCGATCTAGAAGGGATGCAGCTCCCAATAAACCTAAACTTCATCCAACAGCCTCTCTCCACCTCCTCCACCTCCTCTTTCTTCTTACTCTTCTTCGCCACCGCCGCCGCCGCCGCCTCGACCGTCTCTCCATCACTCTTCTTCTCCGCGTCCCATCCCTCCACCTGAATCGCCTCCGGACCCAAACCCATCTCCGACTCTAAACCCCCCCTCACCACCAAAGCCCCATCCCCCAAATCCACACAAACAAACAAACAAACAAACAAAAAACCCTCCTTTGCCCTAATTTGAGGTGAATCGAGCTCAAACCAACCAAAAAAAAACTAACTTTTTGGGGACAATCAGTGCAGTAATCGAAGCCCTAAACCCCCAAAACTGTCCAGATCACAACACCGTCAACAACAGCAACAAAGAAGCCCTAGAAGTGACCCGTTCAGCTCTCTCTCTCTCTCTCTCTCTCTCTATATATATATATATATAGATATATGTGTAGGACTGACTGTGAAGTTGTTTGTTTTGTTTTGTTCTGTCTGGATAGGAAAAGTACAAAGAGAACGGAAATACGGCTCGCTCTTTCTCTCTCTAGAGGTGAGTGGAGTTACTAGTTAGAGACAAAGAGCGTGGGAAGTAGCTTTCGCAGCAGCCATTGAAGAAGAAGAAGAAGAAGAAGAAGAATTCAAAGAGGAAGTGTAGCGCAATTAGTGTGCGCGCGTGTGTCTCAGTCTCTGTGTGTGTGAGTGTGTTACTGGTATCAACAACGAACGACGATCAGCATCAGATAACGACGACACTGACTGACCGTGAGAGAGAGAAAAAAGGGAAGATTGAACGGTGCGGGCAGGCGGGCAGGTCGGGCAGCTGTGTCAGAGAGTCAGTCACTCACTCAGTTAGTGTGAATTGTGAAATGAGGAGGGGAATATAAAAGGTGACGGAGCCTAGGCTCCAGCTGTCCTCTTCAGGTGGACTCTTGAGGGTGGAATCTCGAGAACCATCGGACAAGGATTTTTTTGTTGGAGCACTTATTCCTATATCCAAAGCACACAACAGACAACATTCCTAATAGTGTAGTGCCCCATGTTTCATGTCTGTGAGTCTGTGACAACTCGCCTCGATTGATTCAAATCAACTTCCTCTAACGTCTATCATAAATTTAAAACTTTTTTCATAATTCAGATCAACCCTTTTCTTTTTTGCAAACCATAATTCAGATCAACTTAAAATATTTTGTCAAGAGTTTGCAACAACAACGTAGCCTTATCTTCAAATCAATTTCATTGTATTCATTTTAGTGCGATTAATGGTGAGTATTCTAAACTATTCAAAAGTCTCTCATAATTAATGCATCACAAGTTAACTTCGATCTACTCTTACCTCGTTGAATTTCTTTAGTTTATATTAAGTCAAGTTTTTTAAAGGGGGCATTTGTAGGCCCTTTTTGCAGATGTCCAAATAACAACAATTGTCCTTCCCTAGTCTTTGTGTCAATTGGTTATATTTCTACTTTTTTAAAATTTCTATGTTTATTTTTCCATCTTTACGAGTTTTATCACACATTACATAAAACATCATCATTTCTGCTATGTTCATTATATGTAATTGTTGTTTGTTTTACCACCAACATTCACTTTTATAAAAGCATAGTTGACCTAATTACGGTCCTATAAAATTTTTCTTTTAACTTGGTGAAAATATTTTTATCATAGATATCCCTTTTAACTTGGTAGACATATTTCTATCATAGATCACACTTGTTGCACTCTATTTCTTTCATGCAGCTTGAATTTTATGCATAACATCATTCTCAATATTACCATCATTTTGTATGATTGATCATAAATATATAAAGTATTTCTACTTCCCCTAACTTTACTCCATTATCTCTAGGTCAAGAGGCATTGGGCCTCAACTTTGTAATTTACTTTTGTATCTTATCAAGAGCGGAGCCACATTCGAGGTTGTTAGGACAACTTGCATGTGGCCTCCCTTCTGATGAATAGAAAAATTATAAAAAGGATAATGATATTTTGATATACTTTAGGTACATACATTCGATACACAATGGTCCAGATTTCATTGAGATGTGTAGTACTAATCTCAAAAAAATTTGGACCATTATGTATCTAGACCATTATGTATCAAATATTTGTACCCAAAGTATGTCAAAATATTATTTTCCTTGTAAAAAATACATACGCTGGCTCACCCCTCAAAGTAGTGCCTAGACTACCCTTAGTCTAGCTGGAAAAGCTGAAAATTCTAACTCTACCCATGACTAGTATATAGATTTTATTGTGAAATGGCATTAGAAGAAGCTTGAAATTTAAGAAATGATATTATGGATAACAACGATTGTAGTGTTACTTGATAAGTTGATATAAAATAACAAAGTTGAAAAACAGAAGGCGTTACACTTGAAGGTTAGAGTGTTAAGATTGAGAGCGCCACATCAAAAGCATAAATTATATGTTACACTCAAAGCGAATAACAAGAGTCAATTACGGCCAACTGATTCTGCATTAAGATCGACTGTAGTGTGGAGACTGTATAGAATGTGTTGTCCAAGCTCAAGTTTCGAGCCATGTTAAAGTTCCCACAATCAAGAACTTACTTGGGAGGTCCCCGGCCGATGGAGCAAGGTATGTGATCTTCTTCCTGCAGAAAAACAATGCAGGTCATTACTACATTAGGAGAATTTTACCAGATTAGTCCAGGTCTTGTGTGATTTTTTAAGTAACCAAGTACTGAATGTTCAGAAACTGATGAGACAGGGACAACAAATCAAGTTCAAGCTAATTACACTTTTGACTTGAGCATAAGTTGAAACCAACACTTTCAAAAAGTGATGCCTCATCCATCTCAGATTCTCATTAAAGATGCTTTTGCGTTCAAGTTCAAGTTAATTGACATAATGAATATAACTATGTGAATTGACAAGACAATAATCAGCATCATGATTGACAAAATTACCGTAGATCATACCTTTGGATGTCGATATCTGTGATGCAGATGAACCCAGCCACGTTACTGCATCCAACAGATAATTTGCTGGTAATGTTGATGAAAGAGAACAAATAATTGATAGAACTCGACAACATGATAAAGCGGATTGAAGCTCTCAACATGATAATAAAAAATTCAAAAGTGGAAATAATGGACCTGATTTTGTGGTTATACTGAGTATGTTAACAAATAAGAAGTTATCGTTGGTCCTTGAGTATGAAGTATTCTACTAGTCGAACAGTATGTGCTTAGACATTTTTCTCTTTCGAAAGTGAAATACCAAATAGAAGCAGTACATTCTAACATGCAAAAGCTATTCCATTAAAATCTGGTGTAGATAAAACCAAAATATCAGTTTCCATTAATGGTTTAAGTTTTAAAAGTGTTACCCCGACGCTTCACTTTAACCCATTTCAAAAGCTCCTTGAATGATATTTTCTTTTTTAAGCCTTGTATAAGGAAGACTCAAAACGTAACACAAAAAAAAAAAGAGAAAGAAAGAAAGAAAATAAGAGTTTCCTAATGTAGTATACGAAATAGAAAATAAGAAATAAAACAGTTTATACGTCAGCTCATATATTTGAAGGCCTCAAACTTCGTGGGAAGTTTCACCTTCCATGGAACTTTGAGCCCCCAACTTTCCCCACATAAGAGAAGATAACTCACTTTTGGGTGGAGGGGGAGGGGTTAGTCTTCCTGAGTGGGAATGGACACTTTTACCATCATTTAATGCTCTCTCTCCTCCCTTCTCTTCCCTCAAAAACTGTGTAAAGGGCATTTATGTCAATTACATTATTTTATTGTTTTTAAAATGTGAAACTTCACAGGAAGTTCAAATAACCAAAAGTGAAAAGTGCAACTTCCTCAGTGGTTAACTTCCCTGGAAGTTAGTAAAATGAACCAAACGAGGCCTGAGTTTTTATACACTTTTTGTCAAGTCTCTATGTCCTTAAATAGAGAATAGAGAATAGATAGGTCCGGCCTTTAGACACATACCCTTAATCGAAACCATGGCCAAGTCCAGGTAACATAGTGGTTTAAAAGGTAAAGACGACCATGAATCGTCCCTGATTCTATTTTAGGCTACCTTTAGATTCTCATGCATGATAAAAACAACAATCACTATCACGAGGATGGTAAAATTATTTTAGATGATCTAAAGGGCATTAATTGCTGTGAAGGGCCAATAAGATGTTCCATAATTTGGATTAACCCCAAATCTCATGTACAATACATTTATATTCACAGGCATAAAGTTAGTTCAATGTATTGTGCTTGTCACACTCAAAAAACACCAAACTACACAAACATCTAGTCACGACTCAGAATAACAATTGAAAGCGGATATTTTTCTCTTCAAGAAAGGATGAAGCATACATGCTACCAAAGGTTTACCTTGAGATAATTTGATCCGGCTCCTTGGCAAATGAGACCGCAAGAACTGAATGGAGCAGGTCCCGATTGATAGTCACAAGAACCAGCCTCGTAGGGTCTGCTGAAGGCTCTGCACCAATTGGCAGAGCTGAGCGTGGCGCCTGTGGCCCACCACCAATACGATAGACGAACAAGTCATTGAAACTTGCAATATGGGAATGTGGAGAGAGATCATTGGTCAAACCATAAAAATACTCCTGCAATAAACACAGGTCAGTATGAACCAGCTCACAATTGTACAAATAGAGTAAAATCAACCAAGACCCAAAGAAGAAGAAGATTAAAGTTATTAGTCAATGCATTACACTTGCAGTAACTTCAAAAGCAACTTGGATGACAAAGAGACAGCTGAACTTCAGGAAGTAAACATGAAGCAAAGATCCACAGAAAGCACCACAATTGCTTTGAGTATTTGAGAACCATAAGTTTCAATGGCACATCATCAATAAGGTCTCTTTTTTTTTTTTTTCCGGACAACTGAAAAATACTCCAGCTCAAAGCTGTTGTACTAGCATAATACGTATTTACATCCAATCTAGCAGCAGCAGAGTCTGCATCTAATACTAGGTCATAGGTGCACAGACACAGAAATAAGTTTTAAGCTTCAATATTGTGGAACTGGCACCAAGGTAAATAGAAAAGAAGAAATTCAAATTTATTTGCCGTGACAAATAACATATCCCTCTACATGTGCCTAGTAACAAACAACACAGCAATGGCAACAAAGCCTCAACCCCAAATCAGTCAGCAATTGGAATATACCTCGGAATTAATTAAAAAAAAAATCCATTTGCTCTTGTAAAATTTTATAGTGGCATAAAGGTGGGATATTGCTTGTCACTTCATACAGAGGACGAATTGGATTTGGTAGAATAGGCCTAGCTCCTTCCAGCCATTTTTATTTGACAGATGAAATGTATGATTCTGAAGCTCCTTGGTCTAGACTCCATATACATATGCAATATGATAAAACAAATTGCAGTTAACCATGTAACAGCTAAGCAGCTTCAATGAGTTGAGGACCCTAGCAACACCAACTATAATGACCAAGAGTTTTCATGAAAGAATGTTTGGGGCCAAGCTTAAGGGACCACCACAGGCATCAACTCCCCGTTCATTCTAGAAGCTGGAGATGGCGCTTCAGAATGCATTTTGTTTCGATAATTCTACCTAGGATTGAGGACATACTGAAAAAGTACACTAGTATGTAATTTTGATGACCCTCACGCTAACACAATTTCCTAGGCTTGTATGGGGGAAATATTTTTTCTCCTGGTATTTCCTATTTAGGATTTAGCACATCCCAAGGACAAAAGTGTTGGATCTGGTGACTACCACACTGACAAATTCAATGCTCATACAGGAGGAGAATCTAGTCACAGAGGTGTCGTGCTGTCTACAAATGGTTGATCCCAGAGTCCATGTACTTGTTTACATGTTAGTCTTGTGTATGGCTATACCATTTTAGATCTAAGAAGAACTACCCATAAAAAAATGAATAATCTGAACTACTGCATAGAAAATCTAAACAGAGATGTCTCTACTGATTAGAGAATCAATTAGAGTTTGAAGATTGCACTTTACCCTTATTCTATAGTTCCTGGACTTCTGTCGGACCTTAGCACTCCTAGAAACAACACCACCAGATTTTTGAAGCTTGACCACATCCACATTAGGCTTGTTCTTTAGCACATCTTTAAGCATGCTGCAGAGTTTTTCCTACACAAAGGAATAAATTCAATTACAACAATAAGGTGCGAGATTTATTGTTCATAAGGCAATACAATATTTGATGCAAAAGGGTTATCATCTATGTAACTATTTTCAAATACATTAGTATAGTCAAGCTAAAAAACAAAAACAAAAACAAAAACAAAAGAACAACCAAGCAAGCAAACATGATTGTTTAGATTCAAGGAAGCATTCAAAATTACCTGACCAATAACCAAAACTACATTGGCGTTGAATGTATCAATGGCATGAAGAAGCAACTGCAGATAAACATCCATTTGCAAGGGTCAAAAATATAGAAAGCTGAACTTTATTTCTAAGAACAGGTTGACCAAATGTTCAAATATTGCTGAATAGACAATATACAAGACCTCATAACCGACACCCTCTATCCAACCCATGGTATTAATCACCATGCCTGCAGCCTGAGCTTCCACATTGCCAGCAAATTGCCTCTCCAGGGTTTGAGCAAGCTCCTTAACGAGTACCTTGTATAATTCTGCATTTACACTGCACGGAAGCAAAATCAAAAACAGATGAAACACTTTAATTGAAAAGCTCAGAGTAGTCGGTCATTTACAGAATGCGAGACATAAAGTACAAAGTTCAGGAGAAGCTATTAGGAACGCAGACAAAACACTTGAGAAAAGCCTGCCACCTTGGAGTAGTATGCCCATAATAATAAACAAGGGCCATTTCAAGGGGAAGTCCTTCCACTGAATCAATTGGCGTTTCAATGGGTGTAGCGGCAATACATCCAGGAATTGTTATAGATCCTTGACCGATATCAAGGTCCACGAAAGTAGGTTTCCAACCTTGCTTTGCCGCCCAGCTAAGAAGCATTTTCGACAACGTACTCTTTCCAGAATCTGTAGGTCCGACAACGATCACCCTGGGGCCCTGGAACACTAAAAATATCATAATTTAAGATTTAAAGCAAATAATCGATTTACGAGCATGTCTAAAGCCGTATTAAAAATCATAATCAATCCTTCTACCCAGGCACTTTGGAGTTAAGAACATGACTTGTTATACGATCGTCAATGCTTTACAAGTAAAAACAATTTCAACTTACGAAAACAAACTTGTGTTAATCCACGGTCACCGAATCTACAACTCACATTGCCATAAGCTAGTAATGTGAATATATAGACAAGCATATGTATGGATCAGTGGATCAGTGAAACATAAAAATTACGTTTTTTATGTTACATTAGATCACAGAGTTATCGATATTAAAAATCGTAAGCGGAGCAATTCAATTGTGATGCGTCTACTCTTGATCATGCATCAATCTCAACCTATTGTTCTACAATCAATACAACAATCTCCAATTATTCTAAGCCTAAATCAAAATCAGTAGAAGTTACCTGAGAAGATCCAGGAGCATCCGCAGACGAGGCTTTGGCGCGACTTCGTCTTCCATCAAGCACGGCATGGACATTCACATAGCTCACCATCGGCGTCTAAAAATCAAGCAAACAATAGACCACGATTCCAAAATCAATGACCACTAAACAGCCATCGAAATCAATCAAAATCAATCAAAATCGATCAAAATCAAAAGCACACCTCGTCTGCAGTATAATCAGTTTCAGTAGCCCCGTTCAACTCGATCGCCGCGCCGTACCAAGTGAAAACCTAGAAATTTGAAAAAGCAGAGCTTGATAAAGTACGAAAAGAAAGGTTGGAGAGCGAGTGGGATTGAAGGTTACGGACAGCGAACTTGAGCCTGGGAGGGAAGGTGAGCCAGATTTCGGGAGGGAGCTCTGTGCCGAAGATCTCGGCGGTGCCGTGGAGGAGACGGAACCGGAGAGGCGAGTCGCCGACTTCGACGCGCAGCTCGCTCTCCTTTTCGAGCTTCACCTGCCTCGTTGAAGACGAGGATGAAGCTGCGAGTGATGCGGCGGGAGCGTTCACTGCTGCACCGCCGCCCGGGTAAGCCATTGTCTGTTGCCTGCGCTCCCCCTTTCAATACCTAGCGCCAAAAATAAGCTTCTTATAAGCTTCTTCTTTTTTATGATTACAGAAAGGAAGATGCTGCAATAATCACATTACGTAACTTGCTGTGCGGCCCCCACATCACATACCAAAGGCATCACTTGTAAGTTACCAGGCAAAGTTTTGGGAGATTGTTTCGTAATACTATATACATATAGTTGTAACCTTATAATTCTCATATCTTGAGATTCATCAATGGTTTCTAACGGAGGTAAAATAGATAAATGACGCTCATAAATCATGAAGATTCGAAGAAAGATGAGAATTAAGCTCGATGGTTATTTTATCTATCAATATTTAACTTTTTGATATTGTATTGCTTAGTTTTTGAACTCGAATGTTTAATTTTTTTAGTCCAACTTTTAATTTAGTCATATAATTTTTGTATTAAGTTGAATCAAGTATATTTTCTTGTATGAAATATCATGCACTTTATGTTATGTTGTTTAACGATTACGAAATTGTCTCTAACCAATTTGTGTATTTTTAATTATGTGATAACTATATGATAACAATTCACGAACTTTATTCAATCAAATCCACATTTTATTAATTAGATCAAATCGGATTGAAAAGTTAAATGAGTTGGATCGAATTGAAATTTTTCAATCCGCAATAATTGGATTGAGCAGTGAGTTGACCTTAAATAGATTAGATTTGGTTCGTGTACATCCCTAGATGTACGTTTATCTTTATTGTACTTGCTAATGAAATGAGTTACTTAAATGCCAAAGGATCTCTAGGGAGGCTAAGGCATAAGGGTGGGCGAGGGGGCAAAAAAAATTAAGCCTCAACTAGAGCAAGATTGGACATCACCTAATAATTAACAACACACTTTAAAATCAACTCCAACCACAAAATACTTTTTTGAAAAAATAAACAAGATCTACTTGAGAACTTTTTTCTTTCTAATTTTTTTCTTTTTCTTTTTAAGAAATAAATAACCCTAACATAATTCAAACTTGGGACCTCTAACAATATGCCTTTAACAATTGTTTTGGTTTCTTAAATGCAAATAGTAGAAGAGCAGGTGTTTTTTTTTTTTTTTTTTCTGCTTAACTGACATTGTCCCCCTATATATTGAATTTGAATTGTAGTTTTAGCCTTTCGAGCTAAGTCCGCCCATTTAGAGGTAAACTTATATCCTCTTAAAACGCACCAGCAATTGTGTTACCCTATACTTTTTGTACAACATTTGCCAGCGTTTTGGGCCTTCAATATGGGCCGGACCTTCCAAAGAGGCCCACCCAATACGAACAAAGTTACAAACTCCGTTGCCCTCCCAAATCACAGAAGCATAATAAACAAGGCAGAGAAATCGAGATTCAACAACAATGGCGAAAACCGCGTACATGCGCGTGAAGGGCGTCCAACAGTTCAGGCAACGCCTCCTCCTCGCGACGCTCTCCGCGACGCCACTCATCATCGAAGACATCCGTCCCGAAGACGCCTCGCCAGGCATCCGCCCCCACGAGCGCTCGCTCCTCGAACTTCTCGAGTCGATCAGCGACGACTGCACCGTCGAAATCAGCGTCACCGGTAAGTAACATTAACCAGTGCTAACTGTGCTACTCATTCAGTGATTGATCGAATCGAATGAATTGCTCGATGAAATTAGGGTTTGTTTGGTTGATTTGGTTTTGGCTTGATAGGGACGAAAGTGAAGTACAAACCTGGAGTGGTAATGGGCGGGAGAAATTTGGTGCACGATTGCGGACTGAGTCGGTCGATTGGGTACTTCTTGGAGCCATTGATTGTGCTTGGGCTGTTTGGGAAGAACCCCCTTTCGATTACCCTCAAAGGTTCGTCCTTTTTGTTAATTTGATTGATTTTGCAATGAATAGAGTTGTATGTATCACTGCCGATGATCCATTATTAGTGTTGCGCCGCTTGGGCTGATTGAATTTAGTGGTGAACATGTAAATATTGCAAAGTGAGTTTTTTTAGGAATGGTAATTGAAATTGTTTTTAATTGGGTTTTTCTGGGTATGAGTTTTGGAAATGTTGGTTTGGTTGCTTAATAGTCAAAAGACTCAAAATGGTTGTGGGACTATCGGCAGCTTTCGCCCTGAGGTTGAATTACGCCTCGTTATTCAACTGTTTAACATGCTACTTGATTGGTAATCCAAATTTTTTTTTTTGGTAGCCTTGTTCTGTTATGTTATGTGGCTTCAATGCTTTTCTAGTGGAGTGGACATGTGAAATTGTGACTGTCGCAGTGTGCGCATGAGAGCGAAAATGGCCTTGGAGTGCTTCATATCTTGACAGACCATTTGAAATTGTTGTTTTAATCTTGAAGTTCATTTCTTGTAATTTTTTGGATTAAGTTAAACATAATGAAATGCCTAAAAAATATTTCGAATATTTGTTTGATGCATTTGTAATTTCAAGTTTCAAAGTGATTTTTCTGGGGTGGAAATTGGATTTGGTGACTAGTGAGTCTAGTGAATTACTTATCTCCGTTCAGTGGTGTATCATGGTATTAGCGATTCGCACCCAGTCTCTGATGATCAAGAGCTACTAGGAGGATTTAAATATATCTTCAAATGGCTATGGCTGGTTTTGCCATGCAAGAGACATCTGTTGTAGTCAAATTTCTTTTATTTTTTATTTTTCAGTGAGACTGCTGGCTAAACAAGAAAAAGAACTTTATAACTGCTTAACCCGAAAGCTTATTGAGAATACTGATTTTAAGAAAGCAAGCGCCAGAAACCTAGAGAGAGTCCGTTTCCTTGGAGTTGGAACACAACATTACCGAACTACATAGATCTCTTTTGAAATATCCATGCCATTTCTCATCCATATGCTCTAGTGAAAGAAGGATTTAATGATTGAATTTGCTCTATCGTCACTAGCACTTTTGGACTTTGTGCCATGAATATGTCTCCAAATTATGTATCTTTAAAATTTATGTTTTCTTGTTTTAGAAGGCAATCAAGTGATAAGGTGGTTATTTTTCTTTTTTTGTGTTTTTTTCCCAGGAGTAACCAACGATTCGAAGGATCCATCTGTTGATACTTTCCAGTCAACCACACTACCTTTGTTTGAGCGTTTTGGAATTCCTCTTAAAAGACGTGTATGGAAAGATCGTGATGACAATCCTTCAGAAGGACTGGTTAAAACACATGCAAGGAAAGATGGTGACGACAAACCTTCAAAAGGACTGGTTAAAACACGTGTAAAGAAAGATAGTGATAACAATCCTTCAGAAGGACTGCAAATAAAGATCATAAAACGTGGATGTTCACCTGGGGGTGGTGGACTAGTTTTTTTGAAGGTTCCCATGATTAAGGAAAGCTTATCGGTGAGTATTATTCGAACTGATTATTTAGTAAACTACTCTCCATCTTTTCTGTTGCTGGCATTCACTATCTTCTCTGCAGGCTGTGACATGGATTGAAGAGGGAATGGTTAAGAGGATCAGAGGAATAACTTTCTCGGCAAGTGTGTCTCCTGCATTTGAGAAGACAATGATCTCTGCAGCTCGTGGAATCTTCAATAGACTACTTCCTGATGTTCATATCCATACCGACCATAGATCTGGTGTAGAAGCTGGAAAGTACGTTATTTTTGTTCTTTCATTTCTTAAATCTGTTTTTTTTTCAATAGATATTGGATTATTTCTGTTGCTATGACATATTGAAGCAGTATTATTAACCTTTGATATCTCTTTCATTGGTGTTAGTGTGTTAGTGGCTTTGTTTATGTAGACTGACAAACAAATGCTATTGACAGGTCGCCTGGCTTTGGCATTACATTGTATGCTGAGACCACGTCGGGTTGCTTCATTTCTACAGACGCTGCAGTTAGTTATGCCCAGGAGGAAATGGAAGACCTGGAGGATAACAAGAAGAAAGGTCTGCTGCCTCCTGAAGAAATTGGTGAGCAGGCTGCCTCAATGCTGCTTGGAGAGATAGAACAAGGTGGAGTGGTAGATTCAACACACCAGGTCAGTGGCCTAGGCTAAGAGTCTGGTTACAAAGCATAACAACAGTGTTTTATCACTTATCGTTTTAATGACTAGTCATTTAATTTATCACTACTAATTGTTCTTACTGCTACTTTTGATAATGTTTGTTGTCATGAAATTGTACATAGTGGCACCAATTAATTTACTCTTTTATTGTTCTGTAGGGTTTGCTTTTTCTTCTTTGTGCTTTATGCCCACCAGATATATCCAAGGTTCGCGTTGGAAAGCTCTCACCATATGCAATAGAAACACTCCGAAATATCAGAGATTTCCTTGGTGTTCAGTTTGACATTAGGCCTGATCCAACAACAGAAACCGTCGTACTCAAGTGTTTTGGATGTGGGCTGAAGAATCTGTCGAGGAAGATATCCTAACGAGGTTGTTCAAGCACTGGGTTGCATTGAAAGGTAAGTTCCCTAAGCCCTTTGGGGCTATATTATGCATGTTCCGGCGAAGCTAGTTTGCTGCTGTTTTTTTACGCATGGCATCAATAGAATAGGCCATAGACAGACGTGGCGAGGAACTCACTCTGTGGAGTAACATCAATTTTGTTCAGTTATACTGTTCCAAACAATTTGGAACCAAACTGTCTTAAAGAGGTACATATATATGTAGCGGCATTTTTTAAATTCAGCAATTGATTTCCTTGTTCTTTCAATTGGTGATGGTTCTGTCAAAATTGGTTGATGTTCTGCTTTGTGTCTATCATTTCCTATCGATGAAGGCTTTTCAACATTGTAGGCGATCTTGAAGTTCGGCTTAACTATTTTGTCAAAGTAGTTGATGTTCTGCTTTGCGTCTCATTTGCTAAAACTTTTGTAAGCTCTTGTATTTCAATCGATGTGAACGAACAGTGAATGAAAGATGAAATCGATCCACTGATTGAAGCATCTAAATAAATTCATATTGAGTTAATTTAGAATTAGAAACTTCTTGTCCAACAAAACAATTACGAACGGATACTTGACCTACTTGAATTCACAAGATCATTCACTTGTTAAAAAACTTGGCATTACATTCCAAATTGTGCACGTACATATGTTGATGTATCTCTCCATTTGTAGAATGTTTTTTGACAACCAACCGGAAGTTAGTTCAAGTGGTTTTGTGCAAAGCTATAGGTGTTTGAGTTATGGTGCTCATTTTTTTACCATCTGAATATTCATGAGTTACCATTAAGATAGTAGTCGAGTAACATCCTTTTGCTACATATATACATTTGCTATATAGTTGTAGTAGTCATTTAGATACACTTTTTTATTTGATCCCACACATGATGCAAACATCAATAGTGCACAATGCATCTACCTAATAAATGTATGTGGCAAAAATATGTTACCCTAACATTTTCCATATACTATTGTACCCCTAAATCCTTTTAAGAACTTGGGTACGTGATAAATACTTTACGCTTGCTAAAAAAAAAAAAACTTTACCCTTCCTGAAAAAAGATAAAAAATAACTTGGGTTCCCTTGTGAAAAAAAAGAAAAAAAAAAAAAAAAAAAAAAAAAAAAAAAACAAACTTTTTAACCTTACTTTTGTCACCCCCAGTTTTTTTTCTAAAAACCATAAATATCATCCTCCTCAAAACACACATACGGACATACCTCATCTTCCTCACCAATTCTCATCTACCCCAATCTCTTAAGCACCTATGCAACTGCGTTTCTTTGCCCTTAAATCACTTTCAATACATTCGTTGATTCCATTTCAGTACATTTCGAGCTTAAAATCATGCTACTTCAGGCGATTTCATGATTTTTTATGTAGTCCATTTTACTCGGTACTACAGGACGACACAAAAAGACATGAGATCGAGTAAAACTTGATCATTGTGCTTTTGGATCATTTGCTAATCTAGAATTCGTCGACATTTTGAACTAAAAGATTTTGATTCAAGTCATAAATCGGTATCATAAACACCAACAACAACAAACACAACCTCCAGATAAGAGAAATCCACCAAAAACACTCAAAAACTTATAAATTGAATTCAAAACAGAAGGGGAATACACTTATTGAATGAATGAATTTAATTTTTGGTTGTCTAATTCGAGTGGGCGTGGTTGGTGACATAGGCGAGAGACGAGAGTAAGAGTGGGGTACGTTTTTTTCAAAGTAAGATGCGTTCAATAAAATGTGAGGTCTGTTTAGTCGAGGGTATATATCAGAGGATAGTTGAATCACTTCACCTTTGATCAAAAAAAAAGTTGAATTATTTCACACAAGACTAAAAAAGTGGTTGGTCTGCTTAGTTACTCCTTTTTTATTTGGAAAATGCTAGAGTGACAATGCCCAACATACATCCGAAAGTCACATCACATCAAGTACATGAGCTGTCCACACGGCTTGGATCGGCATGTCATATACCAGAATTTGTGTTTGCTGATATATCGAGGCGTGATTGGACCGCTCCTTGTGCCCAATTCCAGCATTTCCCTTTCTATTTTTATTTACACTGCACTCCCTTCTATATTGGGCGACATGGTGCCCATGTACCAATAGATGAAAGAGAGAACATTGGATCAGCGATGGAGTGGTGAAGGGCCGATCGAGAGATTCCTTTGCAGCCCAACATTTCAATGAATCTGAGCTTCACAAATGGTTTTAAAGATTTTGTCACAACATTGATTAATTACCATGTGAATTTGCTGTACATGCATATGCAATGATTGATTATCAAAGCTAAAGGTACCCCTAATTTTTTAGGGTTCCCAATTTGTATGAATTATTTATGACCCTGATTAATATGCTTTTTTTACTTAAATAGAAGTTGAACGACTTCTCTAAACCTTGTCTTTTGATAAATGAATTCTCTACCTTGAAATGCTTTGGCCCGAGTTAATACATTTTTAGTTGGCTTGTCATTCAAAAAATAACATTGATTTTTTGTCCAAAATGAAAATGACACACCAAGAAGAATATTATAGTGGTTATCTTCTTGTTTGAGAATTGAAATTGAGGGTCTTGTCCAAAATATAGTTCCACATCGAGTAGATCTCTCTTTTAACTGTAAGCTGGTTAAGTCAGAAACAATATTGATATTAACAGGGATCCTTAAGCCTGCGTGGGTGCTTTTGCTTTGATTTTTCAAAATGAAATAAAAGCCATTTCACAATTATTAATAATTGTCTTTTTGAGCTTTGGATCCTCTGCTCTCAACCACTTATATCCTTACTTTACCTTCCTTTGTTCAACAAAATCAGACTTTTGTTTTACAATCTAATTGTATCTAGGGACTTTTGCTTTCCTCTTAAAAGTAAAAAAAAAAAGGTTGTTTTACTTTTGCTTTCCTCTTAAAAAAAAATAATAGCCACTTGAGGGAATCATTTCACATAAGTTAAATATTACTGCTCTGAAGAGACTTTTGCATATGTTCAGATTTTCTCCAGCCATAGCCAGCTAAGAATATAAATTATTCTATTATCCTTTTCATTTGTGTTCGGATGCTCATCTTTTGTGGATTCAATTTGTGTAGATACTGGTGATGCTTCAAGTATTTTCATACTTTTTTTTTGACACAGATGTTAGCATCTAAGCAGTGGTTAAATTAATTAATATTAAAATGAATCTAGTTTATTCATGTGCCTAGGTTGCAGTGCTGCATTATTCTGATGCTACTCTCATTTTTGCAATAAAAAACTGCTATTGGACCAAGGACTGACAAGATAAAAGAGAAGACTTTCATATATAATTTTTTTTTTGATATACTTAATTATATAGCATTCATTTACAAATACATATAAGTTCTCTCTTGGAACTTCCTTTCATCCTGTTAAAGGTATATCCAAAGAAAGAAAGAGAGATTTTCAGGGGAAAAAGAATGGCAAGGCCTTCTTGCTCTAGCAGGGATAGTTGGTCTTCTACTCCGATTCCTTTGATTGGCTTGTACATTGCAGGTGCCACATCGGTATGTCTTATACTCATGCTTTGTGATATAATTTCTAGTTTTCGCCCTAAGACTAGATACATACCTTGCAATTGCATGAAAACTCCCTGTCGATCTTACTACTTACATGCCAAGTGCTGGTGTCTGGTGACCAACTATCGAAGCTTAGTGGCACAACCGTGGTATGTACAAGTATGTGTTTCCTTATGCCTTCGCTTGCAATTAATGGAGAAAGCATTCCAAACGTGATTGCTGTAAGTCTCTTTGTTGTGACTATTGCAGTCAACACATGCATACAAATTTACACGGGGGTAATCTTCTCATTCATTGTGGAACACATCATGATTCTATGTTGCATGTTGTAGTTCTTGCCTGTGCTCTGGACTTACACTTCTCTTGTGATAAATGAAAAGATCGCCTTTAATGAGACCTTGAAAAATACCCTCAAAAAGAGAGAAGCGTCATCAAGTTTGCTACACCAAGTAAAATTATGGTATATGAGTAGTTCCATCAGCAATCCTCAAAATATGCGAAGGTATTTCTGATTATGGATGGTCAATATCAATTATAGTCGTAACTCAAATTGTTGCAGTTATAGTAACAAGCTTATCCATTGCCTTTCGATGGATCGTGATGCTATCTGATCCAAGACTTAGCTCGTATAATGATGCAGCTAATCTTGGTTTTGATGCGAATTTTGAGGTTGAGATATTTTCCTTTCGATCTCTTGCCAATAATAGAGAGCTGTGAATGGTCTCAATATTACTTTCCTTCTATCTCCTACTTAATTTTGTGTTTGTTGTTGTAACCTTTTTGATCTTTTATATGTTCTTGGAGAGCCACTTCTTGGGTTTCGCTTTATTCATTAATGGCAGCTTGTTTGCCCAAATAGGATTTGCGAATCAATGTACTTGATTTTGTGTCTGGTCCTGTATTGAGCCACGAATGATTAATGAAATTTCGATTTCTCTTAAAAAAAAATGTATTCTTCATACAAGCTCAACTGGCAGCACTGCTGTTGTGTTAGAAAAATGGGAAACGGAGATGACACAGGTTTTCAGTCCCACAAAACACTTTCCAAAATGGATAATGAGGACCTGTGTAGAGGACATAAACAAATGGACAGATCTAAGCAACAGAAGCCCCCCAAACTATTTAGTCCAATTGTTATCCAGACCTCAAACTCGTCACCCGCCGCAAACTCTTTTAAACAAGTTGCAGGAAATTGTTTTCAACAAAAGGTATTATAAACTCTCATGTCTCTCAATGGTCATCCTCGTAAAAATTATTGCTCTTTATGTACCCTTTGCTCTTGCAAAACCTTTATTGTGTGCCTTGGATGAAGCTTTTGGAATTGTTTATTACATTGACGAGCAAGTGAATGTTGGGAATTCTCAAGATGGAATGAAGCGTCGATTCGCAAAAGTTTTGTTGGCACATAAGAATGTTCATCTGTGCAAAACAGATTCCAGTACTAATACTTTGGGCATGTCAGTGAATGAAGCATTATCATCTATTACAAATGAATGGGAAGCCTACCCAGATGGATTAGCGAAAAGAGAAATGAGGATCATAATGGGTTTCATTCATGATCAAGAGTATGCATTTATTGAGGAACTTTACGAAGATTTGGAGCAGTTATTTGTTGATATGTTGCTCTTCTTTCTTCGTCAACTTCCAATTGTCACATTGAAGGATATGAATGAGAGCCCAATTGAAGTCCTTGAAGAAAGAACCAAATCTGCTATGAAGGTTCTCTGCAAACTCAAATTATTGGAAGACAGGGTTCAATGGTTGTTTCCTAAAGGAATCACATGACTGATGGATCTTGATGATGAAGAAGAATGCAACAATGATCAAGCAAGAAATACTGAAAATCAGAATCTCATCATACCGGCGGTGGATCAGGATGGAGGTGCCTATATAATTCAAGTGCCCAATGCAGCTACTCCTGAAATTGTTCAAATGAGCTCAAATGTGTGAACATTTTGAGTTGCAATATGTGATTAGTAGAGAGAACTTCTTTAAGTCAGTTCTATGCTCTTGTAATTTATTTATTTTTTCAGTTGGTCAGTTCATGCTTGTTAAATGTATTATGTTTCAAGTTCTGTTGTGATTAAAGATCAAAACATTTGTGTTAAAACACTATCTATGACTAATCTTCTCCGGTGCATCTTTTGTATACCTTTGCTTTATGCTTAGGGATATGTTGTTAATTTGGTCTATGTCATTGCTACATTACAAGTAAACTTTTTTCACTTGCTTCTATTAAAGTACAAGTATGCCCAGTGCTAGAGATCAACTGTCAAAGATCACGGCCACGACTATGGTATGCATATGCATCAATCTCATCAATATATATTGGATGATAAAGTACAATGGACATATCCTGAAGGTATGCGATGTCGTGGCAGTTGTAGATACTTTGAGGGACCATAACTTTGATCCAGGAATCCGATTGATTATTATAATACCTTTTTGGAAATGACGTTTCATGCTCTATAGCTATCCTCAAAGCCTCGCTCTCCGGGATTAGGTTTCGCAGACCCAAATTCCTTCGTTTCGGCCTTTATCGGGAACTTTTATTTTATTGTCTAGTTTTAGGGTATTTTCGTAATTTACTTTATTTAAGTTGTTTTAGAGTCTTAGAAGGATTAAACGTTTTAAGTCATAGAAGGATTACGTTTTGAGTCATATAAAGATTACGTTTAAAGGATTAAGGTTTCTAATGGGCTATATAAAGCCATGATTAGGGTTGTAATCATTATCAATTATTATCAATTTATTTCAATTTCGGTTTTCTTCAAAACTTTAAGGATTCTTTCTTGTTTGAGTGTTTACGCTGATGATCGATATCATGTTACTAATGTTCAAAATGTTCCGACCACTACTCATGATCCAAAAGAAATATGTTCAAGCTAGTGAGAGTTGAATCTTTAATCTGCATTTTTAGTGCATAAGAGAGCACTTTCTTCGCTTTTTTTTTTCTTTTAATGGAAGTGTATGCATGTGTTCAGTATATATGCAATGGCTTTTTTTTTTTTAAAATTCAGCAATTGATTTTCTTGTTCTCTCAATTGGTGATGTTCTGTGAAAAGGGGTTGATGTTCTATTTTGCGACTATCATTTCCTATTGATGAAGGCTTGAATATCATAGTCGATCTTGGAGTATGACCTCTCTCTCTCTCTCTCTCTCTCTCTCTCTCTCTCTCTCTCTCTCTCTCTCTCTCTCTCTCTCTCTCTCTCTCCAGGTAGATTAACTTTAGTATAAATATCACATTACTTTTCTCTCTCCTCTATTGCCCTTAGACGAAAATTGGTGAGAAGTGCGAGGGTTTGGAGTGTTTGGTTTGATTATTTGGAGCTTAAGAAGTCAAGGAAATCGAAGCTAAGGTTAGATCTTCGATCCCCATATTCTCTACGTTTCGAACTAATTTTTGGGGATTTCGACGGTGGTTTCGAGTTTGGGTTTGAGCACACCAGTCAAGTGAGGTTTTGCTATGGTTTTATGGTGGTTTTAAGGGTACAAATGATGGATTTAGTGTTGATGTTGTTGTTGTTTTGATTTTCGAGTGATTTGTAGGGTTTTTCGTCGAAAAACTCGGGGTTTGCGTTTCAGAAGCATTTGGTTGAGGGTTTTTGGTGGTGTGAGCTTGGTTAAGTATTTACTGGGATGTTGGGACGAGCGCGAAGCGCGACGACGAGCCGAGACTCGAGAAAACTCATCTGCCACAGACGCCGCCAGGCGCATTGTGGGGGTCAAAGCCCACAGCGCCACTCGAGGCGTCTGGGCCAGTGGTGTATGAGTGGCATTTTTGGGAGGCGCCGTGGAGAGGAAAATGTGGCGGCGCTTGTCACGACGCCCAGGACGTCGTGGACACATCGTGAGGTGTTGAAATTGGTGGCGTCTCGAGCAGTTTCGCAACGAAAATTTTTACCAAAAATTTACCAATTGGGGTTTGACCTAGGAACTTATATAGTCTATTTGGGGTGTTCAAACGATGATTTTATCAATGTTTTGGGTTTTGAATCGGGGTTTCCAAGGTTTAGGAATTGACTTGATTTAACGGGAATTGATGATTTTAGGTTGGTTTAACGAGTAATTGGACACGTAGTGAAGGCGTGCATTTGGACTAGTGACGGTAGTGGAGTGCAGTTTGAGGTGTGTAGTGACTCAACTGAAATTCACTTTAGTATTTACAACTTATTATTTGAATTCTGTTCTTTTTATTCAGAAATCTTTTTTTCCTGGTGTGGTTACGGTTGGTTGAGTTTATTCGTTGCAGGGGCATGGGGTCCACTAGGCCATAACACATATTCTAGTGACATGTCGGTGAATATGCTACCCGAATGTTGATTTGTACTAGACATGTGTGGGTGCATCGTGGGTCTACACCGGCCACCTAGCGGGTCTAGAGTCACCAGTTAGAGGTATCCTCATTGGTCGTGCCTGGGGAATAGCCCAAAGTATAGCCCTAGTCTGATTCAGATCATGCACGCACTTTGATTTCTATGCTATTTATATTCATGCGATGATCTTCCACAGTTGACTGTATTCTTTTCTTTCGCATGGTTATTTAATAGTATCTTGATTCCAACAGTCTTATTTATATATTTACTTGGTAAATATCCTTGGGATTACTCACTCTGGACTCATCAACTGCCTTTTTGTAATGGCTTGAGTGCAGATCTTAGTACAAGCAAAGGGAAGGGCAAGCTTAATGACTACCTGTGATTGACTACGACTTGCCCTACTCGTACGTTTGTTTATATTTATCGTTTTATGTTGGGTATGAGTTGTGAGTGATACATTTTGACCTATATATGACTTGGAGGTTTATTTTTTGATATGATTTTTACATTAGGTAAAATACTCATAAAACTTGTCGTTAACATTTATTTTGATGATTTAAGCCTTCCGCTGAATATTTTGAGGATACGCATGATAACAAGTCTATGTGCTAACTTGAACCAGTTATTAATGAAAATGTTGCAAAGTTAGCGGTAATTGGTAAGTGATTGAGGTATGAGTGCACGTGGAACACAACTAGTTGATGATGTGGCAAGGTTGTGGGCCCGTGGCATACGCCGTAGTGGCCGATGGATTTTAGGGCCCCTACAAAGCTCATTTAACTAGACCTAGCTAATATGGTCCAAACACAAAAGGAATTTGCACTTAACTAAATAGAGGTTAGCCCTTCCATAACCCTAGCACCGTCTTTTCTCCAAAACCCATAGCGAGGAGCTCTTCTTCCGTTGATCAACGCTGGGGCTTTGGTATACGCCATGACATGTGTCGGCGGTCGTTAGTGTGTCAGTGGCCCCCTCTTTCTCTCCCCCTCCCTTTTTCTTCTCAGATTTTTCTGGCGTCACCACCATCGGATTTGGTGGATTCCAGTGCTGCCGGTAAGGTTTCGATGCCCCTCTTCCCTTTTCCTTTTCTTTCTTCCCCTTTTTTGTTGGTAGTTCCGATGGCTACAGGGTTTCTAACGCTACGACGTCAATGGCCCTCTTTTGGCGTCTAGACTCTTAACCGGATAGGAGAGAGATGATGAGACAAATTGGCGATTTTCAAGTCAAAGGCGATGATCGTAGACGACTGACCTTGAGGAGGTGGCGAGCGACGACCTGAGTGGCAAACGTCGGCGGCAGCTTGAGTTCCGACATTTCTTACTTCTTGTTTTTTTCTCAATTAGATCTAAGTTCTTTTTATTCCCACTAGATGGATGTGTTAGAACAATTATACTGTATGCATATCACTGAACTATAATATATATCATATGTGAATTCAATTACAAAGAACTAAATTAAATCATACCAGAGGCTTGCACTGAATAACAATGTCCTAAGACGAATTTTCCTTCAATTCGGTGTATGAATGCTTCAAGAGGTTCGTCTCCAGGATACAATTGGATTGATCTTTGATTACACACCAATCAAAGAACCTTTCTTGTGCAATTGTAAAACTTCTCTCAACTAAAAACTTTTTTTTTCTCATTTCGTACAAACTATATATAGACAAATAATGTATCTGTTCACAAAACACAACTGTTCACATACAACCGTTACAACTGTTCACATAATAAGTAATTATGAAATTACTTAATTTCAAACAAAAAATTTATGTTGTGAATTAGCTAAGTTATTTTAGCCCTAAGGCCTAAGGCCTAATCAAAGACATATTAAATATCAAGTATTTAATATATATTAATCAATGGGGAATACCCATGGTCTTTGCCTCCAACCCATATTCACTTAACTAAGACTTGTAAGTGAAAGATATCTTATAAGGAAAGAAACAAAAATGTTTCTTTCCCATGTGGAACTAATATTGGGTACAATACAAACTCACATATAGTTCAACAGGATGTTGTCCTCGTATAAGGGGTTGTTGTCCCCGCTTGTGGGGTGGTTGTGCCTTTTAGGGGTTGGTGCCGCACCATCGTGTGTGCATGGAGTCAGAGTTTAGTTCGGAGCTTCATTGTATCTAAATACCTATTATTCTTATTGTAATAGATTGCTATGCCCTTTTGAGTTAAAAATATGAATGCAATGCAACTATTTGACAAAACACACACACAAGGAATTTGCATTGTGAGGTACAGTAGCAGTGGATGACTTTCTCATCCAATTTGTCCAACATGAACTAAATGCTCGGTCTGAAACCCAAATGTTAGCTAACAAGTTGTGAAGATGTGCAACATGGGGGTGGGGGGTTAGGAGTTGGGCATGCATTATTTTAACCCTAAACCCTTCTCTGTCATCAGAGTTCACCACATCAACATAGAGGGTTTTCTCCGGTGCTTTCCCCTCAACCACCTAAAAAGCAACGATGCCACTGTGCCCATAGCCTCGCCTCTCCACCACCCCGTTTTGCCTCCCATTTCTTTCTTATTGGGTTGGATTTTGATTCATTTTTTATTATTGCTGATTGATTGAGGTCACAACGTAATAATAATGCACAACAGATTCATAATTTGGAGAATGTTAATTGCCTGAAAACTGATTTGCTCTGATGCAATGGTGGACATGGGCGGAGCTATACTTTAGGTAGAGGGGGAGCCACCTTTTATATGTATAGTAAAAAAAAAAACCTACATAATACCTATAAAATAATTAAACATACCATATAATTCTATGTGTGTAAATATGAAGATTTTGAGTTTTTCTAAACAACAACAACATAGCCTCCTTGATCTCAAATTAATTGAGGTCGGCTACATGAATCAAACTCTTCCATTGTGCTCGATTTTGCCTTTTTGATGATGAGCATTCAAACCATTCAAATCCCTCCTAATTAATGCATCCTAAGTTAACTTCGGTCTACCCTACTTTGTTGAATTTTTTCAGTCAAGTTTTTTACTCAGAGTATCTGTAGGCTATCTTTGCAGGTGACCAAACCACCGCAACCGTCATTTCCTAATCTTTGAGTCAATTGATGTTACTCATACTTTTCTTTGAATTTATGTATTTTTTATCCTATCTTTACGAGTTTTACCATCATCCACGTAAACATCTTCATTTCTATTATGTTCATTTTATGTAATTGTTATTGTTTTCCCGCCCAACATTCACTTCCATATAGCATAGTTGGTCTAATTGCGATTCTATAAAATTTTCCATTTAACTTGGTAGGCATATTTTTATCACATATCACACCAATTGCACTCCTCAATTTCTTCCATCCAGCTTGGATTGTATATGTGACATCATTTCCAATATTGCCACCATTTTGTATGATTAATCCTAGATATCTAAAGTGTTTCACATTAAAAACTTCTACTTCCCCTAATTTTACCAATTCATCATCTCGATATCTCATATTTTTAAACTTACAATACATGTACTCGGTTTTCGTCCTACTCAATTTAAAGCTTTTAAATTCTAATGTATTCCTCTAAAGTTTTAATTTCCTATCCAGTTTTTCTCAACGATTTTTTTTTTTTGAGGAAAACAAGTTTTCTTAGTGACAAAATGGCATATTGCGCACAGGCTTTATAAATACCATGAGTTAATGCTCGATTTTATATAATATAAATAAATTGAATTAAGTAGAGCATAATGAAAGCATTAGACTCATGCAACCCAAACTAATATGGAAATGATAGCTCAATTTGTCATTGTATTATAGACCATAAAAAAGTGTTTTCACTAGTAACATCAAACATCAAACTTGCATATCTAGCGTCAAATCATTGATATTTGATAAGCGTATAACTTATTAATTTATTTAGCATGTGTAATGTGACAGAAAAACATGTGAACAAGTCTAATTATAATTTGAAAATGAAAATACATTGGAGAGTTGGGGAGGTGATCCGGCGTGCATATATATTTTTCTTCAAAAGATCAAGAGGGGTATGTCAATCGAAGAAGCATGCATCGAAGATTAATGCATATAATCAACAGTGGTGGGGGCGGAGCCGATGGTGGCCCCCAACTATACATTTGGCTTCACCCCCTAATGGTGGGGTGAATATAGCTCAACTCAAAAAAAAAAAAAAAAAAAAAAAAAAAAAAAAAAAAAAAAAAAAAAAAAAGGTTGAATCTTTATTTTATTTTATTTATCTAGCTACGTGGCATTTTCCTTTGGATTTTATATTGCCACGTCAGCAATTAGAAAGTCCAATCGCTTCACTCCATTATGTAATTAGTGCTATTATGAGCATACCTACATTGATTCAGCAAAGATTTTGGAGATTTTGAAGCATGCCATCTACTGCGCTCATTAAATAGAGCGGAGTGGAAGATTTTCTTTCGACAAACTTGTTCTGTTGAATTTTTAGTTTTCTGCGTCAGTCTTAACTTGCCTAATTATTGAATGTGGTTCTCCACATTCAAGTAAATTCATTCTCTTTTCATTTTGATATGTGTTAAAATATGTCAAGTTCTAGATAGATATTGCTTTCCTTTCGTTATTGTTAATATGAATAGCTTGGCTTTTTGAATTGCTATTTTAAGTTTGAGAATTTCTTACTTAGTGATGATGATGACGACGACAACGATGATCCATTACTACTCTGATGCTCTAATTTTAGTGCATCGCTTGCAAGGGCATTTATTGGATGTCGAGGGGTAAACATATTCATTAATTGGTTACTTTTAGTTGCTCATGAGTACCAAGTTTGAGCCAATGTATATGTTGTTTTACTTGTTCGACCAATCTCCTTCCTCTCTTTCACTTCCCTTTTTAGAAGTCCTTAAAATGTCTGATAGGATCTCTCTTTTTATTTGTTTTTTTTTTTGGCACGAACTATAATTGCAGGAGGTCGCCTAGGCAAGTAGTGTCTTTCTAAGTAATTTTTGTAAAATTGAAAGGGCTGATTGCAATTGAATTTTTGACATGTATATCTACCTAACAACAAAATCTTCACACAATAGTTGTTACATTAGGACCTATAGTTTCATTAGTATTCTAGAAACACATGTTCAACATAAATCGAAATGACTAATAGATAACTAGAGTAACATATATAAGCACCTATAAATATAAAAACTAATTATAAATAAATATTATTTTTGTCACACAGCCACCTCTTCTAAGCCAGGGAAACTTCCTAGGAATCACTTAGGCACTTTGTAAATTCTTTCCTGGGAATAACAACAAACGAATCAAAGGGTCCATCTGCTGATACTTTTCGGACAACCACACTACATATATTTAAGCATTTTAGAATTCTTCTAAAAACAACTTACAGGGAAAGGCTGTCTTGGCAATCCTTCGGAGGGACTGAAAATAATGTTCTTGAATTGTGGATGTCCACCTGGGGGAGGTGGACTGATTTTTCTGAGGGTTACTGTCACAGGGCCAATGAAAGAGGGGTTTTTCACTAGGAAATTTTTCTTTCAATCGAACCTGTGGTGCCTAAGGACCACCTTAGTTCAGCACACCAATACTCGAATTAAAGGGACAGCAAGCAATAGGCAACAAGGAAACGTTTTTACTAGCTCTCAATTGGAATTACAACTGTGGAATTCTATGCTTCCCTAAGCTTAGAGCCCTTGGCTTTATAGACTAGCCAGTAGGTAGTTACATAATCAACTAGGACACATATCCAGTGTACATCGATCCATAGACCTGGTAAAACACCACTTCCTTAGTGGTCAAGGTAGTTGCCCAACTGCCTTGTTCCTTTGTTGCCATCTGGTTCCGTAACCGCCTCCACTATTGGGTCAGTTAGCACATACTCCATGTATTCGGGACAAGCCTGGACGTGGCTTGGTCATGGCCCGGCCATGACCAAGGTAGTTCCCCAACTACCTCGACTTAGTCTTCCACGTTTCAAGGAACGTGGTCCATGCTTCACTAAGGGACAGGGACTGCGTCTCGTGGTGCCTGGCCGTGTCCAGGCACGTTGGGTGCTAAGCCGGGGCTCGGGGTGACCGGAACATGGTCCGTGGGTCTTCGTCTTGGCATGGTGCCCAAGGCATGCTCGAAAGCCATCCTTGCTACTCTTGCCCATGCCACCCCTAGGAGAGAGCCCACCTCCCTTTATAGTAGATGTTAAGCCATTTCCCCAACTCCAATAGGAAACATCCCAATCTGGTGCTTCTCACTAAATCCAACTAAGTTGTGTCCATTTGTGTTTCTCTTAATGTCAATTAAATGAGTCCTTTAAGGGTTGTAGCCATATACTTAGGCAATTCCTTAATTAATTAACTTGACTAGACAACTTAGGCCACATTATCAATTAATACTCAACTTAGAACCCTATTACATAATAATAAATTTATTCATCCAAGCTAACATTTTGTTGTCCCAAGCTATTACGCTTTTGTACGCGTGTCATACGCATCTCGAGCGCTATTCGCTGCACTTGCAACTAGCGTTAAACGCGAAATTCAACGGTACATGCTACATTTAATAAAGTAACAACCATATAATCACGCATCAAGCAAATATAAAATAATTAGTTATACCTCGTCCGGCGTGCCCTAGACTATTCTGCGACATCCACGTGGGTTTGAACTGGGTCCTAGTCTAAAAGTAGACAATTAATTAATAATTAAAATAGGCGGATCATCAAATGTTTATGTCGAGTTGTATGGAAAATTTCAAACAAGACACCAAAAAAAAAGTGGGGGATGGTAGGAGGATTAGTATCTGGGTGGATCGATGGCTAGGGTAGGAGGTTCTACAGAATAGATTCCTTGTGTTGTATATTATGTCCCACACAAAAAAAGAAGGCAATAGCTGAGATCAAAACGGGGGCAACAAATGTACACAAGAATTTGAGGGATAGGAGTTTAAGCTGGGGAGACGACCGAGAGCTTCTATAAGGGAGAAACTGGACCAGCTCCTTATTTTGTTACAAGATGTCCAACTGATTGGTGGACGAGAGGATAAACGGCTATGGAAAGGTGACCCATCAGAACATTATATAGTGATGAGAAGACCAGCTCTTTTCACTTGTTGTAGTGAAGCTGACGCAATTTGGAGGTGTAAGGCTATCTTGATGGCTAAGTTTTTCAGGTGGTTGCTATGGT
This sequence comes from Stephania japonica, assembly GCA_039657345.1. Taxonomy (NCBI): domain Eukaryota; kingdom Viridiplantae; phylum Streptophyta; class Magnoliopsida; order Ranunculales; family Menispermaceae; genus Stephania; species Stephania japonica. The sequence goes on from CM077561.1 coordinate 40,855,655, forward strand.
GCGACAAAGTTAATGTTACGGAGGTGATGCAACATCGAGTTCTAAGATATGTGCTTAATACCGTCACAATGTGTATTATGTTGATGGGCGGGTGAGACGTTTGATCATTCTGTTATGGGTTGTGATAGTTTCAGAATAGAATAACTTTATTGTATTTTTCGAATGCACAATACAGTGCCCTATTTATAGAATGGTACATAACTAAATCAATGTATACGTTACATAATCAATGTATATGTTACATAATAAGTGTATGCATTACACGATTAATGTAAACGTGTGCCAAGGCATGACCTGGCCTGTGCCAAGCCTTACCTTGCCTTGCCAAGCCTTACCCAGCCTTGCCAAGCTTTGTTCGTGCCTTGTCCAGCTTTGCCAAGCCTTGTCCAGCTTTGCCAAGCCTTGTCCTTGCCTTGCCTAGCCTTGCCAAGCCTTGCCCAGCCTTGCCAGTGCCAAACCAAGCCTTGCCTTTGCCTTACCCAGCTTTGCCAAACCTTGCCCAGCCTTGCCCGTGCCAAGCCAAGCCTTGCCCTTGCCTTGCCCAGCACGTGCCAAGCCAAGCCTTGGCCTTGCCTTGCCCAGCCTTGCCAAGCCTTGCCCTTGCTTTGCCCAACCTTGCCAAGCCTTGCCCTTGCCAAGGCTTGCCCACTTAGGTACGAGCCATGCACTAAACCCCAATCCATTTTTGGAGTTCACCGAAACCTCCCGAGTCCACCGAAACTTGGTCATTTGCTGAGTTATCATGCTGTCCAGCCCAGCATGCTCAAATCCAGCTTATTGGGATGGTAACAAACCTCCATCGGCCGAAATGTTCGATACCCTCATCGAACTGTTCGGTTCTTGCCGCTTCTGGTAGTCTGAGATCTCCTTCTCAAACTGTCATAGGGTAGTATCCCGCTCCCAAGTAGGTTCTTCAACATCAATCCACTTGATTAAGTAGAAAATCTGCTTGTTTTTCTTACTTTACCTACGCACCTCATGGTTTAGAATCTGCTCGATCTCCCCTGCAAATTCCTTCCATATCAAGGGTAGAACTCGTCTGCCTTCACTCCGCCCTAGATCCTCCTGATCTGAATGGAAAGGTTTGAGATAACTTACATGAAATGTAGAGTGTATCTTCAACCTTTCTGGTAGTTTTAGGCGATAAGCTGCCTTCCCAACTCGGTTGACCACCTCAAATGGTCCTTCATATCGTTGCACCAGGCCCTTGTGTGTCTCATTCTTGTTGAATTTCTTCAATATCTGAGGAGTAAGCTTCAACAAGACGAGATCTCCTTCCTGGAATTCTAAGGGTCTTCTGTGTTGGTCAGCATACTTCTTCATTCTCCTGACAGCTTTGGCCAACTGTCATTAGCTGCCTCCCTCAGCTCCTGCTTGTTCCTTACAAACCGATATGCCGCAGGGCTCGACCCCATCGACTTTGACTTAACTACTTCATGTGGAGTAGCCGGTTGTTGTCCTGTCGCCACCTCGAATGGACTCAGCTCCGTAGCTGAGCTTTTGTGCAGATTGTAACAAAATTGAGCTGTATCAAGTAAATCCACCCAATTTGTCTGACTCGCATTCACGTAATGCCTGAGATAGTCTTCCAGAAGAGCATTGATTCTCTCTGTCTGCCCGTCTGTTTGAAGATGGTTTGCTGTGAAAAATTTCAACTCTGATCCCATCAGATTGAATAAGGCAACCCAAAACCGTCCAGTGAACCGAGCGTCTCGATCACTGATGATATCCTCTGGGATGCCCCAATACTTCGCCACATATTTTAAGAACAACTCCGCCGTCATGTCTGCATCACTATTCTTCGAAGCAGTTATGAATGTAGCATACTTTGAGAATCGATCTACCACCACCAGTACGCTGGTCATTCCCTGCACATCAGGAAGACCGGTGATGAAATCCATAGAGATGCTCTGAAAGGGCCTCTCTAGTATGGGTAGAGGCTCCAGCAACCCTGGTGCCTTACTTCTCTCCGTCTTGTCCTTTTGGCATACAAGACAAGTCCGCATGTACTGATCCACGTCCTCCTCCATCTTCGGCCAAAAGTAGGAACGTGATAAGAGGGCATAGGTGCGCTCCATGCCCGGATGCCCATCCCACTGAGCATCGTGTGTCTCCTTCAAGAGTAGCCGCCTTAATCCACCTGTACTTGGGACATAAGGGCGTCCTCCTTTGGCATAGAGGATCCCATCATCACACCAGAACCTCCGAGTGACTCCCTCCGCTACTAGCTTTAGTAACTTCTTACAAGTAGGATCTTTGCCGGTCTCCTCCTTGATACGATGCAAGAATTCACCTTCCAGCCTCACTACTGTTGTTGCCATCTCAGCCACCACCTTGCGACTGAGTGCATCTGGAACTGAATTGAGCCTACCAGGCTTGTGTTCGAATTGTACATCGAACTCTGCAAGAAAATTCAATCATCTCGCCTGCTTCTGGTTGAGCTTTTTCTGGCTCATGAAGTAGGTAATTGCTGAATTGTCTATCCGCACCACAAAACTAGTTCCCAGCAAGTAATGCCTCAAAAGATGGAGAGCATGAATCACAACTAGCATTTCCTTCTCGTGAGCCGGGTACCTCTGCTCCGCATCCTTCAGTTTCCTGCTTTCGAAGACAATAGGGTGTCCCTCCTGGACAAGCACTACCCCCAATGCCCTATCTGAAGCTTCTGTATGCACCTCGAACGGTAGTTCGAAGTTTGGTAGTCCTAGCACTGGTTCAGAGGCAATGACCTGCCTCAACTTCGCCATAGCTTGGTTGCATCGATCCGTCCATGCCCAAGCTCGATCATTCTTCAACAAGTATGTCAGTGGCGCCACCTTCCGTGAGTAGCCCTCCACGAACCGCCGATAGTAATTTACCAACCCCAAGAACGATCGTAACTCCGAGACCTTCGTGGGGGTTGGCCATTCCATGATAGCTCGCACCTTATCTGGATCCATTTGCAATTTGCCCTGGCCTACAGCATGACCAAGGAAAGAAATTGTTTGCGCAGCAAACTCACATTTCTCCCTCTTTACATACAAATGGTTAGCCCTCAAGGTGGTCAAAACCGTCTGTAAGTGATCCACATGATCATGGAGGTTCTGATTGTAAATCACTATGTCGTCAAGGTAAACAATAACAAATCTATCAATGAATTCTCTCAATACATCATTCATTAAATTACATAATGTAGCAGGGGCATTTGTCAAGCCAAATGGCATGACTAAGTACTCAAATGAACCATACCTAGTCACTATGGTTGTCTTTGGAATGTCACCAGTTGCAATTCGAACTTGATAGTACCCCGACCTCAATTCCAGCTTTGTAAAGTAGGCCGCACCAGATAATCGATCGAACAAGTCTGCCACAAGTGGAATAGGGTACTTGTTCTTCACAGTTAACTTGTTTAGCGCCCTGTAGTCCACGCACATTCGAAGAGAACCATCGTGCTTGCTCTGGAACAGGACTGGTACTCCGTAAGGGGCCTTGGATGGCTGAATGAATCCAGCATCCAACAACTCTTGTAACTGCTTCCTTAGCTCCTCCAACTCCTTTGGAGCCATTCTGTATGGGGCTTGTGCTGGGGGTTTTGAGTCGGGAATCAGCTCAATCTCATGGTCAATTTCCCTTTGTGGGGGTAATTGCTTTGGCAACTCTGTCGACATCACGTCTCTGAAGTCCTCTAACACTTCAACGACTACATCAGGGATCTTTGATGTCGTTCCTTCCTTGGTCTCCACCAAGGCTGCTAGGAATGTAGGTTCCCCCTTCCTCAGTCCATCTTTCACCTGAATGGCTGAAAGATGGGATAGCTTCGTCTTCTCTTTTCCTGCAATTGTGTTAGTCGCAGGGACAAAACAAGGGTAGGACTTGTTCATCACGAACAGTCCTTTCAAGAAACGCATCAATGCAATGCTCCCCAAGTGCAAAAAGTCGTTCCCTAGGATGACATCAAAATCATCCAAGGGAACAGCCATTAGGTTGATCTTTCCTTCCCAAGATCCAACCTTCAAATTTATATCAGTGGCCATACCTTGAATTCGCTTTGCCTCCGAATTCACTGCCTTCATTCGACTGGAGTTCTCAACGAGATCCAGTCCCAATTTCCCCACCATATGGTCTGCCACGAATGAGTGAGTAGCTCCCGAATCCACCATCGCCAAGACTCGTCTCTGGTTCACCTCAGCATCCACGTACATTAGCCCCTCCGAAGGGCTCGTCTTGGCTTGCTGAATTGCATTCAGCAACTGCAATGGGTTCATTCGGGGCTGGCCATCATCCTCTGCGATCAAGGCCGAAAGTTTTTCCTTCTTTGGGCAGTCTCGTGCCCTGTGAGGGCCATTACAAATGAAACATCCCTTACCTAAGGAACTTGATGAGGGTTTCAGGTCTGCTTTAGGAGCTGGTTTCGAGCTCGCCAGCTTAGGAGGAAAAGGCTTCTTCTCGCCCTTCTTCTGGTGGTTCTTGAACGGCTCATTCTCCTTGTTCTTCCCTTCGCTCGGGGAGGAACCAGTCTTGAAGTCCACAAGATTATCAGCAGCCGCAATTGCACCAGGCAAGTCCTTCACTCCTTGCCTCCTTAGCATGGCTTGAGCCCAAGACTGCAATCCTATGGTGAAATTGAAAAGTTTGTCCTCCTCCGACATGTTTTTGATGTCCAACAAGAGGGAGGAAAACTCCTTCACATAGTCACGCACCGATCCCGTCTGCTTGAGCTTGAGCAATGCCTCCCGCGCTTGCCAAGCCGCATTGGTAGGAAGGAATTGATCTTTCAATTCCCTCTTTAGCACCTCCCAATCTACAATTTTGGCCCTCCCCGCAGCCGCATCATCATCCACTCTAGTTCTCCACCAAAGCTTCACATCACCCTTAAGGTACATAGGGGTCAAGATGACCTTCTGATTCTCCTCCGTGCCAACAGTAGCAAAGTACTGCTCCATGTCCCAAATGAAATTCTCAAGCTCCTTTGCACTCCGCTTGCCAGAGAATTTCTTTGGTTCCGGCACCTTTGTTCGGGGTTTCACCGTTATAGCACCCTCTGAGGTTCCGCCCACAGCTCGCTTGAGTAAGCTCACCTCCACAGCCATTGTCGAGGCTGTTTTGATGGTAAGTTCTCCCACCGACCACACATCTGCTACAAGCTCCTCAAATCTTGATTCCCACATAGCAATCATGGCTTCTTGTGACTCTCCCCTAGTCACCAATGAAGCCACCAACATTTCCAAGGCTTCAATACGTCGGGACGTAGTTGAAGACTCTACCAATTCTGTCGGAGTGGACATCATTGCTATCACATGCTCTAGGTGAGACACTCTCTTACCTAGATCGCTTGCTGCTCGGGTCACCATTGTCTCCAAATAAGGCTCTGATACCAATTGTCACAGGCCAATGAAAGAGGGGTTTTTCATTAGGAAATTTTTCTCTCAATCGAACCTGTGGTGCCTAAGGACCACCTTAGTTCAGCACACCAATACTCGAATTAAAGGGACCGCAAGCAATAGGCAACAAGGAAACATTTTTACTAGCTCTCAATTGGAATTACAATTGTGGAACTCTATGCTTCCCCAAGCTCAGAGCCCTTAGCTTTATAGACTAGCCATTAGGTAGTTACATAACCAACTAGGATACATGTCCAGTGTACATCGATCCATAGACCTGGTAAAACACCACTCCCTTAGTGGTCAAGGCAGTTGCCCAACTGCCTTGTTACTTTATTACCATCTGATTCCGTAACCGCCTCCACTACTGGGTCAGTTAGCACATGCTCCATGTATTCGGGACAAGCCTGGACGTGGCTTGGTTATGGCCTGGCCATGACCAAGGTAGTTCCCCAACTACCTCAACTTGGTCTTCCACGTTTCAAGGAACGTGGTCCATGTTTCTCTAAGGGATAGGGACTGCGTCTCGTGGTGCCTGGCCATGTCGAGGCACGTTGGGTGCTAAGCCGGGGCTCGGGGTCGAGTCCCACCGGCTCGGGGTGGCCGGACCATGGTCCGTAGATCTTCGCCTTGGCATGGTGCCCAAGGCATGCTCGAGGGCCAACCTTGCTACTCTTGCCCATGCCACCCCTAGGAGAGAGTCCACCTCCCTTTATAGTAGATGTTAAGCCGTTTCCCCAACTCCAATGGGAAACATCCCAAAATGAGACCAAGCATACTTTGACCAGGGTCAACGCCCAAGTCAAGGAAAGTCAAACTGTTGTACCAAGGTCTTGCCTTGCCCGTGCCAAGGCATGACCTGGCCTGTGCTAAGCTTTTCCCGTGCCAAGCCTTACCTTGCCTTGTCAAGCCTTGCTCAGCCTTGCCAAGCTTTGTCCGTGCCTTGCCCAGCCTTGCCAAGCCTTGTCATGCCATGCCTTACCCTTGCCTTTCCCAACCTTGCCCAGCCTTGCCAAGCCTTGCCCAGCCTTGCCAAGTCTTGCCCTTGCCTTGCCCAGCCTTGCCAAGCCTTACCCTTGCCAAGGCTTGCTCACTTAGGTACGAGCCATGCACTAAACCCCAATCCATCTTTGGAGTTCACCGAAACCTCCCGAGTCCACCGAAACTTGGTCATTTGCTGAGTTATCATGCCGCCCAGCCCAACATGCTCAAATCCAGCTTATTAGGGTGGTAACAGTTACCATGATCAAAGAAAGCTTATCAGTGAGTCTTATTTGAATTGAATATTTTGTAAATGATGCTTCGTCTCTTATATATGTTGTTGTCATTCACTTCTCATTTGCAGGCAGTGACATGGATTGAAAAGGGGGTAATTAAGAGGATGGGGGAAGAATTTTTTATTTTTCTTATTTTCTTTAGTAGATTATTTTGAATTCTAAGGTTTGTGATCAACTTTTATCTTTTTTATATATTTTTGCTCTATAAGTAAAAGTAAAAGAATTTTTTCTTTTTTTCTTTTTCCTTTTTCCTTTTTGTAGTTGTTAATTTACTTAATAAACAGGATGAAGTTTAATTGACAAAAAAAAATAGGGTAAAGTTTTTGATTGGACTTCATTGGTTACATCCTCGTCGAACGCCTAACATGTGCATTAGTCATAGTCAATCATGATTGAATGATGTCTCACACAAATAATTAATGCCGAGGGCAAAATACAATCCTGAGTCCGCCTCAAATGGACATTATTGTATTGTTATTCTATTATTTTCCTTTAGAAATATAACATATTTACCCAAAAATAAAACACTAAAACTTTAGAAAAATGATAATCTAACATATTTTTAATGTACATTTTGGGTACACACCCTCATGTTTTAACCATTTAAGGTGGGTTTTCAAAATTTTATGTTGCTGATGCGTGTCTGGCTCATGCGAGGCTGGACAAAGGATAACCTCAGGCACGATCTGATTGGCTCCCTCCCTCCACCACAAATCCACGTGGCACCATTCCAGCCTCCACCTCCACTTCCAAAGCGTTGAAGCAACAACCCAAACAAAAGACACTCCAATTTGCAGTCTGTCACACCTCCACCTTCGCTTCCATCACCCTTTAATGGCGCTTATCACTCCTTCTCAATCTTCTCATCTCCGTAAATTCGAATCCGCCTCTCCTCGCCACTCTCCCGCCAAAAGATCCCCACAAATACTCGCCATGGCCTCCAAAAAGAAGGTATATATTCAATCATGCATCCACTATTCTTTTTGGTATATATATATATATATATACTTACAGTATGCAGCGTTGGGCAGCCTTGTATGTATCCCTTACATGCAGTTGATTACCACTTGTGAAAAGTGTACCTTAGTAGTAAAGTTTAGTCTGGGGGAGCTTAAAATTCTGGGTCGTATTTTGAAATTGAATATCAGGTGAACAAGTACGATCCGAACTGGAAGAAGCAGTGGTTCGGAGCGGGGATCTTCGCGGAGTCGAGCGAGGAGGTGGAGCTGGACGTGTTCAAGACACTGGAGGAGAGGAAGGTGTTGAGCAATGTTGAGAAGGCGGGGCTGCTATCAAAAGCTGAGGAGCTTGGGTTCACCCTCTCGTCCGTGGAGAAGCTGGGGCTGTTTTCTAAGGCGGAGGACCTGGGCCTGCTCAGCTTGTTGGAGAAGACCGCCAGCGTCTCCCCTTCCGTATTGGCCTCCGTCGCGCTGCCGCTCTTCGTCGCCGCCATCGCCGCGATTGTCATCATTCCGGACGATTCCGTCGCGCTTGTCGCTGCTCAGGCGGCGTTGGCCGGGGCTCTCGTGGTTGGGGCCGTGGGCTTGTTAGTTGGGTCGGTGGTTTTGGGCGGACTGCAAGAAGCGGAGTGAGGGGGGGAGGATTTGCTTGGGGTGCGTATTACGCGCCTCTCAGCGCATTTTAGCACAATGTAGTACAAATTGTTTTTTTCTTTTGTGGAAAACAAAAACTGTATCTAAAAAAAAAAAAAAAAAAAAAAAAAAAAAAAAAACTTTACTGTTTTGTTTAAAAGGTTCGTCCCTAACCTTATAGGTTTTTTTATTCTATAGCGTGGTTGTATTAATTGCGATTTCAAAGATTTTTTTTTTAATCCAAATACTGACTTGAGTGCGATAATAATATAAGAATATTTACAATAAAATTGAGCTAATTTGAAAGTCATCTTAAATTGCTTTTCATCGGTATGTAATCAAGGGTGTACACAGATTCAGTAGTCCGCAGATCCAATTTTATTCGGTCTAATTATTGTGAATTTGATCGAATTTTATAGTTGGACTGGAATATATTAAAAAATGTAAATCCAAACGGATTAGATCGACTTGTGGATTTTATATGAATAGTCTGCGGGTTCAATTCGGTTCGATCTGCAATATTATATACATATAGATCTAGCGTTATAGATACATCTAGTTTTTAGTAGTTGTACGCCTATATAATATATTTGATCCTTTTTTTGTTGTATTACTTAATTTTTGAACTTCAACTTTTAGTTTGATCATATAATTTTTGTATTAAGTTGAATCAAGTCTAATTTGTAGTATAATCATGCATTTGTGTTTTACTTTTTATGTTGTTTAATGATTAAGGAATTGTTCTAACCAATGTGCATATTCTTAATTATGGCATGATCATATGATTGCTATCCGCAAACTTGATTCAATCCGCAAACTTGATTCAATCCAATATGCATTTTATTCATTGGATCGAATCGGATTGAAAAGTTAAATGAGTTGGATTGAATTAAAATTTCTGGATCCGTAATAATTGGATCGAGTAGTGAGTTGACCTTAAATGGATCAGATCTGGTTCATTTACACCTCTATTTGTAATTGGGATAATTTTTTTTCTTTTTTATACAAAAGAAACCATCTTGCCCTCTTTAAGATTTGAACCTCAAATTTCTTTGTTGATGTACTTGGGACGAAAAAAAAAAAAAAAAACATTAAGCTATTCACTTGGTTGATGTAATTGGGGACTAAAATGTGTTTTAATGAGGTACAGTTGCTTTTGACCTTGTAATAATATATTTTTTTTGAAAAAAAAAACACCAGAACCTCTTCCATTTTGCCATTCAATTGTTCATTGGCAATTGGCATAATTGTGTGGATAGATAAAAATAAAATTCTACTATTTATAAAAATATATAAATGTTAGGAGAATTTTGCCAACAAAAAAAAAAAAACTATTAAGATAGAAACAGTGATTAATGGCAACATTAGTAAGTAGAAAAAGCAACCCGAGAGGGTTCAGGGTTTATCATCAGATTGGTTCGAGAGGAGGCAAAGAAAAGCGTCAAAAAATGTTGAGAAAGCTTGCGGAATCGCGTTGTCTCTCTAATGGCGTCCGATCCTCTCTTCACTCTCTCGCAAGGCTCTCTTCAACTCTCTCTTCTTCCCCTTCCATTACTACCAATTCATCCGAAGAAGAACCGGACCAGAAGAACCCTAGCAGTCCACTGGTCGAACCCTCGGCCACAATCTCAATCGATCGCTCCGGATTGCACAATCCTCCAGGTTCGGCCCCATATCCAATTCACACCCACTGTTCTAGTCTCCCAATTGAATCAATTTCGATGTTTGAATCGAAAAAAGGTTGTTTTTTTGTGTGTGATTGGCAGCGCATTCGCACGAGCCCTCGTCGTTGGGGTCCGAGTTGGTTAAGCATCTGAAGGGGATCATCAAGGTTAGGGTTTGTTTGATGATTGAATTTGAGTGAGTTTAATTGGGGAATGAGAGGGTTTGTTTGTGTTGCAATTGTTGGGGTTTCAGTTTCGCGGCGGGCCTATATCGGTTGCGGAGTATATGGAAGAGGTTTTGACGAACCCTAAAGCTGGGTTTTACATTAATAGGGATGTGTTTGGATCTGAAGGCGATTTCGTTACGTCTCCTGAAGTTAGCCAGATGTTTGGAGAGGTAATTTGTTTTGCAGCGCAGCGCAGCGCTGAGTTTTCCCTCGTAAACTAGATGGTTATGACATTGAAGTGTTCAAAGTAAAATTGGTGAAATGTGTTAACATTTGATTAAATCATTAGTGCCTAGATGGTGTTAGCTTGCTTAATTCAGAGCTTATTTGAAATGGGTTCGTTTATTTTTAAAATTTGCGCTATTTGAATAGCTTAATTACCGATATCTCTTTCTTTCTTCTCAGTTACCCGTTTATTTATGTTCCATTGTCCAAATTATGTATAAATTTTGCAACATTGATTTTTTTTCCTTTCCATTGTTTTTTAGTTGGTAGGAGTTTGGACTGTTTGTCTGTGGGAGCAAATGGGACGACCGGATAAAGTAAATCTAGTTGAGCTTGGTCCTGGAAGAGGAACCCTTATGGCTGACCTGCTTCGTGTAAGATGTCTTTGTATTTGTTCATTTGGTAGAATGTTTATTTATTTGAAATCATTATTTCTCGGAAGTAATTAATCAAAAAAGTTTACCTTTGCATCCTTTTAGTTTGCTTGAATGTTATTTCTTTTTAAATTAAACTTAAGAAATATGAATTGATTTCAGGGTACATCAAAGGTTGCGAACTTCACAAAGTCATTGCACGCGCACATGGTGGAGTGTAGTCCTGCATTGCGAGATCTTCAATATAAAACATTGAAATGCACAGATGAAGATGTTGGTTGCAACAGCAGTGATAAAAGGGTCGTCAGCAAGTTCTCAAATGTTCCTATCTCATGGCATTCGACATTGGAGCAAGTTCCATTGGGATGTATGGATTTCTTTTCTGAGCTTCATGTTTACTTTTGCTTGTAGATTTTTTTTTTTATGTATGCATTTTTGAATTTATTTCTTTCCCCCTTCGATTTAAGAAGTTCAAGTGTGTTAATGATTGCTTGTTGAAACTTATAGTAGGTAACTCTAGTTATCTAAGAAAAGGAGAATCAATTAAAGTCATTGCTCCCCTTCTCTTCTATTCACTGCTACTTAGTCCTTGGAAAAATGGAAAATGTCAAAGCTGCAATTGTAAGTGTTTGTGGTAAAATACGTTTCAGTTACATCGTCGACTACTGAGGCATAGGATTTTTCTTGCTATCCTCTTGGGCTTGAATGACCCTATTACTTTATTTACACTGGAGATGTATATAGTTCTGTTTTATCACAGAAAGAAAGTTGTGGATAATAATGTTCTGAAATGCTTCAGTTCTGAACAAACTTGTTTAGTTACAGCCAGTTTGAATAAAGGAACTTCTTACTGTCAATTTTTTATATGGTGTTACTGATGATAGTATGAAAATTTGTGTAAGGTCGCTAAATTTCATTCAAACCTTTCAAAATGGCTATTATATGAGTCAGCAGGGGAGAAGTCAAGTTGGTTTGTTTGGAAACAGGTTTATTTGAAGCTAAAATTTCTATGCACAATCTCATTAATTAGTTTTACTTCTCCCTTTGCTACTTCTAAAATGTGTTTTCTAAATTACTTTATCAAGTGATATTATTTTTCTACTAAAGTGCTTAACCAGGTTCCTAATTTGGTGGAACAAATACTAGATTGGATAAAAACCAGTTAGCTGTTTAGTGTTTTGACGATTACATTTTAACCATATAGATGCCCTTACACTTACTTGACCATTGCTTTCCATGTTATAGTCGTGATTATGGATCTTAATGGATCTGTATTTGTTGATTGCTTTGTTTGTTTATCTATATACATTTTTAGTACTAATGGCCTTTTTTGAATTGGTAATTATCAATTACTTGACAATTAATTGGATATTTTCTGATGGATTAAATATTTAGTTTTAATTCTTGGTGGGTAATTTATTTTCTGACCTAAATGGAAGAATTTTTAGTATTATATCTGTTGAACATTTTCTTTCTTTCCTCTATTGTTGTTCTACTATTTTACCTTTCTGTCGATGTTGTTACCTCTTATTACTTTTTCTTTCCTTTCCTTCATTCTTTATTGCATTCTCACAAATTTCTAACATTTTGCTGGGTGTGAAATTAAAAAGCTAGTTGTTTTGCCTTGTAAAATTAATTTTATTTTTCTTTCAGTGCCGACAATCATCATTGGCCATGAATTTTATGATGCCTTGCCAATTCATCAATTTCAGGTTGGTGATCTCAAACAATTGTGATAATGTTGTTGGTTGTCATGCTTCAGTTTTTGACACATTCTAGATATATACTTTCTTGTTTAATTTATGTGTTTGGTTTTGTTTATCAATATAGTTTTGGCAGTGGACTTCAAAATAAAAATACAGTTTTGGAAGTGCATTAGAAGGACAAGCTAGTGCTTGTTCAAAAGGTTTTTAGAGCCTTATAAATGCCAAATTATTGTATGAGGTTTTTGTCTTATCAATGAATAAAAGGAATGCCCAAAATTGCTCAGTAATGAATGTAGACCATGTGGATAGGCTATTATTGGTGGAATTCTGGTATAAAAATAAAAAATAAGGACTCATTTGGTATTGTAGAATATTGAACATAAAATAAATCTCATATGCAAGACATGCTAGGGTTCACTCATTCTTTTTGGAGAGCTCATTTGATTGGGTGCTTGCTCACTAAAAATTAAGTACCCTGGACATGTTGCTAAGATGAAATCCCTTGTTCATTTTTGTCACCTCAATGCTGCATGTTAGGCATGCCCAATGAGGAGTAGAATACTATTTATCTATTGTGCATTGGTAAAGGTTATTTGCCAAGATTGGCATTCACGATCGAAGAAATAGGCCGTCTTATAATTTATAATATCCCCTTTCTTTATAAAATGCATGCATTCTGTTTAAAAGGAGAAATATTATTAGCTTAGTAGCTTTATTCAAACTTTTTCAAATATTTATGGGGAGTTTATTTGTTGTAAGAAACGAAGATAAAATCAGCATGTTTCTTGATAACAAAAGTTGTGTATAAGCTCCTTGTGACTTGTCTTGTACGACAAACCTTATGAGTAAGTTTTACCATTAAATGTGCATCTCGTCTTTAGTAGCTGTGGTTTTATGTTGCTATACAAGGATCTATTGTTTCTTCCATCCATTTTGTCTTGTATGTTTGTGATCACGGATCAGAATACTGACTTCTCTTGTGACTTTGGTCACTTAAAATTCCAAATCAATTGGGAAGTCTAATTCACTGTAGGTTTTTTTCTTAGAATTTATGCCTTATAGAGAAGTATAAATTGCTATACCTAATTGCTAGTAAATGTTCAACTTTTGTTGAAATAATAAGTATATAGTGTTTATAGTGTTTCATGTTCTTTCTCTTTTTATGCCTGATCTTGACCTTTTCTAAGTTTTATTTAAATGATTTTGATCACTTTCTTTCTTTTTGTTGCAATTTTTTAGGATTTATTTCTGATCCCTGAGATTGATTATTTGTTTTGATTGTCTAATATAGTTTATTTTTTTAGGAGTATCGTAAAAAAAACCTAGCTGTGTGGAACCATTTGATTCATGTAGCCAACCCAACTAATTTAGAATTGAGGCTCTAATGCTGTCGTTGCCATTGTCGTTGTCGTCACCGTTATTGTCATCGTCATCGTCATCGTCGTGGTTGTTGTCGTCCTGGTTGAGGACTGAGGAGTGTCTTCTAAAAACTTTTTCATTAATTGTATTTCATCTTTCCTACAAGTTAGCATTAGAGTGTACAAATTACATCGTATTTCCCTAAATTTGACGGAATTTTCTTTTCCTTAATTGGTGCTTTGAAACATCCAACTAGTTCTTTATTTTCAAAGACTTGTGGCGATTAGCATAGGTTTGAGTCAGGATTAAAGGACCTGCAGAATTTTATGTTGTGTGAATAAATTAGTGAAATAAATGAACTATATTTTTGTGGCATCTTATATATTTTCCATCCTTCTCATTTATAGATATGCATTCTTTGCTCTGTTTGGGACCCTCCAAACCTGAAATTGTTTTATGCTCATTGTGTTTCTGTATATCTTGCAATATTTTTTGAAAATAAAGATCACTCTTCATTTACAGAAAACAACTCGTGGATGGTGTGAGAAGATGGTTGATGTGGCTGATGATTCACGGTAAGATCTTCCGTTCGCTTTAAGAGTGTCTTTATACTTTATCGTGGTTCTAGAACAAGAAAAATGTTACAATTTCTTTTGCACATTGGTTAGGTTCCATTTTGTTCTATCTCCACATCCTACTCCTGCGAATCTATATGTAATGAAGCGTTTGAAGTGGGCTGTTAAAGAAGAAATTGCTAAGCTGGATCACATTGAGGTTTGTTCAAAGGGCATGGAGCTGACACATGAAATTGCAAAGAGAGTAGGCTCTGATGGTGGTGGTGCTCTTATAATTGATTATGGCCTGAATGGAGTAGTTTCAGATAGCTTGCAGGTGCGAGATATGCCAATTGGTTTTTTTTTTTTTTTGTCTGCATGGTGTTAAAGTTGTTAGATCTTCTGATTCTCCCTTTTCATTTCTGCGCATTTGTGGGTTTTGGCATTTTTTTTGGGTTTAATGGGTGAAGTTGCTTGTTCGGGTCATTTCAAATGGTGGAATACTTGCTTGATTTCTTAACGATCGTTGTTATTAAAAAAAAAACTAACATGGAGTAAAATTTAAAAATTATTATATTGTCATACTTAACTCTTAATTATCATCTTATCAAAAAAAAATCTTAATTATCATGGACTACCCTGAAGAGTGGTTTGCATTTTTGGGCGGAACTTGGATTTGAACAATTATAAGATTTCTTATGGTTGTGAATCACAATTGATAAGAGGGGATGAAAGTAAAAGGATCCGATATAAGTTTAAAACTTTCTAAAATGAAGAATGAATTGAAGGAGTTTACATTTGTGTATCTTGTGGATGTTGTTCAACCTATATAACCTAGTGTAACTTCTTGGGTTGCCGAATAAATACATATCCATTCATTGGTCTTGGAGGCCTTCTTTTACTACTGCTTTATGATGTTGTCTCTTCTTTCCTCTTCTTTTTCACTTTCTTAGATTAGGATCTTTTTTAGATTATGTAAAGGTCATGCGGACGTAAATTTTACATATTAAGTGAGGCTTCATGATAACTGTGCGCGGTGTAGGTTTGAACACTAACGCATCTCATATTCGAGCAATGAAAATTACTCCAAGGAGCCAACAAAAGAACTACATGTAATTGCTTTACAGTCTATTTTTTTCATTCAAAATTATGGAACCTGTTGTTTCCTGCCAAAATGCTTCGTCATAATTCCAATGCTGGTGAAGGTATATTGGGCTTATTCACATGGGTATATTCTGACAAAATTTCATAACAATATTGTAGTATAGACTTCAAGATCATAAACCCATAATCTCATAGTCGATGTAAAACGTAGCTAGAAGCCTGGAACTTTATTTTCAATTTCCTGGACATGAAAAATGCATTTGCAAACTTCTATGCACCTTGCTTTCCATTTCTGCTTGAATATTAATCTTTTCATCATTTTGATTTTTCCATTGACCATGCTGCTTACAAGCAGGCAATTAGGAAGCACAAATTTGTCGACATTCTAGATAATCCTGGGACTGCTGATCTCAGTGCCTATGTTGATTTTGCTTCCATCAGACATTCTGCAGAAGAAACTTCAGGTTTTTTTATTCTTGTAGTTGATTGTCATGGCACTTGAAACTTATGACAAAATGATTGACCCTTAATGACCACAAAATTTTTGCAGAAAATGTTTCCATCTATGGTCCAATCTCTCAGTCTCAGTTCTTGGGCTCACTTGGTATAAACTTCCGTGTAGAGGCATTATTAGAAAACTGCACGGATGAGCAGGCTGAATCTCTGAGGACGGCATACTGGAGATTGGTGGGAGATGGAGAAGCGCCGTTCTGGGAGGGACCTGAAGACCAGACACCCATTGGTATGGGCACTAGGTACCAGGCAATGGCAATTGTTAACAAGCGACAAAGCGTTCCTGTTCCATTTCATTGATCTTTGAGATCAAGAGGTTTTTCGAGTGCTCAAATATCAAATAGGTGGATGTGCACTATTAGGACAAGCAATACGAATATACCCAATTAGCACAAGTGATACAGCTTGTGGAAATTTCACCTTCATAAGGGGCCAATTGTGAAGCCTTCCGAATGGCAAAATTTCCCTACTCTTTTTTTCTGCAGGTGAAAAAGAAATAATGAGGTGACGGAAGAACATTTCAAGATTACTTTGTAACTTCGGCTTTTATTTTTTTTTGTTGTGTTTATTTCATTTTATTCATATAATTTTTATCTTTGTCTAAGATCTAAGAAGTTACACTCAGTACTGGGAAACTTTTGAGGTTTAGATTGCAATATGTCCTTTGCTGCATCTTTTTTGAAATTTCATTTTTTATATTGGCATCAGTAGGTTATCAGTATTCCATGTTTAATGGCAGTTGATATATGCTTACTAATTTACCATCACTTCCTTTGAGTATACGCAGTCTCAAATTTGTGTACCGAGTAAAATATTTTATAGTGTGATGGGAAATTGGATAACCTTCTCTCCATTTTAGTTGTTACCTTGCCTGAATGCAGAACTCAATGTCCTAATTGTTGTTTGAAGGTTGCTAAAAACGTTGCAGAACTGAAATTTTGCGACCTAGAATTTTGATAACAGGATTGATTGATAAAAAAACATGGATCAAACCCAGCCAAATATATCTGCCTATGTGTCCTCTCCTTCATACAGGCAGTACAGGAAGACTACTCCATGAATGTAAGTATCTGCAGCCGATGTATTGTGTTGTTACTGCCTAGAGAGTACGCAGGCCTAATTTTCTCTTTCTGTGCAGATTTGAAGCTCAACTTAATCTAGTTGCCTGCTTTTGTTGATCTGTAGTTGTAGCGGGTGGTCCAGACAAGATAGTGCAAGAAATTCAATACGCTCAACACACACATCAGCCAGTAGAATCGCTCGAGGTGATAATGGTTCAAGTTGCTTCCAGAGAGCCATGGTTTGTGTTGGGAGGCGCCTGTGACGCTGTTGACCACTGATACTAGAACTGAGCTGAGGAAATATCCCATTGACAGTGAGGCCCATGAAAGAGAGGTGGCTAAGGATCTCATGCTTGCAGGCGCTTCGGTGAAGAAGAATTCTAGCAGCCCGGCCAAGGTGAAGAGATCTGCTGATCCAAGGAACAAATACTGCAAAGCCATCCAAAAGAAGGTGATGGGCAGTGGTTTTTCAGAACTTAGCAGACCTGAATGTATGGCAACTTTCTTCCTCTTAATTTCCACCAAAGCTGCCACTGCCATTGCAACTATAGATAGTACCAGTCCGAATCCAATTCGTTGAAGATTAGTTATCCCCGTCTCGGTTTTGGTTACTCTCCTTGCTAGAGGGAGGATCACATGGTCGTATAATGGTGCGAGGATAATCATGCATAGCACTGGGAAGACAGGAAGTGAGGCTGGAGGGACTTTTAAGGATCCAAGCTTGGTGTTCATCGTCGCAGCCTGTTGCACGGAGAAGGTGGAGAGCTGAGCTAGGCAACAATTGAGCATGATAGTGCAAGCAAAGATGGGAAACATCCTGCAAAAGACTTTCACATCTTCCACCTCTTGTGTGGTACATTCTAGCACTGGGTGAACTGGTTTATTCACTACAGCTCTGTCGAGGAATTTAAGAGCACTCGTCGAACCTTGTGCCAAAACCTGTAGTTTCCCCTTCTCTTCTTCTACATGCTCATTCGCCACTATTATTTCATCCTTGGTTTGAGTTGGGGAGGTTGGACTGGTGCCCATGCTTGCGACTGCATTGCTCGGGCTCCTCGCTATGCATCTGCTGAAAGTTGCTGCTGTCAAGACCTGTTAAATATTGGGGGAAATCATAATCAGTCATGAAAGGTACAATCTGATAACACAAAATTCTGATACTACACTAAGTTTAATGAGCATTATTTTTATTAGCCAATGCCTTGAATATGGTTGTGAGAGGACTTCCAGCTGGTATCTTGTTTTTGTAAGTAGGGGAGCCCAAAAGGAATACTGGGATCGACAGCAAGATCGATGCGGTCGAGATTCCGAACCCCCATTCCCATCCCTTATTGTCTTCAATCCACACCACCAGTGTCACTGCAACAAGAGCTCCACAGGACAGGCAGAAGACAAAGTAGTTGAAGAAGGTGGACCTTTGCTTCCTCCCTTGTCGGGTGCTCTCATCAAATTGCTCAGCACCATGCGTCGCCAACGACCCTTTTATTCCTCCGACGCCTAGCGCTGCAAGGTACAGCCCTCCAAACAGCATTGCAGCTTTTGCACCTGTAACTTCCTTGCATGGAATTCCTGTGTGTTGTGAGGTTGGGTCACAGGTTGGCGGCTTCAGCGATGGCCAGTGAGCTTGAACCGTGAGTATCACAAGACCCTGAAAAATTAAACGTCCCAACCACCAAAATTTCTTTCAATTGGATTGCACAATTTTACTTTCTCTTTTTCATATGTCCCATTGAGAGGGACTTAAAAGAAAATGGAAGAACATCTTTTGATACATACATTTGGTACAAATTCGTCAAGTACATTAGGTTGCACGTGAAGATGGATGCGCACATATCTTAATATATATCGAAAGCACCCCCATTAAATGTATGTATCAAAAGTGTGTTAATTTCCTTGCTTTGTTGAAAGACCCTTCCAAGCTAAAGCACCACATTGGACGAGAACCAAACACAAAAGTGTGGTAAATCATGCCCGGAAAATACAGACCGTAGGATCGTGTTTGTGAGCAATTCGAGGCACTCTAAATTCTGGAAACCATAGATTATATGTTTTTTAAGTTAATATGGAATATTCAGTACTTTTATTATGTCTTAATTAAAAAAAAAATAGTAAACATAAGGTCTACATTTACAAGGCCTTATTTTATCTAACTATCATTGATTGATATTAATATGGTCCAAATAAAACCTAATCAGTATAATATAAAACATCTATAAAAAAAAATGTGACTTTTTTTATTTTAAGTGGGGCCAGATATTTGTTAGTGCCCATTCCCTGAGGGCAGTGTCATCTCTCATTTTTGGATTGCATTGTTACCATCTACAAAAGCAGACAAGGAACCTGTTTGATCACTATTACCTCTACCATGTCTCAAAAACATGAACTTTTTATGCTTCTAGGTACAATCAAAGGTGTTGACTCTATTGGACAGCAAGTACAGTCCACTAAAGCATTTGCGTGCCCACGTGTTGAGTCTCCTGTGGAGAGCAAGATCACTCCTCCAGAAACGACTCTTCTAGACGATAAGTAAACAATATGAGGGAAGTTGGAGAGGGATCCCAACAATCTCCAAGTGTGAATCTCCACTTAAAATTTTAGACCCAAGTTACGGTCCCATTGACAAGGACACTGCGCAGCATCTCCTGTAGTCAAATAGGTTGGCTCACGGCATTCAAAAAATCTATTTGGACACTAAGGGTCCGGACTCAAAGGGAGGTTTTTGAGATTTTTGTAAATATTAAAGGAGTGTTACAAGTTATAATTTTGAAGTCATTGATTGCTTGAGGATGACTTTGAAATAAAAAATTTTCAAAAAACCCCTAAGGGTCCGGACTCATGAGTCCAAGTAGCACTACTCCACAGCATTTGGTATATAATAAAACTAACAAAGCTTTAATTATAAATTAATTAGGGTAAGTGAGCTGTATCAAAATTTTTAATTATGCTCGATTTAGTACTACAGTCAGTGGTGGGCTTTCCAAATCTTTTATATCGTTCTTAATCAATGTGTTTCAAGATTCCTACAAAAAAAAAAGCGTTTCAAGATAGTTTTCAATCTACTTAATTTTACCTAATTGAAGTTTTTATATTTCTATTAAATTTTTGGAAGGAAAGAAACAGCTTTACATCAATTAAGATTTGAACTCATGACATCTTACTTCTAAATCTCATGTCAAACTTTTCACCAAAAAAAAAAGACTCATATCAAACTACAAAAAAAAAAAAATCTATCTCATATAAAACTATTGGATCACCCAATTGGTTGGTTTCTATTTTTATTAAATTGAGTTTTCTAACTATACGAAATATAGCTCCTACTAATATATTACCATTGTTTTTTTTTTTCAATAGATATATTACTATTGTTTCAACCAGATATATCATAGAGCTGAAATGAAATGATATGAAATATTTCCTGATAAAAAAAATGATATATGGAATGGACCGAATGGTAAAAATAGACCTTTTTTTTGTTCACTTTGATAGACCACGTGGATGTTATTGAAACATCTTTGTCGATGCATCGGGGTACACCGGAGCAAGATCTCTATTTGATGAGATGGGACAACATAATGAGACTAAAAACAAAATTTTAAGTTATAATGTTAGATCTTCTGACCAAACCAAAGAAAATGATGTTTATCGTCCTAGAGCATGCACTTCATGCCCTTTTTCCTGATCTTCCTCAAGATGCACGTCAACCAATAATCTCGGAGAACATTTAAGTGAATGGATTATTATTTTATATGTTGTTTGACCAAGATTCTATTATATGACACAAAAATAATCTGTGGAGACAATGAAGTGGAGAAATAACAATTAAAAAAAAAAATCAGAAATGAGTGGTTTGGTTTAATTATTATTGTGAACTTAATTGATCAATCAGTTATAGTGACAAGAACAACAAAAACGAATCAAAGCAAGTTGGGGAGATTTAATTAATTAGTGTTATAGGTTTGTAGAGAATGCATGCTTACCACAAATTCAAGGAGGGCACTAATGAGGTAGATGTGATAAGTGGTGAAGAAGGCATCAGAGAGAAACCCTCCAAGAAGAGCAAGTAGAAAAGCTGTTCCCATAAAGTTTGTGACTGTGTTGGCTGATCTTGATGGAGATAAGTGCATGAACATTGACAGGTACATTACTAGATTGCTTGTATTGGCAAGGTAAGCCAAGTTCTCCATTATCTCCACAACTGCATAAAATTGTTCAATATCACACAAATCAAAAACAAGAACAAGAACAAGAGAGAAATAAAAAAATAAAAAAAGTATATGCACATATGATCAATTAATTTGACCATCATGATCAACAGTATCATATGTACATGGATTAATAATTAATTGAACACAAGTGGGCATGCAAATAAATTACCAAGTACAAAAGAGGCAGCAAGCATGCCTCCATGTTGACCTCTCAAGGCAGCCCTGTTTCTCCAATCCTCATAACCATCCCATACTTCAAGCTGCTGTCTTTCCTCCTAGGAACACAAACCCCAAAAATGTTGGAAAAAAAAAAGTACACAAAAACAGTTGAAAAAAATTGAAAAAGAGAGAGAGAATTAAGAAAACAAGGCAAAAGAGACTTGCAAAGAAGAGAATTGAAGAAAATCCATTACCATTTGTACAATATGAGGTGGGAATTGAGAGTTGTTAACGGTAATGAAGAAGCAACAAGTTTGAGCACACAGTGGTGGATTTAAAAAGTTGGGGAAAGAAGGGTGTGCCCAAGTTGGTATAATTAGAAAAGTCTAGACTTTAAAGAAAGTGACCAATCATGATTTAGATCTTCTGTTTCTGTTCTTCAATAAATAAATAAATAAATACTTGCACCACAAAATATTTTTCACAACATTCTTGTAGTAGTTAGTATATATAGAGTGTACATATATATAAACATGCACTGTGGCAATAGAGAGAGAGAGAGAGAGATAAATTAAAGGTGAATGATATTTGACAAAAAAAAAAAAAAGGTGAATGATAAAAAAGACTCTGTACTGGGGGGTTGTGGTGAGGTAATGAGGTTCTTCTTATCTGGGATTGCTTGGCTACAAAGATACATCCATTAAAGAAAGTGAAAATGGGAATCAAATCCCTCCAACAAGATGAAAAAAAAAAAAATTGTCTTGGTTGACCATACATGTATCAATGAATAATGTGATAAGAGATCTAGTTGAATGATGATGCCCCACCACCCCATATTTATGGCATGTTGGTGTTTATGTTATTAAGAGACTATTAATTGGGCCATATCAAGAAATGGCAAAATCTCAATGGTTTTCTCTCCATTTGTACTAAAAATATAATCACTTGTAAACAATGTGAAATTGGGTAATTTGTTTTGCTCTAGATTTGGATGGGCACTTGTCAAGGAGAGGAAAAACATGTGGTGCCTATGTGATCGGTAGAAGCCACAAGTATTAGTAGTGTTGAGCCCATCTGGGTTTTGTTTTTGGGTAATTTAATTTTCACAATCTTGATGGATTTTAGATCTTATTTGGTCAAGAAAGTGAGCATTATATTTTGGAGTTTTTTTCGAAGTGTCTCGTATATATAAGATATGGATATGAAGGAAATCAAATTCCTTGTGATCCGAGAAAGTCAATAACATTGCTCATCAACTATATTAATTTACAAGTTGTAGAATCGTATGCATTGAATCATTATCATTGAAGTTTAAATAATAAGATGGAATTCTCATAAAATTCCTTACTTTATTTAAGTAATATAATTAAGCACGTGCATTATATTTAATTCTATGCATAATAATTAAGTTCGATCCATCCAAGAATATTGTGGGTTCGATCAATTCGTGGTAGCCATGTTAGATTTATATTTATTTCTAGCTAGTAATCATGAGATGATCATATGGAGTAACCTCTATAGAATTAATCTGAATAAAGAATGAAAATAAACTATTAAGTTGGACCATCATAAAATAAAAATAATAAAAAAAATAAAACCTTCTCTTCTAGATAGATCCTTGAACTAATTTGAACTGGCAAATGAGGCTTTCGTCTCACACCTTTGCCTGTGAGAACGTAATAATATTGATTTGTTCTTAATTTTTGGATATTACCAATTAATAATCCAATTCCACATTATATACGACTTACGTTAATTAATTAGTTTAGTTAAGTAAGCACTAGGGTACTTAATTTCTAGCTAGCTAGTTACCAGTCAACACCCTTCAAATTTTATGTTCAGGGGTACTTTCTACTATTCAAGTCAAACTTATATAGCTTTAATTAATAAGAAAGAAAAAACTTTTGAAGATTACAAAATAAAAGAGAGTAGTGCGATTTAAACTCTCAGAGTTTGAACTTTTAAAGAGTTTTTAAAATTTTTTTATTTCAAAGTCACCTCAAACAATAAATAATTTTGAAATAACAATTTATAACTCTCCTTTGATATTTGTAAGGTGTAGGGATTGGCTTAGATAAGCCTGGTCTTTGTAAGAGATGGAAGTTTTATGTGCAGCCGTTTGGTTCAAGTATAAACCCATAAGGAAAAGTGGGTGAAATGTCTAAAATGCTCCTATTTAATGTAGACGAGTATTGATCGATGTGAAGAAAAATGTAATCTAGGGTTTTGTTCAAATCATGAAGGCATTTTTGACATTTCACCTCAAAAATTGGGTGGTCCCTGTCATTAGATAAGCTGGTGTATGAGTGTTTATGTAAGCCTGTTGCTTACTTAACACTTCAAACAAACAATGGTCTTACCTCTAAGCCCAGGCTTAGATAACCTAGTACTCTAACCAAATAGGCCAGTCCAAACAGATATTTTTTGAATAAAAAATATCATTTTAGTAATGCAAAGTATTCATGGATTCATGTGATCAATATGAATTGCAATTAAATGATGCTGCCATCAACAGGTATTCTAATTGGTTACCGCTCCATCATTTATTAAATGATCCCTCACCCCCAACGAAGCCAATGATAGTACCTGTTCAATTGTTTGGACCTTCACATAATTAATTGAGTTCCTTCTTTGAATTCAACAGAGAGTACGTTAAAGCCTCTACTATGATACGTTGCTCTCCTAAGGTTATCTATTTATCTCCTTAATTGTAACTTATGTTTATGCTCTACTCATCAAGTCGTCATCTACATAAATTGATTCATGAGACCCAAAGCGCGGAAGTTAATCCTTTGTTCATTGTGTGATGCACCTTGATTAAGTTTCATGTTTAACATGCCAGTCAAATGATCAATAATTCAGTATGTTGATATATCTCATAGGGGTCAAATTGAGAGATGACAAGTTAATACAAAGCTAATATCAGACATGTTGGAGATGTGTAACTTGAAATATAGTTTCACATCACGGAGAACATATAAAACTAAGAGTCATGCTAGAGTAATCAGCAGCGACCTCCTTGGATACCGTCCAAATAACCTCGAGATGTATGTGCACGCATCGCGAGGCAAAAATGGACGGCGTCCAAGGAAGTCGATGCCAAATGTGGGTTACTCTAGCATTTTTCTAAAACTAAACAAGCCATGCAAGCCTTCAAAGGGTAAAACTCCACATTTATATTGTTATTGTTGGACTTACGTTGCTTTCCCAACAGCAACAACATAGTTTCAATTTCAATTAGTTGAATTTGGCTATACGATCAAACTCTTTTACTGTTATTGTTGATTCCTAGAAATACGAGTCACTATTTTTCATTATTATATATAAAAAAAGAACACACAACTTGCATTTTGTAAGGTACGAATATGTAATAACCCAAATTCTCCACGACCAACTTATGGGTATTTTGATAATTTCATGATAAAAATATGTTGGGTATTTGATGTGGAAATACAATTCTAAACTTGTCAAATTAAATATGAGTTAGGGAGTAAGTAAAGTTTTATTTTAAATAATAATGCCCAATTGAGATTATGACCCAAAAGGGCATTTTAGACAAATTGTAAATAGTCATAACCCTAATCCCTAACCCTAATGCTATTTAAGCAAATCAAAGAAAACCCTAGCCCCAATTTTATAAAACACCCACATGGAGAGGAGGAGAACAAGAGGAGAGTTCAAGCTCAAGAGATATACAACCTCACTTCCCTCCTTGATTTCTTTATTATTTATTGAAGATTTGAAGACCAAAGGGTCGATGGCGTCGACATCGGCAAGAACGCGAGGAAAATAGAAAAGAAAATAAGAAAGGAAAGATTTGATCTATGTTAGAATGAGATTTTGGAAAGGATTTTGAGTCAAGACTCCGTTGAAGGCATGGTGAGATTCTAATACTCTCTAAATTTATTGTCTTGGTGTTGGTATTGGTAATGAGAGTTGATGATTTGCAAAGTTTGTTCAATTTTTCTTAGATCTAGTCTTGAAATGGGTTATACAAATTTTTAAGCTTTATAATAATGAGTATTATGGATGAATCAATCTTGTTTACCATGGTTTGACGGTACATGAAAGAATTTCCCAATGATTTTAGCAAATTGAACGCGGTTGAAGTTTATTGATATGTATTTGACATTTAAGGTTGAGTTGAGATTTAAAAAGGGACTTTGAATCTTTTTCTTTGGGAAAAAAACTTATTCGATAAATTTGTGGACTTTGACTGAATATTGTCATTTGGGAATTTAAAGTCTAAATTGAGTCTTGTATGGTGATTTAGATCTTTTTAATTATAATTAATCGAACGTCTTCGATTTATGTTGGAAAAACCAAGTCTTAGCGGATTTTCCTTGTTTTATATCACCGCATTTCTATTTTACTCGAATCATCGATTCTAATTTTAAGTGTCGATTTTAGAGTTGTGAATGACCTTTAGCGAAGACAGCTATAAAATAGGGTGAATCTCTAAGGTCTAGACAATTGATGTTAAACTTGTATGGTTGTAGATACATAAAGTAATTATTCTTTTAAATTGTCTAGATTCGCGAGACGGTTCACATCGAGCCCAAACGCGAGAGGATCGAGATTAGGATTTGCGGCGAGTGCAGGTAAGTGGGGAGCTTGTTCAATTATCAAATATGGCATGATTATTAGTTATGCTTAGGATTCATAATTTGAATTAAAGACTTGGGATTTATAGGTTGCGTCGTGGTATTGGCTCGAACCTACGTATCTATGGAATGTGAATGCACTGTTATTCATGGCCCCAAAATGTGTGGAGTTCCACCGAGGGTCTTATTAGCAAGTAAATCTATAAGAATACCTCAGAATGTTGTGGTACCACCGAGGGTCGTTAACACCCCAAGATGTGTGGAGTTTACCATCGAGGGCTTTACTTGATTAATTGAATTCATAAGTATGTCACGTAGGGACATGAGTTGGAGTTACCTTCTCTTGTACTCTTGAGACATAGGGATGTGCATCGGTGATGGCTTGGACGATCCTACTGTTGATTTGATGGGACAAACGAGAGGGCACATAAGGCTCGTGTGCTAGCTGGTTGTTTCCATCACTTTGAGAGTAGGAGAATCGGTCACCGGATTCTTGCCAATATCTAGTATGCATTGAATGGAACATCGACTTATCGTATTATTATATTTTATAGTACATAATCTCGCGAAACCTCCTCATTTGTATGAAAGTTTGAAATTATGAAATGATTTGTCAATCTCTTTAATGTTATTCATGATTATTGTTACAATTTGTGACTTACGAATCTTATGTCTATGATAGTACTTGATGGTTCATTATAAGTCTATTTTTTATGAAATCCTGTTACCATGCTACTATTTAATGAATTCTTGTTTGTTTACAAATACATGCTAGACTTTGCATGCTTATTAGGTATTACTTGCATATTTGATGGTTGAGCAGGTTTTTCGCATTACCGAGCTCCGTTGGTTCTTTTAGCTCACCTCACTTACGTCTCAGGTATCCACGACAGTGCTAGGTTGAGGCAAGGGAGAGACGAGCTTGAAGTCTCCTCTTGATGTGAGCCTTTGTATATATATATATATATATATATATATATATATATATCATGTATATTTGATTTTGAAACTATCAACTTGGGGTTAAAATTAAAATAGATCTTTGGGTTGAATCCTAGTTATCTTTAGTTGATCCATTTCGGAGATTATAATAAACTTGTTTAGTTTAAAAGAGCATGAACAGATGTATAATTTTTATAAATGTTCTATGAACTTAAATCTATTGGCTTAGGATATTTTTTTTATATTCTTTTCGCAGGTTTATTTGTTTAGGCGTGCCAGACCGTTATTTGGGCCTGATTCAAGTATCGGGTCCAAGTGGCGGTCTGGGCCGTGTAACGGCCCGATTTTAAATTGCCGTTAATTATGACATTTTTGCAGATGTGGATGCCAGCGAAGACCGTGAGGACCCATGATGAGGATCGAAATGCACTCGAACTAGGTATACAGTCCGTATTGTATGCTTGTTGTGGTAAATTGTGATGGAAAGGTATAAATTAACTAAATCCATTACAATATGTATGCTAATGTAGTTGATTGACGAGTGAGGAATGACCTCGGGGTGCGTGCGGACGCGAGACACGAGGCACGAGGTGCCGGGTAGTCGAGAGAACTAAGGTGAGCTTACCCATAAAGTTTGGTAATTTATTGAATAGGGTAGATAATTATTATGGGCTAAATCAATTGGAAATTTATAAGTCATATAGTTGAAATTTGAATAAAACAATAACGATTGGATGGTTCTCGAGATGCTCAACGAGTCATTGGTGTCATGATAAGGTGTTTGGAGTTGGAGTGACACGGGGTGACCATGAACCCTTGGATGCTTCTCGAGATTCGTGCACACACTTGATCAAATGCCAAATATATATACACATGCTTGATCGATCGGTCAAAGGAGAGTGAGAGTGTGAGATTGAAGAGAGAGCTTGGAGGAAGAGAGAAATCGTTGGAGGGAAGAAGAGGAGAGGAAAAACAGCCAACAAGGTGTGAAGAAGGTGATTTGTGGCTTCCTACCACAAGAACCTAAGGTATGGACACATTAAACTTGGATTTTTGTGGAATTTTTGGTGTGGGTTGGAGCTTGTGGAAATTCGAATTTGTTGGGGAATATACACTTGGTTTTTATTGAGAGTGAGTGTGTGTGAGAATGACATGAAGTGGTTGTGAATTTTGAGTAAATTTGAGAGAAATTTGATGGATTTCTAAAAATGGGTTTGAAAATGTGATTTCCATAAATTGTGGATTTTGGTGTTTGATTATGGTAATTAAGGCTTAAATGGTGTAATTGAGGTCATTGATGTTTTATGGAAACATGGAAATTGAATGTATGGATTTGGAGTTCAAATTCTTAATTTGGAAATTTTCTGGACAGCGAGCAATTAGCGCGCTAATTGGAGAAATTAGCGCGCTAATCACGCTGAGTAATGATGAGGATGAATAGTGATTGAGATAAATTAGCGCGCTAATTTATCTCATTAGCGCGCTAATTTATCTCATTAGCGCGCTAATTATTCTCTGGACTCTAAAAATTGGAAAATGACAAAATGAGTCAAACCAACATTATGAACCCATTAGTTGATTATTAATACTCATAAATGAATTCCAGGAGTCTCGAAATAGTAATTGGAGTCGGGGGTTTAGTCAGGAATCGGACCGAGAGTGATATCGGGGATTTGGAGGTTTTGAACCGGGGTGACTTGTGGAACGAGGAGTGCGAATTGAGGTGTGTAGTATCCCAATTGAACTTCACTTTAAGTATTTACCATTTGATTTATTTGAATTCAGTTCCATTTATTCTTTATTCCATTTCATCTTTGCTTTACGGTGGGCACTCTCACCTGGTGACTTTACGGTAGTGGAGGGTACTCCTACCTGGTGTCTTTACGGTGTTGAGATCACCCCCACCTGGTGCTTATTTCGTTACGGCCATATAGTCCATTGAGTCATAGCACTTGTCTAAGTATACGCCGGTGAATAGGCTACCCGGGTATGGTAGGCTTGTGTGGGTGCGTCGTTGGTCTACGCCGACCACCTAGAGGGTCCAGGGACAACTTTGTTGGTGTGTTTGAGGGTTGTGCCCAAGGAGAGGCTCGAAGTATGACTTAGTCGATTTTTATGTGCACGTACTTTGTTTCCTCACTATATTTATGCATGCGATGATCTTTCTTTTACGGTTAAATGTTCGTATTTCGTACTCCGCATGTTTAAATTATAGTCTTTTGAATTCCAAGTACTTTTATTTCGTAATTACTTGGTGAACTTCCTTGGGATTACTCACTCTGGACTCGTCATCTGTCTTTTTGTGATGGCGAGTGCGAGACCTAGTCTGAGCCGGGGAAAGGGCAAGCTTGAAGAGTACATCGATTGACGGTTTTGGCCCCACTCGTACGTATGTTTATATTTATTCGTTTTTCAGGGTTTTGGGCTTGAGAGATAGGTTGTATATTTTGATATTTTGAGGAACATATGAGATGTATATGATATATATTTGGTATGGTTTCCACTTAGGTATTTTGCTAATAAAACACAAGATGAATTTTTATATTGTTCATTTAAGCTTCCATTTGTTAATTTGAGGATACATGATATTAATTGAATCAAATTAAATGAGAAATTGATCAATGATGGATAATTGGGCGTGGGACACAACCGGTGGTGGTGACGTGGACGGTTGTGGGCCCGCAGCCACCGTGGCGGACAATGTGGAAAATTGGGGCCGCCACATTTTGGTATCGAGCCTAGTTTTGAGGAATCTAGGTTTGAGGAACCTAGGGAATGAATTGTGGGTTTGTTGAAGATTCTGATACCGCCACAATTATGAAATCTTAGGCTTGATTGGGAGATTGAATAAATGCATAAACTTGATGAATAAATCTTAGATGTGGAAACCACAAGCGAATGATTTAAGTCTTAGTTAGGAAGTGATGTGAGGTGGGTAAATTTAGGAAATTATACATATACGTATGTTTTGATTGTGTATTACATATTATACACGTATATGTATTGAGTCGATCCATTGCACGATGGTTGTGCGATTTAGGATGGACGGATTGAGCTCCTACTACTCCGCCCACTACTCACTCGGAGAGGTTGGAGATACTAGTGATCGTACCACTAGTGACATGGCTGATATGCGAGCTATGATACTGAAGTTGCGAGCGAGCGATTGATTCAGCAGAGAAGCGAAGCTATTGCGACGAGCTCGATGGCCGAGCTAATGGAGTATATACGGAGTTCACGAGTACCAAGAAGTAGCACCTCATCGCTGAGCTAGTTACACCTACTACACGGGCGGTGATTGCACCAGCTGAGGACATACAGACAGCTGGGATAGAGGCAGTGATAGAGAGGGCTGAGCCTATTGTGATGCCAGCTGAGACTACGGAGGTGACACCAGCTACTACCGAGCAGCGTGTAGGAGTTTCGTTCGCGTAAGTAGGATGTCCGAGGGCAAAGAAAGATGGTGAAAGACTTTATGAGATTCAACCCCACGTACTTCAGTCGGTGATCCCGAGGTTGCGGCCGGTGGTTGATGACACATCGACGACTACACCACTATTAGAGGTACCCGAGGCGGACCGAGCGCGTATATCGGGGTATTGTTTGAGAGGTCGAGCGCGGTATGGTGGACTACTTACACCGACATACATTACACACCGTCGACGTGGGCGAGTTTCGACGCAGTTATTTCTCGATGAGTACATTCCCACCGAGGTGCGATTACGACCGAGGAGCGATTCTTGGGACTACGACAGGGTAACATGTACGTGTCACGGTACATGGATCGATTCGAGATATCTCATGATGTATGCCATGGATGTGGCTAACACGGAGAGGTTACTGATTTACTACTTCATCGAGGCCTGGATGAGAGGATTGGTGGTGTGATAGTTGCGACCGGTGCGGAGTGACCCTACGAGTGTTTTTGATGTGAGCATTGGCTCGCGAGACGTATTTACGACACGGGGGTGAGCTGGAGACGGCGGACGAGTTCTCGGCCGATCGAGACCGAAGAGACCGAGAACGATCGATCGACAGAGACATGATTATCGAGTCGACGAGATAGACGTTCCGAGCATCGAGAGAGAGGAGACGAGAGGCGGGTGGTGTACGTTCATCGTACGCACTGCGGTGAGCGCAGCCTCGACACCATGTGCGAGATGGAGGAGGTCGTGGTAGAGGACGAGAGAGAGGTCGGGGTCGTGACGGGGCTCGTGTGCATATAGTGTCACGATCGATTGGCGGGAGACACGACGATGTTTCAGTGTCATCGAGTCGGGCATATACATAGAGATTGTCCGATGTCGCCTTCATCTTCACGACCACTGAGATTGAGCGATTAGGGAGAGGGCTCATGCAGCTGCTACACCTACTACCGTACAAACCGGAGCGTGATGCGACTCGTCGGCTCGTAGAGGGTATGTTATCTATATGCGATGTCTTCATGCATGTATTATTTGATTCTAAGAAGTACATTGTCATTTATATCGGGACGAGGTTGGACGGATTAGGATTACAGGTTGAGACCTTAGATCCACATCTTGTCCTCGATGCAATTCTTTGGGGATAAGATTTACCCTAACCTAGGATATGCGGAATTGTGTAGTAGAGATTGAGGGACACCAGCACTGTCGACTTTCGTGTCCTAGAGTATTTAGAGTTTGATGCTTTACTGGGTATGGATTGGCTAGCGACATATCGCGCACACATTGATTGCTTTGGGAAGATGATAGTATTTGATATTGAGGGTATTCCCGTATTTACTTTTGTTGGGACGGCGTCAGACTTACCGATTACCAGAGGTCGATTAGCTACGATTCAGGAGATGGAGGCGTTTAGGACGGTAGTTGAGCCAGACCTGAGACCAGAGATTAGATTAGAGGATGTCCCAGTAGTGTCTGAGTTTCCTGAGGTGTTCCCAGACGATTTGCCAGGTTTACCACCTCCTAGGGAGTTGAGTTCATTATTGAGTTGGTTCCGGGACTGGCCGATATATAGCCGACCGTACGATGGATGTCAGCGTCGGAGCAGGGAGAGTTGAGATCCCAATTAGAGGAGTTGTTGCAGAAGGGTTTTATTCATCCCAGTATGTCTCCTTGGGGCGCACCAGTACTATTTGTTAAGAAGAAGGATGGTTCTTTGAGGTTGTGCATAGATTACAGAAACCGAATCAAGTGACGATTCGAAATCGTTATCCACTTCCTAGGATTGATGATCTATTCGATCGGTTGGCGGGTGCTAAGTTTTTCTCGAAGATTGATTTACGATCTGGTTATCATCGATTGAGGATTCGGGAGAGTGATATAGAGAAGACGGCGTTTAGCACGCGTTATGGATTGTTTGAGTTCACAAATCATGCCATTTGGGGTGACTAATGCGCCGCTATCTTTATGGATTTGATGCACCGAGTATTACGGCCATTTTTGGATCGTTATGTGATTGTATTTATTGATGATATCTTGATATACAGTAAGACTCGTGAGGAGCACGAGAGACACCTCAGAGATATTTTGATGACGTTGAGGGAGCACAGTTATTGTACGCTAAGTTTAGCAAGTGTGCTTTTTGGTTGAGAGAGGTGAAATTTCTCGGACATGTCATTGGTAGTCAAGGAATATCTGTTGATGGAGACAAGATTCGAGCGATCATTGATTGGAGGACACCCGAGACAGTTGCAGACATTTGTAGTTTCTTGGGGCTTGCGGGCTATTACCGGCGATTTGTGCAGGACTTTTCTTTGATTGCAGCGCCGATGACGAGGTTGACCAAGAAGAATGTTAAGTTTGAATGGTCTGAAGGCTGTGAGGCAGCATTTTTAGAGTTGAAGAGGAGGTTGACTTCTGCGCCAGTGTTGGCTCTACCTGAGACAGGGAAAGGCTTTTCGGTCTACACAGATGCTTCCGGGACTGGGTTGGGATGTGTATTGATGCAGGAAGGACACCCAGTTGCATATTTATCGAGGCGATTGAGACCTCACGAGGAGAATTATCCGGTGCATGATTTAGAGCTAGCTGCAGTTGTGTTTGCACTCAAGGCTTGGCGACACTACCTTTATGGGGAGTGGTTTATGTTATTTACAGATCATCAGAGTTTGAGGTATCTATTCACTCAGAAAGATCTGAATATGCGGCAAAGACGGTGGCTCGAGTTCGAAAGACTACGATTTCGCGATTGAGTACCATCCCTGGGAAGGCGAATGTAGTTCCGATGCATTGAGCGGAGTGGGGTAGAGAGTCGATCGTGTGCGCGGCAGATGACACATGAGCATGGATTGCTTGGAGGCCGCGACGGTGTTGTGTTTGTCGATGCTTTTTGCGATGTTCATATCTCGTGGCCGGATGCGTGTTCTGTGGTGTCGTTAGAGAGGGTCGCCGAGTGGCAAAGGGCGACGGACATTTTGCTCGCTTCACTGTCCTGTCGGCTCGGGATGCGGGTTACGATTGGTCTAGTGGTTCGGACCAGTGCTTGAGACACGAGAGGTAGGTTGTGGATACCGAGGTGCGGGAACTACGTGATAGTATTCTTGAGGATGCACACCGTTCGCGGTATCGATTCATCTGGCGGGACTAAAATGTATCATGACTTGCGACGTTTGTTTTGGTGGCCTGGGATGAAGGCCGATGTGGGTGCATATGTGAGAGCTTGTCATGTTTGTCAGCAGGGTTAAGGCCGAGCACGGGAGACCACTGGATTGTTACAGCCACTACCCATTCCGCAGTGGAAATGGGAGCATGTTACGATGGACTTTGTTAGTGGATTGCCACAGTCTGCGAGACGTCATGATGCTGTGTGGGTTGTGATTGATAGATTGACGAAGTCTGCACACTTCATCCCTATATCGATGAAGTACTCGTTTGCTCAGTTGAGTATCATTTTTGAGCGAGAGATTGTTAGGCTACATGGAGTGCCGATATCTATTGTGTCTGACAGAGATCCCAGGTTGACTTCGAAGTTATGGGAGAGCATGCAGGAGCAGTTTGGGACGAGACTGCAGTTCAGTACGGCTTATCATCCTCAGACAGACGGTCAGTCAGAGAGATTAATACAGATATTGGAGGACATGTTCAGAGCATGCATTTTGCAGTTTGGAGGTGCTTGGGAAGAGTATTTGCCGTTGTGCGAGTTCGCATACAACAACAGCTATCAGGCGAGTATTGGTATGCCACCATTTGAGGCTTTGTATGGAAGACCTTGCAGATCACCAGCTTGTTGGGCAGCACCTGAAGATGTGGCAGTGATTGGACCTGAAGTTGTTGTTGACCACACACTGGGAAGATTCGGCGAGATTAGGATGAGATTGCAAAGCGGCTCAAGATAGGCAAAAGAAGTATGCTGATAGGTACCTTGAGGGTTTGAACTATAATGTGGATGACTTGGTATATTTGAAAGTTTCGCCCTGGAAAGGTCATCAGAGGTTTGGGATCAAGGGGAAACTAGCACCAAGGTACATTGGGCCTTTCAGAGTTATAGCACGTGTTGGGACAAGGGCATACAGATTGGAGTTGCCAGCAGAGCTAGCAGGCGTTCATCCAGTGTTTCACGTGTCTATGTTGAGGTTAGCTAAGACAGGACCGAGGCCGATGGTGGATATTAGACAGATTGAGGTTCGTCCTGACGCTTCATATGAAGAGCAACCTGTGGAGATCATGGATCGTAGAGTTCAGACACTGAGGAACAGAGAGATTCTGAAAGTGCTGGTTCGATGGCAGCATCACGGAACTGAGGGACTCACCTGGGAGCTCGAGTCGACTATGAGGCGGAGATATCCTCAATTATTTACGGGTGAGTGTTGATAAAGATTTAAATTTCGGGACGAAATTTCGAATTAGTTGGGAAGAATTGTAACGGCCCGATTTTAAATTGCCGTTAATTATGACATTTTTGCAGATGTGGATGCCAAAGAGACCATTGAGGACCCACAAATGAGGATCGAAATGCACTCGAACTAGGTATACAAATCGTATTGTATGCTTGTTGTGGTAAATTGTGATGGAAAGGTATAAATTAACTAAATCCATTACAATATGTATGCTAATGTAGTTGATTGACGAGTGAGGAATGACCTCGGGGGGTGCGTGCGGACGCGAGACACGAGGCACGAGTGCCTTAGGGTAGTCGAGAGAACTAAGGTGAGCTTACCCATAAAGTTTGGTAATTTATTGAATAGGGTAGATAATTATTATGGGCTAAATCAATTGGAAATTTATAAGTCATATAGTTGAAATTTGAATAAAACAATAACAGTTGGATGGTTCTCGAGATGCTCAACAGAGTCATTGGTGTCATGATAAGGTGTTTGGAGTTGGAGTGACACGGGGTGACCATGAACCCTTGGATGCTTCTCGAGATTCGTGCACACACTTGATCAAATGCCAAATATATATACACATGCTTGATCGATCGGTCAAAGGAGAGTGAGAGTGTGAGATTGAAGAGAGAGCTTGGAGGAAGAGAGAAATCGTTGGAGGAAGAAGAGAGAGAGGAAAAACAGCCAACAAGGTGTGAAGAAGGTGATTTGTGGCTTCCTACCACAAGAACCTAAGGTATGGACACATTAAACTTGGATTTTTGTGGAATTTTTGGTGTGGGTTGGAGCTTGTGGAAATTCGAATTTGTTGGGGAATATACACTTGGTTTTTATTGAGAGTGAGTGTGTGTGAGAATGACATGAAGTGGTTGTGAATTTTGAGTAAATTTGAGAGAAATTTGATGGATTTCTAAAAATGGGTTTGAAAATGTGATTTCCATAAATTGTGGATTTTGGTGTTTGATTATGGTAATTAAGGCTTAAATGGTGTAATTGAGGTCATTGATGTTTTATGGAAACATGGAAATTGAATGTATGGATTTGGAGTTCAAATTCTTAATTTGGAAATTTTCGGACAAATGAGCAATTAGCGCGCTAATTGGAGAAATTAGCGCGCTAATCACGCTGAGTAATGATGAGGATGAATAGTGATTGAGATAAATTAGCGCGCTAATTTATCTCATTAGCGCGCTAATTATTCTCTGGACTCTAAAAATTGGAAAATGACAAAATGAGTCAAACCAACATTATGAACCCATTAGTTGATTATTAATACTCATAAATGAATTCCAGGAGTCTCGAAATAGTAATTGGAGTCGGGGGTTTAGTCAGGAATCGGACCGAGAGTGATATCGGGGATTTGGAGGTTTTGAACCGGGGTGACTTGTGGAACGAGGAGTGCGAATTGAGGTGTGTAGTATCCCAATTGAACTTCACTTTAAGTATTTACCATTTGATTTATTTGAATTCGAGTTCCATTTATTCTTTATTCCATTTCATCTTTGCTTTACGGTGGGCACTCTCACCTGGTGACTTTACGGTAGTGGAGGGTACTCCTACCGGTGTCTTTACGGTGTTGAGATCACCCCCACCTGGTGCTTATTTCGTTACGGCCATATAGTCCATTGAGTCATAGCACTTGTCTAAGTATACGCCGGTGAATAGGCTACCCGGGTATGGTAGGCTTGTGTGGGTGCGTCGTTGGTCTACGCCGACCACCTAGAGGGTCCAGGGACAACTTTGTTGGTGTGTTTGAGGGTTGTGCCCAAGGAGAGGCTCGAAGTATGACTTAGTCTGATTTTTATGTGCACGTACTTTGTTTCCTCACTATATTTATGCATGCGATGATCTTTCTTTTACAGTTGTCTGTATTTACGTACTCGCATGTTTAAATTATAGTCTTTTGAATTCCAAGTATTTTTATTTCCGTAATTACTTGGTGAACTTCCTTGGGATTACTCACTCTGGACTCGTCATCTGTCTTTTTGTGATGGTCGAGTGCGAGACCCTAGTCTGAGCCGGGGAAAGGGCAAGCTTGAAGAGTACATCGATTGACGGTTTTGGCCCCACTCGTACGTATGTTTATATTTATTCGTTTTCTTAGGGTTTTGGGCTTGAGAGATAGGTTGTATATTTTGATATTTTGAGGAACATATGAGATGTATATGATATATATTTGGTATGGTTTCCACTTAGGCATTTTGCTAATAAAACACAAGATGAATTTTTATATTGTTCATTTAAGCTTCCATTTGTTAATTTGAGGATACATGATATTAATTGAATCAAATTAAATGAGAAATTGATCAATGATGGATAATTGGGCGTGGGACACAACCGGTGGTGACGTGGACGATTGTGGGCCCGCGTAGCCACCCGTGGCGGACCAATGTGGAAAATTGGGGCCGCCACAGGCAGGGTGACCCGACCCTAAGTCGGGGAAGGGTCGTCACAGAATAAATTTGTGGTCTTAATCTCTTATTCAAGTAACTTGGGGAAATGCTAGAATAACGTGTTTGTGTATTCAAAATGCACAACGTGACAATCTCATTGTCCGTACGAGCCTTCAGATGCGGCCTTATGTAACTCGAGGTATAATACACGGTGGGATGGATGCATAGTGCATTCCATTGTACATTTTGCTATAACACTTTTCTATACTAAATTAATAAGTCATTCACTTAATTTTTATTTAATTTTTTTTTGGTAGGAAAGTCATTCACATAATTGGTTACAAGTCACTATTACAAAAAAATCAACACACCCAAAAAACAAGTGTAATCAAAGCCGATATATGTTATTCAGACATGTCTTAAAAATTGAGAATGACTGGTGGGTACCTCAAATTACAGCTGAAATGGACAATTTTTTTAGTCTGTAAAAAAGGACAAAAGGATTGCAGAAGTTAAGGTGCCAATTTATAG
This sequence comes from Stephania japonica, assembly GCA_039657345.1. Lineage (NCBI taxonomy): Eukaryota > Viridiplantae > Streptophyta > Magnoliopsida > Ranunculales > Menispermaceae > Stephania > Stephania japonica. The sequence goes on from CM077561.1 coordinate 40,893,312, forward strand.
ATGAAAACTGATCAGTTAAGTGATGAGGGAGAAGTTAAGAAGCTTAGCAGAGTGCACTGATTTCAAAGGATATTTGAGGGTACACGTGTTGCCAAGTTGTACTACTGTCTTGTGGCTATTTTTGTCGGTTACCCAACATTACATATTACTAATACTTATTTATGTCTTTGAGGGTACACGTATAGTTTGAAAATGAAATTGTTGATAAAATTTGATAAGAATAAATTTGACATTATATGGGTGGAATTAATTCACGTTGCAGTTCATGATGTGGTCAATATGAAAAGAAAAAAAAAAGAGAAAAAATGGAATACATATTTGATGCATTTTATTTTTTATTCTTTTTTGGGGAGGGAGGGGAGGTACAATATATAGATGTTTCTTTGGTCTAGCTTAAAAGAACCTTCTAAGTTCTAATTGCTTTTCTGTTTTTCAAATTGGAATCTGTATGCGAATCACTAAAAGGGAGGTATTTGATCATGTTAGACAAAAAAATTCTCACCCTAAATCCCTGAAATTAATAGGATGTTGATGTTGATAATAACAAATTTTTTAATAAAAAATATACTTATATACAACTGTAGACTTTTAGTTGATATTTAGTCTAAGTTCATCTTAGACAATTCAGATTTGTGTTATAGATCTTGATCATAATTACATATGCAACGTGCATGACTCATTACTCTTTAAATTTGTCGATAACACTTCAATAAGACTGAAATTACTCTTTGTGGACTTGTGATTTATTCTTTAATTTACTATGCATTAATTATATCAAAATTCTTTTTTGAGAACAATTATATTAAAATTAAAAGTGATTAACATCCAATGAGTAACAAATTAACTAATCTAATACACTGTTTTATTTGATGAATGAAACGGAATAAAAATTAGAAACATGATACATGTAGACTAACCCAACGAATTAATTAATTTAGGATTGCATCGTGCATGGTATTTGAGTCTCAACCACATCAAATTATGGAATGAGATTCAAAGTGAAGTACCAAGTACCAACCCATTCTGCATCGTTTTTTGTCGTTATATGACCGTTGCCCTACTAGTATACTATCTAAATATATATACAATATTTCTCTTAATTACTTACATATGTGCCAGCTTTATGTATAGTCAGTATATATAGATATATATTGTGGTTAGTAAAATACTAATGCTCTTATTTGCAGTCCTCCTTTCAATCCCCTTCACTCGTACATTCATCCACTAGTATACATTAAAACTATATTTTTATGGGAAGTTTTATGTGACAAATATGATAAGACAAACAGGTTATAGCAGCCAATGCTTTTATATATGCAAATAGGACAATAGCATTAAGTACCAATTTGATGAGGTAAGGTTAGATGGTATGGGAGCTAGGCATCCGCATAAGGTTCCCAAATAATTCTTGAATGGTCGAGTATCTTCAGAAGGGTGAGCAAGCCCTAGCCACATTTATACATTAATTATTTAGAACAAACATATATGCAAATGCATACATATATAGATAAAAGAGAATCTACATTGATAGGTATATATGAGCTTTGGCAGAAGAAGGTACTTTAGAGTACTTAAATGATGTATCTAAAAATTAATACATGGCCCTCATTGAGACTCCATATATATCAGATTTGCTTTGTTTTCAGTTTTAAAGGACAAAGTTGACGACTTAATTTTGATCTTTTAATCAGAGAATTTCAGCTTTAATGTGGGGAAAAGAATGTGAATGCTAGGCATAAGATTCTTGAATTGAAGAAGGAAAAAATGGTTCTACTGTAGAATCAAATTAGTAATAAATAGACATGTTCATTAGGCGGGTTTGGGTTGGTCCGATTTTTTAAAATCTTATCCGGACCCGCCCATCCATTTATGCCATGTCTATGGGTGATAAAAAAGGTCCATGGTATATATATATATGGGTGATCAAGAAGGCTCATGGTCCAAGTTTGTGACCTATACAATGGAAGGGCACCTGCCTAAGATCTCTCCAAGCGGGAGAGTCTACGTCATAATTTGTGGTAGTGGTGATATGCATTCATTCTGCCCCTGCCTCAAAAAAAGTACCCCCATAAAAAGGTCTAGATAAATTGGGTAGCGAGACCACAAGCTATGAATATATATGGGTGCATGCACATTGTACATCAGCCCAACCAAAGAGAATATATGTCCCATTTTTCTATTTCTATTTTGATGCCTCAACGTATGACAACATCTAAGATGATGATAAACATATTAAAATAGTCAAGGAAGCTTGAAAATGACATTTTAGCTATGTCTAATCATGAACTGAATTAATTCAGCAAGATCATGTTTTTGTCACTATAGTAAGTAATCTCTAACTGCATCAGCACCATAATCAGGGGAAAAATCAAAAAAGGCAACAGTACCAAACCACTGCCCCAAGCCCACCTGACCTTACACCAACCTTACCCAAACTCAACTTTTGAGCCACCGCCCCACTTTGATGATTCTTTAGTCTAATTTTCCCAAAAATAAGCTAAGCTCTTCGTGACCATCACCAAACACTAGCTTTTTTTGGTCGGTGAGACACCCTTTTTGGTCTTGGCATGGACCAGACCATAAGCTAAATATCTGTACCTATAAACGGTTAAAGAATCATCAAAGTCTCATACATATATACACCAACCATTATCTTCGTGTAGTAAGTTGGGAGTTGGGACTATTGTGAAATTTTGTACAAGGTCTGGTCCAAGTTATGGAAGAGTGTGAAGAGTTAATTTGTTTTAGTATAGGCTTTAGTTTGAGAGTGAGCCGATGGATACTCCAAAATATCAAGATAAGTTAGAGTTCCAACTCTAGGCCTTATTTTTTTGGAATTTAGATCCTTAATGGGGGCGCTCTAATACATGTGAAATTTTGTGTAAAGTTGTAGAAGAGAGTAAGAGAGTAGTGTAAAACATGTAGGCTCAAGTTCGAGAATGGGTGGATTCTCCAAAAATATTAAAACAAGTTAGAGTTCTCACTCTAAACTTATAAGTCATTATCTTTTATTCAACTAATCAATATGGGACCATTGTCACAAATATTTTACCATGATTAACATACTAGTTGTTCACATAAGTTCCATTGAGATTACAAGTTAATTTAAATATTTTGAACTTTCGATGCATATCTTTAAAAAGTGAGGGGTCTTTTGTAAAATATAGTCGGATATAATTCTAACGGCACCAAAATGTCAAAAACAAATTCAGCACGACTCACAAAACCTAAATAATAAATTAATAAAAAAATATCGGTGCTTCTTCAAGATAAGATATTACAATTTCTTTAGTAAATGGTATATATATTTGGCTATGATCTCATATGATCAGGAACCTCATCCTTTTCAAAGAGGCAGTTCCAATGCAAAGAATCATTTTGAATTTTGACAAAACTCATCATTTCATCCCCTTTGTGTCTTTTATGCTTTTGGTCCCTCAACTTTTATCTTTACAAATTTGGTCATTAAGCTTTCACACAAAAATTTTAAATTTAGTCCTTCCACCATTTAAAATATTAAATTTCGCAAAAATGAATAACAAAAGTGTTACGTGACTAGACAAGAAGAGTAAAGTGGATTATATTATTGAACCGAATGACTCACATCAACCAACAAATGCAGAAAAAAAATTAATTTCCCTAACGAAACATAAAAAACTCAAAGTTCAAGGGCTAAAAGCATACAAACTCAAAAGTTCAGAGATCAAATATGCACTAATGAAAGTAGAGAGACCAAAATATAAAAGATTTAAAGTTCAAGGACCAAAACATATGTTTTGCCCTTGAATTTTTTAGAGTCCGACTAAATGCACCTCACTTTTTATTAAGTGCACTCCATTTTGCGTGGCACCCAAATTTTAATTTTAATTTCTAAGTGCATCTCACATTTTTACTAAAATACCCTTTTCATCCGAACCAAAGCACCCAACTCCAAATCCTTGGTCTAAACATCTATTTTAGATTCGACGACATGTAGCCAAGACTTATCACTAAGCTCGGTGTTGCTCAATCGAACCTCTTTGGTGAGATTTAGTTGACAATTGCCGACCCAAAGGATTGGTGGGTTTCGACTGACTCTCAATTAAAGGTTCGACAAGTTGTGACCGACTTTCCAACTAGAGGTTCGGTGGGCTCCAACCGACTCTCCAACAAGAGATTCAGACCTTCAAGGCCGAACCCCTCAATCATGCATTCAAACCACAAAGAAAAGAGTGTGTGGTGCACTTAAAAATTATAGTGGGATGCATTAATCACAGTGAGAGGCATAAGAGTCATTTTGTAGTAGGATTAATCTTTTTTTTCAAATGACTTTTTTTGGAGTGCACTTAGCCGGACTCATTTTTCATCAAAGATTTGGTTTCCCACTCCTTTATACCTTAGCTTCTGGAAGGAATAACTAAAAAAAAAGGGATATATTTATAAAAATTTGGAGACCCAAAAGACTCTTTTTGGATACGGGACTAATATATATTTGTATGTGGATTTAGTTGACATTCTCTTGAGATTACAGTTAATTGCATCTTAGTTTGTCGAATGACTATGAAATGTAGTTAAATGTGATTATGGCTCTATTTGGCATGCCCTAACTAACTTATAAGCTAGTTTATCAACTAAATTATAAACTACTTTTGATAAAAAGTTATGTTTGATTAAGTAACTTATTTTAAAATAAGGTAGATGATAATATCCATTTTCAAACGCTATCTATACCAGTGTTTTACAATTAAAACGTGAGATTGATGTTTTTAATCCAATTTTACCCTTAGTTGTGTATGCAAATAACACTGTAGCTACAATAGACAATTAGCAAATCACGTAACAATGTGTACATAGGTCGTGTGTCATGCATCAGTTGTTTGTTTTGCACATATCCCAATGATTGAGGTGCATATTATAATACTTACACAACACTTATTATTTTTTTTTGTCTAGAACTTGATAGTTTGTTTACAATTGTCTGCTTGACCTTCATAAATAAAATTTTAATTAATAACCATAAACTGAAGTAAATTTTTAATAATGATTCATTTTTATAGTTAATTAAAACATCGATCGCTCAAGCTAACAAAGTAATATTTTGACAAAAAAAAAAAAAAAAGTAACAAAAATATTAATAATAATTAATATAGATATATATTTTTTAAATAATTAAAAAAAATCCTTTTATGTCATTTTACTACTCAATCAACTATTTTTTCAAAGACTTTTTAGTTGATCAACTAGATTATCAATTTAACACTACCAACTGTTAGATTATCAACTATCATCTAAATTATCAATTATCAACTGTAATATCACATGCGATAAAAACTGAACCTGAACATGTGCCACTTTCTAGAACTATTAGACTTGAATTAATCTCTTTTTGTTTTTTGACTCTCTAGTTAAGATACCGATTCCCTTTTAATTAATGCTAACTCACCAAACGTGCCCTTTTTTATACAAGTACTGTAACCAGATCAGACAATTAATTACTACCACTTATATATGTACCATAGCTGAGCAGGTGCAAGCTAGCTTATGGGAGAATTAAAACCAAAGAGCAATGGCCAAGACATCTGACAAATTTGGAGGTTACGCCTACACAACCCACCAATTACATATCCACTCGTTACAAAGTATCACTACAAGCCATGCACCATGAAACCAAAAGAAACAAAGAATAATTTATTCAAATTTCAGACCATCCTACGATTAGATGCTCATTTTCATATTCTCAAACTCATAGAATACGTAGCGTGATGCATTGAAGGTACCACGCAAAACTTATTTAGTGTTTCCTAGTATCATGACTTTTATTGGTGAACATCAGCAGTTACAATGGATGGGCCTTTAAAATTATTGGAAGGGAAGCCCCCCACGAAATGGTAATCAAGGTCTCCAAATGAGCAATTGGTAAACTTAATTTGATGCAAATTCTTAATTTTATGCTTGCTTTGAGAAGAACTTCTTTGCCTGTCATAAGAGAGAAGGAAAACTTGGTCAATTAAAGTTTAAATATAAGGTACCAAAATTAACCTTCAGAAAGATTCGGTTCAGTTACCTGCTCCAAGGTTAAAAACATGATCACGTTCCATGATCCTAGCCGCCCAAAATTTGGAATGAAACCCTTGTAGAAAGCTAAAGGTCCCTGAAATAGAAGCACAAGACATAGTAAGCAGTGAATTAATAGCTAATTACAATAATAGAACACAGAGCCTCCAAGTTTAACTTCATCTGCAGATTTTTGCCATCACCAGTTAACAGAGATTCTAGCCAAGAGTTGCAGAAAATACTTTACATATTTTTTTTTTCAGTAAGAACACTTTTATGAGTTCATTGAGTACAGTTGTGAAAAAACATTGGACAAACAGAATTTGCAATGAGCATTCTTTTGAGGCGCATATTAAGCATGCCTTTCACTAAAAGCTTTCAGGTATTGGTATAAGGCACAAGTATCATAAAAAGCAAAAGGCAAAACCCATCATTTGGTCCCTGAACTTTGTGTTTTTTATGCTTTTGGTTCTAAACTTTTATTACTACGCATTTAGTCCTTCAACTTCACAAAGATCTACATTTAGTCCTTCCACTATTTAAAATGTTAAATTTCGCCGAAGTGGGCAACATAAGTGTCGTGTGACTAGTAAAGAAAAGTAAAATGATTTATATTACTGAACCAAACGACTCACATTGACCAACAAAAGTCGAAAAAAAATTTAATTTCCCCCAAAACAAAAAACTCAAAAGTTTAGGGATCAAAAGCATAAAAACTCAAAAGCTTAGGGACCAAAAGCAAAAAGACTCAAAGTTCAAGGACCAAAAAAATATGTTTTGCCATAGCAAAACAACATGTTAAATTGTAATCTTATGAAGATAGCCAAATACACCTGACAAGTCATCTACTAGGGCTAAAAGCAAGGTTGAAATTAGATTTAACCCAAGACTTCAACCACTTCCGATGTCGAAATAGTTTGAGGAGACTCGTTTTTTAAAATTAGCAATGAGATTTTGTAAATGGGTAAAAAGTCTTATGCACGCAAAATTCACATGCATCACAAAATTCAAGAATAATGCAGACTTATTTTTGAAGGAAATGATATTATAGAGATTTTTATTAATAGGAAACATGTTTTTTACAGTACAAAGGTTTTACAAATACCATGCAAGAATATACACACATATGAGCAGCAGAGGATAAAAAGAAGAGTTAATAAGAACAAGTGTACAGGTATCCCATGAGAGCCTGCTGTATTGCCAAACAAGATCCCTTATCATGAAGCAAGACATGAAAACTGGCTAAGCCGCCAACCATTAACCTCAACATAACAATTAAGGTCCTACTATCATGTCCTGATAATTTCCTCTACATTCATCAATTGAGATACCGAAGCATATGCCCATGGGTGATTGCCAAAGCATTGAAAATGTACCAATTTCTATTTTTACCGTTGAAAATGTACCAATTTCTTTCTCTATCTATATATTCCATAAAAATGCTAGAAAGGTTGTTTCCACACCACTTTATAAATTAGTGAATTGTTCCTCTTGTCGCTTCTTTCTAGTTCACCCAACAAAATATCTTTCACCTTCCAAACCTCCAATTTCATTTTGGCCCCAATGCTATATTTATACATAAGATATTTTCCAACTTGCAACGTCATTGTACTCCAATTCACCATATGAAGATTTTCCTCATTATTTCATCCCTTACAATGAAAGTCTCTCTTGCACACATGGTCAGTTTATTATAGACATGAAATACATAGGATAACTCTTTTTTTTGGAAGAATACATGGATAATATATCAGATAAGCCATCTCTTCATGGTTCCATTCCAACCTTCTAGTTACCGAGAAAGCTTAGATAATACAGGTTGCCAGAACTATTTCTTTCTTAGGTCTCCTTCCCACGATAATCTCAAGCATTTCCATTTCATTGGAAAGTATCTTGTTGAGCAAACTACCCTGGAGAAAAGGGATGTATTCAAGAAATTGCAAGTAGGAAACCTCAAAAGATCGTTAGATTCATTACCATTTTCAACCAATTTGACTAGGTTAGCTTATGTTCCCTTCTCCATCTTGATTTGAAGGCGTCAAGTTCTATGAGAGTAAATAAGAATGGGAAGAAAGAATATCCCCATTTCAATCTGTTAATCATAATTAAATAAAAAAATAAAGATATACTAAAACAACATCCAATCTAGTTTCTAATGCCCATTCCTTTCCTCCATAACATAGTCAAAGGTAATGAGACCCCATGTGATTGTCTGCCTTTGATAGACCAACCTTGAGAGCATAAGCTTTCTCCTTTGTCTTTTTCCAGCACTTCTCGATAGCTTCATTAGGAATGAGAACCCCATGAAGGATTTGTCGACCATAAACAAAAGCAAACACATGAAGTGGTCCCTATTCTCGCACGAAATAGGCGAGGATGGGGATATGAATGAGGACCCCATTCCCCGCCTCTCCCTATTTACATCCCTAGCTTTAGAGAATATTTACTTAAAGACTTACATTAGAGAAAGTATTGTCCAATTTAGTTTCGTTACAAATCCAAATGGGAAATCCAATAGTGCTAATTTGGCAAGTCCTCAAAAAAAAAAAGATATACTAAAACAACCTCCAATCTAGTTTCTAACGCCCATTCCTTTCCTCCATAACATAGTCAAAGGTAATGAGACCCCATGTGATTGTCTGCCTTTGATAGGCCAACCTTGAGAGCATAGGCATTCTCCTTTGTCTTTTTCCAGCACTTCTCGATAGCTTCATTAGGAATGAGAACCCCATGAAGGATTTGTCGACCATTAACAAAAGCAAACCACATGAAACAGTCCCTATTCTCATACCAAATAGGCGAGGATGGGGATATGAATGAGGACCCCATTCCCCGCCTCTCCCTATTTACATCCCTAGCTTTAGAGAATATTTACTTAAAGACTTATGTCAGAGAAAGTAGTGTCCAATTTAGTTTTGTTACAAATCCAAATGGGAAATCCAATAGTGCTAATTTGTTAATATTTGGACCCCAGCCTCTCCCTATTTCATCCCTCATCATCGAGAGAAAGTAGTGCAATTTAGTTTTGTTACAAATCCTCATAGTGTAAAATGGTTTTCATAAGCTAGTGTACTCATAGTGTTGGTTCTAATATTGAGTGTCATAATTGTCACTGTAAGAATTGAATACTCCTAGTTATCCTCACCGCACTCTAGCATATGCCTTTGGCCCATTTCAAATCCTTCAAAAACTTGGACAAAATGGTCATGTACTTGACTTGCCAACCAATATGCATATTAATCCAGTTTGCAATGTCAAGAGCTTGTATCCTCATTGAGGTACTCTTGAGCCTTGTTTATCAATATTTGTTCCCACATGATCGTTTTATACAGCTTCCGAGTCACGTCTTTCGGTTACTATTGCTTCTATTGAGCATATTGTTGATGTGTCAAATGATAAGGTCGTTTCTTCTTCTAATGGTAGGTATCATTGATATTTGGTGGCTTGGAGGAATTGTCCACCTTTTGTTGTTTCTTGGGTTTAGGCATCTTGATCAAGATAATCTTTTGGATGGTTACCTTGTTGCTAACTTGTCGCAATTGAGTTCTTCCAAATTTCTAATGTATTCAATTTGACAAATCCATGGATTTGTTTAAATGATGGATTTTCATGGATTTCATGAAATTTGATGGATTTGGAAGGACTTGATCCAAAATTCATCCAAATCTCATGGGTAAGGGTGGGATTTCCTCATGCACATTTTTTGAATAGAAATACATCACAATCCATTAAAATCCATCAAAATCCCAATGTGTTCAAAAATTGAATACACCTAAACTTTTTAGAAATCCATTAAAATCCTAATTGAATACCCTTGACTTTTCAAAAGTCCATTAAAATCCTTTGAAATCAAAATTAAATACACCTTGATTTCAAAATCTTCCAAACTCCTTTAAAATCTTTAAAATCCATCAATTGAATACACCCCCCTTAGAGTGAATTGAAGAATGGCGAGTGAAGTCTTTTCCTAAACACTTTAAGCGTAAATAAGAGTTTGATTTAGATTAAGTTTTTGTTTTTTAGATTCCTAACATGATTGGGATTTTATATTTTAATTTAGAGTTTTTATGAACTAGAATTAGTAGTATTTATTTACTATAAAATCTTCATCATTTTATTTAACTGCGTTATCAAAAGAGTATTAGGACTTCAAAAACCTAATTCTAATAGTAGTCTACGTTTTTAGTTATATGTCTATATGTTTAGGTTTATAAGGCATGTAACATTTTTTAAGAAATGGTTTTCTATATTTTGAGCCTCTTTCTTCTTGTTTGTTTTAAAGACAATTGGATGAACCACAGAAGAATTTCCCATTACAATAACAATAGTACTACATCAACGATCGGCTTTAAGCCCATATCACTTTACTCTAGTAATGGATGAACTGACTAGGCATATTCAAGAGAACATACCATGGTGTATGTTATTTGCAGATGATATTGTCCTAGTGGATGAAACACGAGATGGAGTGAATAGGAAATTAGAACTTTGAGGAATACATTAGAATCTAAAGTTGAGTAGAACGAAGACCAAATACATGCACCGTGAGTTTAGAATTACTAGACATCAAGATAGAGTAATAAAATTAAGGGAAGTAGAAGTTCCTAAGGTGAATCACTTTAAATATCTAGGATCAATCCTACAAAATGATGACAATATTGAGAATGATGTCACACAAAATCCAAGTTGGATGGAAGTAATGAAGGAGTGTAACAGGTTTGACCCGTGATCAAAATATCCCTACTAAGTTAAAATGAAAATTTTATAGGACCGCAATTAGGCAGACTATGCTCTATGGAAGTGAATGTTGGGAGGTAAAGCAACAACAATTACATAAAATGAAAGTAGCAGAAATGAGGATGCTTAGATGGGTGTGGGGTAAAACTTGTAAAGATAGAATAAAAAATATAGAGATTCAAAGAAAAGTAGGAGTAGCTCCAATTGACACAAAGATTAGGGAAGGGCAGTTGCGGTGGTGTGGACACTTGCAAAGAAGACCTACAAATGCCCCGGTAAAAAACTTGACTCAATAGAAATTGAAGAAATTCGACAAGGTAGGGGAAAACCGAAGTTTACTTAGGACGCATTAATTTGGACAGACTTAAATGGTTTAGAAAGCTCACAATCAATTGCACTAAATCAAGCACAATGGAAAAGTTTGATCCATGTAGTTGACCGAGTGAGGCTATGTTGATGTTTGTTGTTGGTTTATTTTATTTATTCCTCCATTACTAGGAAGTTGTTTTTGACATAATCTCAAGACTATTAGCCAAGTTGGCACACAGTCTTTTCACCGTTTCTTAGTTTTATTTATGGTCGTGATGAGGTTATATGATGTTTTCCATGTTTCATCTTTCTTGTAATTGTGTTGTATGGAGGAAGCTTGGTTCTCTTTTCTTCATTCATAAGTAAAAGATACTAAGTCCTATAAAAAGAAGAAAAGACATGCAAAGATCAGAAAAAGAAGTCAAGGGGGTATGAATTGTATGATCACACCATGCATCTATGATTTTAAAACACAAAGACCACAAGAATATTTAATTAAAAGTAAAAAGAATGCTAAGAGGATCCGAGCGTACATCATTTTTCAATGTCTTGAGGAAACAATCAATAGTGCTTTTGTAAGTTGTATCTCCCATCATTCTAGATTTTACCTGAAACAATTAAATGAAGTTCAAATTACATAAGAATCTTCATATAATTAACTGACCCAAAATTGAAAATTTTAGTAAAAGCTACTTACAACCATAAGGCCTCCAAAAAAAAAAATTATAACAAAAAGCAAATAAAGGACTGATTTCTAACAACAAAGTTCCAAAGCAAATAAAATTAAACCAAATGGTTGTGATGATAAGATATATACAGGAATAAATAAAAGAAAGTGCATAAGATTTGCAGCACATTTGTTAGTATTGATGATTATGTTTTCAGTGACCAGCTCAGCTTTAAGTTTTGAACATACCTCGATCGATGCTGAGATGGAGTAGAGTAGTCAATCTCAATCACATAGAAAGTTCCTACTTAGGGTAAAGAAAGATTTGGAGGCACTATTGGTTGGATATTCAAACATATTAACACTCAGAAATTAGTAAAATACAAATTGAATTCTGCATCTAGATTCAGAATTTCAGGTATAACTGCTACTTCACCATTTTTTACCAAGAAATTTAGAAAAATGCACTTGCCTAATTGATGACATAACCAACTTGCACTTATACTTACGAATTTTCATAAAACACAACTCCACTATTGTATCACAACAGGCTTGAATGAAGGAGTGACATGTAAAATCTAGACATTTCAACCTTTGTTACCTACCATCGGCACTTTGAGTCGAAGTACCCATGTCGACACGGGCTAACATAGATTGCGACACAAAATGTGTAGACCCAACGTATGTAAAGCCGGACATGTGGATCATGATGGTGTCTTTTAATATATTTTCTATTGGGAAATACTAGAGTAACCTACTTTGACACCTAGTTGTTGTGGTCCTTTGAATAAACTTCGAAACATGTGCACACACATCTCGGTGGAAATTCACCACAATAACTAGATGTTTGATGTATGTGTCAAAAGTGGGTCAATCAATCATTTTTGTATTATATTTTATGCTTGTCATGCTTGTGCTTAATATATTTTTTATTTTATTTATATTTTTTTCCTTGACAGTTGTCAAACCTTATCAACACACATTCAATGTATTTAAGTTTTAATCAGTATAATGTATGTTGCAATTTTTTTTGATAAGAAACCAACTATTGCCCCTTCAACATACACACAGGAGACTCTAACCCTCAACCTCTTGCATTAATGATTAGTGACCACATACCAAACCATTTGCAGCCACTTTGTCTGTAGATAAATTGCAATTTAAAGTACATTTATTTCATGAATAAGCGCGCGCGCGTGTGTGTATATATATATAGGGAGCGACTATTACCCCCACTACCATATATCAGCACCCCTATTAATTATATGATATTAGTAGCCCCCATTAAGTTAGTAAGTACACTAAGTACTCCCCTCAGATATTAGTAAGTTTCCAAATATAACCCCCACTTATTTGTAGCCTCCATATACTAAACACACTCATCCCCCACCCGAGCTGTTCCGATTCTGGGAAGCAAACACCACGGATGAGACCCATTTTGCCATTGACACCCACGCTCGAGAGTCGAGACCTTCATGGCAGATCTCATAGCATTGGTGCAACTGTTTTTGTGAAGTTTATTGGCTGAGTTTTTTAATTCAGATCTTCTAATTCATAACACTTTTGAATTGGTAATTGCATGATGTAAAGGGCTTTGTTGCTTGATCTGTTATAGTAGTATGTAATCGACAAATCTAAGGATTATTTTCTCAAAAAAAAGAACAAGACGGGAGTTTCAATATTGGCATGTACAGGCTATGTGGAGGCAAAACAATATGTGAAGTTTTCAGATACCAATTAGATTCAAGGCTGTCTTCGAGTTTGTGATATTCCAAACTTCATTTTTGTTAACAAAGAGTAGGCAAAGTAGAAGAGGAGATGGGGAGGGGTGTAGAAAGTAGAAAGTAGAAAGTAGAGTAGAAGGGGGGATGGGTTTAATTTGGTGTGGGATGCAGTGAGTGGGAGGAGAAAGGGATAGGGTTATGGTTTAATTTGGGGAAGGGTGTAAAGAGTGGAGAGTAGAAGACGAAAATGACAAGAGTTTAGGATTTAATTCAGGGTGGGGTGTAGAGAATAGAAGAAAAAGATGCGTTTAAGGTTTAATCTGAGAAAAGATGTCTTTTATGCAACTTTAAGTATTATATAAGTATGTTGTGTCTAAGTACCCACATCTAAATTTTTAGATAGTTCTAACAAAGTTCCTGTGTCCTCAATTTTGAAAATAGCGAAGTGTGACCCGTAGATATGTACCTATATCAAACACATGTACTTGAATCCGAGTTACATAAGTTTGAAGAACAAAAATGGACCAGTAGTTGGGCTCGTCTTATTCGTCAGTTTTAATAAGATGCAATCAATACGAGAAAGGATATAATAAGAATTGCAAAGATCCAAAAAAAACATATTAGACCAAAAAAGAAAAAATAAATAATAATGTTGATAAGAGAAGGCAGTTGCAATAAGTTAGCACATCAACTGTATTAAATTAAGTAGGATGGAAACATGGGTTCATGTAATCGATCCTAGCCAATTTCACATTGAAATTCTAAATAGAAAAGATATCTTGTAAGGAAGATTACCACATCATAGAAGCAGTTAAAGAAAAAAATGGCAAGACCAAGAAAAAGAGAATACAATTAGTCAAGAAAGCTTACTACATCAACTGGAGAACCAATGCAGACTGCAAAAAAACCTGCTCCCAAACCAGCTAAAAGATGAGTGAAAACATTGTCTGAAAATCCTGGAATTTTCAAGATTGTCTGCATTGAGATAAACAAATTAAAATAGCACCAAAAAAAAAAAAAAAAAAAAAAAAAACCAAAAGAATAAACAGTAGGTCACACTGGAAAGAACAATGTCTTAATGAAAATCTATAAGCTCACCTGCTTCACTTGATCGTAACTAGCTAATTCAGCAGCGTTTATAATAGCATTTCGTGCTATGTTAGGCCCAACCCCAGTCCACAGAGCCCCAACTCCTTCCTAAATTTGAATTATTTAGTTAAATGCAAGAGATCAATGGAAAAATAACCATCTTTTCACATGTGTATGACCTGTCTGACTATTGTTGAGTATGCATTCATTGCTCCAGAATAACGCCTTGGTGCTCCTGAAGGCAATTTTCCTTCAGCTTGGAGTCGGACTTTTACAAGATCAGTTGGATTAGCCACAATAATCCCTAAAGCACCTGTCAAAGTTATAAATAGAACTTAGCATACTAGGAAACAAATGGAATGGCAATAAAGTTCATTATGATCTTTGATGAAATTACAGTGAATAAACAAAAAACGACAAAATTGAAAACATTACAATGAACAAACATCCAAGTAAGGAAAAGGAAAATACATCCAAGCATTGTTTGATCATCAATGAACAGGAAAAATCCAAGAAGCATCCAAACCCTCACCTGTTGTCAATGCAGCAAGTATTTTCTTGGATAGAGGTACATCTCCAACAAAATCCTTGCCAACATAAAGGGTTTTGACCTGAACAAAATGCAATTTATGAATGAAACATGTGTCAACTAAATAGAAAAGGATACTCATTTCTTCTACAAGAAAGTTAACAAGACGGAAACCTCACAACCTAATATCACACACTCAAGCATGGACGATGTAGTTAGTAGCCATGTGGCTTTAATATTAGAATGAGCATTTGTTATATAATAGGGGTATATTAGTCTTGTTGTATTAGGGTTTGCCTATAAAAAAAAAAATGTGTAAACACAACTTAATTGTGAGGTTTTTATCAAAATGAATCAAAATTGAGTGTTCGAGCCCTGGATTGGGTGTTTATCTCTGAGACGCGCTAAAGGCACCCCAGCTGTTTTATAAAGGCACACCAACTTATATATTTTAGTGGAGCGCATGAGAGTCATTATTTTTAAGGAGAGTTCAAAAAAGTTATATACATAGTTGGGGTTTATAAGAACTTACAGGATCATATAAACCAATTCGTAAGCCACCAAAAATGCATTGGCGATGTAACCCAGGTACAATGCCCTTCCAAAGCGCGGAGAATCCTTCTTCCCTAGCAATTGTACTGACTGTACCCAACATCCCTCTATATTTAGGTAAGATCACTCCATCTCCCACAGCTTTCTTTTGAAGTTGAAGCCTGACTTTAGCAGTGTCCAAAGGAATTGTAAAAAGCTGCATAAAAAAGACAAGGTCGTCTCGTCAGAGCAAAATGCAAAAACTGCAATCGAACAAATTTTGTATAAGAGAATGATGATGCGCGTTTCGCCTCTACAATATTTGAATGGAAGAGTAGAAGATGTGACCTCGGCTACGGAAGCTGCGAAGGCACTGCTGGCTAGAGTTCCAGCGAATGAAATCTCGGTTTTAGGCTTGAGATCGGCCACCATCGGAACTGGATTTGAGAGACCGAACAGACCGTCGTCTAGGGTTTTCCAATCGCAGCAGCAGCAGCAGCAGCAGCAGCAGCGACGATCCAACGCGTAGAAATCAATGTGTATTTGAAGGAGAAAGATGACGACTTCCTTTCCATCTTTTTAATGTGGGGAAAAGAATAGAATACCTGAATACCACTGTGATGCTTGGAATAGGATTCTTGAATTTGATGAATTCTACCGTAAGCAGGCTTGGGCTGGTCTTTATGTTTTAAATCTTGTCCAGACCCGCCCATCCATTTATGCTTTGGGTCATTGGGTCATTGGGTCATCAACAAGGCCCATGGCCTAAAATTGGTGACCTTCATTTGCATTTGGGAGGGGCGGGACCTCAAAACAAAGGCTAAGTGCACCCCTACTGTTTACTAAGTGTATATGATTCTGCGTGGCACCCCAAATTTAAATTTCAATTTATAAGTACAACCTACAGTTTTACCAAAATACCCCTTCATCCGAACTGAAGCACCCAATTTCAAAACCTTAGTCGAGACATCTATTTTACATACAGCTGAGACTTATCCTCTAGGTTCGATGTTGTCCAACCGAACCTCTTTGGTGAAATTTAGTTAACAACTACTGACCTAAAGGTTCGGTGCGTTCCAATCAACTCTCCAATTAAAGATGCAGCAAGTTGTGACCGACTCTTTAACTAGAGGTTCGGAGGGCTCTAACCGACTCTCCAACAAGAGATTCGGACCTGCGAGGTCGAACCACTCGATGATGCCTACAAATCGCAAGAAGAGAGTGTGCAGAGGGATGATGATGGGGTGCACAAAACGAGAGAAAAGTGTAGTGAGGTACACAAAACGAGAGAAAAATGTAGTGGGGTGCACCAATCACAATAAAGGGCATAAAAGGTCATTTTGTAGTAGGATTAACCTTTTTTAAGTTTGACTTTTTAGGGGGTGCACTTAGCCGAGCTAAAAAAAAAAAAAAAAAGCTCATAAGGTTTTCTAAATAAATTGGGTAGTGAGACTACAAGGTATGGATAGATGAATATATATAGTAGCATGTAGCGATGCATATATGCACATTGTGACCTATAGAGAAGACACCTTGAATTATGAATTTTGATTAAGGTGGAGCGTTAAAGATATGCGAAACGGAAGTTAGTTCCACATTGATTAAATAAGACTTCACATTGAAGTATATAATTGATTATCTCCCATTTGCTAGTACCGAAGTCTTTTGAGTTAAAACCCACATCAAAGAGTTGAAGTTGGTTAAATTGGAGATAGTATCGGTACTGGTGAAAATCACAAGCTCGTGAAGAAGTGTCATGGGTAGGCCGCTTGTGGATGTTTTCCTTGCGAACGAAAAATTAATACATTGTACATATCATCCCAACCAAAGAATGTTCCATTTTCTTTCCTTTCCTATTTTGTTGAGGCTTGATGCCTCCACGTATGACAACATCTAACATGATGAACAACTTATTGAAGTAGTCACGGAAGCTTGAAAAAGACATTTTAGCTATGTCTATTCATGAACTGAATTAAAGGCCTAAATCAGCATGCAAGATCATGTTTTTGTCACAATAATAATCTCTAACTACATGAGCACCATATTCAGGGGAAAAAAAGGCAACAGTACTGTCAGTACCACACCACCGCCCTAAGCCCACCTGATCTTACCTCCAACCTTACCCAAATTCAATTACTTTTGAGTCATCGCCCCACTTTGATGATTCTTTAGTCTAATTTTCTCAAAAATAAGCTAAGCTCTTCGTGACGATCACCAAACACTAGCTTTTTTTGGTTGGTGAGACACCCTTTTTGGTCTTAGCATCGACCAGACCATAAGCTAAAATATCTGTACCTATAAACATTCAAAGAATCATCAACGTCTGATCACAAAAAGAAAAGAAATAGATGGAAATAAAAATTTAGAGGCTAAAAGTAAACTAATGAAAATTTGAAAACTAAATAAAGAAAAAAATGTAAAAATTCCATGACAAAATAATTTTTTTTGCCAAAACAAAAATCATAGTACAAGGAAACAACAATATTATCCACTCCTTATCGTAGGAAGAACAGTGCATAACACATAAGTTAAGGCCGCATGAATGGCTCTTATAGGCAATTGTATGTTGGGGTGTAACATATCCATTGTCATTCTAGTATTTTTCGTTGCACAAATCCTTGACTCTGAAGAGAACTTATGAAACAATTGCTACCCTATCCCATCATTCATCACCAATAACCTTTACAAGAACACTCCCCATCTTTGAAGTGGTGAAATCTGTTCCTATCCCTCACAATAATCTCCCTATTATAAATCCTAGAAATCACCTTAGTAAAATCGTGACAATCCCCACACACTCTAAGGTTCTTCACTATTCTAATGGGCACACCTTCACCCACACTGATCAACCCAAAGGCGATGGCGACCTTTTCGCTATGCCTACAAAGTGCATCCTCTTTTTCCTCCTCATCTATATCAAACAGCACAGGCTTTGTGTTGGCCACATACCCAGATAGTTTCAATCTTCTAGACATGTCAGTCAACATAACCTCAATTTCTCTGTATCTTGCGTGGGATTTGTCGCCGACAATGAACTCGTGGACTTCGCCATCCACCTCTATGACACTACATCCAGGGACCTTGCTCACTCCTCTAGCCTTCATTACTTGCCTTACATTGCTGACTTGATCCCAGTTCCGATGATCGGCATATATGTTTGATAGAAGCACATAAGCAGCATCATTTTTGGCTTCCAACTCTGTTATGTTTCTCAGTGCAAGCTCACCTAGCTTTGCATTCCCATGGATTTTACAGGCATTGAGCAAAGCCGCCCAAGCACCCGTGTGAGGCTTAACAGGCATGCTGTTTATGAACTCGATGGCTTCGTCTAGGCAACCGGCTCTGCCATATAAATCGACCATGCATCCGAAATGCTCAAGCTTGGGCTCTATATTGTAAACTTGTGTCATTGCCTTGAAATGCTTCTCACCCTCCTCAACTAGTCCAACAACTGTGCAACCCCGAAAAACAGATACAAAGGTAACCTCGTTGGGGCGAACGCCTTCTTGCTTCATCAGGGAGAAGAGCTCAAGACACTCCTTACCGGCGCCATTCATGGCTAGAGCGCCAATTGCACTACTCCAAGTATATACATTCTTCTCTCCCATCATCCAAAAAACCTCCATGGCCCTACCCACATCACCGCACTTAGCATACATGTCCAACAGTGCAGTCCCTAGCGTCACAGTCATTTTGAGCTTCTTCCGCTCTACATAACCATGCACCCATCTCCCCTGATCAAAGCACCCAACTGTGAACACGCCGAAAGAACCGACACCAATGTAGCCTCCCCAACTTTCACACCTTCCACCTGCATCAAATGAAACAAATTCAGCGCGTCCCTCGACCTCCCACACTGAGTACACCCCGCAATCATCGCATTCCAAGCAATTGGATCCCGACAAGGCATTTCATCAAACAACTTCCGCGCGAAGTCCACATCCCCCAACCTCGCAGCAGCGCTCACCATTGCCGTCTGCGACACCAAATCCGGATCCTCAATCTGCATAAACAACCGCCGAGATGAATCCAGAAAACCCAATTCTGAGTACAATTGGATCAGCCCACATTGAACATGAGCCCCAGAATCAAGACCAAACTTGATCGCCGCCGCGTGAAAGGCGAGACCAATGTTAGGCGAGGCGATATGGGCGCAGGCGCGGACTAGGAAAGTGAAGGTGTAGTTATCAGGGGAGGCATTGTTGTGGAGAATTTGGTGGTAGTAATGGAAGGAAAGGTGAGGAGTGGGGCCTTTAGAGTGAGCTCTGATCATGGAATTCAAGGTGAAGACTGTTGGGTTGTGGATTTGGTTGAGGAGTTGGTGGGAATGGTTGAGATTGTTTGGGTGTTTGAGAGCAATAGAGGCAACAAACTGGCCTGCCAGTTGAGGGTCGTTGAGATGACCGTTAATGAGCAGTTGGGTGTGGATTTGTTTGATCTCATGGAGGGTGGTGCAGGAGTCAAGGAGAGAGATTGTTGGGTGTTTGGCAATGCGTCCCAAAGTGGTCATGAGTTGAGACTGCAGTGTAGATGCAATGTAGCGGATTTGGTCACTCTGGTTTCACGGTTTTTCAACAACCTGTCACCTGCAAGTTCCAAATTTAAAACATCAGTTATACGAGTCATTCAGTAGAATCATTTATAATGCTAAAAGGGGGCAAATAACATATTCTTTCGTACATACACCAAATTAAACAAGATATTCCAGCAAAAAAACATTCACATTAACACTACTTAATTACATTAACAAGAACTATTGTCAAAAAAAAAAAAACCATAAGTCTCAATTCCAAATTAATTGGAGTTGACTACATGGATCAAACTTTTCCATATTGTCAAAAAAAAAAAAAAAAAAACTACACAAGTGAGAACTTAAGTCCAAAATAATTCCACATGATAAAAGGCAGGTAATCTCATTCTTTGCAGTGCCTTATTACCAATTAAGTTCGAGTATTCAGGTGCAACTTCATTGAAAATCAATTTGACCATTATTTCTACGCACTAATATTCATCATTTCATTCAAAAGAAATTACAAAAAAACTAAACAGGAAATTTGCAAATCTGAAGAAGCCGCCGCTGCCTGCAGTTAACGAAAACTATCCATCAACAAGGGAAGAGGCTTTTCAAGTGCCCAAGTTGAAACTCATCGGACCGACCATAGCTGAATCAGTGTATTCTGCTTCTAAGAACTGAAAACATGACTCGTTTAGTCAGGATGCGTGAGGAACAGGAGCAGGTATTATTCCCCATTCACGCCGAACATCCTCCAAATCCTCATGGAAATGTCGCTCATAGTATATAGACATGAGATCGGTACAACGCATCCCAGCCTTTGTTGCCCATGGGAAGTAATGCTGGAAGAACAAAGATCGTTGTTTCGCACTGAACCTTGATGTGCCCCCAACAACAGATAGCAGGCACATGGGTAGAAGCATTTGCTCAAACTCTATCACCTTAAGCGCCGACTCCCCAATTAAGTTGGTAGGGAGACCAAAGAGGGTATGCCAAAAGTCATGAACCTCACGGGCTCGCATTGCTATGTATGCCAGCTCTTCTGTGTCCATAAAGCGCACTGGAGGGCGGTCATCGGGAGAGAAGTTTCTTGATCCCATGAATCTTGCATATGCTCCACCGAATGTGTTTTCTGGCAAGTCCCATGCATGTTCCACATTTGCAGATAACACACGAGGACGCTCCAACAATATGGCCTGCAACAAGAGATGCACATTTACTTGTGCTTAACTTGTGCTATAAATGGTTAATTGATCACGCTTTCGGTTGCATGATTCTACTAGAATGCATTAAAAAATATGTTTCACAAGTAGGTATTCAAGAAAAAAGAAATATTATTTGGGGATATCAACTGCAATGAAATTCATTCTTCACTGCATGACAGCCTTTATGAACAGCAGGATTTTCATTCTTGTATGAAATTAAAACCAATTGTTCAAGAGATACCAAAAAGGGAAGACCTATGCATAGCTTCTAAACTGTACCAACATTATTTGCAGAACTCTCGAGAATCCCACCATTCCATTGAAGCCTATTAAGTATTGACTATGGGGCATTTCATACATTCTAAGCCTATGGGAGCCATGAACCATCACCGTGAGCATTTTCCCTATGCCCCTTCTCAGAGAAAAGTCATGACAGCTCCATCTCATTAAGCAGGCTCTGCCACACTAAAGAGGTGGATGAATGATAACGAAGAGTGCACATGGAAGCAGAATCCTTTTGGATTAGAACACCAAGTTGAAGTAAGACATGAGAAAGAAAAACCAAGAGTTGCCAGAATCCTTGATAACATCTAGGCTTACAAGATGAGTAGAAAAATGGGGGAAAAGCACAGAAAGATTAATAGATGTCTGTCAATAGTTACTAACAAAAGCAACAACTTGAAGAATAGATGCTCAGGAACCTTTTGGAATCTTTTGCTTCATAGTTCTCCTGTTATCCTAAGTTCTTTCAATCTAAAATCAAGATTACTAGAAGCAAAAAGTTTATTCAGAAAAAATAAAAAGAAGATTTTCAAAATCAGTTATTCGAGGAGAGCTCATCTTGATAGTTTAACAGAAAAAGAAAGGACGGAAAAGAGGATTTAGAGGAACCCTCACCACTCACAACACAGCTCGAGAAACAAATCTTTTGGAACTACCCTTTATGCAGCTCAGCCATTAGTTCAGACTCCATTATCAAATATATCAATTTCCAATAACTCCAACAGGTAAACATGACCTTCCCTCTACATTCTTTCCATACATTACTTAAAAACTGCACATGCTTTCAATGATTTCCTTCCTAAGCTCTCAGCCTCCTACTCTCTTTTAGATTATTTTTACCTAAATAAATCTTAGGAAAGAGACTTTCACAATATGCTCAACTAAAAAGTTCTACCATCTAGCTTGCCAGCCTCCAAAATCAATACAGAAAAACCAAATGTCAATCTTTGAGTCCTATGTGAAACTAAGCAACTCACAATCACATGTCGAAAAAATAAGAATAATAAGTAATTCATATGGGTAATTCATATGGGCATGAGATTTAGCAACTACGGCATAGTACCAAAGAAATTACATCTCGCCACAAACTTTGTACAGGAATCAAGTGCCCTAGTGCCAATGAGATTCTTCTGGATTCACAGACCTAACTGCACAATGCCAACAGCAGCAACAACAACAACAACAACATTATTTACGCACAACCCCAACAATGCTCTCCTTAACATTTCTATTGTCAAGAGCCTATCAGCTTAGAAGGCTAGAAGGGATCACACAATTATAGACGTCATAGGTTTGAACCACGGGGGATGGGCCGTGGGTGCAATTGCACAAAAGAACCCCACAACATATGAAAATAATTAAAAAAAAAAATAACAATAGTAATAAATCAATCGTCAGGTTTTTAGAACCTTACCAACCAACACTTGAAATTGTTGCTGTTCATTTTGATGTACAGAGATACCACCTTAAAAGTGTTTTTTTTGGGGCTTTTTTGGCTTTTTGATGGAAGTTACAGCAAAGCAAGGATCATTACCACCCTTAATAAAACTCTAAAACATTGTACATAAATATCCTCCATCATTCGCAGTTGTTATTTTATTCCACGATACAACAATTTTTTTGTTTTACAAAACTCAAAGAGTTGAAACCTCCAATTATTTTGCGTCAATAATCTCGTTCAGTCGCTAGCCATCAAGAAATATAGATGTCATAGATGTCATTAAGTTAAACAACTTGATTTAATAATCCTTGCATGAAATTAAGATTAAGAAAAATTAAGTTCAAGAATTTACCCTTCCTTCTGATGTCTTCTTCATCCTATCAAGGACTCTCTCAAAAGCCGGTTTTCCAGTAGTTTCCCCCAAAGCAGCAATTAAATCTGCCCTTCTTGGGTCCAGTAGTGCACCAACAGCTGAACCAAGTGCAACAGCTGCTTTCTGCCAACCTCTAAGACAAATTCTTCCACCTTCCAACATCGTGTCAATGTTTTTTATGACTCAACCTAAACCGAAACAACGGAAGATTGTTTTAAAAGAAAAGAACCAAAACAAAACAACTCTCAAATGGAAATTTTATGATTTTTATCAAATTACTAGTTTTGGCTCATACTCTGTACGGATAGTGAAGAAAATCTCTTCCCGCACGCTTCGCTGATGAGAAGAAAATTTTAACAATTGATTGTTACAATTGAAATAAGAATTATGTTGATTGAAGTTTTTTGTTGGGTTGTTGACAAGAGAAGTGTTAGAATCACATGCATGGTAAAATTACAAATTGATAAAAAGGAATCACACTTAATCAATTCATTATTTTATTTTTTTGTAGTTGACAGGGCCTTTTCATTAATTGAATTACAAATTGCAATGTTTATAGAGTCTAAATAAGTGCAATTACACATTTGAATTCAATTACATAATACACATTCTTCATTATTAATAGTAAAATTTAGTGCTTGTTAAAAAAAAAATCTCTCAATTATCCATCACATGTTCTCTTATTTAGAGTTAACCTCCCCAATAACTCTCTGGTTCAAATAGTCAGAGAAAATAGGTCTCAACATTATGCTAAGAGTTTCATACAAGAGACCAGTAATTAGGATCTAGCATATTATTTGACAAAACCTATTGATTCTCTGTGGTGACTGTAAGCTGGCATTTGTTTGTATAGAATTTTTAAAATAAAGCTTTGTTATTGAATTTAAAACTACTTATCAGTAATTAGTAATCGGTACTCCTGTTGAATTCTTCTTTTTTTTTTTTTTTTTCATTGAAGTTGTTGGAGGTGCAGGTGCCTGTCGTGATTTTACATTTAAGATACATGTTTGTCTTCAAAATCTGAACAAAAAACCTAACATAACCTTAAAACCATTTCATTTCACTTAATAACATAACCCAAAAATCATTTCATTTCACTCAATACGAACATATAACATCTGTACGTAGAATCAGCACTATCACAACCATCAAGGGCAGAGATTGGCCACGGAAATGGCAATGGAAAAGGGAAAGGGAAAAAGAAACAGGGAAATGAGAAGCGGCAAACATAAACAGTCACATAGTTTAGTAAATGAACCTCAGAACACCAGCATCCGACCACTGCCTTCAATCTTAAAGCACGAACAAATCGAAATCACTTCCAGAAGAGAGAGAGAGAGCAACAAGAAAAATGAGTTCCTTTCTTGGTTTTTAAAACAGGAGAGACGGGACTTATGTGTTAGAAAAATGACTTTGGGCGCACACTTTGGACGCACACTTTGTCTTTTAGTTCATTTATGTATTTTGTTAGATCTGGGAGACAAAAAATAGTCATAAATGAGCTAAAAGACAAAGTGTGCGTTCCAAGTGTGCGTCCAAAGTGTGTTAGATTATCATGTTCCTATGTGTTATGCTTCTCATTTTTATACATACACCTGAGTAACATGTGAAACCTAAAACGGTTCAAATATCTCTAGCAACAAAGTAAAGGAGACTCTCTATAGATGTTATAGGATATAGAAAATGAGTTAGTGACCGTTTTGGACACTCTGAATAAACACCTGGTTGTTGGTGTCCACTTATTTCAACTTTGATGTTTGTGCACATACAAATTGATTGATGTGTATTGAACGGACACCAACAACTAGGTGGTCATGTCGGGTGTCCTAAAAAGGTCACCCTACCATTGTCCATATGATGACAGAATTCTTCACGTTTATAGTCAAAAATCAAAAGATCAACTTAAATAGAAAATAGCTATGATACTGAATCACTGATATATACTCAATCAAGGTTGTTAAAGGGTGGCTATGGTAGTAATTTTCTTAGTGTTTTATTGAGTTACGTGGTGAGGCACTGCAAGTTGAGTGGTTTAGGAGAGTCCAGCCTTCTCAATTAGTTAAGGTTTCTTTGTTCTTGCTTTTTCTTTACAAGTTTTACACTTTTGAGTTCTAAGTGTATGGGATCTTATCATATACTCCTGGTCAAAACAATCAAGGACACTCAATTCTGATCAAAAAAGGAGTAATAAAACATGGACAAATATTTATTTTTTTTCAAAATAAAATGCCTGAAGCCTAATAAAACCATATTGTGCATAACACTATTTAGACTCCTGTTCTACAGCTTCAATTACAGAAATGTAAAGCTCATCCATCCAAAACGAATTACACTGAAATAATAGGGATTAAAAAGAAAAAAGGAAAAAAAAAATAATGATAATCTTGTCCTAGTATCAAGTGCACAATCAGATTTTCACAAAGGGAAAGGAAAAAAAAATAATGATGATCTTGTCCTAGTATCAAGTGCACAATCAGATTTTCACAAAGGGAAATGTTTTGCTAACACGCCCTGGTGACACAGTCAACTCACACACTGCCACATAAGATTTTAGTAGTGCCACATAAGGGCTCTGTTTGGCAACACTAGCTGATAATCTAGTTGATAGCTGATAATCTAGTTGGTAGTTGATAGTTGATAGTTGATAATCTAGTAGCTGATAGCGAAAAGTTGATAATCTAGCTTATGAACTAAAAATTGTTTGGAAGGGTAGCTGATTGAGTAGCTGAAAATGTGAAATGAGATAAAAAAAAACATGAGATCTGTATAACATATTAGTTTTTTTGGCATTATAAAACATATTAATTAGTTGAATATTTTACTTACAAAATTTCTCTAAAATAAATACATTACTTTTTTTTTTGTGGACAAAGTCGAGGTTACTTTTATTAATCTGGTAAATCAGAAATTACATGAGATGAAATAACTAGTGGACACGAATCGGTCCATATAGAGGAGGATTTCTTGGAGTATGTTACTTGTACCAACACATAAGTAACACTATTTAACTTCCTCGGGGTATGGACACATTTACACCCAACGTCCATCATGATATCACAGATGTCCACAATCAGGTACCCATCCGTGCCACACTTCCTCCGATCTTCAATCGCCTTGATCACTCCGCTAACATTTCCTTCTATCCACGAACGATAGAGAAGTGGAGACCCTCTTTGATAGCAACTATCTTGACTTTCTCAGCAGTGTAGAGGTCATCCACGTATAAGCTAAACGCAGTATATACACTCCCTTCGACATCTCGAACGACTCCCCCTATACCACACCCAAAGATGTCATCCCGAACAACAGTATCAACATTCAGCTTGAACAGGGGCGACTTCGACGGTAGCCACAATACACACATTGCTGTCATATATTACAAATCAGTTTATTATTTGCTACATAGTTATTGAATATTAAATAATATATTTTAAATTTAGTTTTTTTCAAGTAAAATTTTAATTTAGTAGTAGTTAATTATATTTTTTTAAAGCGTTAATTATATATTTAAAGGTTTTCAGAAAAAAAAAAAAAATATATATATATATATAAGCAGTATTAAATAATGTTGATTAAAATAACTAGTATTATCTAGTTTATCTTTTATTTTAACCAAATATATTTGTCTTATCTTTTTATCTAAATTAAAATCGTATTAATTAATTCCTATGTTTTAGGAGGTGCGCACACAAGTTAGGGGGCACGAAAGGAAAAAAAATTTCATCCGACACTTTTTTTTATAAAAAGCTACCTAAGATAGCATTTGAGATTTTAGCTTATCAACTAGATTACTTTTAAAATAATCTAGTTGTCAAACATAACTTATTTTTTAAACTAACTTTTAAAATAATCTAGCTGGTAAGCTCCTTTGTGCTTACCAAAGAAAGCCAAGATTTTAGTGACTCGATTGTGTCAGCTCTATCTCCATCTCGACTTTTTAGTTTCGTTCTTTCTCACTCCTTTCTCTCTCGTCCCATTTCTCTTTGAACTAGGTTTTCTTTTTCAATTTTTTTTGCAGATAAGAGCTTGGGATCTGAGTAGGCAACAACACCAATTGTTCACTTATTTTCAATAATAAGGTTTTCACAATCAAGATTAATTGAAGAATTGATTTGTTCGATCTGATTTTATTTCAAGCTATTGTCTCGATCAAGAATTTGTTAGGGCTTCGATTAACATGAATGCAATGTTCAGTTCTGTTATGTTCTTCATGTTAGGCCTTGTGTGTGGGTCAGATCCCACCCAAAACTCTCGAACTTTCTTTTCTCCACGTTCCCAACAAAGAGAATTTGAGGTTAATTTATTCGGTTAGAAATTTGGGATTCCTTCACACAGTGTTGAATCCAATGAGAGATGATCTCTTTGCAAGTGCACATAGGGAAGGATTAATGGTGGGGAGATAAGATGGGAGTAGTGAATTGTGCAGTAAAGATCCTTTGATATACCCTTTCGTTCAATTGTGGAAGTTTGTTGTGCTCTTTTATAAACTCAAACCAAATGGGATGTGAATCGTGAGCTCTGTTGTCATCAGAGAGAGTATTTATTTTTCATCAAAAAAAATGGGTATATAACATTATCGGAGTTTTCTGGTTGTAGAGCTTTAATGTCTTCAACAACAATCTCAAACTTTGGGGAAGAAATTCATCGATAATTCGTTCATTGGAACCTTGTTGGCGAAGTATTTGAGCAATGTATGCTCAAAAATGTTTAGTGTTGTTGTTTTGAAGACACCGATTTCTCATAATGCGAGTTGAGCGTGCGACTTTGGCGTGTTAGCATAGTATTACTCTTTCACAAAAAGGAGAAACCGATTTCTCATAATGAAGTCATGAAACATTAACAATTCAACATAAAATTCAACGAGAAGTGCAAGTAAATTAAACCACAACTAAACTGACCAAGAAAATTAAGATGAAGGCAACGTACGATCTTATCAAGAAAATGGAATCAAATGAACAAGTTACTTGATATCAAAACTTACAATAAAGATTTCATTTTTCCTCTATTTCCCCCACCATAGACAAGTGACGAAACACAAACTTCTGAAACAAGAACAATTTGAAATCACTAATAATTTTTTTTTTAGTCATGGTATCACTAATAACTAAATTATGAACAATTCCGTTAGTTATGAATACTGATCAGTTCTAAACAACATTTACTCCTTTCTCAATGCCTTGAAACAATATCGAGATGTTTGTATGTGTGGATCTGTTGTAGATGCCCTTACTTTGGTGGGACTAAACTACAAAATTTCTAGTACAATGCTCATCGTATGATTTTCATTTTATCAACTAAAAATTATCAAAACAAGAACTTTTCAATTTCATTCAACCTACACGTTTTTCATTCTACGGAATTTATTTTATTAGCACTCCAAAATAAAAGGTTTTGGCCGGAGTATCCCTATTCAATTCGTAATTTTTCTTTTTTTTTCCCAATAACAACCTTCCATTGCCACAATCTACTTCACATCAAAACATATTCAACACTGGTCATTTCAATACATACGTACTTAGAAGAGGTTGGGAACCATTTCACAAAACATATTTAACACTGGTCATTCAAACGAAATCAAGTCTCGTTCATATAATAATTAGAGTTGTTTGAGAGAGAAGCTTTACCCGGCATTAAGCTTAGTTGTAGACGAACAGCGCCGCCGTCGATGATTCAAAAGCACGGAGGCGCCGATGGGTGATACGTCGCCGATTGCTTCCTCACCAATATCTCATTTCCCCGGCTGTTCCCTAGTGAGTTGCTTTGGTACTAGGCCACTTGATTCCTGTACAAAGTTTGTGGCGAGATGTAATTTCTTTGGTACTATGCCTTAGTTGCTAAATCTCATGCCCATATGAATTACTTATTATTCTTATTTTTTCGACATGTAGGTCATTGTGAGTTGCTTAGTTTCACATAGGACTCAAAGATTGACATTAGGTTTTTCTGTATTCACATAGATGGTAGAAATTTTGAGTTGAGCATATTGTGGAAGTCTCTTTCCTAAAACACCATACAAGTTGGCTTAAAAAAAAACACCATACAAATTTCAATGCCACAAAAGAATAGAACTTAAATGTTCAAAAAAGAGATCAGAACAAATGCAAAAATAAAAATTAAAAAAAAAATCACAACAAATGCTAAAAAAAAAGGAGACCAAAAAAAAAAAAGAGATCAGAACTAAAAAAAATCAAATCAAATCAAATCAACTTAAATCTTCACAAAACAACCCTAAACTAAAAAAAAAAAAAAAAAAAAAAAAAAAAAAACAAATTTAGCAACACAGATCAGAGATAAGAACAAATGAAAATATGCAAATGAAAAACTGAGATCGAAGAAATAAGAGTCATCTCAAGCTTACCTTCAAGTTCGAGACGATGGAGATGGGAGACGATGGAGATGGGAGAGGAGAGGGAGCGCCGAGGTCCAAGATTGAGAGGTTAGAGCACGAGGAGAGGGAGCCGACTGCCGAGAGGTGAGAACGAGGAGGAGAGGGAGCCGAGAGGTTTCTTGAGGAGACCGATAAGGTGAATCCGTGAATGTAAATTGTGATACAACTTTACGGTTTTGTGACTTTGTATTTATATAACATATATGAAATTACTAAACTACACCCTATAAACGGGTACCCTTTTTTTGAAAATTTTGTACAGAACCATACCCATTATCTAAAACGTACAAATTTTTTGGGTTTTTTTTGAGGAAAAGCATTGTCCAAAACAAAAATGAACAAATGCGGATAAACGGGTTTGAACACTTTTTGTCACTCCTAATCTAAGGTCATGGTTGGTTTCAAGTCAAGATTAGGTGTTTTATACACTTAGAAAATAGCTGGTTCCAATTGAGTGTTTATTCAATTGACAGGGGATGAGAAATTGATTCCCACTTTTGAGAATAAGATTTTTGTATATTTCAATTTTTTTTTTTTGGAGAAAATAGAAATTTCATTACTCATTCATGGCTCGATAAAGGACCAGACGTAAAATCAATCGCTTTGATAAAAGTACATTGATTCACTAATCGTATTTGCTCAAAAGAACTTCATTAATTTGGTTGTGAATGTAATTGTGAAATTAAAACAGTGTGACATCAAGGACTGCTTTATACAACATTGAAACATACGACAATACACAAACACCACTAGAACTACATATGAATGACAAAACATCCAACAAGAGAAGTACAACTTAAAACTTCCAACAAGAGGAGACAAATAAAAAACTACAAACTAAGAAAGACAACTAACTGTAAAATAAAAAAAAAAAAATTAAAGAAAAAACCAATTCAACCGCCGTATAAATTCACGCACAACCGTTGAAGAAGATGTACCGCAACAAGGATGAAACAAAACTTCACAAATCTGACTAAATCTACAACTTATTGGATGAATAAAGTGCAAAAATATGTGATAAGAAACTTTACAAGTCTAACTAAATCTACAACTTATTGCATAAATAAAGTGCAAAAAGATGTGATTGGAATCATTGCCAATCTTAAAAGAGGATCCACGGTGGTTCAAGATAAAAAATAACGATGGAGAATCAAGAAAAAAAATTAGGGTTGTAGGGGGAGAAAGAAGCGGTTATTGTATATTTTGAATTAATCAAATTTTATTGTAGATGCGTTTGCGCGCTTGTGGGTGATGGAGGTATTACCATGTAGAGCACATACTGATATACATGATGAATATCAAGCTCGGTCATTTTGCACTAATTAATCTTTCTTTTTCAAGAAATAAACAACTTGCCCCCACTTGTTCAAACTCATGATATTACTCTCAAACACATACTAAACAGTGGTCACCCAATTCTTTGTTTTTATATGAAAGGAACCAACAACTTATTTTGTCCACAATGAACTTGCATATCAAACAATGGCCACCTGGGAACTTGGTCCCATTTGGTTTAATTTATGAGTTTGCTTATTAATAATGTGGCATCGCAGTTTAATTGAAAATTGGTGTTTGGACAATATGTGATTGGGTCCCAAATCACAGAAAAAACTGTTTTTGGATAAACATCTTGTTGGTGGGATTTCAGAAAACTTGGTGCAAAATAGAAGAAAAACTTGATGCAATTGATCGAGGCTTGAGTTATACTCAATGTCCTTAAGACTATTTCGCCCGCTATGGTGCTTACGGTCTAATGACGATAGTCTCTCAAGATACAACAATCATACTAGTGATTTGTAGCACTCCGAATCACTAGTCTACGAACCAATCTATGATTCAATACTCTCTCTGACTCAAAAGCATGTAAAATAGAGAAAGACATTTTGATTTGACCTATTTGCTTTTCCTTCTAATTATATATCTATTTTTTAAAACAATCCATCAAGTGAATATATATAGACTTTTATGTGTCTATTAGAAAAAGACACACCTCTTGGTGAATAGATACACCTTTTAGTCTATTATGTCTCTACATAATAGTACACACCTTTTCACATAATTTTCATTCAAATTATAAACAATTAAATAATATAATTAATTGTTCCAACAATCCCCCACATGAATGAAAATTGATCATCAAGTCTTTATATATCCCCCACATAAATGGATTTTAAAAATCATTTAAATGCAGACACACTTGAGAGAGCATTGGCGGAATAAAGTTACATCAGGAAAAGTGTCGTATATAGACTTGAACTTACCCTAGTGAAATATTATCAGACTTACTTAGTGACGCAGTGGATATAGAAGATCTTGAACTGTTCACTTTTTGTAGTAAATCGAGACAATAATACTCATATAACTTCATCCCTATCATTATTGGTTCTTACGATTTTGTCCATTTTGGTCCTGGACACAATCCTGGTTTCATGATAGATTTAGAGAATTTAGTCTGTCTCGTTCTCATAAATGCGACCCACATTTACTATCATATAGGTGACATTTTTATTTGTCATTAAATGCTTAGCATATCCTTAACTTCTTCTAAACACATTTTTTATCTTAGGAATGAGATAGGTGTGTTCTTCTCTCGAGTTTCATCTAACCAGTTTGCCTATTGAACCTAGTACATGGGATCTCCAATCAGCTAGGTTAGGTTTCCGCCAGACTTAACTCATTTTTTAGGCTTTTAAACTCATTCCCTTCGATATTAGTTTACTTGATATTGACAAACCTTCAATTGGTGGCCACAAGCTTGTCTTCTCATTTCTCATTTTCTATGAAAATTATTCCATATAATCAAGTAACTATTCAATGACAATCTTCGACATATAAGTCAAGATTTACCATTTTATGCATCATTTTATTTTGTCACTTGCGATTATTAGCCGGCGTACATTTTATGCATTACCGAGACAATTGCATGCAATATGGAATATCCTCCAAGCACTTTCAAAGCCATAATGTTGCTTTTCTAGCTTATTAATTGACACGCAATCATTTAGATTCCATTGTGAATCTAACAATACTCTCATTTCTTTGAGGATTTCCATTCATACCAGCATTTCTTCCCTAAATTCACCATTTAAGATGTGTCTCTCAACATCTTTTGCGTGTTTTATTAGCAACCAACATGCTAAATGTCATTAGGGACTAGTGTGTTTCTCTCGAAGAAATCAAGGCTCACTTTCTCTCAAATAAAGCCTTAAATTATATTTTTAATTTGCTTAATTTTAAGCACCTTATCCATCTGCCTTTAATTAGATTTTAAAATCCATTTACACTTCAAAAGCTTCAACTTGATGGATTCAATCTCACTATTGATATTTTTTTAAACCATAAATTATTCAATAAATGTCTCTTCAAATACTATATTGGGGATCATAATTTATTTTCTTTAATTCAAAAATAAAGACGAGTTTTATGCCCATCCCCACATCTTTCAAGTATTCATAAACATTTAATAATATATCTTCAACTTAAAAGATATAACTATCAAAATTAGGGTTTGCAATTTAATTGCTTTCAACCCCCACAATTTTATCATATAGCATTCATGATAGAAGATTCATACAATAAATCTACATCCTTTGGACTTAATCCATGATATAGTCCTTTTTAGAAGTCAATAAATTTACAACCATATACATCATGGTTAATCTCTTGATTCTTGCACTTTTTAAAAAAAAATATGGACCATTGGAGATTAGGGCCAAATCAGGTTGCTAGCCGTAGTGCTTCTTTAATTTTTGTTGCACCCATTCATCTATATATGAGCATTCAACACCCTGTTGGCCATAGCCTTTTGCAACATGTACCCATCACCAATGTGCATCTCTTTATATCCCTGACTCCATGGACACTCACGACTATTAATCAAGGGAGTGAAGGCTTTGTATCAAGCGTTGCCTTCTTACACTTGATCGTGATTTGGTTCCATACATACCATAATTGAGAATGAGATCTGTTAGCATGTCATCACACCATGTTAATTCACGACTATTAATAAACACGTACAATTCTCACTGTTTTCAGTTATAAATTCATCATCAAATCCATGATATCTGTTAGCATGTCATCACACCATGTTAATTCAAACGTGAAATCGGTCCAGTTAAGAAACAAAGTCAATTAACGACATTAAAAACATGGGAAAAAGGTGCAATCAAGCAAACAAACCTCATTATGACTGTTGAGTAATGATATATTCCTCTCTTGAATGCACAAGCCAATTTAAAATAATTTAACACATACCAGATGATCCACGATATAGCGTATGCCTTTGTAAGATCAAGTGTAATTATGATGGCGAGGGACCGAATTGAATTAAACCACCAACAGTTATAGTCTTAAGATTGTTGGTGGGATTTCCGAAAACTTGGTGCAAAATAGAAGAAAAACTTGATGCAATTGATCGAGGCTTGAGTTATACTCAATGTCCTTAAGACTATTTCGCCCGCTATGGTGCTTACGGTCTAATGACGATAGTTTCCCAAGATACAACGATCATACTAGTGATTTGTAGCACTCTGAATCACTAGTCTACGGACCAATCTATGATTCAATACTCTCTCTGACTCAAAAGCATGTAAAATAGAGAAAGACATTTTGATTTGACCTATTTGCTTTTCCTTCTAATTATATATCTATTTTTTAAAACAATCCATCAAGTGAATATATAGACTTTTATGTGTCTATTAGAAAAAGACACATTTCTTGGTGAATAGATACACCTTTTGGTCTATTATGTCTCTACATAATAGTACACACCTTTTCACATAATTTTCATTCAAATTATAAACAATTAAATAATATAATTAATTGTTCCAACACATCTCTCCCCCATGCTTATCAAGATTGCGAATAAGATTTGACAAGATTTCTAAATAAAAATACTTTTTAAAATGAGGAACCAAGAATACCAAATTTGCTTATATCAAAAATAATTATGACATAATTGCTTAAGCCATAATTAATGAGCAATGAGCAAAAGCTTAACATAAAAGGAATACATTATCATGAAAGGAAGATCATTGAGCACAATGAAATTAGTTGTGTTCAACATGCTTGAAAAAAGAATAATTAACTTACAACGTTAGAAGAGGTTTACCCTTAATAAGTTGACCCGGCTCGAGTTTGGAGTAGTTAGTTAATTAAGTTCGGATACAGGGTAATTTAGATAAAAATAAAAGGAAAATGATAAAATGATCCACTTTCAGCATACACTTTGGGCGCACACCATTGTTATTTAGCTATTTATGACTTTTTCTAGTCTCACCAAGCGTGAGTTTCATATCTGACAAAACACCATAAACGATTAAAAGATAAGGATGTGTGTCCAAAGTATGCTTTGAGAGTGTGTTAGATTATCATTTTCCAAAATAAAAATTAAATTAAATTAAGGCAATTGTCTGCTTATTCATGTAGATCGCAAGCTATATATAGAGACCTCTCTCTCTTTTTTACTGATTCGAAGAAAGTAAAGGCAAGTGTGATGGATTTGTATTTTGTAAACAAAACAAAGGTACCCCAAACATAAGTGTACCGGTATCACTGAACTGTCTTGCATTATTTGAGACACCCACGATTGGTGCCTCAAAAAGTTGTCATCAAAACCCCCCCTTTTAATTTGTTTGTAGTAACTAGTAGGGATATTTGGTCCCAATACACACATGGCTCGTGCGTGGTAGTACAAGTGCTTCACATGACCAACCTACATGCGGCCAAACTAGATGTTAAAATGTCCATATGGCACAAGCTACCCATCCACGGCCCCCGCTCATGGTTTCACTTTTGTTTTTAGATGATTTGGTACGTATGAAATTGAAAGCTAGCTAACAAGGTTTTATCCTATTTAAAAAAAAAAAAAAAAAAAAAAAAAAAAAAAAAAGAAGAAATTCATGCATCTTTCAAGATTTTTGTTTCCATGTGATTTTTTTTTTATCTTTTTTTTTTTTTACAAAGGAGCGATTAAAAATTAATTAAAGTTGATGCTTTGGATAATGCAACTTTAGGAGCATGTCTCCTATTTTTTTTTTTATCAAGAAAAGTTTATGATTGAAGTGTAATGTTAATGTTTCGGTGTGTTGGAAGGAAGATGGTATGATATTGCAGCAGAGGGGGTTTATACGAGAACAAGGGATTTTTTTTTTGTTCCCATGGTAGAAGTACCTGCAAATATATATAATAGAGATGCAAAAGACTGTCAAATATTCTAGTGTCAAATAAATATATAAAATGTAACGACCCAATTAATAATGTGCCTTTATTTATGATGTCATTGCAGACGTGGATGTTCGTGGGTTCCACAGCGAGGACAAAGCACAATTGGATTAGGTATACAGTCTGTTTTGTGTGTTTTTTTGTTGTGTATTTGCGATGTATATGTCCAATTTAGTTAAATTGCATCACAATATGTGTGTTTATATTGTTCATTGGCGAGTGAGCTGGTGTGACGGGTATTCGTTGTGATTAGCGCATTGGAACGGATATTGGGTGGCAAACAATTAGTATACTAGGCCGGGGGTCTAAACATACGAAATAAATGATAAAATTCGTTAAATAATCCATATTAAATGACGGTTGGTACCGTTGTTGTATGAGAGTGGCACAGTTTGCAGCTCAGAGCCGGGTATTGGAACGCCCGAGGGTTGGATGGTAGTAGTTAAAGGATAAGGTCAATGGGTTAATGTGGGGGTCAATGTTTTTAACCTTTGGTGGACTCATTGACCAAATCACAACCATTAAATCAAGTCTAGTGATATGTGTGGGTGTGATGATGAAGTTTCTCATATATACATATATATATATATTGAAAAATTACTACAAGATATTCCATTTTGATATAGGAACAAGAATAATCTTTGATGAAGATTTTTTCAAAAATTCGATCGCGCCTCAAATCCCCATTTTGATCATTTTTTTGCCTAATATATATGTAATCTTTTTATATTATCAATGTGGCAAATTATGTAGGTCATGGAATGTAGGAACATCCCGTTTCAATTTTATGCATACGGAGAAATTGTTAAGGTTTCGCAAGGCATCGAGTACAGCAGACCCCCATCAATGATCCTCATTCTTAAGTTTGGAATGAGTAAACATGAGTTGATGGATCACGTGTATAACGCGTTTGGTATCTCGTCCACTGAGACTCTCATTACGATGACGTATCGTCACGTAATAACCCATCCATCAGGTTCACAATATTTTATCCCCGTGTTGTTGCAAAACGAGGCTCATTTCGAGTTGATGTGGTCAACAGTGGCGAATCTACCAATATCAGCGAAAGTAGAGATTTATTTAAATTTTGAGCCAATCGAGCTTGTTCAAAACTATATTGTGCATTCACAAATGGTAGAAGAAAATGTCGACATGACATGCCCTACATCAATGATGGAAAAATTACATATGCAATCACCTATAGGTGATGTTGTGCAAGATAAGTTTGTTACTCTGATTGATGATGAAATTAGTGCCCCCAGTGATGACCCTAACGAGGACGACGACAACGACATCGACGAGGACGTATGTCCCCTCGAGGATGCTGCACCATCTGTTAATTGGGAAAATATAAATGATGTTACAGACGACCCAACCTATGAACCTCCAGGGGCGGAAAACTTGCAAGATGATGAGCAATTTGCAATTGACGAAGAGGAGTACATGGAAGAAGCAAACAATGAAAAAGTTTACTAACCATTACCGGTGTATAATAAAATTGATTAGGAAGTGGCTAATTCTACTGCGACCCAACATTTTCATCATCACGTGAGTATGAATAGTAGAGAAAACAAAGTGTATGCACAATCAAAGTCAGACTAGAGCTATACTTCGGGCTATCTGCCAGGCATGACCAATGAGGATACCTCAAATAAGTTACCCTGGACCCTCTAGGTGGCCGGCGTAGACCACAACACATCCATACATGCCTATCATACCCAGGTAGCATATTCATCGGCTCATGTCTAGATATATGATATGGCTTAGTGGACCCTATGCCCCCCGTAATGAATACGCACCAGGTGGGGATGAACACAACCACCGTAAAGCAATAAGAAATAAAGATTATTGAATAAACAAGATAATATTCAAATAAATCAAGCAGTGAGTACTAAAGTGAATCTCAGTTAGGATATAACACACCTTAAACCGCACTCCAATTACCCGGTATCCATCCCGGTCCAATCCCGTTCTTGCCTCAAAATGCGTGCCCGATACCCGACTCTGTTTACCTAATTCATTTTATTGTGTTTAGTGTATTAACATTGAATTAGATATGTGGTAGGGTCAAAATATCCAAAACAACCTTAATATTGGCCTCTGTTTTGCACTCAGCGCGCTGGGCAGTCGTCCTCATTTCCCCAAAACTTCCAACGCGTTGGGGCCTCTGGCCAACGCACTGGACAGTTTCTGGCCAGAATTCCAGCAGTCCATAACTGGTTTCTAGCCTTCAAACCCTACAACAACAACATCAACACCATACCCACAAAACCAAAACCCACTCCATAACAGTGCGTATACACCCCATATCCAAACCGCTATGAAAATCCACAAAAGTGATACCAAAACATAGAGCAAGTAGAGAGGATTAAAAATCTAACCTTGGTTTGTTGATTCCCCACTCACAAGCACTTTAAATCATCATGTCAAACACCTCCAAAACCCTCCCTTTTCTTTCATTTTCTTCTAGCAAGAGAGAGAAGAGAGAAAGTGGTCAAAATGATAGAAAAATCAATATATATATATACATATCTCTTCATCTCAACTCACACCCTAATTTCAAGACTTGTTTGAATGGCTAAGATGGGGTTAAATGGTCTCCATAAAATGCCAAAATTGACTTCATGTCCATTCTTTGTCCTTATTCTCATGTCACCAATTATTTACCCTCCTAGGCATTCCAATACTCGGCTCCGAACCTCGCCCGGTGCCGTTTGCGTACAACGACGGTACCAACCATCTCAATATCATTTTATATTAATTATTTATTGTATTTTATCATTTATTAGGCGTATTTAGTCCCCCGTCCTAATGTGCTAATCATACGTCGCCCAGTATCCACATATACCTGCTACACGCATCGGATACTCGTAACACCAGCTCACTCGTCAATGAAAAATATAAACACACATTTTTGCAATGTAATTTAACTAACTCGGACCTATACATTGCAACTTTACTACAAGAGCACACCAAACGGACTGTATACCTAATCCGAGCGTGCTCCGGCCTCGCTGTGGGACCCATGAACGTCCCCGCTGGCGTCTACGTCTGTAATTTCATCGTCAATAATGGTCATTGAAAATCGGGACGTTACATTTTGGGTATGTGAGAGACAAACTTAACTTGTATGTGACTTGGAAGTTGATATTTTGAATATCATCTTTGATATGTATATGGATTACATTTTGGTATGGTTTCCACATTAGGTTTTATGATTATTAAACTTGCTTCCGCTGTACTTTATGATGTTTTAAGAGTTATGTTGTACATTTTTACCTTATATGATGGTTGGTAGAGTTTTTTGAGTGGCCGTGGGCCACATCAGATGGTGAATTTGCAAGGCTGTGGGCCCGCGGTGCACGCCGTGGCGGCTGATAGATTTGGGGTCGTCACATTAAACCTACCTTATCTTTAAATAAATGTTTAATTGGTTAAAATATCCTAACCTTTTTTAATTTGTTATCAAGACATAACATTTCTAAATTGATAAATTTGTATCTTAAGTCACTTTTTAACTCCAAATTTAATGATGTGACACTTAAATAATATCTACAAAAAGCAACCTTATCACCTCTAATTACTAAAATAATTATTAAATTTATTATTTAAGTTTATTACTTAAGTGACACCTCATCAAATTTGAAGGTAAATAATGACTTTAGATATAAATTTATCAATCTATAAAAGTTGTGATTTAATAATAAATTTAAAAGGTTATGATATAATAACAAAAGTTGAGTTAAGATATTTTAACCAATTTGATTTTAAATAAAAAAAAGGGAAAATATTAGAATAACACTATAAAATCATACCTTGCGTGGGTCTGCATCTTTATAGTAGTCATCCGTGTGCACCTCAAGATACACACTTGCATGTTATACGTCGGGATCTACGTGCCTAACACCCATTTTTACGTAGAGTCACATGCCACGTCATTAGAGTGTGACTTTGAATATAACTTTGGATCGTGATTCTAGCGTATTCCAAAAAATAGTATGTGATATCATAAGCGGTTGTCAGGTGTTGCATTGGTGAAATTTGATAAGTGGTATTTCTTGAGACACCCTGCTAGGTAGCGGCTTTATTCCTTTCAAGGTGTGTATTGCTTAAACTTCTCTAAATTTTGTAAAGTTAATGCTAGAAGACAAAATTGAACCAAATCATGCTCACAAGAGCCATTTATGCTCACCTCGAAATATGGACACATACAGATTTCGGTGCGTAGCACGCGAGAGGCTCATAAATAAATCTTGTGGGCTATTTGTGTGTTGAAGTGTGACATACCATTGTCTTTCTATTATTTTCATCCATTAATCCATACCCAAGACAACACACAAATATGCAACGTGAAATCACATCAAGCCAATAAAATTATCTCTCCAGTTGCAATGTACTATGCACCGAAATGTCACAATGCCATTGGCTAGCTGCAAGTACCACATATATATGCATATGGCCACGTCTAATTAATTTCCAAACGATCAACATACTTGTGTATTGGTCTCATTGATCGATCGACAAACACAGTCAATGACCTCTGATTAAGCCCAAGAGTCTCCTTGAGTCTTGGAATCTCTTTAATTTGTTTTTAGCTGATCGTGTACACGACAAATGTAATCTCTAGACCCGCCACCTTGATCACAGACCAATTCTTCACGAAAGAACCTCGTCAACAATAACATATCAAGACCTCATTCTTATCTTTATCAACTTATCACCTCTATAAATTTATAGACAAGGAGACTCAAACCTACAACCTCTCACCTCAAACATGTAACAGTGATCATATATAATCTCCATTAGATGCTATACATAATGCTCCTTTAGAATACGTGAATTAATATGACTTAATTAATTTAGATTGTGTTGTAGCTCAAGGCAACTTACATGTGAGTACTCCCCTTTAAATGTATATATAGTTGATCATTAAAAAAATTATATAAAATACTTGCATTAGCCTGTCCTTTAAAGTAATGCTTAAGTTTACTCTTAGTTAATCGAGGTGTCTGATAGTTTAAAATTCTGGCTCCGCCTCCAACAAATAAGTGTTGTAACTTTGAATCTACGTATAGCTAAGTACTTCCTACAAACCAAACAATCGAGATAAAATTAATATGATATATAAATAAATGTGGCCATGCCTTTCTTTTTCTTTTCTCTTTTTTTTTTTTTTTTTTGGCACAACGTGCGACCGGTTAA
The DNA here is from genome assembly GCA_039657345.1 of Stephania japonica. Lineage (NCBI taxonomy): Eukaryota > Viridiplantae > Streptophyta > Magnoliopsida > Ranunculales > Menispermaceae > Stephania > Stephania japonica. The sequence goes on from CM077561.1 coordinate 40,934,557, forward strand.
GTTAAAAAAAATGTTAAAAATACTTTGAGAAAGTAATAAAAAAAAAAAATATATATATATATATATATATACTTTGAGAAAGTTGACAAAAGGGGTCTCCTCTACAAAAGTTTGATCACCTTTCTCTGATTTAGTTTAATGAACAACAAATTAATACAAAACCAAAAGCTTAGTCATTTTTTTTTCCAAACAAGAGAAATGCTACCACGAAACTAATACGTACTCAAACCATTAAAAGGTCACACCATAATTGATGCCCTAACACGCCTTCTAATTAATGTGCAAGTGTTATTTTTTTTTATGTATTATACTCAACTTTATGTCAATTGAAAGTAAAAAAAAAACTTTATGTCAATTGAATATTTGTTTAATAATTTTTTTGATAAGAATGGAACCTATTTGATCCTTCAAGAATCAAACCCTTCACCACTTACACAAATACTCATGTGAGCTATTCACTTAGTTAATTATTTAGTTTTTTAAAATAAATCTAAATTTCAATTTGCATATATATACACAATCAAATAGGCAATTAAGGCCGTAGATTATCATGATATCATCTCAATCACAAACAAAAAGACTAATCAAGTGAATGACTCAAACTATTTCGATATATATGAGGCTACAGAGACCAGAGGTCCGGATGAGGTCGAGCTTAATTCATAGAGCAAGAAGAAATGGATAATCCATCATGATCAGTGATAGCACCATGCATGATCCACATCCTAAAACGCCACGTATATGGATCGGACTCCAATTGATCTCAACTGAAGGAACTCCCAACTTTCACGTAACTCATTTATCTCGCTGTCCCCAAACATTCCCTTTCTTTCACTCATCTGTGGAAGAAACGATCCGCTGCTCGTATATTTGTATAAGGACGAAGGGGAGTAAGAGACAGTGCGGTGGGGCCCAATCAGGTGGGCTAGGCAGGACGTGTAGTACCGTGAACGTGTTCTCTCTAGAGAGATCCAATGATCCCTATCTGTCGCCACGTGTCAAGACAGTAAGGGCGATGGGGGTTGTCTGTGTTTTACGTCAACGTACTCACGTACAGAGCAGTTCGCCGAACGCGCCGGGGTTCGAGCCCAACCATGGCTAAGCCGAGCGGCTCAATGTTGATAAATATTGGAAAGGGATGTTGAGAGCACGCAGGTGTTCAAGTTGAGTTAAGAGAACAGAAAAATTAATGTCGAAGGATAGATTGATAAAAAAGGAAAATGTTAAAATGACATATTAAAGTCACACCCTATGACATAACATTCAAGCCTTCACATTAATAGTCATTCATGTATATCTTGAGATACACACTCAGTATATTATTATCGAAAACTTCGTGCCTAACACTCATTTTTACGTGGGACCTACGTACTATGTCACTAGGGTGTGGCTTAATTTAAGGTGTCATTCTAATATCTTCCATAAAAAAAATCTCTAATGTAAAATGTGAATTGTATTCGTGCATTTTTTTTTGAAGCCTAAAAAGGCACATTCATTGTAACCTAAGAGGGTAAGTCAACCTACTACAACATTTTAACGAGTGAAATACAATAGATACTACATTGCATATTGAAGCCCAGGACTACCCTAATAAAATAGAGAGAATTACCCCACTGAAGGAGAAAACTATCCTCATAAAAGGGAGACATCTACCTCAATTTAACGAAAGATTCGTCGAAGGAGATAAAACTTAAATTAAATATAAAATAAGCCTAGAACAAAACGAACATTAAATCCTAATGGAAGAAGAATTATATAAAGAAGGAGATCACCTGAAATACTTTGTCAGGATATTGTTAATTTTCTCATAGACGAAACCCCGCCACCGCAACGCCGTTGCAAGATTCCGCTTGTTTTGCTACTACCCACCATCATCGTTATTCGTGCACCGCTAAAGGTCATTAACAACCCCTAAATACCACATAAAATCCAAAAATCTCCCGTCTTTATCTTCGCTTGATCTCACCTTCTTCCACCATTACTACACCATCTGTCTTTATCTCATTGAAAAGTCATAGATCTAACAAGATATCTTTAGATTTAAGAAACAAAGAGAATAGAGGAAGAATAAACAACACGAACATACACAGAAAAATGAAAAGACAAAAGCAACCGAAGCATTATTTTATTGAGAAGGTTGGTTGGACATAGATGTCGTTGTTGTTGATATACCACTAATGGAGAGAATGTCTACTAAATGTCGCTTAAGTAAAATTAGACTTTCAAAATGTTTTTATCCAATCTATCATGTGAATTATTGTAACGACCCAAATTTTATTAAGATCATTACTCACGTATTTTTAGACATAGACGCCACCTCAAGTCCACGGAGACGCCACGGACCGGCCGCGTTACGCCTATATTGGGCGAAAAATATTATTTTTAACTGATCGTTTGAGTAATTGTGATGTTAATGATTGTGTTATGACTCATTACATCGCAAATGTGATTTACATTTATTATACTGGGCGAGGTTGTGTGATAGGTTTTCATCTCAAAAAACGTGTCGATACGAGTACCGGGAGGATAAAATACGAATACATTAAGTTTAGGAAAATGATTTGTATAAAATAAACAAGAAAATCTAACAAATTAATAAATTGGTGGGCACTTAGTGATGCGCGGGATTGTGGTCGATTCACGTGGGTTGTACAATAATGTGCACACCCGAATGCGCTTGTTGGCATGCACGATTGAATTGTAGGCGCGAAAGTATAAGCAAATATATATTTATATATATGTAATTTAAAATATATTTATATATATATTAAAATCATAAATAAAAAAGAAATGTGAAATGACTAAAAAATGCATTGATTTTATAAAGGAAAGTGAATAAGGATGGGGCAAAATGGTCATTTGACCCCCCAAATATCAAAATCACAAAATGGTCATTTGACCCCCCAAAATATCAAAATCACAAATTAAAATAAAAAAGAGAAAAATCGAAAATATCAAAATCACAAATCACAAAGTGGATAAGGATGGAGGCAAAATGGTCATTTGTCCCCCCCAAAATATCAAAATCACAAATTGAAATTGAAAAAAGAGAGAAAAATTGAAGAGAGAGAGAGAGAGAGCGAAACTGGAACAAAAGGAAAGAGAGAGCGAGGAATCGAGATCGAGCTCGAAAAATCGGGAGTTGGAGGCAACGAAGGTGAGTTGTGATGGTTGATGTCGTTGAGTTGTTGAAGTCTTTGGGTGGTTGTTGAGATCGTTATTGTTGAATTGTTGTTGGTGAAAATTACATAGAATTATAAAAAAAAAATCAGAAAAATTCGACAAAATAGGAGAAAGTTGAAAAAGAGTTGTAAAGTGGATTGTGAGACTTGTTCGGGCATTTGACACCCTAGTGTAACACTAAAATGTGCTACAACGAAAAATTTGAAAACAATTCTATTTAAGTGTCACAATATAAAGTTAATTAATTTGATACTAAATCACATAAAATGGCTTATTTTAACACAAGGGACTTAGAAGACTATAGTCGGGTGTCATGCGTGCATCCCGAGGCGAGAGTGGGATTAGACCTGGGATTGGTATCAGGAATTGGTGTGCGATTTGAGGTGTGTAAACCCTTTAAGGAACACATTGAAGTATTTATTTGTTGATTTTTATTTGATCCAGTTATTATTGTTTATCATTGTATATTTTTTCATTGTGCTTACTTATGTTGCACAGTTGATTGTTTATCTCACCACCAGATTCCTGTTTATTCCGAGATGTGTGGGCGAACTTGGATAAGATAGACAATAGGGACAGACTCAGGTGATGGACAGGTGGAAGTGGAGGAGAAGCCCCCTGTAGAAATCCTGATATCTGGATTAAGGTTCAGTCCTGCTACATGACACACATCCAACTTAGTTTATCAGTGTTATTTTTACATGCGTTTTTTTACAGTTACCTATTTAATGCGCATGTTTATTTAACTTATTGTTGGCTTCTATTATTATAAATGTTAGGTGATTTTCTTCTTGGTGTTACTCACTGAACTCATCATCTTTCCTTTTGTGATGGCTTAAATGCCAGGACCTACTACGAGCAGAGGCTAGGAGACTTTAGCAGACTACCTGTGACTTGGTTGCACCGACAGATCGACTTATAGGTATTTATATTTGTTGTTTGACTTATTTTGATCATTGGAGACTTTTGAGACACATGTACATGTATGTAATCACTCTTGTTTAATTATATACAGTGTACTGTTTCGGGTTTTCCATATAGGACTGATGCTCTAATTTCTAATGAAATGAAATAACAAATTTCATATTTTAAGGCTTCCACTGAGATATTGTATTTTAAATGATTAACTATAATAACTGAGGTTGATCATTGATAGTTGGTGCGTGCAGGACACAGCCGAGCGAATGACATGGCAGGGTTATGGGTCCATACTCATGACGTGGCAGACTTCGGGTTTTGATGCCCTCATAATTATATCCTCTATTATGAGATTTTTTTGCATTTTTTAACATATTTTTTGGATGATTGTTGATGTTAATGTATCGCACGGTTTAGAAATAGAAATTTAATGGAAAATGATACAGTGACTCATTTTCAACACACAATTTAGGCACACACTCTTATCTTTTAGCCAATTATGTCTCTTTTTTGTCTCCCCGGGTATAGGCCCCACATCTAACAAAATACCATAAACGGCTAAAAGACAAAGGTGTGTAACGACCTAAAAGTTTGGGTTATGATTATATGGCTTGGTGTAGTACCTATTTATACTCGTGTCTATGTGACAGGACGATGACGTCTAACTATGAGTAGTGTTCGTCCGAAGAACGTGTTGAATGGGGGTCGGGTGGACGAGAATTGGGTACACAATGATGGGTTTTGGGGTTCATGCGCAGCGGAGATTTCAAAACAATTTTGAGAAAAACCCCAACAGGATCCGAATCTGATTCCATTAAAACACGTTTAGACTATGAAAACTTAATCATACCTTAGTCGCAACGTACCTTTCTGAAGGTTAATCGATCTTCTAAGGCGCTGCCAACGACGAACGCCCTCTACTAGATGTCCACACACGAACGGCGACCGAGATTCAAAGTGCTAGCTTTGAGAGAAAACCAAACCCTTTTTTTTTTTTTTCTCCAAAACAATTCGAACATACCAAAAACCCTTTTGTTTCTAAAACGAAAATAGAGTTAATGGCCCTTTTAATTTTTCGTCCTCAACTATGTATTTCGACTCAAGGCGTCTATTTATACAACCCTTGTATATAGACGGTTAAGCAAATTACACATATACCCCTACTTAAAGAAGTATAAGTGTAATACAATACAAAGACGTTTACGTCATGAATTTTATCATATAAAATTCATTCTTCCGAATCATTTTAAAATCTCGCAAAACCATTCTCGTGTGCGACCCAATAGGCTCATACAACGTTGGCGGTGTACCAAAACACATTTTGGTATACAAGTCATAAGCGGCCTCTAGCAAGACATTATGACTACCCAAGTTGTACGAATATCAAATCGATACAACCTAATCAATAGTGTATATAACATCCTTTTGTCACGCGATATCCTTTTGATCAAACATAAGGCATGGTATTGTCATCCAACATGTTCAATCGTACTAGTCTCGATCTCTAGGTAAAGCGAAAACATCCAAGTGACATTGATCAATATCAATTCACTTAGACTAGGCCTTTTAACAGCCTAACACATCGAGGATCCACTAGATATCTCTCTTTATATAAGAGGGACAAATTCTATCTCGATTACACAACTTCACTACATTATTCACACAAGAACCAATCACAACCTTTATAATCATCCGGTTAAAGACAACGTTTGATTGCGTCAAATCACTTTGTATTCCTAATGTTGAAGTCTCTGGTAATCTCAAGTCAAAAATATACCTATCATGAGAAACAACTATGACTTAATCCATGTGATGTTCTCATAGCGGGTCGGTCCAAGACTTTGTTCCCTAACAAGTACTCATGATCTTGATTCGTATTCCTATACGTATGATCATTGTATGATCATCAATCAAGACTCACACTAGTCTTAATTCATTATAGTTCCCAGTATAATAATCGACTAGGGACATTTAGGATATTTCTATAAATACCCATGGATCTTATTATAATGTAAACATGCAAATCAATTATAATAAACAGCAAATGAAATCCTCTATTTTATTAACTAAAAATGTATTCATAAAGACTGTTAATGGATTGACCTAGGGCACATTTCCCAACACACAATGCTAGGAAAATGATATTCATGGGCGACCGACAAATAAAACAAAATAATTAATTAACCCGGGAAAGGGTTCGAGTCGTTAATATTCGATTTATGCACGATGGGGGAGTCATGTTACGATCTGGAGGTGAAAATGTGGTTGAAGATTAGTGTGTGTCACCCAGCGAGTCACTGTTTTATGTCAGTTGGCTGGGGTGTGTTGAAGCGATGGCTGTGCTATGTGGAAATCGTCGGATGTGCCTCGTGATACGCATTTCAGAGTAAATGCATGGGATAAGGATAAACTCTCTCTCTCTCTCTCTCTCTCTCTCTCTCTCTCTCTCTCTCTCTCTCCTCTTTATTTTCTTTCTCTCGTTAACCTCTTACTCTTTTCTTTCTCTCGAACTCTCACACAATAGAGGGTGGAGATAGGAAGGTTAAGCTCGCGATAATGTGAAGACGCAACAAACATGTAACGACCCTAAAAATTTAACTCGTGCCACGTGTCAATATAAGTGATACGTGGGCCCACGCCGTGGTATAGTCATCAATTCTCAGACGTCGACGCCGAGGTATGTTAGTTTTGTATGGTGTTGGTATTATATTGTATTTCATTTGTGCAATTTTAAAGTTTGTAGTGTGTAAAGATGTGTACGAGCGTTGGTAGTCTAGGAACAAATTTAATTAAAAACACTGACAAAAATATAAAATAAATAGTAATTAAAAGGTTATAAGTCTGTTTGTTACGTCGGTACGTCTGTGGTGACGCGGCAAACAAAGTTAGTGTTATGAGTCGGGTGCGACAATACCCGAGGGAAGCTTTGAGTGTTGTTTGAAATGGATGAGATCAAAAGACCAAAAGTCAACAAAGAGTCACCTATTGAAGTCATTAAAGTTGGTGGAGGTGATTGCAAAATGACCAAAAAGACAATAAATTTGTAAATGGTATGGATAAGGGTGAGGGGTATTTTGGTCACCAAAATACCCAAATATCAACACACCACTGTCACCACATTCTCCATTTCGATCTAAAAAAAATTGGAGAAAGAGAGAAATTGAAATATTGAACGAGGAGGGAGCCGAGAGATTGAGGAGACGCGACAAATTGAAGGTGAGTTATTTTGTTATTTATATCGTTAGTTGCATTGATGGGGATTGTAGACGTTGCGTGGGTGTTGTTGTTGGGATGTTGTTGGTGATGGTTGATAGGGAAGAAGAGGTTTAATAGTGGTAGGATTGTTGAGTTGTTGTCGTTAACGTTGCTATGGAAAAAAAAAATTATTGTTGTTGTTTATTGGAATTCCAGCAAACAAATGAAGAAGAAGAAGAAAAGAGAACTGGGCCGGGTCAAGGTGACCCGATCTAGTTGGGTCAGACCGAGTTTGACCCAGTTGGACAGGGTCTGACCCGGTCAGGCCGGTCCTGACCAGACCCGCGACCCACCCACCTATTATTATATTAATAAATATTTATTTATTTCAATTAAATATATTAAAAAGGATTTTAATTGAAATAAATTCCAGAAAATAGGAAAAATTCAGGAAAAACTCTAGAAAATTATATTTTCATCAAATAAAGAGAAATTTGGAAATTTCTACGAGAAGTAAAATATTTGAGATTTTTTCGAGACGTTATGTCGGGGTTTTTGCATTGAAAAACGTGAAATTGACAAAAATAGTTAAAAATTTGGTAAAATCATAGGAAATTAAGGAAAATGATATAAATTTTATTATCAGGATTATTGTACATAAGGGGACCGTAAGGGGCGTGTCGAAGTCCGTGTCAGCTCGAATTAGCTTGGATCGAGGTAAGTAAACCAGTGGGGAACACTACAGTTATTTCTTGAGCTTTGAATTATTTATTGATATTGTTTCGATGCTATCTTGTCATTCCATTCCTTTTGAGTTGTCCTAAGGTAAGTGTGTCAAGCGTGATCCTTGCAGAATTCTGGACCCGCGGTGTATTATACCGGAGTTTACGGCTGGGGATACGTGATTGGTTGTAATGACATGTACGAGGTGAGAGTTCTCCACCAGATTGTTGAGGACTCTACACTCGCGTAGGGGTCTTAGAGGAGATTTTGTCCTCGACTCCTAGCCTTTAAGGAGATTTTGTCCTCGGCATAACGATTTTGATTGGTCGAGACCACTTGTGCCTTTCCTTTGTATTCTGAAACACTCAATTTCGATTACTTGTTTATTTATTCACAGTATTTATATATTCATGTGTTTCTTGTCCTTTTCTTTCTATCTGCATGAATTGACTGTTCATTTATTTAATTCAAAATGTTGTATTTATTGTTGTTCCTGCTTGGCGTTGCTTACCTGGGCTCGTCATTCTTGTGTTTGACTGAGTGTAGATCTGCAGTCTAGTAAAGGAAAGATCGTGCAGTTAAACGATATACTTTGAGCGGCCCTCCTCTGCTGACATAGGTAACTTTTTTGTTGTATTAGCTATTTATATTGTTTTTGTACATGGGGTTATGGATTGAGAGATTTTTTTTTGGATATTATGACTTGGATGATACTCTCCTTACTTTACATGGTATATATGATATATGAAGTTCTCACACCCTAGATTTTTGTCCTAACTTGGAGCTTTCGAGGTTGATTGATTAGTTGAGATTTATTGCTTCCGCTTTATACTTTGACAACTCGCTAATTAATTGACTTCACTTTTAAATGAATAATAAATGACTGAATGGTAAGGATAAGCTCACTGGCCCCACGCGATTAGTCGGGATTGGCTCAAGGGTTCGCACGGGTTTAGGCCGGGCGATGCCCGATTATACGGTTATGGAATTTGGGGCCATCACAAAACACTTAAGTTAAGGTAAGATCTCGACTCAGCAATTTGTTATTGATGTTTTGGCGTTGGTTTTGGGTGTTTTGGCTAAGTTGGGATTTTGGTTTAGCTTATAGGTTTTTTGTGGTGTTGGGTTGGTAATGCGTCCTGAGGAGTTTGGGATAACCTCGGAATGGGGCAACATGAGCCAAGGTATCGAAAAACCTCAGAAACATGTTCAGGAAATGACGTTGCGAAGGACACCGTGGAGCCTATGAGCCACGACGTTAGTCATGGCGTTTAAAATAGAGAGGATTGGAGAACTTACACTTTATACAGTGCCGCCATGGTTTTTCCTCACGACGTGAGTTACAGCGTCTGGAATAGTGCCAGTTGAATTTTCACATTTTGACCAACGCCGCCAGGAGTTTTGCTCACAGCATGACACTGTTCACAGTAAAAATTTAGGAAAAAATAAATGAAAACTCTGGGGATCTCTCGGGTATTCATATGGGGTTGAATATGACTCAATATCTGGGAAATTGACTCAGAATAATGAAAAATGAATAATACTTAGAAAATTAGGGACATTATAGTAATATGGAAATAGAACTCTAACGCAATCAAACTGAATTGAAATGATTACCAAGTATCTAGGGAACCGGTGACTAACCTATATAATTGGTTTGGGGATTGTTGAGAGCTGCGACCACGAGGTTTCGTGTTATACAGTGAGTAAAACTAATGGAAGTTTAAATATTATTTCATTTGTGCATTTAAATTGGATTGTTATCTTTCTTTAGCAGTATTTCTTGGTGAAATATGATTTCTTGAATTCTGTTTATGATATGTATCTTTGGTGGATTATTGTGACGGCCCCAGTTTTCAAACCTAAATTGGGCCCCACCCGCCTAGACTTACATGAGCCCCGAGCCCATCTCGACAAGTCACGCAAGCCTAGTCAGCCTTAACTTTTACCATTTACCATTCAATTACAATTTTATAGCATTGATTAGCGAATTATCATCAATATAGCAGAAGCAATGCTCAAACTAATCAATTAATCACAACCATATAAAAATAAGACATCCTAGAGTGTGGAAACCTCACATATATATATCGTCATAAATGATTAGTCAGAAGAGAATAGCCCAATAGATATACATGACTAGAATCTCTCACACACTCAAAACCCACATTTCAAAACATCATATATATATATATATATATATACACAATAATACAAAAATCACCTACTTAGCTAAGTAGAAGGGCGTGCTTTTGTATCTTCAAAGTAAATCCCTAAGCTCTTGTGCCTTCCCCTTGCTAAACTGTGGATATGCACTCTGTCAAACACAACAATGACGAGCCCAGGTAAGTAACGCCAAACAGAGCAATAATACAACATTCTGAAATAAATAAACATCAGTCCACATTCATGTTGATAGAAAGAAAGGAATAAGGAACGCATGAAATGTATAAGACTGTAAATAGATCAATCGAAAAGTCGAGTGTCCGAGTTACGAAATAAAATAGCAAGGAGTCTCGACAACAGTCGTTGAGTCGAGGTAAAACTTAAAAGACTTAGGTTCAGGACGAGAACACAACCTATCAGCCCTAACCCTTGCAACTATGAGATATTCATAGATCCGGATAAGAGCCCCCAGCGTACACTCAACCTGGAGATATCAACAGCGTCTAAATAAGAGCTCACATAGCAGGTAAAAGTAACCATAACTCCCTTGCAGTGGACCACTCAACCAACAAAGATTCCAAAGATATAATGATGAAACAAAACAATAACAACAAATTAAAGCTCAAAAAATAGCTGTAAAAGTTCTCACTGGTTTACTTACCTATAATCCAACTATTACGCACTCAATGAACCCATGACACGTTTCCTATGACCTCCCGTGTCCCGTCAATGTTCAAAAACCCCTAATATACATTTAAATCAAAATTCCCATTAATTATTCTCATTCTATCCAATTTTCCACATTTTTATTCGTTCACCCATTTGAGTCGATTACTCGGGTATTAGGTCATTTTAGATTATACTTCCTGCCCAACACGTACGTGAGTAACGCCATGACCTCATTGGTCATGTCGGCGTGTTCCCCTAAGGTTCCTGCCAAATAAGTACATGGATGATGCCATAAGTTGGAACACTCATGGCGTCGCCACGATGTCTTTTGTAGAACACCTCTGAATTGGGGTTTTTGACACTCCGGCTTATATTGTCATGCTTCGAGCCTATCCCAACTACGACTAAAAATCCAAACATACACCAACTCACCCTCGACTCGCATCAAAACCCGACCAAACCACCGATTTGTTGAAATCACACAAAAATTCTCGAAAATTCAGCAAAAATTCTCTAACACCAACAACTTCACAAATCATGTTTTGATCCCCCCATTGACTCGCAATTAATCAAAACATCCCATAGAAACTAATTTTCCCAGTTCATTGTTTGAATTCATCGCGACAAAAACCGACGAAAACACTACCAAAATGTAGATGCTGACGTGGGGAATCAAAATCTCACTTTATAATTCATGATTGGTCGCTCATGTGGCATCAAACTGCATCAAAACACCCTAGAACCCCGTCGTTCTTCACGTTGTTTCGATGATGAGAGAGAGAGAAAACAAAGTGAGAGACAGAAAGGTGACGAAGGTTGGATTTTATACCCCCTTTATCTAACCCTACACACAGATCTCAAGGCACATCCTTAGGCCTATACTCATTTTAGCCACCAACAATGACACCAAATAGTGACTTCAATAAATGAATCAATTTCTTGTTTGAGCCTTTTCTCGCACCATACTCGTATTTTCAATCCCGTTTACACCAAACTTGTTCGTCACGTCGCCCCGGACGTACCAACGTATCACACACATTTTACAATTTTATTTATTATTTTTGTATTTTGTCAATGTTTTTAATTCATTTAAATCCCCCAGACCCTTAATTACCCGATCAGCGTTCACCCGAAAACCCGTTACTTCACGTAATACTCAAGCTGAACCATTTTCCCATACCAACGCTCACACTGAAACGTCCTCGCACGTTTGGGACATTGAAATTAAACATTCGAGTAATACAATATAATACAAACATCGAACACAATTAACATATCTCGGTGTCGATGACCAAGAATTGGACTCTGTATCACAGTAAATGTGCCCACGTACGACCTAAATTGACACGTGGCACAAGTTAAAATTTAAGGTCGTTACAATTATTGGCTTGGTTTTTCTTGGATTCCGAATGTGTGGGCTTTTGGGTATAAGTGGGCGATATAGTGATCACGGGCTGCAATGAATTTATTGTGTGTCTCAATCATTACTGTGATTACACGAATGTTTGGACTTGCATCCACAGGTTAGGGTTAGGAGTCGAACATGTACTTAACTGTGTGTGACCTACTGAGGGGTTGACTCACTCTAAACTAAGGGTTGACTCACTTTAAACTAATTGGTAGTTTATTTAAGTCCAGGATCTGTCTGGAAAGTGCGGTTGTTTACTGTGTGTGGTGATCTGTTGGACTTGGAACACTTAAATGCATTTTTGTTTTGTGCTCTCGACACTCATTTATCGCTGATATTTCAGTAATTTATTATCATGTTGTCTTTTATTATCTTTATGATATCTACGCATAATACTCGATTAGTCGTTTATTTGACTTTTGAAATTATATTGGATATTCATTTGGTTATTACTGTTCTACTTCTGTACTCACCGTCTTTTTTATGACGGTGGGTACAAAGTCATTGTATCGCATGACAAAGAAAGGTGAAGGGTCGGTGATAAGCGACTAAGGTGAAGGATTTTTAGGTAATTAAAGCTCGCCTATTGGGCAATATGTATATGTTTTATAAACATTGGGATACGGATTTATAAGAGATCTGGGCATGTATACTATGGTGTAATCTCTTATGACTTGATGTTGGTATACATATGCGAGGTTTCCACATTCTAGGTTGTCCTAATTCGTATATTAAGGTTATTATTATTAGTTTGAGAATTGTAAGGCTTTTACTATGATTTGATGACTCACTAATAATGAATGACTCAACTTAATTAACTTAATATATGGTAAGGGGTAAGGAAGACTGACTAGGTTTACGTGAATTGCATGAGTGGGGACTCAGGATTTACGTAAGTCTAGGCTTGACGGAGCCCAATTCAAGATTGTGGAATTAGGATCGTTATAGTGTGCGTCCAAAGTGTGTTAGATTATCATTTTTCTAAAAACAAACATTGTTTATTTTTACACTACGTTAACCGCATATTTTCAAATTCTCCCTTCCTACCAAAAAAAAAAAAAAAAATCTCCCTCAAATCATATTTGCATTGGAGATACCCACTTTTGATCCCTAAGTAATGAATCTACCATTAAAATTTAGGTTTCATATTTTCATAGTGCCGAAAATTATTGAGACATAAACGCTTCTTTAAAAGAATGAGGATTGCCCTCTGTGAATTAATTTATAATGATAAATACTTCAGATATTTACAACATACTTCCCTTGAAAAAAATATGTATGCACTTTGTTACATAACGTGTAATTCAACGAGTTTCTATTCTAAATCAGTTAGACTCAGCTATAAGAATTTAAAATTTGTGCACACTTTGCTTTGACTTGGTTTTAATGTATATAGTTCAACACATGAAAAAAGAGTTGTTAAAAAAAAGTACGTAGGTTTTCAAAAAAAAAAAAAAGTAAGTATTTTTGTCATTCTAGACCCAAGAATATATATGCTTTAACTAAGAGACTAACCGTAATATAATTAAGGAAAATATAAACTTAAAAGTTAGAATTATTTACTTGGAAAAAAAAACTAGAATTATTTGTGAAATAAACATTCGATCGGAGCTCCGAGGTGCATTGTGTAAAGTGAATGGGTATTTTGGTCTTTTCCAAATCAAATTAATAGTCATATGATCATATACTCCCCTCAAAACATATATATTAAAGGCAAAATACAAGTACATGTAAGAAAAATATATTTTTTTCTTCTGATAACCGATCTCAGTAAGAAAAAAAAATCCTTCAAAAAAGAAAAAAGAAAAAAGTCTTATGAGGTCTAATTAGGGCAATCTTTGGAGAAAAAGATTTAGCAAAGCTGATAAAATTAGGTGCTAAGTTGATTTTTTCTTTTATTTTTTGGCAGCCCAAGTTAGATGGAGTGGAGCCGGTGAGGGTGGGGAAAAAGTGGCGTGGGTCGATGACCCGGTCGGACCGGAGGCACCGGTCCAAAAAAGCGGGTGAGTCATGACTCATGTGGCTAAATACGGGGCTCGGCTGGGACAGCGATTGATGCGACCATTTGTTCGTTTTCTTCCCCCCTACCCTCGTTGTCATCTCCAGCTCATTTCCTTTTTTCTACTTTTCCCATTCTACCCCTCCTCTTTTTTTTTTTAATGAAATTTTTTTTTTTTTTTTTTTTTTTTTTTATGTAATGTTGGCAAACTGAACTAAATAGGGAACACCGTCTATTTTCATGAAACCTTATAAATATTTGAAATATGGTATAAAAACAAATAATGTTGCTTCCAACTACTATCAGTTATACCAGTTTGGCGTAGTCTCGCTCTTATATATGGATAATTTTGTTAGAATTTACTTATAGATTTATAATTTTAACTTCACGTTGCGTGATTCTTATGTCTCATTTAATATTTAACTTTGCGTCATCCGTGAAATGATGATGTGATAAACAAATAAAATCATTATAAAGAAATCTTTAACATCAAAATAGTAATCATAGTTAGCTACATGGGTCAAACTCTTCTGTTATGTACATTATTCATTTTATAAAGAGTAATATATTTTAATTATGTCAATGGTCTTTTTTTTCTTTGCACTTGTGAATGATTGTATAAAAATATTATTAAAGCTCCTATGTCTTATAATGGTGTTAGCGAGTAATTAAAAATAAGAATTTAACGATAGTTTTTGGTAACAAAAAGTCTGACAATCACTTTGCCTAAATAAAATTTCGTTTCTATAAAAAAAAGTTTGACAATTACTTCACTTAATATAACGGCTCAATTAATAATTGTCATTATTTTATAACGTCATTACAGACATGGACGCCAGCGGAGATATTTGTGGGTCCCACAGCAAGGCTGGAGCACGCTCGGATTAGGTAAATAGTTATTTTGTGTGTTATTTTTGTCTAATTTTGCGATGTTTATGTTAAAATAGGTTAAACGACATCGCGATGTGTGTAATTATATTTTAATTGACATGCAAGATTATGTGTTAAGTATTTATCTCGATATGCGTGTTGATGCAGGTACGGAGTAGACTAAAAGATGAAATTTTAGGTTAAGAGAAAATAATACACACATAAAATGAATTAAATGTGATAAAATAGTAAATTTAGTGGATTTCTAGTGATGTAGGGTCGTGGGCGACACACGTTAAGTCATATGGTAGTGTGCACGCCTGAGTGCGCTCGTTGGCGCGCACAACGGAATTGTAAGCTAGAAAGTATAGGCGAATATATATATTTATATATATGTAATTTAAAAATATATATATTAAAATTAGAAAATTTAAAAATAATGATGAAATGACAAAAAATGGTATTTAATTATGAAGGATGAGGATAAGAATATAGGGGTATTTAGATCATTTCACCCAAAATATTGATAATCACCATCGAAACTCCATTTTTTATTAATATTTCGATCAAAAGAGAGATTGATCGGAGGAGAAGAGAAAGAGAAATTGATCGAGGAGGAAGTCGAGCTCGTGTTGGAGAGGTCGTCGCGAGGAGGCGAGGTGAGTGTTGTGTTGTCTTGTTGTTGTTGTTGTTGTTGTACGTTGTTGTTGGATGTTGGTGTGGTGGAGGTGGGCTGGAGCTCGAGAACTCGGACGAACTGCAAGAGCAATTCATCCGAGGAGGAAAACGATACCCATGTCGTCTCCTCCCTTCCTCCCAATTCCATTAGTGTTAAAACAGAGCAGCAGAAGATGGGGGGTGCACGCACGCGCAGGGGGCCCACCTCCATATTATTTAAATAATAAATTTATTTTATTTTATTTAAATAAATTAAAACAATTTTAAATAAAATAAAATACATAAAAAAATGAAAATAGCTAAAAATTATGAAAAATTTCAGAAAAATCTAGAAAAATATTAGAAATTAGAAAAATCATAAATGAGTTTTGGGATTTTCTCGAGATTTTGGCGAGATGTTCTCGAGATTTTTACCTCGTAAAACGTAAAATTGACATAATATACTCAATTGAAGCTAATTCAATAACAAATAGTATTAGGTACATTTGAGTGATAATTTTGATTGTCGAGTGTTTATTGGAGCTAGACCGAGGTTTATTTTACGGGACGAGGAGTGCGGTTTGAGGTGTGTAGTAACCCAACTGAAATTCACTTTAGTAATTACTGCTTGATTTATTTGAATTCAGTCATGTTCATTTACTACTCTTTTTCCTTATTACTTTACGATGGCTGAGTACTCTCACCTGATGACTTTACGGTAGTTGAGTTTACTCTTACCTAGTGTTTTTACGGTGTTAAGATCACTCCCCACCTGGTGTTTGTTCGTGGCGGGGGCATAGGGTCCACTAAACCATAACATATGTCTAGGCATGCATCGGTGAATATGCTACCCAGGTGTGATAGCATGTGTGGGTGCGTCGTGAATATACGCCAGCCACCTAGAGGGTCCAGGGTCACCCGTTAGAATTATCCTCACGGGCCGTGCCTGGCGAATAGCCGAAGTATGACTTAGTCTAACTTTGATTGTGCACGCACATTACTTTACTGCTATATTTATGCACGCGATGATCTTCCACAATTGCTATATTCTTTTGTTCTGCATGTTTAGTTATAATATTTTAAATTTCAGCAGTTTATTTACGTATTTACTTGGTGAATTTCCTTGGGATTACTCACTCTGGACTCATTATCTGCCTTTTTGTGATAGCTTGAGTGCAGATCCTAGTACGAGTCGAGGGAAGGACAAGCTTGAGGACTACATTGATTGACTGCATTTGCTCTACTCGTACGTTTGTTTTTATTTCCTTGTTTTATACTAGGTTTTCGGGTATGAGAGATAGATATGACTTGTATATAATTTGTAAGTTATATTTTTAATATTTTGAGGATCTCAGCTGATATGTATATGATGTATATTTTGAGATGGTTTCCATCTTAGGTAATATGCTCATAAAACACCTTAATGATTTTAATTTCCGCTGCGTACTTTGAGGAAAAATGATAATAAATAATTTAAAGCTAACTTAAATCAATAATTATTAATACATAACTTAAAGTTAGTAAGAATTTGATTATATTGAGTTTACGAGTGGCCGTGGGACACAGTTGGGTGATGAGTTGGTAGAGCTGTGGACCCGCGGTGCACGGCGTAGCTGCCGATGAATTGGAGGCCGTTACACCTAAAAAATTAGAAAAAAAAAAAGTAATAATTTGTCCATAATGGAAGAAATGAATCAAAAGATATATGCTATATTTTAAACCATTTCGATTGATTATTTTCTCGAAAAGATTTTTTCTTATTTAATTAAAAGTGTCTCATTATTTAGTAGCAATTACGTGTATATATTAATTCTTTGAGAATACAATAAAGTCTCTTTTTTTATCAAACAAAGTAAAGTTTCGAAAGAAACGCTGATCAATAATTAGCTAAAGAAAATGAACATCTTAAACCAAAAAGAGAAACGAAGAGAATTAATTAGCAACAAATATATTGCAGCCGCAATGCTTTAAATTAAAAAAAAATAAAAAAAATATAAGGGTCGAAGATATTTTGTAAATATGTTCCTACCAAAAAAAAAAAATGTAGGGATACGTACAAGTCAAGTGCAGGTGGGATCAATTTTGATTAGCAACAGTTTTCAACTACTTTATTACTCAATTTCGGAGAGATATTTCATTACTCTATCACATCATAATATAAATAGCACCTGACCTTTCATAATAAATCGATCTCAATCCATGCTGATTAATACTAACCATATATAAAGGCATGCGTCAATATGACATGCAAGTAGATAACAAATATCATATCTAACTAAATGCTGTATCGTGTGTCAATAAAAATTCATCCTAGTGATTCATTGCTCGAGTCTTTTTTTTTTTTGATTTAAAAGATTAAATTCGGTCTAAATTATATCTGTAAGATATCTTGCTTTAGTGATTTATTGCCCGAGTCTTTTAAGTATTGGCCTCAGTTTATAATTCTACAAATAGACTCGCTTCTATTAGAAGTCAATCCTACTCAAGCTTAATTATATTAATTAGTTAGGATCTAATGAGCTTTTGAATATTGAGTAACATAATTAAACCAAAGTAAAATTACGCATCAACTTAGTCAAAGAGCATGTTGATATATATTGTCTATGTGTATATGATTAGTTTCTCAATTGAACTGATCATCAATCCAAAAATAACTGTCATACATATATAAGCTAAATCAATATACAATGGTCTATACTGTAATTTTGCAGAACAACAAGGACGAGTCTGTCTTTGAACGAAATAGTCATTTTTTATTTTATTTTTTGCAATACTCGAATATAATATATATGGCTAAACCAACCTCAGTTTTTGTTAAATGAACCTTAATTTTGTGAAATTGGTCAATTATCTTTTCATATAAAAGAATTTTTACTCACTCATACCCCACTCATCTCTCTCTTAAATCGCACTCATCAACAATTCAAACCCATATCCGCAGGTTTCAAACTAATATAGTTGACACCTTTGAAGAGATGTTAGATATATAGGGTCGATACTTCTAAAGGTTTCGGATAGATCTCTCTCGTCACCCACTGAAATCGAGTTATCTTTGCATTAAAGGTCAGAGTCGGTCGATACCTCTAAATAAGTGTCGGCCCTATGTTCGAATCTCATGGCCGTGAGTGACACTTTTCACTTTTAGGATACGACAAGACTACATTCAACCTTGTTCAACAAATAAAAAACTCCTACGACATTTGGTGACTTAGTATAAGTACTCTACAATAATTAAAACTAAGAAATAAAGATGATTTAAAGGTGTTGGTGTAAGTGATGGGGTGAGGGTGAGGATGAAGGTGAGGGTGATAAAGTGAGTAAAGGTATTTATGAAATTTTAAGAAAAAAAGTGGGATAGGCCAACGAAAAATTCAAAACTGGTCCGCTGCCTATATATATTGTTCTTGAGAAAAAAATAGAGGATTATTGGGAAGTGCAAGATTGTCATTTCATCTTCCTATTCCTCTTATTAAAACGCATCGGGGCAACCATGTGCTGAGAAGAATCTCTCTTAACTCTCCCTCTCTCTGACTAACGTTTGCCGTTACCCACTAACGGAAACACTCGACACATCACTCAAAACACCGCTCTCTCTGGACACGCCAACAATCTGCGCGCCGTTAAACTTAACGGTTTCCGCCATTAACACAACCTCCAAACCTTGCCTTTGATCATCTCCAGTGCTGGTTTTGAGGGATGGGTGTGAGTTTTCGGGGGTCTCATGTTTCCCTCATCACACAGATTCTCGTTACAAGCTTCTTCCGTCACAAGCCGTGAAGTAGTTCTCTGCGTGAGATCGAAATTCAAATTTTTGATGGTCTTTTGAGGGCTTTTTTGTTCACTGTCTCTGTTTCTCTGTCCGGGAAGCCATGGGGGGCTTCTCTGCTCCTACGATTCACAACGATGGGATTCGATGCTCGTCCGAGGCTCTCGAGGCCTTCTTCATGCCCAGCTCGTCCTCCCCATCTTTTCATGGTGACTTTTCTTGGTTTTCCTTTCTTGGGTTCTGTTGAATTGGTGGGACTTGATGTGAAAGTTTGAATTTTGAAATATGGGTTTTGGTTTCTGTGACGTGGGATTTGTTTATTGACTGAATTTGATGAAGATCTTTGTTGGTTCTGTTCTGTGTGATCAAATGAGAAATGGAGAGTTCTGGTGTAGAATTTTGAGTTTTGAATTCTGGTTTTGTTCTGATCTGTCTGTTTTGGTTTCTGTGATGTGGGTTTTGCTTATTGACTGAATTTGGTCTCTCTTTGTTGTTTCTGTTCTGTGTGATTAGGTGAGTTTGAGTGCTTAATTGGGAAATGGGGGTTCTTAATTTTCTCTCAAATTATTGAATTTCAACTTGATTTGTCATCTCTTTATGCATTATTAGCTTCCTATGTTTCAATTTTCAAACAGTGTCTGTTCTGCTTTGTTTGTTCACACCTCAAAATTTCACCGACATGTCTATTGTTGTCTTTGTTTTCCTTGCAAATCTTGGGACCCCAAGACGGTTGTTTCTATTTATACATCTTTGGAAATGGAATTGTTTCAGATTGTCTGAGTATATACATTGAATTGATGAAAAGAAACAAAAGAAGGACCATTGATGTGCCATTAATGGAAGCCCACTTGTAATAAGCATTTAAACAAATTGCTAGGCTGTCCAATTTACCTACTTTGGATTCATTTGTCTGAATTTGTTAGACCCATTTGAAACATTGTCAATTTATCACTATTTTACAAGTTTTAAGTTGAACTGATTAGAGGGTGGATTAGTGTAATTGTTGTTAGATGGTGGTGAGCTTATAGATGAGTGATTGTTGTTTAGGTTCGAGATCCATGGTGAACTTTGAGAATGTTGGAAGAGGAAGCGCGCCGGAGAGGCCCTTCTTCCAATCGCACGAACAAGATGAGAATGCGGATGAGGACTTCGATGACTGCTCTAGACAACCTGAGAAGAAGAGGCGGCTCACTGTTGAGCAAGTCCAGTCTCTTGAAAAGAATTTTGAGGTGGAGAACAAACTTGAGCCAGAAAGAAAGGTACAGCTTGCAAAGGACTTGGGATTGCAGCCGAGGCAGGTTGCGATTTGGTTTCAGAACCGGAGAGCTCGTTGGAAGACAAAGCAGCTGGAGAAGGACTATGATGCACTGAAAGCTAGCTACGACGACCTCAAGATCAACTATGAGAACCTTGTCAAGGACAAGGAAAAACTGAAAACTGAGGTGAATCGCCCTCTAATTTTTGCATTACAAATTTACACTTCATTGTGAGAAATTAAGATTTAGGTTTCTTTTCCTAATGTGGAAAGCTTTTTCTTTTGTTGAACAGGTTCTCGCCCTCACGAACCAGATGTTACTCTCAGAGAAAGAGAAGGGAAACTTAGAATTGCCGAATCCCAAAGAACAATCCGAAGCTCAACCACTATCAAGTTCAAACTTGGTTTCCGCTGAAGAGAAACCTAACAATTTGCCTACTGCGGTATGTAAGCAAGAAGATATCAGCTCCGCAAAAGCAATGTATTTGATTCTGATCATAGTCCACATTACACTGATGGAGTGCATTCATCTATGTTGGAGCCCGCCAACTCTTCTCACGCCTTCGAACCGGATCAATCAGATCTCTCACAGGATGAAGAGGATAACTTCAGCAAGAGCCTGGTGCCCCCAATGTACAGCTTTCCCAAGCTCGAAGACGGTGCCTACATCGATCAGCCTCCAAGCTCTTGTAACTACGGATTCCCAGGAGAGGATCAGCCCTTTTGGTTCTGGTCTTACTAGGTGAAGAACGATCTTCGTTCGTAAATAAGAATTGACACTGCGCTTTCGTTTTTCATTCTGTCGTCGATTGTAAATGATGCTATAAAAATAAACCTCTTAGAATTAAGATGAGATTATGAGATGAGATGTGGGTCTTGTTGGATGTCGAAGTCCTGATCTTTTTGTTCATGTAATTCTGCTTGCTTGTGGTTTTCAAGCGTTTTTTGTTTTGAATGTCAGTCCAGTTAGTTCTCTGTACTATGAAATATCTTGCTTATAACTTCTTTGAATTTGTTTGATGAACCAGAAAGGAATGAGCACTCTCTAGGTCTAGCATTAACAATTGACAATAACTTGTTGAAACCCAAGTCCCTGAACAAAAGCAATTAAGAATCCAATGCCCCATCCATCTCTCCATATCAATGTGAGAACACTGTTCTGCATGATCAAAGGAAGTGCTAAGCTTGGCTCATCATGGATTCTTGCATCTGTAACTGAGATTAAATTGCCTTGAATCTCTTGAATCTGAATATTTCTGTTGGGATAGATTTGCATATTCCTGCAACAAGGTTCTCCAGCTAATTGAATAGTCTTTGCTGTAGCTATACAAAGGTGGGGCAAATATATTAACATGAGAAATGCTAAAGTGACTCACTATTGACACTTGCTAAGAGCATGTATAATTTTTATTTTTTTTTTGCTTGAGGATAATGCTAAAGTTATCCACTACGGACACACTACGACTACAAAATTGTTACAAAAATAAAAAAAGATACGTGCTCATAGGGTGTCCGAGTGAGTCACCCTAGCACTCCTCTATTAACATTGTTATTATTGATCATAAGGATGAGATGTTTTTCCCTTATTACACTGCTAAGATTTTTTTTTTCATTTTTATAATGTATATATTTGCTCTGAGTAATAAAGTCTCGTTCCTATAAAAAAAAAATATATTAACATTGTAGGAAGATTTTTTTTTGATAAAAAAAAGTCATCTTTTTTTGACACTATGAAACTATTGAATCATCTACTTGGTTGGTGAGCAATTATTCTTAGTTAAATTTAAAATGTTTAGAGAATTCCTATTAAAGAGTTGCTCATAATAATGCAATAGTGCTTTGGAGAATCAACTTGATTTGTGCAACGTCACCTCCAATCACGTGTTTTGTACAATTCGATGCATATTTGACAGCACAAAAGGCACGTTCATGTAAAATGTCCAACAACAAAGGGTGGTTTAGTTTGTTTGTTTGTTTTTTTTTTTTTTTCCTTAGATTCGCTACTTGAATGTTTTGGAAAGCTCACCATAAATTACATTAAACCGAGCACAATAAAAGAGTTTTATCCATATAGTCGACTTCAATTAATTTGAGACTGAGGTTCTGTTGTTGTTGCTGCTACTTGAATTGGCTACTTGAATACAACTTTTCCATCCTGTTTGATTTAAAATTGTTAGTGATATAACATTTACATCTATTTCATTCATTTTATATGAAGCACTGACAAATGATTTACATTGATTGTCAACCTACTGCAATTCTAACTCCTCGATAATTTATTTGTATTTGGAGCAGTTTATGTATACATGAGACAACCTCTCATGTACTATATATGTGGAGTTATATTTGTTATATAGACGTGGAGTAGAAAAAGAACCAAAGAGAACTCTTTGAAATGAACATTTGTATATATCCACATTTATTTCACAGTTTGAACCTTTGAAATACGTCTCTACTACCTATGAAGAATGAAAAAAACTAAGTCAAAATATGACATTAGTAGTAACTCTTAAGAAAAGCTAACAAATGAAATCATGCAACCTAATTGACCAAACTTCATCCATGAGAAGCTGATCAAACATGAACTTGACAAGTCATTAATTAAACAAATACAAAATCTAAAACTCACATGAATTGACTTGGTGTTTATCTCATCACTTCTCATTCCCATCACAATCACAACTACATGCTTTTTCACTCAAACATTAACAATACAAACAAATCTCTTTTGCTTATACTAAGAAAAACAAACTTGAAATCAAATCACTCATGACAGCTCTTCTACACTTTCTTCTGTATTTGTCTACTGGCACGTCCCCTTCTCTATACGCCGCTCAACTCTCCAAAATATAAGTTATGACCGAGTCAACTTATCTATATTATCACAAACAAAATAAATTGATTACCAACCAATCACAATTGGACAAGCGAGTCAGATTCCTTCCAATCACAGTAAGACTCCTTAATTTTACTTTATTTTTGTTTTATTTATTAATTTTTTTACTTTAAGGAAAATCAAAACCACAACTTCTTTAAACTTTACTTTTTGACAATACCTCATCCATCTCACTAGAAATATTTTAACAATCCTTAAGTTTTTGTATCATATATTATCATTAGGATATACCCCGATTAATATCTTTTATGAATAAAACTTCTAAGTGACACACTATGCAAAGAAAGAGTTTTAAAATTTAGAGTTCGGCTCAGCTGTTAGGAAGTGCACTAAAAAAAGTTAAATTAAAAAAAAAATTCAATCATATTACAAAATAACCTTTATGCCCTCATTGTGATTAGTGCACTTCACTATTATTACTAAGTGCACCCCACACATTCTCTTTTTTGTGATTTGTATGAATTATTAAGGGGTTTAGCCTTGAGGTCTGAATCTCTTATTGGAGAGTCGGTCAGAGCCCACCGAACCTCTAATTAGAATGTCGGTCACAGCTTGTTGAACCTTTAATTAAAGAGTCAATCGGAACCCATCAAACTTTTAGGTCGGCAGTTGTCAACTAAATCTCACCAAAGAAGTTCGGTTAGACAACACCGAGCTTAGATGATAAGTCATGGCTACATGCCGCCGAACCTAAATAGATGTCTCGACCAAGGTTTTAGAGTTGAGTGTTTCGATTCGGATAAAAGGGTATTTTGATAAAAATGTGAGGTGCACTTAGTAATTAAAATTTAAAATTGGGGTACCATTCAAAATAGAGTGCACTTCCTAAAAGTCGAGGTGCACTTAATCAGACTCAAAATTTATTATACTTAAAGATCAAGACATCTAGTTACCGAGCGATTTTGACTTGAAAAAAAAAAAGAAGTATAAGCTAAAGGTAAGGTTAATTACACACATAGTTACTCGATTTTATTGATTGTAACACTTTAGTCACAACTCGTTGGTAACAATAAAATCAATTAATTTTACAAATCGTTTCACTAAAGTCAATTTGGTTATTTTCCGATTAAATTCCTGTGAATGTGCACACACGGCAAATGGCGCAGCCTTTTAAGAAATGACTGAAATGCCCTTGGTTCAAACACCCAGTCTCTTAGAGCCCCCATTTCTCTCACAATCACGATACCTCATCTTTTGTAATTATAATTTAGCTTTTCTTTTTCAAGTTCAGATTTAAGAATGGTATAACATTGATTTAAGATCTTAGGATTTCGTGTAAACCTATAGGGTGGTACCCAGATTGTGGAATTAGTGAAAGAGTGAGGGGATTTGCCCAAATCTAAAGAGTGTTCTTCACAAGATTGTTAAAGAATATTGTGCAATTAGGAAATAGGCACAAATCACTCTTGTAATTATGTTGTGCACAAATCACTTCCTTGATTATGTGCTACTAGGGGTGGGCACGGGTCGGGTTCGGGTCGACCCGACCCGATACCCGACGACCCGACTCATTCGGGTCGGTATAAAAATGACCCGCCACCCGACCTGTCAGACCCTAAACCCGAACCCGACCCGACCCGCCAGACCCTAAACCCGAACCCGAACTCGACCCGAACCCTATAAAACCCACCAAAACCACAAAAACCATATAAAACCCATGATGACGCCCGGACCCGACCCGACCCGACACCCGATAGGTCGGGTTTTATGACCCGACTCGTTTGCTCCACTCATCCCACCCGACCCGCCACCCGATTCGGGTGACCCGACCCGAGTCGGGTTCTCGGGTTTCGTGCCCACCCCTATGTGCTACCTTATTTAGATGTTTCCTTTTGTATGTAATTGTATCTCTATATATAGAGACATGTAATAGATCAATAATACAATAAACTTATTCCATTCAGAAACTAACATGGTATCAGAGCTTGGTTTATAGTCTTAGGTCGGTCGACTTTTAAGTCGACGACCATATCATGGTATGAGAGTTTGGTTTCAAATTCAAGGTCGGTCGATCTTTGAGTCGACGACTGATCCTTGATACATCTTAGTTTCGTTTGCCTCTTCTGCGTTGCTCAGTCAGTCAATCCGCCTACCTCTACTTCGTGATGTTCTCTCTGTGCATGTTTCGCTACTCGTGTAGTCTGTGCACAACACCCGTGGGAACCTAAGTTCGGTCATCTCAAGACCATCTGCTTATCTGTTCGATTTGTGATCATCTGTGACTTGTTTTGCTCGCTTGCATGTGCACTTCAGATTTGCTTATCCGTCGATCCTCTGGAAAGTATGTCGTGAATTGCACATCTTTTGCATTGATGACATCTGTATTTGCTCTGTTATTTTGGGTTGTTGTTCATCTCCGGAATGAAACCTAAATCTGATTTTGTTTACTCAGCTCTGTTAGTTGTTCCAAGGACTCCGCTCTGATAGTCGTTCAACGACTCTGCTCTGATAGTCGTTTCGTCGACTCCGCCCCGATAGTCGTTCCGTTGACTATGCTCTATTAGTCGTTTCGTCGACTCCGCTTCGATAGTCGTTTCGCCGACTATGCTCCGTTAGTCGTTCCGTCGACTTCACTCCGACAGTCGTTCCATCGACTCCGCTCCGACAGTCGTTCCAACGACTCTGCTCTGATAGTCGTCTAATGACTCCGCTCTGATAGTCGTTCCGTCGACTCTGCTCCGATAGTCGTTCTGCCGACTATGCTCCGTTAGTCATTCTATCGACTCCGTTATTCAGTTATTTTGTTATCTAGAAATGTTGCCATTGCAGGACAATGAGGTTCTGGGTGATGGTGGTTTGGAGTAGATAGGAAGAGGAAATGTGGGTTGTGGAGGAGAGATGGTGGTGGTAGTGGTTTTGTTTGGTTAATCAGAGAAGCATATGGGCTTTTGCAAATGAGAGATTAGGCGGTGCAGTACCTTGTTCCCTTTGTAGAAGAAGATGAACACATCAACTTCTTATGATACATTTCTCCACAAAAATGATACATTTCAGCAACCATTTGATAAATCTTGAACTATACAAAATTTATTTATAATGTCCATAGTTTATGCCACATCATCACATTTTCCTTATTAAAATCCATTAGTCGCCACATGTCCAAACTTGCCTGAATCTCAATCGAGAACTTTTTGGAGTGATTTTGGTGAAATTATAAGTAAAGTTAAGTGATTTTATCGTTACAAATTAAAGTTATGTAACTAAAGTGTTT
Organism: Stephania japonica; assembly: GCA_039657345.1. Taxonomy (NCBI): domain Eukaryota; kingdom Viridiplantae; phylum Streptophyta; class Magnoliopsida; order Ranunculales; family Menispermaceae; genus Stephania; species Stephania japonica. Next base: position 40,961,473 of record CM077561.1, read on the forward strand.
CAATTAATAAAACTAGGTGACCATATGTGTAATTAACTCGCTAATGGCACCAACCAACTAAACAGAACTGAGTGTGTTTCACCAGACATGTGTGACATTATTTATTTTCTTAGAGCATATTCAATGGTAATATAAATTTAGATCATGGATTCATGTCACTTGGTGAATGTGAGGAGGATGTCTATTCAATGTGACATTAAATAAACATACAAATTTAAAAATGATCTTAAATGATAATATGAATTTAAGTAATGGATTGTGACTTTTTGAATTTATATAATAAATAATTGATGATGTATTAATGAATCACAATGTCTATAAGTAGACATTATGTAGATACCTTCCACTTTGATTTCTTATTATATAAGATAGACATTTACAGTTTATTATCTTATTAGATAACACTTTTTATGTTAGATGTATATTGCATCTTAAGTAAATCTATTTCTACTAAAATTTATGATTCATTGAAGATGCTCTTAGAGATCCATGTCTACAAGTCAATACCCCACATCCAACCAATGGGAACTCGCTACGTATCCCTCTCAACCATAGCACCGCTCTCGTTACACGTGTCACGAAAACACAGCTTACCAAACCTGTCACGAAACACACTCCATACACTCGTTGGCTGGACTATGGAGGAAGCGTGGGCCCACTTGGGCTTTTTCGTTTTGTTTCGTAAATGGGACCCACTGGAAGGGTGTGGGCCAGAGGGGGTGTATCGAAGGCGGCGACAGATAAGAGAAGGTCCACGTCTGCCCAAGATGATGTCACACGTGTAAAGTCCCTGTCGCGTGGGGTCCGAGGACCATGTGTCCATCACGTCTCTGTGTCAGGGGTGCGATAGCGAAGTGTAATGCCGTGATACGGGTGGCTGATCGGAGCCCTACACGCTGAGTCCATCTTGGTGATCTGGGCCGTTGTATTCGTGTAGGACAGCACAGCCTTCTACGCGACAAATTGGAGGCCATTTTCACTGTGTCCGAGTGGGGGGCCCATATTTTGCGTCCATATTTTGTGGATCTTAGAAAATGAGAATGATTTTTTTAGCCTATAGTCTGTTTGTTGTGTTACATTTTTTTTATTTTTTATAAAAAAGAAACCATTTTTTTTTTCCAAATAAAGAATCACAAGTTGCTTGCTGCGAGACCTGCACACCTTATTTATTATTTAAGTTATATCATATCAAATCATTGAGCGATTACATTTTACATTGGTATGTAGGGGTGTCATCATCCATATTTAAGTTTTTCACTTTCCTATCTACATTAAAAGAGAGGGTCTCACACTATTTATTTTGCAATGCAATCTACTGATTGCTGGTTAGGGTTTGAAAAAGTAGTTTGGGCCTGCTTGTCCGATTTAGAAATAAATTTGGATCTAAACGTTTAGTGATAAATTATGACATCGGTTAAACAGATCCCGATTTTTGCTAATCATACATCATTTGCTAACTATACCTTAATTTTTGAATTTTAATGGCAAACGTACCCCATTTTTTTTTTTTTAAATATCCCCAAAATAACATTATTAAATGTTACGTCACTTTTTGTTAAAAATACTTCATTATTCAGAGGTACCCTTGTCTCCTCAGCCTGTGCATTTTGGCCATACATGATCGAGATCTCTAAAGAGGTATTGAATGACTCCCACCAAGATCTTTGAAGAGGTCTCGATCTTCGTTGAAGGCAATTGGGTCTTGGCTGACTCTCACCGAGATCTCTTTATAGGTATCCGTGGGAACTAATCGAGACCTCTAAAGAATTTTCGACCCCATGTGTTTGCAACCCATTGGTGACAAGAACTAATTTTTTTTCCGAACTCCTAAAAAAACATGAAAACGAGCAAAACATTATTGGGTTTTGCTCGGAATCGCTTGATATTTTCGATTCTATCAATATTTTTGATCCAAAATGTAAGATTCAATCCCCAAATTAAAGCCCTAAACCCAACACAACAACACCCAACCAACTTAAAAAGGCTGAAAAGAAAACCCAAAAATCGACACAAAAGAGATGGGGAATCGCACCAACAACGTTGAATTGATGTGATTTCGCCCAAATTTCGTCAAATTAGGGCCAAAGGTGAGTGTATTTGAGAGTGGTAGAGACGGTAGAGTGATTGGGGTATGGATGAATGAGATAAGTGGGGTATGAGGAGAGCAAAAACCTACTTATATGGAAGATAAATGAGTCATTTCACATTTAAAAAAAAAAATGGGGTATGTTTAGCAAAAATTGGAGTTCATTTAGCTGCTGCCTTAATTATTAGAAATATAATGAATTTTTTTTTTTTGGGAACTCTCAACATTAGTATCTTTCTTTTCTCAAGACCGATAATGACAGTTTTATTTATAAGGGAAGCAAACCGTGGTCCGGGCCCAACCAACCCGGCCCATAATAGGTCTTCTTGACACTGTTTATTGTGCATTGCAAATTGCAATACCATCTCAATTCTGCCCTCTTTTGTTTGTTCTATACTTTAATCTACGGATCGAACGCAGAAAACGTACTGTTGACTGTGTTTTGTTGCTCTGCGAGACTGCCTGCATCGCTCTGCCTGATTTCCTCTTCTCATTAATTGGACGACCTTTATCTAGGGTTCTTCAACTTGCAATTTCACTAACAAGAAATATCAGGTAAGGGTTTGTGGGTTTATCTACTCTTTAGTTATTCATTGAAATCATAACTATTTGGTTAAAAGAAAGAGACTCGGAAAGGTGAATCAGTGAATGCGACTGAAAAATGCGCTTATTTTTCATCTTCCTATGGAATTACCAAAATAGCCAAAGCACCAAAGATGAAGATAATGGTTGCAGTGAAGCGAGTAGTAGACTATGCCGTGAAAATCAGAGTCAAGCCAGACAAGGTAATGAATCCAAAAACCCAACCACGTACTTCTCTCTGTTGTTCATCATCTCTTGTCCCAATTCCTAACCGACTCAACGATAATCATTCCCTTCAGACAGGCGTCGAATTGAGTAATGTGAAAATGTCGATGAACCCGTTTTGCGAGATTGCTCTTGAGGAGGCTCTCCGAATTCGGGAATCTGGGTTGGCTTCCGAGGTCGTCGCCGTGAGCATGGGTCCGCAGCATTGCGTGGACACGCTCAGGACTGGGCTCGCCATGGGTGCCGATAGAGCCATTCATGTTGAGACAACATCACAGTTGTACCCTCTCTCGGTTGCTAAGCTTCTCCAGAAGCTCGTCGACTTGGAAAAGCCCGGGCTCCTTATTCTTGGTAAACAGGTTTGTTTTGAAGTTCATTTTGGGGTTTTGTTGGGTTTTTGAATCTTGTAATTTTTTAGTGTATTTTGTGTGCATTGTGGAGTTCCTAGTTCATGCATTGTTCTTTTCTTTATTCCTGTATTCTTTTTTGTTGCAGGCAATTGATGATGATTGCAATCAAACTGGGCAGATGGTGGCTGGACTGCTGAAGTGGCCCCAAGGAACCTTCGCTTCCAAGGTTGTACTACACTGCAATCTTGTTTAATTGCGGATTTTATTTTATTTTTTATTTTTATGAGAAACCAACTTACTACCTCCTCAAACTTGCATTCAAGGAGACTTGTACGTAGGTGACCGCATGCCAAACCATTGAGCTACCACTTTATTGGTGTATTATTTCTGAATGATTTGTGCTCACTTTTTGTGGGAGGAAAGTGTTTTCCACCTCTTAAAATAATGGGTTGGGGGACTTAGTAGGTGTAGTAAAAGTTGTATTGCATCTGTTAGGTAAGTTCATTGAACAATTTTGAGAAGATGATCCTCACTATGCATGGCAACTGCTTTGATAGATGTAAGTGCACAAAAATTGCCTTGCAAAGGCGTAATATGAACAATTGACAGTTGTACACTAGCCAAAGATTGTGACCAATGCAGTTATGACTTGTGAATGATACTGAATTTATATATTGGGAAACAAAAAGTAAAGTTTGATGAACCAATGTGCAACATGTCAGGCAAACATGCACACGCATGCTCTTGTCAAGAGTGGACTGTAGGATATATTTTGTAGGCTTTTAATTTTGTTGGTGAGAATTCTTTTTAATACATAATATAGAAGGTTTTGTTATAAATAATCTTTAACACTAGACGACTACCAAAAAAAAAAAAAAAAACCTCAGTGAGAGCTCTAGAAACTAGAGAGGAAGAAGAAGTGATCTTTTGAGCTGTAAAGTAGGGAGAAAGAGGGTTTCAAAATCTCATTTATATTCTTTCTTAATTTGTACATCTACTTTTTAAGTTAACCGTATTTATGCACATGTTACATAGAGATCTCAGCCATCCAAAATATGAGTTAGCTAACAGGTGTTTGATTATGTCATGTTACTACTAACTGACTAAGTATCAAACATTATATTCCTACTGACTGTAATATTTTCTATAGAATTTGTAAGCACTTTTTCTTGTCTGTGGATCCTCAAGCAAGTGTAATGTTTGTTAATCTGAAGATGCTCTTTGCATATGTAGTACTTGACATATGAGATAAATTTTGTTTGCAAAGCGTATTCCAGTTTGATTTTTGATATATTTTGGTAGTGTGCAAGTGTATATACGTGCTTCTATCAAAGTCTGACTTGATAAGTTTTTTTGCATAGACACTTTTGTTTTTGATATTCTAAAGGCCATCCTTGTGATTTCATGCACCATAATGATCTAATTCTAGTAATTTGTTACAATTATTTGATTTTCATCTTTCATTCACTGTCCTCTACGAATTATCACACCCTGCTCTTTCTGCTCATGTCTTCTCTATCGATTTGCAAATTGCATACAACAAATATTAAGTTGAATAAGCTTTTCTGTTCACTACTGATTTACTTATGCATCTTACTGTCAAACTCAAGCTTTCTTGTGCTTTGGTAGGTGGGTTTGGACAAGGAAAAACAGGTAGCAATGGTGGATAGGGAGGTGGATGGTGGTCTTGAGACTTTATGTTTGGATCTTCCTGTTGTTATCACGTGAGTTTTACATTTGACTTCCTGAAAAAAAAAGTTTTACATTTGACAGTATTTTTCATTTTTTTCTTGTGCTCATTTAACTAATTGTACTCTTTTGGACATTCTTATATGGGGATAAATATGAATGACTGAATTCTTAGAAACTTGAAGGCTTTGCATGTAATGTAAGTCTCATGTGAATTGTTTTTTTTTTTTTTTTTTCACTTGACATGGTAATCTAGGAATGTTTGTTATACCTGAATCATGATTAAAATAGTCTTTTTTCAAAGTACGGGACACCAAAAAGGACATTCCTGCACTTTTGTTATGGTGATCGTGATAGACTTTCCAAGAATTTTTTTGTTTTTTCACTGTTGTTGAAATTTAATACTTCTATTGCTTTTTCAGTAATAGTCTAGTAAGCAACTTGAAAGGAATGACTGTTTGCAATTATTATATTTGCTTATGTGTTTAAGGCTTTCCTAGCAACTTCTTGTGGCATCATTTTGATGAGAAAATCTTGTTTTCATAAGAAGTATATTTTTTTTTGGTTACATAAGAAGTATTTCTTTAAGCAAGCCATTGAGCATATTCCATTGTGTAGTTGACTGTGTGATTGTGACTCATCAAAGAATTATGGCCTTGTGATGTAAATTTGTAGATACAGCAAGAATGATAATTATACACAAGTGAAGTAATTAAAAAACTTAACATTATTCACAAAGAATTCTTTAGATTCAAAATTTGTGTTTCCAATAGTCAAAGACTTTGTTTATACTGAAATGAGATGTATGAGGTGAGAAGGAAAATAAAACCAATTAAATAGAAGGTAGGCCTGAAACTAGCTACAATGTTGTTTTGTGAAAATAGGATTGTTTAATGCATGCTTCTATTTTATTGTGCATCCCCCTGCATCTTAGTCCCAAACTTGTAGATCAATGTAAGCGTAAGTAGAGTCTAGCTTTCGAAATGTGGCATTCATAATTAATCAAGTGCTATTTGAATGTTGTCACTTTTAATCAATCAACAATATGGGGTATTATAACAAATAGAAAATGTTGAATCATTAAGAATTCTTCAATATTATCCGAAGCAACAAGTTATGCTAGATTATCTTTTCCTAATTAATTTCAGTTAATTGTCACCACATTATTTTATTACATTCTCTATTAATTGAGCCCACAACATGGTGATAGATTGGGCATAAGTGGTTAGAGTATTGGGTTTGAATTCCCTCCACTCTCTCTTCAATGATAGCGTATTCAATAATTGATTTTCGGTTATTGGATATAGTTTATTTAAACTCAATGATTCTCACTATCAAAGAATCTGTCTCTTGGTAGTAGACAGAGAGGGGTAGGACACATACTCAAGTTTTGGATAGTAATGGAAAGAGGTATGCGTTCACTTTATTTCCAGTTGTCTTTCTTGTTCGTCGCCAGTAATAAACTACTCTCCCCTCATTCCATAATCAGTCTACCCTCCTCCTGAACACATACATGGTCGTCAACTCATTGATCGACCATTTGTCTTTATGTGTGTTATAGGAGATTTTGAAGTGTGCATGTTGGGAGGGAGTGTGTTCAATATGTAACGGAGTAGGAAATTTTCGGACATATCAACCTCTAATGTCTTGAACTAAGCCACTATGTCCCTCATCCACATTATGTGCTCACGCACAACCTTAACTCCAATCATCCGAAGTGATGAGAACCTCATAATTAGGGTACTAGCCAACGCCTTATCAGAGGTTTGAAACTGATCCTCGATGGCCTTCAAGAATTGACTGACTTTTTCATACTTTTCCACCATCCTACGCAAACTAGCAACCATGTTTGTTTTAATGAACATGACACATACGGTTGGATCTCTCCCATTTCTCATAGAGATCAATCGCATCAGGAAGGCTAGTTTAGGTAATTGGCATGGGTTCATCTTTCTAGATGGCATAATCCATATCCATCACTCCCAAATGAAGGAGAATTCTCTCATTCCATACCCTGTAGCTCTCACCATTAAGAGACGAGATCTCAAATTTCATTTGAAAACTTAAGACGGGTAAATGAGTAGCTGCAAATATTAAATAAATACATGCTTAACACCAAATAAAGACTACAAAAAATATGCTTTACCAATGCAAAACATAATGTAAGCATGAATCAAGTGACATAAAAACATACCTGCGGGTTAATGTTCTACTCAATTAGATTCATATGATCAACCAAATAATAAAACTATTAAATTGTTTTTCTTTTCTTAATGAGTATGTGCACCTCGAGTGTGTGTTCTTTCCCACTCTGCCTTGTACCGTGAGGCAGATTCTTTGATGATGAGAATCATTGTGTTTAAATAAACTATATCCAATAATTGAAAATCAGTTATTGCATATGCTATCATTGAATAGAGAAGGGAGGGAATTCAAACCCAATAGTTTAACCACTTATGTCCAAACTACCAAGAAGTTGTGGGCCCAATTAATAGAGTATGTAATAACATAATATGAGTCACGATTAACAAAGATTAATTACGAAAAGATAATCTAGCATAAGTTGTTGCTTCGAATAATATTGAAGAATTCTTAATGACTCAACATTTTCTATTTGTTATAATACCCCATACTGTTGATTGATTAAAAGTGATAACATTCAAATAGCACTTGATTAATTATGAATGCCACATTTCGAAAGCTAGACTTTACTTACGCTTACATTGATTCACAAGTTCCGAACAAAGATGCAGGGGATGCATAATAAAATAGAACCATGCATTAAACAACCCTATTTTTACAAAACAACATTGTAGCTAGTTTCATGTCTACCTTTTATTTAATTGGTTTTATTTTCTTTCTCAACTCATACATAATATTTTAGGATAAACAAAGCTTTTGACCATTGGAAACACAAATTTTCATGGTCTAGTGAACTTGAGTCATTAATGATTACAACTTACACCACAGAAACATTGGGGACGAAGTTATCAAAGGAACTTGATAAAATCGATGCCTCAACAATTAATGCAAAACTGAAAATAAACTAGACAAACCACAACACCAAGATCTTGTTTTTGCAGTTCAAACCTCCCATCCTACGTTTGCGGGCCACGCCTAGGTGTAAGATCCACTAAGAGAATGAAGTACAAAATTACTCAAAGCTCCTAACTAGTTATCCCTCATCTAGCTAGTCATCCTGTCACGGCCCAATTTTCTAATTTTGATTAACTTGCTTAATCAGGATCACCGACCCGTGACGTGGGGCCCGCATGAGATGCGCACACTAACCGAGGCACGTGGCTGAGGTAAATGTTATATTTGTACTGGTGTATGCCTAGTGTTGTGTATGTGTGTAGACTAATTAAGTCAATTTTTGCAAACCATAGACGTCGAGTTGACGTGAGCGGGGACACGCCTTGGAGTGCGTGCAAGTACGAGTACCTAGTGGAATTACCGGGGTAGCGAGACTAGGCTAGGAAATAACAATTTATTTCAAATCTACCTTAACATAAATTAAGTTATTTAATTTAGTTGGAAAATACGACGTTCGACGCACGGGGAAAGCGCCTCGAGTTGCGTGCGAGTCGGGACACCGAGTGCCGGGTAGTTGAGAGTCGGTGTGACCACTTAGATAAATTTTATAAATTTGTGTGACCAATTAATTATGGTCCATATGGGGTTAATGTGCATTAATCCATTTAACCTATGGTTTATTTATCCAAAAATCACATTTTTTATATCCTATAGTTTGTTGTGAATTAAACTAACATTAGGACAGGCCTCGAGATCCGTGCTGCCACACACTCCCATGATGGGAGTCACCCAAGTTGTGTTACATGAGAATCTCGTTAACGTTGGTATTTACTTGCATTATTTGCCTCGAGATGCGCAATACACACTAGATCCCATCAACACTATATATACAACTTGATACATGAGATTTCACTATTTACATGCAAATTAAAATCTGAAACTAAGGAGAGGAGAGAGTTCTTGAGAGATTTGAGAGGGGATTTTCGAGCTAGGAGTGAAGATCCACAAGATCTAAGTAAGGTAACCATCATCACCTCTCTATTTCCATTAATGGAGCTTGAAAAAAATGGAGTTTTCTTATGATTTCGATTTGAGAATTTTCGAGTTACTAAATGATGTTGTTTTTGAAAACAAAGTTCATATTTGGATTCTCCATTGAAAAACACATGGGATTCCAAAAGAGGTTTCGAAAATGGGATGGGGTTTTAGTTGGATTAAAATTTCTAGTTTTGGGTATTAATTGTGATTTTCGAATTGTCGATTAAATTGGTACTTTAGATGTGGTTTTAGTTGTTTTGTTGATGAATTGAAGGAGTGAAGAAAGAAAGAAAGAAATCACAAAAAAAAATAATAATAATAATTTTTCGCTAAAATATTAAAAACTTCCGTTAAATAAAATAATTGTTTAAACAAGAGAACACAGGTAGTAAAGGCTGACTAATTTGTAATCGGGTCCTATGTGTTGTGATTAGGGCTTAATTACGGGATTAGGCCGGACGGTGCCCTAGATTAGAAAGCGGGGGGCCGTCACAGTTGGTATCAGAGCTTAGGCTTTAGAACCTTAGGGGCAAAGCATAGTGTTGAATAAGGATTTTGATGCTAATTTCGTGATTGGTATCAAAGATCATTTATCAAGGAGTAAAGCATAAATTTGAATAAAATACACACCCTAGAAGTGGAAACCAGATGAACCTTGCCTAGGAATTATTTTGTTGGGAATTGAGTGAAAGTGAGTCGGGAATTTGTATATATATGCTATCTTTTTCAATATGTATACGTATATACGTGGTAGACTTCGTAATAGTTGATAGGAAATCGTTATCCACATGCAGACGACGATGACGGATGCACGCGAGACAGGCGATGTGGGTGCTAGTAGTAGTCAGCCTCCTACTACATCAAACGACGACTATCAGAGGTTGGCGGATCGAGTAGCGGCACAGGGACAAGACGAGATGGTTGATTTCATGACCTTCATGACAAAGACAGTCACCACACTTACTCGTGCCGTCGCCACTACTCCCGCGACTACCACACTTCCGACGACCGGACCTACTGCGCACCATCCACCATTCCAATGATCGCGTCCATACTGCGTACACTCCTATTATTCGGGGCACGGTAGAGCGACGCCGACTCTTCCCAGTAGTGACCGTTTCGACGGCAGAGGTAGCAGTGACGACTCCGACTCCCACACCTACACCTTCAGGCTCAGCAGTAGGGATTCAGCTGGTGAAGGACTTTCTCCGCCTTCAACCAGTGTACTTCGACGGGGAAAGAAACTTTGAGAAGATTGAGGGATGGATATTATCACAGGAGAAGCTACATCGGATTTTGGGGATCGAGGATAGACTACGCCCAGATTTGTCTTCTTATACGCTACAGAGAGATGCCGACGTCTGGTGGCGCACCACCATAGCTACTGATGGGGACTTTGAGTCATGGACGGCCTTTAAGGCCAAGTTTTATCGCCAGCATTTCCCACGGCGATCATGATGAGGTTGAGGAGAGAGTTTATGAGTTTGAGGCAGAGAGCGAGATGAGTCGGTTATGGAGTACCGAGATAGATACGGTATCCGAGGTAGTTTGCTGGGGGATTTGGTCCGAGATGAGTTGGGAGATGTGTATCATTTTGGGGCGGTGTCCGAGAGCGGACATTGGCTATCACGTAGTCAAGCACGGCGCTAGGACTCTCTCACCGGATATACGAGCGTGCACTTTCCCACGAGACCTACTACCTTGGTGTAATAGCTGACAAGGCAGCCTTGGGGCAAAGATTGACATTAGAGCAGGCCGCAAATTTCGAGAGGAGGCGACGGAGTGGCAAGGCACCCAAGACATGGGATAGAGGCCCTGGGATCGGGGTGACTTCACGTTTCACATCGGTGGTACCTCAAGTGTCTTATGTCGCGTCAACACAGAGCTCAGGGGGAGGACGTTCCTTACCACCACCACCGATTAGGCCAGCATTACCAGCGCCAGAGAGACTTGCTCTTCCGGCACCATCAGCACCACGACAACAGTCACGTGGTTTTCAGAGTGGAGACAGTGAGTCACGCGGGCAGAGACTATGTTATCGTTGCAGACAGTCGGGACACATTGCTGCATACTGTCCACAGCTGACGAGTACGAGTAGGCCACGTGGCGAGGGACATAGGTTATGTTACCATTGTAGGCAACCAGGGCATACCGCTGAGTATTGTCCTCGCTAACGTGCATGTCACTTATTGATGCACACCCCGCCTTTGAAGAAGAAAGCCCACGTTGATGTGCTCCGGATCCCGAGCAGACGCGACAACCTATGGCGGGTATGAGTTATTTTGCATCTTAGCTTGATTTTATTGTGTTCTGGCCTCGTAGTTTATGTTCGACCCGAGTGAACTCTAGGTAAGTCGAGTTAGAATAGACTCTAGGTGAGTCGGGATGTAAATGGTGACTCTAGTGAGTCGGGAGTTAGCGGTGGCACTAAGGTGAGTCGACTTGGGAGACTCGTGTGAGTTAGTTAGTAGAATGTGCTCCATGTGAGTAGTGGTGAAGAATTTTGTGTGAATACACCCTTCGAGGTATGATAGATATTTAGTTGTGTGCGACGACTCGTATGAGTCAACTTTCGAAGGGGAGGAGCAAACTATGTGTGATACTCCTAACTCGTGTGAGCCCCGACTGTGTGAGTCTTAACCTTTGAAAGGATCTTCTTTGTGCAGGTGCAGGTGACTCTCGTGTGAATCAATATTTCAGAGTGGCGGACGAGGTGTGTGTGCTAGGACTTGTGTGGATCTGGGGAAAAGGGGTTGTGTGCCGGGACTCGTGCGAGTAAGAATAGATCGTGTGTCAAGACTCTGTGTGAGTTTAGACTCAGTGTGAGTGAGAGTAGACTATGTGACGTAAACTCGTGTGAGTCTAGACTCTATGTGAGTCGAGTAAACCGTGTGCATAGATTTATGTGAGTCTGGGTTTTGTGTGAACTTGAGCGGAGTCACATGTTTTGACTTTAGGTGAGTCTACAGTTTGACGGAAAATGATATCGAGCCGTGTGCACGAATTCCATGTGAATCCGATGTCTACCTTATCACTCTAAGTGGGTCCGTAAATTCGGACAAGATATCGAATCGTGTACGTATTCGTATGAATCGATATCCGCCCAAAAGGATTTCGTATGAGTCTCGTAATTTACGTAACGACCATAGATCGGTTAGGTTAGTCGTGTGCCCACCAAGAGAAAGTTAGTATCACATATTCATGTTGGAACGGTCCACGTGAGTGAGGTTAAAGGGATGGGGAAAATAGTTACATCCCTGCGGTGTGCACTTTAGTAAGGTTCCTCGAGTTAAATCTAATTTCGAGGACGAAATTTCCATTTTGTTGGGAATATTTGTCACGGCCCAATTTTCTAATCTTGATTAACTTGCTTAATCAGGATCACCGACTCGTGACGTGGGGCCCGCATGAGATGCGCACACTAACCGAGGCACGTGGCTGAGGTAAATGTTATATTTGTACTGGTGTATGCCTAGTGTTGTGTATGTGTGTAGACTAATTAAGTCAATTTTTGCAAACCATAGACGTCGAGTTGACGTGAGCGGGGACACGCCTTGGAGTGCGTGCAAGTACGAGTACCTAGTGGAATTACCGGGGTAGCGAGACTAGGTTAGGAAATAACAATTTATTTCAAATCTACCTTAACATAAATTAAGTTATTTAATTTAGTTGGAAAATACGACGTTCGACGCACGGGGAAAGCGCCTCGAGTTGCGTGCGAGTCGGGACATCGAGTGCTGGGTAGTTGAGAGTCGGTGTGACCACTTAGATAAATTTTATAAATTTGTGTGACCAATTAATTATGGTCCATATGGGGTTAATGTGCATTAATCCATTTAACCTATAGTTTATTTATCAAAAAATCACATTTTTTATATCCTATAGTTTGTTGTGAATTAAGCTAACATTAGGACAGGCCTCGAGATCCGTGCTGCCACACACTCCCATGATGGGAGTCACCCAAGTTGTGTCACATGAGAAGCTGGACTGCCTGGTTAGTAGCCATCAGATTTGCCTCGAGATGCGCAATACACACTAGATCCCATCAACACTATATATACAACTTGATACATGAGATTTCACTATTTACATGCAAATTAAAATCTGAAACTAAGGAGAGGAGAGAGTTCTTGAGAGATTTGAGAGGGGATTTTCGAGCTAGGAGTGAAGATCCACAAGATCTAAGTAAGGTAACCATCATCACCTCTCTATTTCCATTAATGGAGCTTGAAAAAAATGGAGTTTTCTTATGATTTCGATTTGAGAATTTTCGAGCTACTAAATGATTTTGTTTTTGAAAACAAAGTTCATATTTGGATTCTCCATTGAAAAACACATGGGATTCCAAAAGAGGTTTCTAAAATCAGTGGGGTTTTAGTTGGATTAAAATTTCTAGTTTTGGGTATTAATTGTGATTTTCGAATTGTCGATTAAATTGGTACTTTAGATGTGGTTTTAGTTGTTTTGTTGATGAATTGAAGGAGTGAAGAAAGAAAGAAAAAAATCACAAAAAAAAAAAAAAAAAATTTCTGCTAAAATATTAAAGACTTCCGCTAAATAAAATAATTGTTTAAACAAGAGAACACAGGTAGTAAAGGCTGACTAATTCGTAATCGGGTCCTATGTGTTGTGATTAGGGCTTAATTACAGGATTAGGCCGGACGGTGCCCTAGACGAAAATAGGGGCCGTCACACATCCCTTACCAAGCTTTGACACACTCCTCACTTCCCTTACAATGATCCTACGCTATTGCTTAAAAAGGATTAGTATAATTAGGAACAAAAGGTAGCAAAAAAAAAATGAGTAAATGACATGAGTACTTCCAAGTAAGTGCTCCCCCTAAAACTAAGCTACTCTCCCCCTTTATGACAAAAATTGACAAACGAACTCTGGGGAGGTACCATCCATCCTTGCATTATCTCCCCATTTGGAACAAGGAAATTGATAAACTAGCCTGTGGGAGATATTAAAGCAACATATCTCTCCCTTTATGATTAAAAAGTGACTACACAAGGGAGGAAACACCAACAACTGGCGAAAACTTGAAACGAGGAAAGTCAATTAACTCATCAGTCGGTGCAAACTGATGAACAAGAACAACCCATATTTTGGACAACTATCATATCAAAAGCTACAAATCCCATATCAGTAGTAGGAGCAACGAAGATATAAATACTATAAAAGAGTTGTAGCATAAGATAAGACCGAAGCAATAAGGAAGTACGCATATGAACTCTTGTACTTACACTCACTCCCCTTGATTTCATCATTACCTCCTACAAAAGCTGTTGTGGGCACAGGCAGTGGCTCTGTGAGTGCAAGAGCCGTGGGCGCAGGCAATGGCTCTGTGAGCACAGGCGTTGTAGCATTCTGAGGAAGCTCATCATCATCATCATTTTTCATCGAACTTCCCATCCCGTTCCTTGTCATTCAACACAAAAAAAACATGTTGCAAAAAAAAAGAAAGAACCGAGATTCACTGTTATACCTTTCCTTAGTTCATATGGTGTCATCCTAATTTGTGGATGAAGATGCACACGAATTCAATGGAACATTCGTGTCATTGCATTGAAGTTGCGCCTTAGGAACCATTTAAGTTGTTGTTGAGGCTTGCTCACTTTCTCTATAAGGACATCATTCTTCTGTATAATGTTGTCTTCGCATCAAGTCTCGGTACATTTTGAAGTACCGAGGCCTGATATGTCCCTTGATTCCACAATAGTAGCAAATGGGTCTAAAACGTGGTTGTGCAATTTCATCATTCTTTGTAGCGCTAACTTCATTGCCTTTAACAAAAGTGGTTTGTCCACTTTTGCTTGTTGACGTTGATCTCTCATTCTTGTAGCCAAGACCTATGTGATCACATGAGTCTGTACCCATCTTCAAGATGTCATCTAGTTTTGCCTTTCCTTTGTTCAACTGCTTTAGTGTGGCTCAGATTTTTCAAGTGCTCTCTTGCAAGTAATCAAATCTTGCTCTTTCGCATTAAGTTGTTGAAGAGTAGTATCTCCATGGTTAGTAGGATATTTTTATCAACAACATCAGGCCATTTTTCGAAAATCTCTGCGCAAGCCTTGCGTAAATCTGCATCATCAACAGAGTTAGTAGAATCTGAATCTGAATCAGAGTCATGAAAAGTTCCCTGAGTTGGTGGATCAGAGGCAGTGAGCACAAATGCTGGTTGACTGTTTGTAGGCACAAATGCGGGTTGACTGTCTGTGGGCCCAGATGCAGACCGACTGGTTGTGGTCATAGCAAGTGCACTTGATTTATCTGAGACGACTGAGGCGAATGCAACATAATGACTCCGATGTCCGTTGTCACTTTCACTATCAGATTCGGATTGATAGTGGCTGAACTCGTTGCATTCCCGGCATTGGACGGACTTGCTACTTCTTCCTTCCTTTGATTTTCCATTGGTTGTGGCCATCTTTGAGCCATCATATTTGCTCATTGGTTTGCTGCCATGAACTTTCTTGTACAACTTCTTGTAACATTTTGTGAGCATTGTCATTTCAGTGCTTTAGTATTTGCAAGCAGCAATCTTTCCTCGGCCTCTGTCCATAGATCTGTGCTTTTCGGCTTATCATCAAGCATAGGAATAGAGTGTCCCTTTTCGATAGATCTCCAAGCCTTTACATCCAACGAGAGGATGAAACCTTCCATTCTTGACTTCCAGTATGTGTAGTTTGTGCTTGTGAGCAATGGCAGCTTCGTTGCAGAGACTCCTTCGGGTTGATCTGGCTGTAGTACTTAGAGACATTAATTTGCTTAGGATCGCACCTTCTTTGACGCAATAAAGAGCCTATAGGTGTTGGCTCTGATACCACTTGATAAAATTGATGCCTCTACAAGTAATGCAAAACTGAAAATAAACAAAACAAACCACAACACCAAGATTTTGTTTACGTTGTTCGGACCTCCCATCCTACGTCTACGGGTGCCACGCCTAGGTGTGAGATCCACTAAGAGAATGAAGTACATAATTACACAAAACTCCTAACTAGTGATTCCTCATCTAGCTAGTGATCCCTCACCAAGCTTTGACACACTCATCAATTCCCTTACAATGATCCTACACCAAAGTTACCCGGACTCGAGTATGGGTGTCAGACATCGGTATGTGTCTAGACGTCGGACTTGGCAATTTCTTAGTTTTATAGACTCGGGGACTCAGCAAAAAGTGTCCAAAATGTTAGACACGGGTATTTAGACACGGTAATAAATTATAAATATTTATTAATTTTACTTATAAAACATCTTTACAAACTATATAGAATCACTAATATCAAATATTTTTTTGATAAATGCTATATTTTTCACTTTTATATATACAGTATATGTATATGAATTAATGTATAGTTGGTCTAGTTGAATAAGTATTTTAAAATGTTATTAAAAGAAAAAGTATTTTCAAAATGAGTGCTTGCATTTAATGACTTTGACATGACTTAAAAGTAAACAAAAAATGACTTGACATGATTTGAGAGCATTTATTATGAATCTTGGAAAAGTCAAAAAGTCACATGCCCTCATTGGATTGTTCATGATGAACTGTTCATCTTCCTAGTCAAGATACAAGGCATGTTCATCTTCTCCATCCAGGTAAGTCTCTCTCTCTCTCTCTCTCTCTCTCTCTCTCTCTCTCTCTCTCTCTCTCTCGCGTATCCAACTTCAAGAATGCCACATCTGACACATTTCCCATGTCCGTGTCCGTGGCGAGTCATGTCTGACACGAACACTTGACCCAAATACAAGAGTCCAGGTTACATAGTCCTACGCTATTACCCAAGATCCTCTTGTTGCCCGAGATCCCCTCGACGTGAAGTCCCCTTGACAGGTTTGTAAAAACTAAAAGATCGAACTAGTGTTCGTCTATCTCAGTGATTGAAATTCAGTCTTGTCAAAGAATGAATGTTCTGATCGTGATAACAAATATATAAAGAAAACATGCACAGGAGATTTTTTTTTTATTGATCGTGTGGGGTGTTGAGGTTATCCTCACTAATCTACACATGAGGTCTTGGCTTTATCGACCGGGAGTGAGACCCATTGGCCTTGATGATCTTATCACACCGGGTAATCGAAACCGAGGTTGTGCACTTAACTCACACAACCCTGCCTTCGCCCTTACCGTTGTGGCAACCCATCCGGGTTAAGAGATTTTGAAATACATTCCAAGCATATAATCTTCAATCTTCAACGTCAATCTTCTCTTATTCTTCTCTATCTTTTTCGCACAAGAGGATATATCTTGTGGGTTTTGGTTTGGATATTCTCGTTTGGCTTGTGGCTGTCGCGAATATCCTCGATGGCTATAGTTGGAAATATATTAAAAAATATCCCAACTGTATATTCTGTCCGTTGGAGAATATTCTTCAAATCTGTGAAATGTCTTGTATATCTGTCAAGACTACGGATGTGCCAACAGACAATGTCTTTGTGGGCACAACACTGAAACACAGTTCTGCATGTGTAACCCACATGTTTTAGTTGATCACACTAAGTTTACTTACCATATCAAAGGTGTGCAAATAATGACAATCCCAATTCTTACTTTGACATAACCATTGAAGTTCACAAGATGCACCACTTTAAATGAATTTCAAAGAATTCGAGCACTATCATTATTAAATGATGACGAGGTGGAAAAATCATTATTTTGGTGCAAGTAAATACTCATCACAAATCTTCAATTTTATAGGCATTCAATTATAGACAGACTTATTTTTTAATGTATTTTATAAGAGGCAAACCCTAGGAATGGTTTTATACATAGTTCTCAATGCAAGCATATAATCCTATTACTGGTGAGAATAGTCAAATTAGTGACAATAATCGAGAAGTAACGTCCACAACCATAAATAGAAAGAAGCTAATAAAATAATTAACTTGAAGTCTTTGAGTTCCCATCTATCAAACGTCTCAACAAGTCATTAATGTTATGCAAACTCATGGTCTGCACTATAGAAATAGCCAATTTATAGTATTATATATTGGATTTGGATTTTCTATATCACTATTTCTATTTGGAAAAATGGAACCTCTGATCCATGTGAGATGGTACACCACAACACAAATTTGGGGGTTGTTCAGATATGCAACTTTCTGATCAAGCTCATGGGTCATTATTATTAGATCTTATTATTAGGATCTTGCCCAAGAATCAAGTTGGTGACCTATTGGTGATTCACATCGATTTTGTTTTGGAGTTCTACTCTCTAGTTATGAGTTTGTACTTTGTAATAACAAATTATTGGGTTCTTCTATCTTCCATAATTCCTCTTTTTCGATTTGAGATAGATGAAATCATGAAATTGGTTCTTGTCATGATTGCCATAGGATTTTCTTTGGGAAACATGTTTAATCTGAAAACTTAATTCGTAAACAATGGGTGGAACAGCCAACCACGTAGTTCCTCTAGAATAACCTATGGGTACTCAAGGACTAATTGGTATGTGTACTGGTTTTTGTGTTAGTGTACTTTAAAGTAGACGAGTGCTAGGGTTGGCAGCTGAATGTATGGGAATTGCATTTTCCTCTCTTGAAATTTCTGCAAAAATACCTTGGTGTCTGTAGCCAATGAAGTTACTGCCGACCTCCTTTGCATCACCATGAGAACAAAGGCAATGTGCTTAAAGATTCTTTTACTATTTGAGAATCTTAGAAATGTCTGTAAAATTTGGTTTGAGTTCCACTCTTTTGTAGATGAATTTGAAATCATATTTTGACGTGTTTGAAGATTTTTTTTCAAATCATTGTTATCAATACCTACGAATTGAACTTTAGTAAATACCAAGTTTCTATGCCTAGTAAAACTAGGCTGACTTAATATCCGAACTCTGAAGAAAGTTGGCATTGAAATCCGAAAATGTGTTTTGTATCTCAATGTGGAAGTATCGCTATAATTGCTGCTTGCAAAACTAAGGTTATAATTCTTGTGATGATCAATCTGTTCATGTTGACTTGGAAGAAGAATTCCACAAAATAAAAGGTTCCGATATTATTATTTTCTGGATAGGCTTGCTTCTGTTATGACAATATGATAATGATATGACACCTTCCTCGAGGGAATGGCTTTCACTCTCTTTGCATTGCCCCCACAAGAGGAAAAAATTGAAGATGATGCATTATCATTATAAGAGGCAACAACTAGCATAATTGATTTTTTTTATTTATCAATCTGCTTGATTATTATTTATCTCGTGATATGATATGGCTGTTCAGTATTTATACAAGTGCACCGCATTACGTGCAGTTTGCATATCAGTATCTAATTGCAATTTCCAGTCATCATATTTTAAATGAGTCATAATTTTCAATAATTGCTTATTGTTGTAATTCAATCCTATTAGACTAAATAACTTCCAAGTTGAATCATCAAGACTGCTGCTTGGACTTGGGGGTTGTTTAAGAGTGCAGTATTTCAAAGAAGGGAAAAGATTAGTTTGGATGTCATTTTTGATAGATACCTTCGCAACATGGTTGTTGGGGTCGTTTGGGTTGTGCATTTGACATATGCACGTGCACATCCCAAAATATGTCCAAAAATGATACCATTAACTTTAGAGCAAATATGTGTCAAAACATGTTACTTCTTACAATCCAGAATCATAATTCAATATTCACTGTCAACTGATTTAATGTTTTTTTTTTATTTTTTTATTTTAAAAGATGATTTAGCTGATTTCATTTTAAATTCTGATAGAATGCTCTTTTTCTTTTGGTGTATTTGGCGCAGCACTGACCTGAGATTGAATCAGCCAAGATATGCAACCCTCCCCAATATAATGAAGGCGAAATCGAAGGTCATAAAGAAGATGACTCCAGAAGAGCTGAACGTGGAAATCAAATCAGACATGGAGATTGTTCAAGTCACTGAACCTCCCAAGAGGAAAGCTGGAGTGATTGTTTCCTCTGTAGATGAGCTTGTTCATAAGCTAAAAAATGAAGCCCATGTGATCTAGAAAATAAAGCCCTAAAGCCAAAGCATCTCCGGTGAGATGGACAAGGCATCACTTGCCAAAGACAAGGTTTGAGGAGGTCGCAGGGTCGACTCCCGTTGAAGTTAAAAAAAAAATTATAAATGAGAAATGAAGCCCTAAACTGCTCTTCAGAAAGTAGAGAAAGAGCAGTAGAGCAGAAATGATATTTGTGTATTCATAATCCTATTGAATTATTAATACTATTTAGTGAAATAATTCAGTGAATAGTTTTAAGCTTGTTTCTAAATTTCCATTGCATTTAATAGAAAATGCTTTTGGGTGCTGATGCACTATAATGCAATTTAATTTAAGAAACAAAATATCAAGTAGAAGACATTTATTGCATACAATTACTTGATAAGAGTCTTTCAGATCTTACTGCATGTCTAGAAAATCCAATGATTGCGTAGCAAATGTACCATGTATGTATCAAAAGCTTGTTAACCACTCCCGTATGGCGAGAAGTGTCCATGGATAAGTTGGAGATGTGTAGTCGAGGATATCGAATAAGTGCGGCTTCATAATGTAGTAAAATCTTACACCTTTGAATTGAATTCAGAGTAAAATTTTACATCTATAAGTTGAAGGTAGTTAAGTTGGAGATAGTATTGGTACATGAGAAATTCACATGCCCACACGGACTTGCGCACTGAGTAGATGTGGCAGTGGGGACCCACATCCCGTAGTACAATACATTATGGGTAAGGCTATTGTGCATTTCTTACTTAAAAATTTTAATAACTTCATTTCAAAAGTTGACATCCTCTTTTTCATTTACTAGTCAGTTAGTCAGTCGGCTTGACAACAGTTAATGACATTAGAACAATAATTGTAGGTCCTCATATAAGTGCCACATATGACGGGTGTCGAATCTTGTTGTCCAAGTTAGATTAAAAAACCATTTTCCCTTTAAATTAACTATTGTTACCTACTTACCTTGATGCACGAATTTCAAAGGGTATGTTATGGCTACCAAATGGACGTGTGATTTGGACCTTGTTTTCCATAAGTTTTTTTTTAGTTCAATTTCAAACTTTTTTTTTTTTTTTTTTTTTTGCAAACAATTTCAAACTTCCTTAAATAGTTGAATATTTCAAAAATAATAAGATATTCAATTGACACAAATACTCATTAAAGTATAGCGAGACATGAGAGAAAGGCTTTAATAAGGGGCAATTGGATTATAACTATTATTAACTTCTCCTTAAAAAGGTATCTTTTCATGTGGAGGGGGTGTCATGTTGGCATAAAAACTAAAAGAGGTCCACCAGAGTAACTCAATTTTTACACTGATTTTAAGCATTGCTCTAATCGGATGCCAATTTTCCCTCCATTTGGGAGTTAGTGGTGGTGGGCTTTGAAGTGACCCAGTTATAGGAGAGTTTGCTCTGTTCTCAAAACACAACATCGTCATTCATCATGTATCGGAAGCGAGAGAAACCCTACTTTTTCCAAAACCCCGAGTCTTCGAAGAGGCGTCGAACCAAACCCACGCCCACGCCTTCTTCTTCTTCTTCTTCTTCAATTCACGATCAGAACGAAGCCGCCAAGAAGAGCTCCTCAGCCATGGTGATGGCGACGGGCCTCCCGACCGCTTGCTCTGTTCTCAAGCTCAAATCCAGGTTCGAGATCTACGGCTGCGTCTCTCGTCTCCGAATCGACCGCGCCGGCGTTGGGTACATCACTTTTCGATCCAGGGACGCCGCCACGGCCGCCATTGCCGCTTCTCTCGATCCCTCCTTGGGCATTCACCTAGACTCGCATCTGGTAAAAAATCAAATCTTTTTTAGGGTTTCTGTTATGATCTTGGATGTTGGTTGGTGAAAGTTCATATCTTTGCTGCATTGCATTGAAGTTCATTATGGTGTAGTGGAATATACTACTCAATTTAACAGGGGAATTGTTGTTGCCCCAACGGGGCATTAGTCTTCTCTAACACGCTGACTACCGCAATGTGCTCACTTCGAAATTTACTCACTCATTTCTCTCTTCAATTTCTTCCTTGGGTCCCCCTGAGCGTGGGGGACAAAAGAGTTTAGTCAGGTTCACCATCAGTCTGGTATTAGTGGCGATGGCTCAGATACCCTCTCCTTTCAAAAAAACAATAAAACAAAAAAAAACGAAAAAACAGGGTAAATTGTTGTAAATTATTTCATTGAAGTTTAATAGGGTTTAATAAGTTGAGTTTTCTAGGGGTTTATGTTGTGATCTTGGATGCTTAGTGATTGGAGAGGGCAGTGCTGTTAATTTCTGTGAAGAAACATGTGGGCCCCACACGTGGGACCCACATGCAAGGAAAATGCACTAAACGCGTCTTACGTGTCTTTGATTGATTGATTGATTGATTGATTGATTGATTGATTAATTGATAGATTGATTGATTGATTGCTTTGACCAATGTGTCTTTGGTTGCCTATAAATAGGCCCAACGCGTTAGAACAAAGCGTAGAGAAGCAGAAGCTCAGAGCACAAGATAGCAGTGCAAAGTGCAAGTGTGCTCTGTTATGAGCAAATAGAGAGTGAGTGTTTTCCTATTATAAAGAGAGATATTTTCAGTGTTTCTCCTTTATAAATAGAGAGATTGTGTAACACCTATTATTTTTCTCATAGTAAATTCTTCTATCATTGCCCGTGGTTTTTACCCTAATTTGTTTGGGGGTTTTCCACGTAAAAATCTCTGTGTCCATTTTTCTTCACTTTTATTATCCCAAATTATTTGTCGTGGTCTTGCTCTATTCGGTCTATTTTTACAACAAGTGGTATCAGAGCCTAGTTGAGATAATTTGTGATAGAAGCAATGGCGACAAAGTTCAAGATTGAGAAATTCAACGGGAGTAATTTCTCACCGTGGAAATTAAAGATGAAGGCTATCCCGAGAAAGGATAATTGTTTGGCGCCATCGCGAAAGGCCACTGATTTCAAGACAACGCCAAATGGAACGAGATGGACGAGAATGCTATTGCAAATCTTCATCTCGTCACTAGTCGATGGAGTATTGTCAAGCATTGAAGAGAAGAAAACCGCCAAGGAGATCCGGGATCACCTTGGAAAATTGTACGAGGCCAAGTCACTCCACAACAAAATTTTTCTCAAGAGGAAATTATACACTCTACGGATGATGACATGAGTCTACTTCAAATGATTTGAGCACATCAATGCGATGAATACACTATTTTCTCAACTCACATCATTGAGTTATAAAATAGAATCGCAAGAACGTGCTGAACTTCTGCTTCAAAGTCTACCGGATTCGTATGATCAACTCATCATCAATCTAACAAATAATCTCTTAACGGATTGTTTAGCCTTCGATGATGTTGCAAATGGCTGCTCTAGAAGAAGAAAATCGGCGCAAGAACAAAGAAGACAGCAGCCGCTTCACAACAAGTGGAGGCCCCGATCGTGATGAGAGGAAGATCAACAGTAACGTGGCCCCAGCTGGGAGTCACAATCATGGTAGATCAAAGTCAAAAAGCAAGAAGAATTTTAAATGCTACAATCGTGGCAAGAAGGGTCATTTGAAGAAAGATGTTGGAGTTTGAAAACTTCGATCCTCAAGGAAATGTGGCTAGCACTTCAAATGATGGAGTCGCATTGTGTTGCGAAGCGGCAACAACAACTAAAAGCAGAAAAGATTCTCTCGATGCCTGGATTATCGACTCATGTGCGACGTATCACATGACCTCTCGAAGAGAATGGTTCCATCACTATGAACCTATTTTAGGAGGATCGTGTACAGCTTGTAATGACCATGCTCTAAAGGTCATTGGCATCGGAACCATCATGTTGAAGATGTATGACGGCATCGTTCGCACTATCCAAGAAGTGCGACATGTGGAAGGCCTCAAGAAGAATCGCTATCTTTGGGACGATTTGATGATCTTGACCGTGAAATCAAAGTCAAGAAAGGGATCATGAAAATCACGAGGAGCGCTTGTACTTATGAAGAGAGAAAAGGTTGTCGCAAACTTGTACCGCTCACGGGAGAGACTCTTCAGAAGGCGAAGCATCGGTTGCTTCAAGTTGTTCAAGTGAGAGATCTACAATGATCTCGGCACCTAAACTTGGACACATGTCCGAACAAGGAATGAAAATCCTTGTTGAGAAGAAGTTACTTCCAGTGCCTCACAAAGGTGTCACTACCATTTTGTGAGCATTGTGTAACAAGCAAGCAACATCGGTTGAAGTTTAACACATCAAATTCTAGAAGTAAGGCTATTCTAGAATTGGTCCACTCGATGTATGGCAAGCACCAAATCACATCAATAGGAGGAGCAAATTATTTTGTGTCCTTCATTGATGATTACTCCAGAGATGTGGGTGTATCCAATCAAGAGGAAGGCAGATGTGTTCGAAATCTTCAAAGTGTTCAAGGCACGGGTTGAACTTGAATCGGGAAGAAGATCAAGTGTTTGAGGACCGACAATGGAGGAGAATATATCGGCAATGAGTTTGATAGCTTTTGCAAACAGAAGGCATCAAAAGACAGGTTCACTACAAAGATACACTCCTCAAGAAATGGAGTGGCAGAGCGGATGAACGTAACTCTACTAGAAAGAACAAGAGCTATGTTGAGTACCGCAGCTTAGAAAAAAGTTTTGGGTCAAGAAGCTCAACACCGCTCGTTACGTGATAAATCGGGCTCCATCAACGGCAATTGAGTTAAGGACACCGATGGAAATGTGGACTGGTAAACCAGTTGACTATTCAAACCTCCATGTATTTGGAAGTCTAGTGTACGCTATGTACAATGCCCAAGAAACTACAAAGCTAGATCCAAAATCTAGGAAATGTTTATTCTTGGGGTATGCTGACGGAGTAAAGGGGTATCGCCTGTGGGATTCCACTACCCACAAGGTTGAAGTCAGCAGAGATGTTCTCTTTACAGAGGACAAGGTACAACAAATAGAGAAAGATGATAACATTTCAGAAACTACAACAGTACAGGTGGAAAGTGAATCAACAAAAGGATTCTTCCAAGTTCGTACTGAGAACATGAGGAGAATGAACCAGGTGAACCCGAAGTTCCGTAACCTCGTAGATCATCTCGCACGAGAAACGCACCGACCGGCACTCGATTATATTATGGAAAGCAATGTTGCATACCGTCTTCTAACCGAGGAAGGAGAACCATCAACTCTTCAAGAGGCAATGCATGGCTCGGAAGCATCTCGTGGACAAGCAAAGAATGCAGAAGAAATCGAAGCTCTCCATAAAAATAAAACATGGGAGCTAGTGCCATTACAGAGAGGCAGGAAGCCCATTGGCAACAAATGGGTTTACAAGATCAAACGAAATGTTGATGATCAAGTGGAGCAGTATCGTGCAAGATTGGTGGTGAAAGGATATGCTCGTAAAGAAGGCATTGATTTCAATGAGATATTCTCCCGTGGTTCGACTTACAACAGATTCGAGTAGTTCTAGCGATGTGTGCTACTTTTGATCTACATCTAGAGCAAATTAGATGTTAAGACAAAGCTTTTCTTCATGGAGATCTTGAAGAAGAGATTTATATGCTCCAACCGAAGGATTTGAAGAACAAGGAAAGGAGAACTTGGTTTGTCGGTTGAACAAATCTCTCAGTACGGGCTTAAAGCAGCGCCGAGGTGTTGGTACAAGAGATTTGATTCCTTCATAATGAGCCTTGGTTACAACAGACTAAATGCAGACTCTTGCGCATATTGCAAGAGATTTGGTAACAATGATTTCATTGTTTTGTTGTTGTATGTAGACGACATGTTGGTATCAGCCCCAACAAAGATCGTATTCAAGAATTGAAGGCTCATTGGCTAGGGAGTTCGAGATGAAGGATTTGGGACCAAAGAAACAAGATTCTAGGGATGCAAATTCATCGAGACGTAAATAATAGAAAGATTTGGCTTTCTCGTAAAAATTATTTGAAGAAGATCTTGCGTCGTTTCAACATGCAAGATCAGTAAGCCAATTTCTACCCCACTTTCTATTAATTTCAAGTTATCCTCAAGTATGAGTCCTAGCAAGTGAAGAAGAGAGGATGGAAATGTCTCGAAAGTCGTATGCATCAAGAAGTGGGAAGCTTAATGTTCGCGATGATTTGTACACGACTGACATTGCCCAAGCAAATGGGAGTAGTTAGTCTACATGGCGAATCCTCGGCAGAGAGCATTGGAATGTCAGAAAGAGGATCCTACGATACATCAAGGGTACCTCAAATGTTGCATTATGTTACTGAGGATCGACTTTATTGTCAAGTGGATATGTTGATTCGATTATGCAGAGATCTCGATAAAAGCAAATCCACCATCGGATATGTGTTCACACTTGTCAAGCGGGACAAGAAGTCGGGTTTCAAAATCGCAATTGTGGCTGTGGCTACGCAACAACAATGAAGGTAATATGTCGCAGCCTACACAAGCTAGTAAAGAAGCAAGATGGTTGAAGATGGTGTTGGAGGAACTCGGGCACAAACAAGAGAAAATTACTTTGTATTGTGACAATCGAGTGCCTTGCATCTCGCAAGGAATCCGCCTTTCATTCAAAAACAAAGCATATACGAGTTCAAGATCACTGTTCGTGAGAAAGTGGAAGAAGGAACCGTGGACATGCGAAAATTCATACTACGTGAGACAACCTAGCAGATTTTTCGACGAAGACGATCAATGCCGACAAATTTATCTGGTGTCGATCCTCATGCGCTTGACAGTAAATGTAAGCAACATGGAAATAGCAAGGAAGAAAGAATGGTGTGAAGATCTGATTGATTCTCAATCAAATCTTCAAGTGGGAGATTGTGAAGAAACATGTGGGGCCCCACACGTGGGACCCACATGCAAGGAAAATGCACTAAACGCGTCTTACGTGTCTTTGATTGATTGATTGATTGATTGATTGATTGATTGATTAATTGATAGATTGATTGATTGATTGCTTTGACCAATGTGTCTTTGGTTGCCTATAAATAGGCCCAACGCGTTAGAACAAAGCGTAGAGAAGTAAGCTCGAGCACAAGATAGCGAAGTGCAAAGTGTGCAAGTGTGCTCTGTTATGAGCAAATAGAGAGTGAGTGTTTTCCTATTATAAAGAGAGATATTTTCAGTGTTTCTCCTTTATAAATAGAGAGATTGTGTAACACCTATTATTTTTCTCATAGTAAATTCTTCTATCATTGCCCGTGGTTTTTACCCTAATTTGTTTGGGGGTTTTCCACGTAAAAATCTCTGTGTCCATTTTTCTTCACTTTTATTATCCCAAATTATTTGTCGTGGTCTTGCTCTATTCGGTCTATTTTTACAACAATTTCAATAGCTTTTTCTAGATTATAATCGATTTACTGGGGAGATTGTTGCAAATTACTTCATTGAGTTGAGCTGAGCAATGGGAAGCCCATAGATCCCTGGGACCTGTTTAGTTTCAGTTCAAAATCTCAAAAAACCAAAAAACATGTTTGATGGATTTAGGGTTTATGCTGAAATATCACGTTATAGAAGTGTTTATCCGAATCGCTCCTTTACTCCCCTGTACATCGCCATTTTGTTCTCATTACTTGTTAGCAAATTTGGAATGTGAATTGAGAATATACTGAACATAGAGAAGTAATTGCACATTCCCATGTTAGCATCTAAGTAGTCCTTTTGTGACTTAATAATGCAGGTGCAAGTATCCTGGGCTAATGATCCAGTTCCTCAATGGAAGGAAGGTGTTGGGTTTTCTTCTAGAAATGTCCAGTCCTCTTCGAGGCTTTTGCGGCCTGAATTACCTCTAAGCAAATATGGCAGAGAAAACAAGCTTGCCGCCAGTACAAGTAGTCCTAGACAAGGATTGCACAACCCTTTTAAAGGCAGGGAAATTGTCGCCTATGATGATCTTCTCTAACATTCTACCTTGTGATCAACGAAGCTTGGAGTTCCTTCTGCATATGATGTGACGGCAGCTAGAAGGCAAGGTTCAGACAACTTGAAAAAATTAGAGTCGCGCTAAAGGCACCCCAGCTATGTATAAGGGCGCCCTAGCGATATAGCTTTTTTGAATTCTCTTTAAAAATAACTCTTATATGCTTCACTAAAATATAGACAATGGTGTGCCCTTATACACAACTAGGGTGCCTGTAGCACGTCTCAAAAGTTTTGGGGGGTTAGTTTGTATTTATTTTTCTCTGTAAACCACCATCTGTGGTGATATATTAATGATTAGAAGTGTTGTTTTTCTTGTGTATCCATATTCATCGCGGCAATGGCGTATTTGGTTATTGAAAATCTGCAATGGCATTGAAGTTCCACCTTCATTCTCTGTAATGTTTAGAATATAATGCTTTAGACCAACTGCGCCATTTGGTGAACAGAGAAAACAATTTGATGCTCCAATGGAGCACCAAATTGCCAACGTTTGTTGGATAGCGTTGGGACAACATTGCACTATTCACCAATAATAACTCTGTTCATGTATTTTTTATTCTTTTTTAATTTTTGTGTTCTTTATCTTTCTAATTATCATACTTTATCTTTATCTTATGTGGTATATATTTTATTTATTTATCTTATTTTGAAATTACTTTATATTTATTTTGAGATTTTAATTCATTCACAAATTATATTTTTTTAAATTAATTAATTACATAATTATCTTTTTATATTTTTAATAAAAACTTCAAAATGCTCCAATTGATTATTTATGGGAGTGCCATGGTCAATGTGACGATTAATTAATGTTTTTTTGTGATAATTATGTTATTTTTAAGTGTATGGTAACTATTTATGATGCTTTTAAAAAATCTTGTTTAAGTAATTTAGTGTAGTATTTTATAATATGCTTAATTAAAGTTTTAAATGTTTGCCTAAATATGCATGATTTTATAAATATAATTTAATTTATGTTTTTTTAACAAAAAATTAATTTATGTTTTGTAATCAAAAAATTAAATTTATGTTATTTATTAAATACATACTTCCTTTGTTCCATATTATTTGTCACATTATGAGCTCTTTTATTTTTGGTTCTACAATATGTGTCACATTAGGAAATTAAGAAAACATTAAATGATTTCCAATGCTAGCCCTATTGTATTTGGTGTCATGATACCACTAATTACTTTTTTTACACAATACATATAATAAATAAAGTCATTTATGGGAGGGTAATATAGTCTTGTTATAAAATCTTAATGGTAATTAGTCATCACCTTAATTCTTGTGCAAAAGTCAAAATGTGACATAATATGGAATAGAGAGAGTAATAATTAGTTTTTTTTTTGAAGAGAAATCGAAATTTTATTAATCATTCATGACTCAATATAACACTAGACATAGAATCAAGTACATTGATTCGCTAATTTTATTTATAGAAACAAATTGTCATTAATTTTTTTTTTTTTTTTTGAAATTAAAACAGTTTGACAATCAAAGACTGTTCTCTACAATGTTAAAATTGATAATACACAAAAATAATAATTAGTTATAAGAATGTTTTCTTTTTTTTTTTTTTTTTTGAGAAAGTCATAAGAATGTTTTTTTGAGTATGAAAATACTCTAAAATACATAAAAGATTAAATTTTTTAAAAAAAATTAAATTGAATAAAATAATAATAAAAAGTAGAATAGTGTTAAAGATAGTTTTGATGGATTGAACGCATGAATAGTATTTGAGTTACTCTATTTTAGAGTTGGTGAGTTAGAAATGCCCTTAAGCTTACGTAAACAGTGTATTTCAGTGATCCTTGATGAAATGTGTGTTAGATCAAACAATTTATAATAAACATAAATCTGAACATGGCACTGTTATCACAAACAACTAAACATGCTAATTAAACAATAAAGAAGATTAATAAACAAAGTGTACCAGAGGCTTGCAGTGCAATGACCTAAGACAGAAAATTTTCTCCAATTCGGTGCTGAATTCAACTAGGAGTTCTGTCTCCAGGATACAACTGGTTTGCTCCTTGATCAAAGCACCAATCAAAGAACCTTCAAACTGCAAATTCGTCTCTCTCTCTTCTAACACAAATTGCTTCAAAAACAGATTTCGAAAAAACCTTCTTTCTTTTGTCAAATGACTCTCCTAATATAGATAACTGTCCAATTAGTGGACAGTTTCTCCCATAACTATCTAATTAGTGTGCCACTAATTTGATAGTTATGTAACTCTTAATTCAAACTTAGCAACTGTTGGTGCTCTTTTGTTTGAATTTTTAAAACGAAAATAAAAATAAAAACCGAAAATAAAAAATAAAAAACAATGTTTATGAATGGCTAAGTCTTGAACAAACCAAAGTCCCAAAGGCCCAAGGTCATTGTCAAAGATTGTTTAATTAGGGTGATTTCTTAGTGAACCCCATGGTCCACTCACTTCTCACTTAAACAATAGTGAAGTGTGTTGGAAAATATATTAAGTGAGAGAACTAAACCTTTCTCACCTATGTGGGACTAAAGGTTTTGTTCTTTTCCAATACAAAACTTGAACTTCAATGTTCAACAATGTGCACATAGACACGGCAGCTTTTTGCAAACTTAACGGAATGATGTAGATTAAAATCTCAAAATTAGCCTCAAAATTCCATTATGACATCCAAAACAGTGACTGAACGTTCACTCAGTTTAGCATACACATTTACAGGCCCCAGAGTTAGGGACACAAAAGGCAAATGCAAATGACAAATGACAAAGAGCTTGCTTAACTTAAAGCTACAGGTAGCAAGCACATCCATGTGCAAGCTTCAGCTATAATCTGAATGAGACTCGTAGAATTCGCTTGGGCATGGTGACATGATCTCTTCAAGCATCTGAAATACCCGATTCATCGAGGGACGATCATCTGGATTTGCATCGGTACACCTAGCGGCAATGTCAAGAACTGCTTCAACCGTCTCCACATTTGCATCAATGCACCTTTCATCCACGATGTCCTCCAAGCGGTTTTCACCGATGAGGGTGTTCATCTGCAGTTTCGAACGATTTGCTTAGATTAATGTATTTAGCAAATGACCACACCGTAGTTTGAACTTGAATACGCATTGGAAAGTTAAGGACTTTTCACAGTTTGCCCATGGCGCAATTTACTTACCCATCCAACAACATTTAAGCCTCTCTTGACAAAAGCTGGATCAGTAGGCCTCTTTCCTGTAACAAGCTCTAGTAGAAGAACTCCAAAGCTGTAGACGTCCGACTTCTCCGTGGCCCGACCGCTTTGCAGATACTCTTTCATGTAGTAAACACACAAATGATGAGTTTTCTCAGAAACAGAAAGAATGAGCTAGAAATTAAACAGTGAGCAAGTATTCTGAAAAGAACATGTAAGCAACATGACATTGATGTTTCAATCAATAATCTTCATGCAAGTCAATTGCAGATGAAAGACTTGAAGTCATGGAAGAACACTTCTACAAGGTCTGCCTATTTGTGCATCACCATAGGTGCCAACAACAACAACAACATAGCCTCAGTCTCAAGTTAATTGGGGTCGGCTACATGGATCAAACTCTTCCATTGTGCTCGATTTTGTGCAATTGATGGTGAGCATTCCAAACCATTCAAGTCTCCTCCTAATTAATGCATCCCGAAAGTTAAGTTTCTAGTGGGAGTAGTTGTAGGTCGTCTTTGTAGGTGATCAAATTCCCTGCTCGATTTTGTGCAATTGATGGTGAGCATTCAAAATTTCTTCTAATTAATGCCTTCAAGTTATCGTCTACCCCTACCTCGTCGAATTTCTTCAGTTTCTATCGAGTTGAGTTTCTAGTGGGAGTAGTTGTAGGTCGTCTTTGTAGGTGATCAAATTCTTCCAATGTGCTCGATTTTGTGTGTGGTGAGCAAACCATCAAGCTAATTAATGCCGCTCTTCCCTAATTTTTGTGTCAATTGGTGCTACTCCTATTTTTCATTGAATTTTTGTGTTTTTTATTCTATCTTTACAAGTTTTTCCACACATCCACCTAAGCATCCTCATTTTTGCTACGTTCATTTTATATAATTGTTGTTGCTTTACCACTCAACATTCACTCTCATAGAGCATAGCTGACCTAATTGCGCTCTTATAAAATTTTCCTTTTAACTTAGTAAGGATATTTCTATTACAGATCACACTTGTTGCCACAAGGAAACTCAAAATAGTTTATCACAAAAGATGTGGAATCCTTGCATGCATGTGCAGAGCGGTACAATGCAGAAAAAAAGAACATACCTGGAGCTAGATATCCAAAAGTACCAGCAACCACAGTAGTGACATGAGCCTCCTCGTCTATCAAAAGCTTTGCAAGTCCGAAATCAGAAACCCGAGGCTCCAGATTTTCGTCGAGGAGTATATTGCTAGATTTAATGTCACGATGCACAATCGTCGGACAGCAGTCATGGTGTAGATAAGCCAATCCTCGTGCAGAACCAAGAGCTATCCTTAGTCGCGCGTTCCAGTTCAATGGCAGCAGTTCTTGACCATTTTCTGAAGACAGTAGGAAATAAGTTGAACTAATAAAGTGAGATTAAGCACAGCAAATAAACACATATATGTATCAACTGATCAAGAGCAATAGCTTTAAGGAATGTAAGTGTCAAGCATTCCATCAAGGAATATTATCGGAAGTTCGGAACACATGGTACGACATTTGAGATCCTCATAACATCCACAACAATGGAACAATGAGATGGATTGTGCTAGTAGTTTTCAGTCAGCTTACCGTGCAGGATATCATCCAGGCTCCCGTAGCCCATATAATCATAGATGAGAAGTTTGGCAGAAGGAAGCCTGCAATAACCTCGGAGGTTAACAAGGTTTATATGCTTGATGCTGCCCAAGATCTCAAGCTCCCTTTCGAAAACTTTATCAGATCCTTCGCGACTTCTATCAATCCTTTTAACTGCAAATATACTGCAATCATTCATCACCATCTTGTATACTGTTCCAAATCCTCCTGAGCCGACCACATTTTCTTCGCTAAGCAACTCAAGCTTTTCTATGATTTCCCATGAAGAATAAGGGAGATCTCCATGGAATGTAATAAGCTTGGCACCTATTACAAGATGAATTGTAGATCAGATTAGCTGTTAACACGGACAGAAATTTGCACAACTTTCTCACTCACTTGGATCTGCAACAACTTGTTTTTTCATTTCTGTATATTTTTTAGAGACTCTTTCCTTCTTTGCCAGAAAACAAATCCAGAGGAAAATAAGCAAAGCAACCAGTGCAACGCCCAATGTTGACATAGCTCCAATGAGAATTCCATGAACATAATGAGTGGAGTGTTTATTATTGGTAGGAACTGCAATACAATCAACCAATATTACAGATATAATTTTTTGAAGCAGTCAATTACGTGGTCGAGAAAATGAAAAAAGCACTAAAATGTGAAAAATCTTAAATTGACATTATTGAAAAGGCAAAAGAAAATAGCATAGCGAAATGACAATATAACACGAAAAAGAAGTCAAGGTAGTAGGCACAACTATCTATCTTGCCTTGTGGCTCATCATCTTTCGAATGAGGGAGCACTGCAGGGAATCCCAGCGCGCCAAGACATGGCTTTTGAATAGGCAGACCACAGAGGTCTAGGTTGCCCACAAACCTGTAAATAAACAAGAAGTTATCAAGATTGATTCCAAGCATACTCATGTGCTTATGATACCTCGGTTATTAACAAACTAAATTTTGGTCAAGTAATTTTAGGAATATGACAAATAGTGGAAAAGACAACCAAAGTGACCATACATGGTAAGTAAAATGACTTACGATTTATTTCCAAAAGTGGCTAAAATTCCGTCGGTAGGAATTTGACCGGAAAGAAAGTTGGTCGATAAGTTCCTGAAAGATATATTCATAAATTGAATTCCAAATATGCTAATTACACAATTTATCCAATCAAACTAGTTAACAAACAAGGATAACTAACTAAATAGTGGTCACACATTCGGTATGAGTATGTATAGCTGGTACCACGCCATTACAAGAGGGAAGGATTCAGACTTACAGTGTGAGCAACCGTTTGAGCTGCCCAATAGATGGCGGGATAGACCCCTTCAACGAATTACTTGATAGGTCCCTGCATTTCATTTCGAATGCAATAAGTTTTCGTGTAGGATTGCAATCAAATAAATACAAGCACCAAACTTTAATAAACGACATTCATTTCAACTAATGAAACAACAAAAACAACAACAACAACAACAACAACAACAACATAGCCTCAGTCCCAAATTAATTGGGGTCAGCTACATGGATCAAACTCTTCTATTGAGCTCGATTTAGAACTAATGAAACTAGGTAATAAAAAAATAATCAACCACACCAACTACATAGCCTCAAATCCAAATTAGCTGGAGTCGGCTATAGGGATCAAAATCTTCCATTCCGCAAAATAGGCAACCAGAAAACCAAAATGAGAGAAAATTTCATATAAAAAAGAATGAGAAAGCTCACAGAATGGTGAGATAAGTCAGATTCCCTATCTCTACCGGAATGCTTCCTTGCAGATAATTAGCCTCAAGTAGCTGTACATCACGATTGCAATCATTATCATTCGAGTTAAAAAAAAAACAAGGAAATTAAGCAAGATAAGATATGATGCGCAATATTTACAACGAATTAGAAAACCCAGTTCAGTTAATCTTACATTGCTCTCAATTCAGCACATTGAGCAATTTCAGCTGGAATGGGCCCATGTAAACTGTTCTGATGAAGAGCCCTATAAGCCAAAAATCAATCAAACAAACAAACAAAAGAACTGAAATCATTAGCAATGTTTCCCAAAACAGATTACCCTCTATGCATTCAGGGTAGAAATGAAGTAGAGAATACTCACAGCCTCTGCAACCTCCTCAGTTTCCCAACACTTGAAGAAATGATCCCTCCAAGTTGCATGTAAGGTAGATTTCTACCAAAAAAGGGTCATCAAATCACAAAAAAAATCACGAAAATGTGGATCAAAGAATAACAGATTTGGAAATCCAAGTAAGAAACTTTAAACATACATAGAGCGCACAAGATCCTCATTTGGATAACAAGAGATGCCAGTCCAGTTACAAGGGGAGGCATCAGTGGCTCTCCAGTTCCACAGAGTGTTTCTACTGTCATTGAACTGCCCTTTGATTTCCAACAATGTTTTGCCTGAAAAAACAAGGCAGATCAAAGATACCCAGTTTGTGAAATCACAAAAGAACTCCAAAAAAGAGATCTTTTTGGGGGAAAAAAATGAAGTCTTACCATCTTCAGTGAGAGCTAGAGAGTGAATGCTCAAAAGGGTAGAAACTGAAATCAATGACAAAGCAAATACCAACAGACTCATTTTCATTTGTTGATTCAGATGAGCACCCTCTTTAGATTTCTCTTGATTTTGGACTATAGAGACAAAGATTGTTGTACCCTTTTTTCTTTATTTCCAGATTTGTTTGATTTTTGAAGGGTAGAGAGAAAAGCATTGCTTTTGTTTGAAGAGAGAGAGAGAGAGAGGGGGGTGTCGGAAACCGTGCAGTGGAGAGAGAGAGAGAGAGATATCAAGTGATGAAGAGGGAACATAGCCGTTGATTAAAATTCAAAAATACGTGTAAAAACAAACAAAAGACTTGAAATTATTTGACCAGTTTTTGAGCTCAAAGTACTACGGCCTTGCACATTGAAATGAAACTTTAATGAGCTTAATGAGGCTTTAAAATGCCGAAAAGAAAATATTTAACGTGCACTCACTTACAACGCCAGGTACGACATGCGCTGAACGTGTGCCGTTAACACATCTCGAGATGCGTGTGTGAAGCATATCGGACGGACGCACGCGAAGTGCGTGTCGGATCTGGATATCGGACCTGGGCACGCTAGTAACAAACATGCCAAAAAGAGGGTGGGGGGACTCAAAATTAGAGTGCCCACCAAGTCCTCCACCACTTAAAGAGGGGTGTTGATGATGATGGTCAGGTGAAGAAAGCAAGCAGAAGTAATTATAAGCAATTAGTGCACATCAAAATTTCATTACTTTTAATGAACAAAAAATCAGTACTGATTCATATAGGTATTTTTCAAAATTTTACAAATGTCAAATGAGAGTTACGAGTTGTTATTTCAAATTTATTTATTGCTTAAGGATGACTTTGGAATAAAATTTTTTCAAAAACTTCATACTCTAAGAGTCCAAATAACACTACTCTTTAATGAATACTTGAGCATTTGTAATTGAGTAGTGCTACTTGGATTCATGAGTCCGGACTCCTATAATAGATTTTGAAAAAAAAAAATTTATTTCAAAGTCATCCTCAAACAATAAATGACTTCGAAATAACTTGTAAAACTCCTTTGATATTGTCAAAATTTCAAAAACCTCTCTATGAGTCCGGACTTTAAAGAGTCCAAACAAATTTTTTGTTTTTAATTATAGGACCTTCATAACCTTCAGCCGCATTAAATGGGACCTATGCCCAAACCTAATTTCCAAAGTTTTTGAATAACAACACAATTTCTTTACTGTCTTTTTGTGGCTTAGCAATTACTCCATTCGCTCCATATTATTTGTCACATTTTTAACTTGTGCATGAGAATTAAAAGTGATGACTAATTACTAGTATCAAGATTTTATAACAAGACTATATTACTTTCTCATAAATTACTTCATTTATTATATGTATTGTATAAAAAAAGTGATTGGTGGTGTAATTAACTAAATCATATAATAGGGCTAGAATTAGAAATAAAACATTTAATGTTTTTTGATTTTCTAATATGACACATATTGTGGAACAAGAAAAAAGAGCCCCAAATTTACAAAAAAAAAAAAAAAAGCCCCAATCCTACCAAAAAAAAAAAAAAAAAAAAGCCCCAAAATAGTAATATGGAATGGAGGGAGTACTAACATTAACAGGTGAAAAGATACATTTTGAATTGGAGGGTCTAGAGAGACAGAATCCTGCTTTTGAGCTGGTTGTTAGATTACTGCTTATTTTATTATGTTAGTTTGAAAAATCTATTATGTCTATAAAATATCAATGGTTCATTATTGTTTGTTAAAAGAACTGGCATACGAAAGTAAAGATGTAATAACACTTTGAAGTTGATATTAACAAAAGTGCCCTTTATCTTTTTCTCCAAAACTCTAAAATTTTCTTTTTGATTTACTTTTATGATTTTTATTCTTGAACCACCGCCTGATCATCCTATTCGATCTGTGGTGGTTCCAATAAAATCCTATTGCACTTTGTTCATACAATAAAGAATAAATCTAATCAAATTTGTGAAGATTTGTCTATCTTTGTTGTGATGTATCTTCATCAATGGTGTTACATGAATTTTATGTGCACTGAATTGATCTTGTATCTAGTTTTATTTTATAGTTAGTTTTCTTCCATAGTTAGAAGTCTTTGATTTATCTTCTTCTTGTTAGGAAGTTTTGATTTATCTTCTTTTTGTTGGGAAGTTTTGTACTCGTTTTGTAGTTCTAAAAATTTTATGTATTCTCATGAGTTTTAATGTAGTCTCTGATTGTCAAATTATTTCAATTTCATATTTACAACCAAATTAATGACAGTTTGTTTGAGTATATAGGATTAGTGAATCAATGTACTTGATTCTATGTCTGGTCTTATACTGAGCCATGAATAATTAATGAAATTTCGATTTCTCTTCAAAAATAAAATAAAATAACTGGCATACGTTCTATGGGTTCATCACTTCATTATGAAACATATCTATTGTGACTATAAAAGTCCTCTTTAATGGACTAAAATAAGGTTCTCTTTAGGAACCAGTTGCTTCTTCAAGTAAAAATGGTAAGGGTTGTCCATTAAAAGCTTGCTATAAAAAAGAGGAACCAAAAAAAAAAAAAAAAACTATTGACCCTTTTTGGTTTTATTAGAAGGAAAATGTTGTTGTTGTGCCTCAACACTAGGGGTGACAATTTAGGTCATAACACGATTAACACGACACGCCACGTAATAAACATATCATGGATTTGACATAAGTGGTTTGGGTCATAAACATGTTAACACGTTTATACATGATTAATAAACGAGTCATTATTATGTTACTCTGCTAAACTCATTTATTACTCGCTTAACACGATTAAAGAATAATGTATAAATAATAAATATGTTGTTTTCAAAAAATAAATAAATAAATAAAAATGTTATAATAAATAAATTATTACAAAACTCACTTATTTGAATACATGTTGATAACATGATTTGATTTTCATTTGCTGACATCTTTTACCATAATTTATTTTATTTTTAGAGAAGATATTTATTTTATTTTTTTTTTATTTTTAATTTTTTAATAATTACTATTTATTAAGAAAAATATAAAAAAAAAAAATTACGTTTTTTAGAGGATTCTTATTGCATTGTTTGAGTATGTTTTTTTTTTTTTTGAAACCGCCTTGTTTGAGTATGTTATTTCTTACGAGTCATTTTCTCTCTATTATTAACATTAAAGACTAAAGATTTGAATGAAAAAGTAAAGTAAAACTTAAGACTACATTCACATTATATTTTATTGGCTATTTAATTATGTTCATTTAAATTTATTTATTTATATATATTTAAAAATATTGTAAAAAAATTTTAAAACTTGAATAAATAAAAAATAAAAAATTTAATAAACGGGTGACACAAATATCAACATGTTTATACAAGACCCATTTAGATACGAAAATGATTAACGTGTTTAATAAACTTGTCATGTCACGAGTTTGCATTATATGGGTTATAAGTTTTTTACGACACGACAAGTTTACGACTCGCCGACACGAATTGTTATCCCTACTCAACACGAACACACAATCGTTATGCATATGGTGGTGTCCATTGATTCTCGCATAAATCCCCATCTCCTAATAAGGGACTCGTGTGAACCGCTCCCTAATCCAATGTGACTTTAGCATCACCAAACTCACACCTTAAAAAAAAAAGAGCTGCGGTATGTGCACCCCAGTTATCACTCAAGGCACCCCAGTCATTACTCAAGGCACCCATGAGTTGGACGAAAATGTCCTTATTCATTAATGTGAGGCATTCCACTACCAAATCTTCTTTCGCACTCATTCTCATTACAAATCAACGCCTCAATCTATCAAATATCCTCATTTTCTTGCTCGTTTACCTTCGATTTGTTTTTTTTAGGGTCGAGTGAGTGTTTGCGGTGTTTGCGAGGTGAGGGTTTGAATGATGACTTGTGGTAGATGGTTGATGTTGAATCGTATAGGATTCGAAGGTGATTTTTGTTGAGTTTGTTGTTTTTTTATCTCGTGTAGTTGTTGACTTTCATGGAAATGTACTCATCACTGAGTTCAACCACAATCCTTAATGTTCAACCACACAGGACCGAGATTATTGAGTAAGTCTCGAAACTGCATGAATGAGACTCTGCACTACATCTCGGTACCGGTAACTGATCGAACAAGTAACTTATTTCACAATGGATTTGGTTATCAACGAGACCGAGACATAAGAGGATGTTTCGGCTGTTGGTAACTGAGATATCCTCTTATGTCTCGATACTTGGTAACCGATCGAACAAGTAACTCATTTCACAATAGATTCAGTTAGAAACGAGACGCAGACATAAGAGGATGTCTTAGTTTTGTGCACTCGATACTTTCGTGTATGTGGTACATTTCAAAATGCAGGAAACCTTAAACACAAAAGGTCAAAACACATCAAAACTTATGCTTCCAACCCTCAAAATGGGGTGGTGGGACATCCAAAGTTGTGTGTTTGTAATTTTTTTTTTGATTTGTGTGAAGGACATATAAGTCATTACACATACAATTAGAAAAAAATAGAATAGTGCCTTTGAGTGATGACCGAGGTGCATATTGTCTACGCACACTTGGGTTGTTAACCGTGTTATGTGGAAGATGTTTGTATGGTGAATGGTCACTGTAACAATATGCATAAGAAGGTTTTTAAATTTTTTGTACATATTATAATAAGAGTTTTACAAGTGATTATGATTGTTTCATTAATTACTCGAGGGTGTATTTGAAATTAAAAAAAGTTTTGAGTCCGGACTCACGAGTCCAAATAGCACTACCCTTACAAAGGTTATGCACACTTAACAAAACAATAAAAGAGGGCGTAATTAAACCCTGAACACCCCCCAACAGATTTGATTGAATCATCAATGGAAGCAAAAGAAAGAGAAGAAGAAAAAGAAGAAGAAAGCAAGACATCCCGAAACGAGATCTGGTGTTGGGGAGCCGGCACAGACGGACAACTAGGCCTAGCCAACCACCAAGACCAGCACCTCCCCCAGCCCCTCCCATCCCTCCCCCCCATCGCCCAACTCTCCTGCGGAGGCGCCCACGTCCTCGCCCTCACCAAACCCCCCAACGCCCAACTCCTCACCTGGGGCAGACCCACCAACCCCCCAACCCCCCCCCCTTCCCCTCCATTCTTTCTGCCCCCCCCTCCCCCTCCTTCACCATCTCCCACGTCGCCGCCGGCTGGAACCACTCCGCCTTCCTCTCCCACTCCGGCGCCGTCTTCACTTGCGGCGACGCCTCCTTCGGCCAACTGGGCCACGGAGACTTCCAATCACGCTCTCGCCCACTTCTAATCTCATCATTAAGCGCCAGAATTGCCTCCCGGATTGCTTGTGGGATGCGCCACTCCCTTGTTCTATTCAGAGGTTGGGTTTCGAATGGTGGACCCCACTAATCCCTCGAATAATAATAATAATGTGAAGTTGTTGCAAATTGAGCCCAATGAGCCCATCGGGTCTGACTTAGTCAGAGATTACTAAGGCCCAATTCGAAACTACTGTACCACGCCATTGGGGCAATGCAAATGTTGGTTTTTTTGGATGGATGATTTGATTCGGTTATGGGTGTGTTGGTGCAGGTGAGTCGGGGAGTTGTTCAATTTATGCGTTTGGTTCGGGGAAGCGCGGCCAATTGGGTGTTTCTAGAGACAAGGTTAGGGGCTTGTTCAATGTGCCTCACCTTACTTTGGGATTGGATGGTGTTGATGTCACTGCTGTTGTCGCCAATGGCGATCATAGCGCCGCGTTGACCGGTAAGAAATGACTTACTTATGAAGATTATTTAGCGTTTGAGGGAGGTTTGCTATGATCAACACGTGTGTCTATCTGCTCTTCAAAAACCTAAAAATATGTTCTTTTCTTCTAGTATATTTCTCGATGCTCAAAACGCATATTTTCGCAGATTGTGGAATGAAATGACAATGAAATAGGCTATGTTACAGTCGTGTTGATGGCGTTTGAAGTTCATTCTTACTACTGAAGGGATTAAAGTGCATATTTTTGAAGAATGTAGAATGTAATAACTACAAAATTGGCTATATTACAGTCTTGTTCATGGTGTGTAAAGTTCGTTTTTAGATTGGTGTATCCTTTAAATGCCGTAATAGTACTGAAGGGATTAAAGTGCATAGTTTTGAGGATTGTTGTTAAAAATGAAATTATGATGAAATAGGCTATATTACTGTCGTGTCTATGGTGTTTGAATTTGTTTTTAGGGTGGTGCATCCTTGTAATTGCTCAAAAAAATATTAAAGGAATTCAAGTGTATATTTTTAAAAATCTCGATAGCAAGTGTTGAGTAGTTATGGTAAACCTATGTAGTGATAGGGAACCAGTTCACTGATATCTTATGTGTAGCATATGTTATTAGTTGATGGGCATCTGTATACTTGGGGCAGAGGATTCAACAGCGCTTCAGATGCTA
This sequence comes from Stephania japonica, assembly GCA_039657345.1. Classification (NCBI taxonomy): domain Eukaryota; kingdom Viridiplantae; phylum Streptophyta; class Magnoliopsida; order Ranunculales; family Menispermaceae; genus Stephania; species Stephania japonica. Next base: position 41,003,084 of record CM077561.1, read on the forward strand.
ATCTCCCTCAGCTGTTACCTTCGCCTTTGAAGTTCACCCAAGTTGCTCTTGGGTGGAATCATGCTCTCTTATTGACAGGTACCCATTGATGCTATTAAATGTACTTAAAATCTTGCAGTTTTTGTGGAGTATCAACTTGAAAATTATGTTACGCTATTTGAGTTGCTTTATTGTTACCTCACATAGACGAGGGTGAAGTTTATATGCTTGGGGGAGACCGTCATGGGATGCTAGCAGACCCTAAAAAACCGATGCTCGATCAGAGTTCCTCTATTCAAAGCTATACATGTCAAACCTCGTCTTGTAAGCACTGCACCTTAAAGATTTGCTTGAATTTCCACTGTTATACTTGTCAACGACATCAAATTAAGTTGAATGGAACTTTTGATCCATGTAGCTGACCGTAACTAATTTGAGATTGAGTTTAAGTTTTTTTTTTTTTTTTTTTTCCTTTTAGGAAAGGTATTGAGTTTAGTTATTGCTGCTGCAGTTGTTTTATTCAATAACATTCAGAGCTAGCCCTTAAGTTATAATTCTGCAAATATAAACTTATATGTATGTGTAGTTGTGTAACTACTGTGGCAATCTTAGAAAACATTAACTTTTCATTTATTGAATAAAACCCGCTGCGAGATCACCAAACACAAATTTCTTCTAAATGAACTCATATAACATGGAAAACCTTTACCACAGTTTGTTAATTCTGTAGTGTTTTTATATTCCCAGCTGATGCCAGTGAATCCGTATTGGAGAGAGTTCCTGGCCTTATAGGGAGGAAAGTTGTGAATATTGCAGCGGGCGCAGAGCACTCAGCCCTGGTAACAGGTGATGGTTATTTTAGTCTCATACAGTTTTCATATGTCGAAGAAGAGAGTTAAGCTTATGCCCCGTTCGGCCTCTATGTTGTTAACATTGCTATGATTTGGTTGCAGAGAATGGAGAAGTTATGACTTGGGGTTGGGGTGAACATGGGCAACTGGGCTTGGGAAATACAGAAGATCAAAAGAACCCTCAAGTGGTGAATTTTGGCAACAGAGTTCACAAAGATCAAAACCATTACAGGGTGTTCTGTGGAAGTGGTTTTACTTTTGCAGTAAAATAGAAAGTAATGTTCCTGAGAGGAGTTTTCACTGTATAAGCAAATGAAGAAAGTGCTATATGAATTTGTTGACTACACTAAACTTTGAAAGAATGGCGTTTACAAAATCTGTATTCTACTTCTGTTTGTTGTTTACCTTTTCTTTACTGTTACAAACACCGTCAGTCTGTCACTGAAGAAGAAAATTACATCAAAATTCCTATGGAAACTTGTGGGTTCTCATCACAGAAGAGTATCTACTCATTTCTGAACTATCTTGAATTCAAGAAACAATGAGGAGATTATTTTCATGGCCGTTGTTGCAAACAATGGGCCGCAGGGGATCAATCATCCATACACCATCAACAACAAACTTGATCTGCAACAAAGATATTTCCTCATTTTGTTACACACAGTTAAGATTGACACCAACATGTACAAAACTTTGCAGATAGAAATGAATGTAGCTAACCTCGTATCGCCCAGGGTACAGTTTAAGATACAATGAGAAGATACCTGATTTTGACTTTTCCATCCTTCTCTGTAATAAATGAAACACAGTTGTTAATTCCTTGAAGTAAGAATTGCACTACATGTTTGAATTGTAGGTCCTTTTTGTCAGACTACTCCTCATTGGAGGCAGTGGTTTACAACAATTTGATTAGCATATATTACCAATAGAAAACACAATGCAATCTCATCACCTTGTTAAGTTTCCCTTTCGATTCCTAACGCCTCTAATTTTGCACTTGAGGTATCATCAAGGAAGCCAATGGCAAAAGGAATCAAAACGACCTACAATATCATCGCAGAGAGGGCTTGCAACCACAGTGCATATATATTATTTTCCTGGTCCTCTTCATCTTACGGCAAGTTTCCATATCCCTGACACAGAAAAATTGACCACTAGACTTGTACGGATCGAAACCACATGGTCCAGACCTGGATTCTTTACTTGGTGGACTTGGAAACAAAACTATATCAACCTACTCTATAAACTGCAGCCACCTATCCATGGTTGAGAGAAATTGAAAGAACCTCATAAGATGTTCGAGTCTCAACTGGTTGTTAGTCATGCTCACATTCCCAAAAATCCACATTTTATTCACAACAAAACAAGTAAAAGTTATGAAATTGGTTTTCATGCAGAAACCAACATACTAAATCTGAAAGAGGGAATTGAGATTCTCACTATTGTTTATTTCTTTTTTTTTCCTCTGTTTATTTTATTCTTCATAGATCTATTGTAAAGAGTGATATGCCATTTTCCTTCTTCTGAGTGAAAGCACATGAGAACTACTAGAGATTTGACAACTAAGATAGCCTTTATCCTTGAACAAGCAAAACACCGAAGACCCAGAGCATAAATTCCAGGCCATAGTTCAAAGGAAGCTCAAACCTGACTAGTCCATCCATCAAATGATCCAGATAATAGGACCTCGTTGCCAGGGTTAGGCCAAACTATGCAGGCAGTGCGTAGAAGTGATAAAGCTTTCTGAGCATCATTTATTTTCTTTTGTTTCAATTCCACCACCTTTTGTGCATCACTGTGAAGAGAAGTTAAATAAACCATAAATTCATAAATTGCAAGAGTAAAGGTGAGTGACAACAACTATAAATGAGAGATACTTACACAATTGCCAGGGTCATCTTTCCTTCTAACACTGCCAACTTTGCTCGTATAGAACGCAATTTATCTTGAGCATGCATAACTTCAGTCTCTTGGAACTCCCAAGCATCAGAAAGCTTATGCAACTCCTCCAAAGGGTTCTCCTTATCCTGAAATATAACATTGTGATATAACCTAAGAAAAGCAATACAAAAGATTCATATTATCAGAAGAAAACAATTCTACAACAGCCAATTTCGAGATTACACTCTCACACCCCCACACTTGCATGCACAAACGGAAGGTCAAAAAACAAACGATGAAACTTGTCAATTCGTACTGTGTGGTTCCTAATAATAAAAATTTCTGCAGCTTGCTAAGAACATAATAAGAATAAACAATTCAGGCTGTACCATAAGGGCACATCATTTCTCACTAAAATTCATCAATAAAAAACTTCAAGTTACAAGCATTTATGGATCTACAAAAGCAAAAGAGATTTTTCTGTTATAGATGCAAACATATTTTACCAAATACAATGAAAAAAAAAAGATGGATCATGGAAAAGACCAATTTGAACAGAAAATCAGCCATCTCATAAGAAAAAGTTCATGACATTTGATTACTACCACTAACAGCAATGAGCGCACTATGATAACCTCAACCTTAACACCTTTAATGAAATATCCTAAGGTATGCTTTTCCTTTGCAAGCACCATAAAGCCCTGCAATGCTACACCATGATAATTCCAACAAGACCCAAATCAAAGGGGGCTTGTTCCTAGAAGTCCTCTCATTTGTTTCTTTAAAGAGTCAGCACCTGCCACTGAAGCAACTCTTAACACTTCCTTGTTTCAGGATGGATCTTTCCACATCCGTTGCAACCAAATATGACCCAAGATAAACACCAGCCTATGTCACCAAACTGAACTTTCAATAAATTGTATATTTTTTATTTATTATCGCTTATCTAAATTACAGTTTTAAGAACTGCACCCATAAAAAAGTTGTTGTTATCTTCACTAAGGCAGAGGGAGAATTTATAGTGTTGCTTCTGAATAATGACCTGTAATTGTTGCTAAGGGTGGAATGCAATTTTTACCTTCACCCGAATTGAACACCACATAAAAGTAACTTTTACAAAGAACCAAAAAAAAAAAAGTCGCTTTCAAAAAACAATACCTTCCAAAGCAAGCACGAAACATGGACGATTGTTATTTTGCTTTGCCATCCCACGCTTTGTAGGAAGAGAAGTGAACAACAATCTAGACTTGAAGATTATTTAAGGCCAATTATGAAGCTCCATTGCAGAAGCACTAGATTACATGGGATGCAAATGGAACCTCATAGTTAACCATTACCTAACGTAGTGACACATAGAGGGCCAATCAAAGTCCAAGTGATCCATCTTATCGGATAGCTGGAGGCTCAGACCACTAGAGCTAAACACAACTAGAATTGACCAATCAGGCGTGGTAACTCAAATAGAGTTTGGAACAAAGTCAACTAAGGGTTTTTGTGATTTTAGGCTCATGCTGATACATTTGCTCAATCATTGATCAAAAGCATAAGTTAGTGACAGGCACATTAGATTATATAAACTTAAATTGCTTTTACATGCTTACCCAGGGGTGGCAAAACGGGTTAGCGGATCGTGTTCGTGTCGGGTTGACCCCTCAGGTGACATGATTAAGGTCAACTCGAACATGACCCATTTATTTGACGGGTTGACGACACGACACGGATTTTGAACAGGTTGACACGACACGACACGACACGCGTAACCCGTTAGGTGAAATGTGTCATGCTAATATTATTTCAACACAACCTATTTGACCCATTTAACATACTTTTTCTACTCCAACTCAACTCATTTAACTTGTTTACTACTTATAAATATTTATAGTCCAATGATAAATTATATTAAGCTAACTTGAAAGGTTAAAGTCTTAAATACTTACTTTAATATAAATTATTACATATTACCTTTAATTAGGTGAGTGGTGCTAGTAAACACAACATTATATGGTCCCTATATAGTAACGTGTCGTGCACGGGTTGGCGTGTCAACATGTGACACGACCCATTTATTGCGTGTCATAAACGGGTTGACACATTTACGACACGAACCCGCATAAGCTCAACCCGAACCCCACTTATTTTCGTGTTACGCGTGTCGGGTTATCGTGTCATGACCCATTTTGACACCCCTATGCTTACCACACCAACTCCTCATGCAGTGTTGAACAACATTTGCGTGATAGAAACTCAGAATGCTATTTTACACATGATGAAGTATCAGAAATTTGGTTTCAGATAGAGAATATTATGAAGAGATTACCATATAGAAGGATTTTGAGTAGTGAAATTCAAGAAACCAAATGATTTCAAGTCTTTAAAATTAATTGACCTTGATTTAACCACAAATTTGACAAAATAATGTTTTTCTCAGTTTTGGATGCATCTACTATGGTTAACTGACATAAGGTAGGGTTGCATCTATTATGGTAAACTGACACAAGGTAGGGTATGATTGATAGAGGCGGGTCTGCCCAATCTAACCAGTGAGTTTCATGGGTTTGCAAGGCAGAATCTAGCACCTTTATCACAAGGCATAAATACAAAAAAACAATGCAAAAAAATTAACTATGTTGGCACTTGGCGACAGACTTGAGAACATAAAGTTATACAAAAAAAAAAAAAAAAAAAAAAAAAATAAATTTATAAGCTTGAAAATTATACCTAAGGCCAACTTATCCCACAAGCTTGGTCACTTAAGCATGAGACACCCATTATGCAATGTAAGGGACTAGAAATGAGTTTTAGACTTTCATATCCTAAAGTGAACTCAAAGTCATTGCATCCTAAAGTGATCTCAAGGTCATTGCAGTGACACTTCATTGTTTGCGCATTATTGATGTAAGCATCAACTTTGCATCAAAAGCACTATGTAACATGAAAAAAGAAAAAAAAGAATCACCACCAAACAAAAAAAGAAGACGTAAGAGCGAGCAAATGCAATCAACATACAAAAGTCTGATAAAACAGAAACATTGCAATCAACAAAGTCCATAGACATACTACATATACCATTTTCCCCCTAAGTCTCATCACTGTATTTCTTACTTTTTATTTTTTTAAAGTCTCATCACTGTAAAGAAGCCTGGAAAAGGAAACTGCAGCAAAGTAGTAGAAAAAACAACATAATTATAACAAGAAATATCGTATTAGAAACCTTATCTGAGACAGTTCTGTCCCTTCGAGATCTCAGTACATGAAGTACCGAAGTGAGTTCTGATTCCAAGTCCTTAATCCGTGACCTTATCTTGTTGTTGCCTTTCTCTTTATTAGTAATGTTTGCTTCTGTTCCTACTGCATATCTTGTATTAGAATTCTTCAGATATGTTGCATCTTTAGTAGAAACTTGTTCTCCGATTTCAGCAGCTAGACATTTTATACATAACATTGATGAGAATATGAATATAAGAATTATATTTTAATCTGCACGTACTGGAACTTTGTGTCAAGTACCTTCAAACTCAGACTCAGAGAAGCCTGCTCTCTGGGTACTCCATTTTCTCCACATATCTGGCTTATATATGCCTCCCATCTCTTCAGAATCTGAAATTGAACCACAATGAAGTTGCAATACATGAAGAATAGCCAAGTTACTGTTTACTAGAGCTACAAGACACTCTTTCTTGAGCAATTTGCAGGAACTATTTCTTGAGCAATTTGTGAACTAATATATGATGTAGGCTTATAGTCACAATTTCAGCTCAAGAACCTAGATACAGTACTACTGAAACAGCCTATTTTATAGCTTTTTGAATGACATTAAGCTATGGGGCAGCATACTTATGATTCTTGCAAAAGCCATGCTATTCATGCTAACATCAATTCTTCTCTCCAAGACTGTGTAATGATGTGATACAACAATGCTAGCAAATACATTAAATCAATCAAAGTGAAATAATTTGATCCATGTAGCTGACCTCAACAAATTTGGGATTCAAGGTTTGTTGTTGTTGCTGAGAACAGCTAATAATTCTGATGAAACAGTTCAAGGAAACAAAATATCATCACAAGTAAAACAAGGAATACATAAATAATTTGAAGGGCCGACAAGGTTTATCTAATTTCATAGCATTTACATTAAATCAAGCTTGAGAACTGTATGTAACAATAATGCTGAAACCACCAATCCACCACCATCCTATGAAATGGCACCATTGCCAACATAACTTAGCGAATTGGTTCATGACTTAAATATTTCAGTTATAAATGAAAAGAGTTTGGTCTTAAGCAGCTAAAAATCAATATTCATTACATTAGTTAACATCATTTTTTCGAATTTAAAAGTTTCACATTTTCTATGATTCTTTCACAACTCATCAAGAACTTTAATGCCACAATGAAAACCAGGAACGCCAACTCACCAGTCGAAATCTCCAATTGTGAATCACCATGATTATCACGCACCAATGCATGAACTTTGTCCTGCTTCTCTCCAGAACAGATACCGAAAGACAGATTCCGTTCCTTCTCCAGTCTGCTCAAGATACCTTCAATCCCTACATCATTCTCAACCTTCTCTCCTCTAAACATAAAGAACCAAACAATAAGTCAGTATTCCCATCAAGAACAACCACCAAAAGACTCAAGAACACAAAAGATCCATAAAAATCAACCTGCCTGAAGAAGAAGAAACCGCAGAACTCTTAATTCGACCACCAGCATACATAGAATCATCATCCACAATTCCAACCTCAAAAATCCTATCATCCCCATCAAAGTATCTCAAATCACCATCAACATTACCATCATCTTTAGCACCACCACTCACAGAATCCAAAAAATCTTGAACAGAACCCCCATTTTCCCCAACAATGTCTTCGTCCCCGTCGACGTCCCAGCCCAACGACAGCCACCCTCCTTGCCTCACAATGCCCTCCACCAAATCCCCCCTCCCCGCCTCAATCAACTCTTTCTTGCTCGGAAACGCGCCGGGGTTCCCCGATTTCTGCATAAACTCCAAAATCCCCGCCTCCAGACACAAATCCCCAGACCCCTCAAAGCCCTCAAAGCCCTCGCTCCCCTGCTTCCGCCGCGCCGACAGCCCAGAACAAGAAGAGCGCCCAATCAATCCACAGCCCCTCCTCACCGCGTAATCGAACCCGCAAAACCCTAATTTGAAGCGTTGGCGGTGATGGGCGAGGCGATTGTCGTCGTGGGTGTCGGAGGAGACACGGAAGAAGAGGCGATTCGCAGCAGTTATTGAGGAGGCCATCTCTGCGGCATTTCTTCAAACACTTGGTGTGCGAGTTGTGACGTTAGCGGAGATTAGCTGATGTAGATCGATGTAGTTGTGTTGTGAATTGTGATCTTTTAAACGAGATAACGAACAACAGTCTTTAAAACGGTTTTGATTTGGGCGGGTAAGTAACTACTAAGATTGAGGAACTGATTGGACGACAAAATCAATGTCTTTGTCTGTACTCAGAAGGGAGAAGTGGCGAGGGGGAGGGGATCGACGGTGGGATTCATTTCAGTACGGATCATGTGTTAGAGTTTTGTTTGGTTCGACTTTTGCTTATAACTAACCCTCGTCCCCTTAAGAAAAGATTATGTCTAAATTACATAATTATTAGGAGCAATTTCAAACTTATACTTCTGTTTAGTGGTAGATATAACCAATATACTTAGCTGGACAGTTGACAACGAATCCAAAGAGCCTAATTCATATGGATTAGAATGGTTGATTTGCATTGCTAAAAATGTGTTTTCCACATCGCTGAAAACAAATTGAAGAGGGCTTTAAAAATTAAAGTTGTACCAAAAATAAAAAATAAAAAATAAAAAATAAAGCCAACCCCTTATGTCTACTTATACCAATACTTACTTTTAAGTAAAATAAATAAATAAATGAGTTTACGTAACATCATTACCCCATATATTCGCTTCCCCCTTCTTTAACAATAATTAAAATATTCAAAACATATTTGGTTAGATTGAGAAAAATTATTCATCAAAAGACAAAGTTTTGAGAAGGTTGTGGGTTCGACTCTAGTTAAAGTTAAAAAAATAAAATTAAAATATGTACTTTTTAATACTTATGTACATATAAATTTACCGAGTGAAAGTATGTGAGTAGCGGCATAATGTTATGAAATTTTCTAATATTCTGAATTATAAATCTTGATGTTGGCCTTGTTTGCACCTTTATTTGATGGTCTGTGGATCTTATTAATACAATACATTTTGAGTTAAAATCTCACATCTATGAGTTGAAGGTGGTTAAATTAGGGTACATTGCAGGCAGATCTAAAATAAAAAATTTAACAAATATTTATTTATGAAGTCACTCAACCAATGTGGGACTATGTTTCCATCCACCCATCTCCAACACTTAGTTCTAAGTGCTTCAATGTTGTACTAAGACAACGATAGATAAAGAACAATATAATTTCTTGTGAGAAAAAGAATTTCAAGTAATGTGTCTAAGTATCGATGATGTTGTTGTTGTTGTTTTTTTTTTATTTGATCAAATTCTTTGAACATGACTTGTCATTGAAAGATTGCTTAGTATATCGGAAGAATCACCACGCATGATAAATTCCCTTTGTTCGTACAGAAGCAAATAGAGATGTCCGTGGCAATTGGCAAAGCTTACTCGAGTTTGTTGAGAAAATTATGATATAATATTTGATTGGATTGTTTTTCTGATAAAAAACACAAAAAAAGAAAAGAAAGAGGCAACCAAGTTTAATGCGCTCCCAAGCCCGTAAAGGGAGACCATTATAAAATTACAGAATGGACCTGACATATATGTTCAAGCCCAATACAAACAGAACTGGGCTTTGGTTTGCTCATACTGGGATTCTTTTTTTTTTTTTTTTTTTTTACAAACTCATACTGGGATTCTCAACTCAACATATTGGGCTCCGTTACACGGCTTCTATACTTCAATTTGATTAGGACAATGCTAGGTGACGTTTTTGGGACAGTGGGAATGGACAACTAGTTGTTTGCCTTCTTCTTTCTTTTTTTTTTTTTTTTTTTTTTTTTTAAGAAAAATCAAAACTTCATTAATTATTCATAGCTCAATACATGATCTAACATAAAATCAAGTACATTAATTCGTTAATCCTAATTGTGCAAACAAACTGTCATTAATTTAGCTTTTAAAAAAAAAAATTCAAACATTTTGACAAACAAAGACTGCACTCTACAACATTGAAACTCATGACAATACGCAAAAGTACTAGAACTACAAAACGAATAAGCATAACTTCCCAACAAGGAGAAGAAAACCAAAAACTTTCCAATAAGGAGAAAACAAATCAAATAATTTCAACTAAAGAAGGGTGTCCATTCAATACACATTAATTTATGTGTACAAATACTAATAAGGAAATCAATGGACACTAAAAACCAGGTGTCTATTTTGAGTGTCGCCAAATCATTTTGCTTTTGCTAATATTGGGATCCATCTTTGTCCTTCTTTGAATGTATGTAACAATCTTAAGTTAGAAAATAATGTACACACAAAGAAAAGGTTGAAGCATCCAATGCGTAGCTCTCTTCTCTCTCCGCTTTCTTTCTCCCAAAGAAACTTAGATCTAGGGTTTTGGGGCGCTCTCGACGATGTCTAAGCTTGCTCCGGCGCCTGTAGCCCCCATAGACGTCCTCGTGGTGTTCCTTTTGTGCTTTTGTTTGTGTTTTCTTGCTCTTTTCTCTTTTCCCCCGTTCCCCTTCTTCTCTTTTCTTTCCTTCTTCTTCCCTGCCCCTTGGCAGGGCTGAGATATAAGTGATGTTGAGGAAAGAAAAAGGATCTTGCAAGAAACGTTGAATTCAGTTTTTTTGGTGTGTTGGTGGTCATGGATCGATGCTCGATGTGTTTCGTAGTCTTCCAGCAAGGCCCCACGTGACATCAACGAAACCAAGTTGGTTTGGAAGGGAAGGAAGTTGTTTCTTTTCATCGCGAGTCAGATTTGGTGTTGCTCAACACAAGAATCCCGAACAACGTCCCTATGTGTCTTCTCACATCTCAATCAGAAAGTGCGAGTCCCCAACTATATGGTGGAGAACTCTCACCCCGTACATGTCATTACAACCAATCCCATAAGAATGATCCGATGAGGTCGACAACTCAAAAGGAATGGATCTTGAAATAAATAATTCAAAGCTGAAGGGACTTTGGGGGATGAGGACGGTGTGTGCACAATAATCCCGATAACGCAATTTATATCAATTTCCTCAATTTCCTATGATTTTTCCAAATTTCTGCTATTTTTGTGGGTGTGTCCTTGAAAATCTATTTTTCGATAAAATCAATTTTAATATATTTAATTGAAATAAATATATATATATTTTTTATTAATAAAATAATATGTGGGTCGCGACAGTCAAGACCTTGAAAAACATAACGAATAAAATGGAGAAACTAATAGGAAATTACAATTAAAAGGGAAATAAAACTATAACACGACCAAATTGGACCTTTTGGTCTTTTCACCATTTCACCCACCAATGATCACTTGGATGACTTAGTTGTATTTCACACAACACTCAAAGTTTCCCTCGGGGGCTAAGTGACGACGTACCGACGTAACAAACGGACTTTACGACCTTTTAATTATTATTTATTTAATTTTTTTGTCGTGTTTCTAATTAAATGCTTGCCCGTCGAAACCCATTCGACATGTTTTTTCGAGGCGATCACTATTCGTTTATCGACGTCACCGCCTATCTATCATACAAATACGAGTTTAACTCGATAATACACATCATTACACAAAAATAATATAAATTTTCGGGTCGTTAGAGTGATCTTGAAAGTGAGGGACTTTGGGGATGAGGATGCACCCCAGTAGTGATGGTGGGTGTGTCCTTCAGCATCTTCGATAACACGGCCAAAAACATAACGAATAAAATAGATAGGAAATTACAATTAAAGGGAAATAAAACTATAACACGACCAAATTGGACCGACAATGATCACCAGGTGTTTAGTGGGCTGGTGACGAGCGTGTAGGGTCGCTTTGGTGGCATGTGAAAGCCACGAGCGTAGAGTGTTGCGCGAAGGTTGCATTGTACTGTGAGTAAAGCTAGTGGGAGTATTTATATTATTTCATTTATGCATTTAAATTGGGTTGTTATATTTCTTGAGCAGTATTTCTTGGTGAACTATGTTTTCTTGAATTCCATTGGTGGTATCAATTCCTTGGTGGATTATCGGTATTGTTTTTCTTGGATTTCTGAATGAGTGGTTCAAAAAGCAAGTGAGCCATGGTTACTATTTATCTATGATATGAGCTATTATCTGGACGCTGTTGATATCTCCCAATTGAGTGTACGTTGGGGGCTCTTATTCGGGTCTGTGGATATCTCATAGTCGCAAGGGTTAGGGCTAGTAGGTCGTGTCTCAAACTGAACCTGAGTATGCTGAGCTAGGTGCTGCGACTCAACGACCTTTTGGTCGGGACTACTTGCGTTTTCCGTTGTTTTCTTGGACACTCAATTATCATTGATTTTTTAGTGATTCACTATCATGCGGTTTTGTATAATCTTTGTGATATTTCGACATGATACTAGTTTAGTCGTTTATTTGATATTTGAAATTATATTGAAACTCAACTTGGTTATTACTGTTATTTTCTGTACTTACCGTCATTTTTATGACGGTCGGTACAGCCCCGTCATACTGCATGGTCAATATGAGAAAAGGACCAGAAATAGACGATTGAAGTTGAAGGCTGCTAGTCGACCTCCTCATATTTACAGTGTAGATTTCTTTGTATTATATGTTTATGTTGTTGATACATTGGGATATCGGTTTTATAAGAGATTTTGGGATATGTATATCGTAGTTGATTCTCCTTTGACCGGTTATAGTTTTGAAGGTATACGTATGCAGGGTTTTCACACTCTAGGTTATTTTAACTTGTGTCTTAGAGTTGTTTTGGGTTAGTTTGAAATTTTAATGCTTCCGTTATGACCTGATAACTCACTAACTAGAATAACTCACTTAATTACATTTAAAATGGCTTAATTAATGATAAATGTAGGAAGACTGACTAAGCTTGCGTTGATTCTGCAAAGTTGGCTCGGGGGTCTACGTAAGTTTAGACCGGATGGTGTCAATTTTGGATTGTGAAATTGGGGTCGTTACAGTGAAGGTGACAGCTTCTGTCATGGAGCCCTGGACGCTGTGGAGACCTTATACACGGCGGCGCCTCTGGCCGCTATAAAATAGAGCTAGACCATTAATTTTAAATAAAATTTGTAAAATTTGGGGTATACTTAGGGGTTCATATAGCCTATTTGAACAGTGTTAGTGTGTTTTTATCGAGGATTTGCCATTGATTAATGATTTTCGAGGTTTAGGGAATTGATTAGATTGATCGAGAATTCAAGTTTTAGATTGAATTATCGGGTAGTGACATGCATGTTGAGTATGTATGTGGACATTGGTGTTAGTGGAGCGCGGATTTGAGGTGTAAAGTATCCCAACTGAAATTCATTTGAGTATTTATTACTTGGATTATTTGAATTCTTGTCCAGTTGTTTCATTTACTTTACTTTCTAATATTTATTTACGATCGGATGAGTTTACTCCCGCCGGGTTTATTCTATTGCATTGGCATTGTGACACACTAGGCCATAGCATGTGTTATAAGGGGTATGTTAGTGGATTATCGACCCGACTGCTTGATTTTCTATTCACATGCCGGTGTGTCGTGGTCTACGCTGGCTACCAAATGAACAACGGGGATTTCAGTCACTTTGAGTTTACTCATTGGCGGTGCTTGAGTGATGGTCCGAAGTATGGAGCTAGTCTGACCTAGATCGTCCAAGTATTTTGTTTATCATTGCTATTGGATATACATGCGAGGGCTTCCAGTTGCCTAATTCTTTTCTTTCGCATGTTTATTTAACAGTCTTTTGATTCCAACATTTATTTATATTATTTATTCTTTGAATTTCCTTGGGATTACTCACTCTGGACTCGTCATCTATTTTGTTGTGATGGTTGAAGTGCAGACCCTAGTACAAGCAGAGGGAATGACAAGCTTGATGATTTCTTCTTATTGATCAGCTACTCCCTACTAGTATGTTTGTTTACTTTATTTGTTTTATGTTGGGTTTTGGGCCTTAAGCGACATATGGACTTGTATATGACCTATTTAGGTCCTTTTGACATTGATTGGACATGACAAATGTTATATATGATGATGATTATTGATGGGGTTTTCACATTATGAATAATGCTTTTTACATGATTTATAGTTCATTTTATAATGATTTATTGGTTTATATAAGACTTATGTTGAATATTTTTAAAGTTTAAACAGATGAAAAGCGATTCTATAAGCTAACATGTATAATTAATTGAGGAAAGTTAGCATTAATTTGGATTGACAGATGATTTGGTACGCGTGAAACATAACTAGGCCGGTATAGGTAGGGTTGTGGGTCCATGGCGTACTTGGTAAGCTTCGGATTTTGGGGCCGCTACATTAGGCTTGCGTTGACCTTGCGAGGCTAACTCGAGGGATCCAAGTAAGTCTAGGTCGGGCGGAGCCCAGTTTGTGGGGAACTGGGGCCGTCACATCCTAGAGTGGGTATTTTAAATTCTTGGGTCATTACAATATGTACGAACGTTTTTTTAGGAATTATGTATGCATGTGTTAAAAGGAAAGGCTTAATTATTTTAGTAATTATAGGTACATAATGAGATAGTTTTTTAAAGTCATTATTTAAGGGTCACATCATCAAATTTGGAGTTAAAAAAGTAACTTACGATATAAATTTATCAATTTAGAAAAAGGTTGAAATATAATAACAAAAATTATAAAAGGTTAAGATATATTAACCAATTTGGCTCAGTAGCAAAAATTGATGATGCGCACAATTAATGGAAGTTAAAAAGAAATTTTATTGGACTATAAGGCATATGATTTTATAGAAGTGAATGTTCGTGGTAAAAAAAATAACAAATACATAATGCACGTGGTTGAATGATGATGCTTAGTTTGATGTGCGGTTGTGGTGGTTTGGTCGACATATCTGATGAACTCCTACAAATGCTCTTACTAAAAAAATTTGACTCAATATTAGAAATTAAAAAAAATTCGATGAGGCTATAGTAGATCAGAGCTAATTTGGGACGCATTAATTGAAAGAGATTTAAATGATTTGAAATGTACACTATCGATTGCATCAAATCGAGCGCAATTGAAAAGTTTAATTCATATTAACATATTGTCAACCTTAACTAATTTGAGATATATTGTTGCTGTTTTATGTATGATGCTACGATGCCGACGTATATGTACTATTGATGAAGATGAATGAAATAAAGATGCCGGTCCAAATTGGCCACCGAAAGCCAACAAAATAGGCCAACCCAAGTTCATGGCACGGCCGATCACTTTGTGAAAATGACTCCATAAAGTAAAGGATTGGCAAACAAATTAAAATATATGCTTATACTGCATATTTTAATATATATTTTTTATTTTTTGGGACAATGTAATAACCGACGTATATGTACTAGCTAGAGGTCATTTGAACTGTTGCATCCATGCAAATTGGGAGAGCTAGAATTAAGAGAGGTGACCAAGCTTGTAACTAAAAAGAAACATGGGCAAAGACAATTGCACAAGACTAGCTGGCATCCACAACGTTTTACTGATAATTAAGAGTCCTAATTTGATGCACTTTTTACGTGAATTTCACACGCACTCATTGAGAGTTTTTAAGATGTACATTAATTTTTGTATCCACACATAATAATTTGTAAAATTCCTTTAATACTTTTTGAATATTTGTAAGAAGAGTAGTGTTATTTGGATTTTTATAGTCCGAACTCCTAGAGAGTTTTTGAAAATTTTTTATTTCAAATTCATCCGTTCATCCTCAAGCAATAAATAACTTCGAAATAACAATTTGTAACACTCCTTTGATATTTGTAATTATTTCAAAAACCTCCCTATGAGTTCAAATTCTAAGAGTCCAAATAGATTTTTTGTTGTAAGAATTTAAAAACCCCCTATAAGTCTAAACTCATGAGTTCAATAGATTCCCCACTTTTGGTGGGATGGGACGAGGATTCTCAATGAAAATTTCCCAAAATAAATTTTTGACCCCCATTCTCCACCCGGCGAGGATTCTCCATCTCCACTATTTATTGATAAAATATCTAAAAAAGATTAAATAAATTATAGATACAAAATTTAATTATTAAAATCTCTTTTTTCATGACTCTAAGTCGCTTTTTCAAGGCTTTCGAATCTATACAAATACTTTAAATAATATACTTACATTATTAAGTATAAATTTCAAGTTATATTAATTTTTTTTGATAAACTTAGTTACATTATCTCTGTGAGGAATATCTATATTAAGGTGGGGTGGAGAATCTTTATGGGGTGACGAGTACTGCCACCCCCACCCCACCTCATATAGTGGGGTGAAATCCTCCTATCTCTCTGTCCTGTGAGAATAGTTGGCAGAAAATTTTACCTCATCAAGACAGATCCCTATGAGAAATAAAAATTTTCCGCTCCATCCACGTCCCTAGGCACAATGTATCACTGTCACTCTAACTATTGAATGGACGGAAAACCAAATGCAAATTACAGCTGTTTTGAAATATTAATAGTAATTTTTATTTCTTTTATTTTTCATCACGTGTCACTAAGCTCGAACATTGTCGGGCCATGCAATCTTTCTTTTTATGTTCGAGTTCTGCACAGTTCTTTATACAAAAAAAAAATAATAAATAAAATAAAATAATGAAAAATAAAAAACTATTAGCCTAATTAATTTTCAAAATCGATCTTTGTCGGCCCAAAGCCCTCCCTATATCCAATCTTACAAGGACAGGCTCTTATTCACAAATGGAAATAAATGTGTGATTAATGCTACTTGGCTTTATACATTCAATGAACAGTTTCAATCAAGCGATTCAAGCCCATCACATAACGTAAAATGACAGAAGACGTAAGTGTGTTTGTCGCTAAATCTCAAGTGGTCACAATATTCATGTGCATGTGCGACAGTAGTACTGTGCGGGCACCCGGGCATTAATTTTTGGTCTCGAGAACGACATCCCTACAAGTCGTGGACATCCTTTTTATCCAACCATCCATGCTCACATATCGAGATACGAACTGATGCATCGATTCAAAACACAATTTTATAAAGGAGTGTGCATTTTAATGTGACTTTAAGGGTGTGTTTGATAGCAAATAAAGTTTTCAATGAGAAAATATATTTTCTTTAACAAATCTTCTTTGGAGAATTTTCTTAAGAAAATTTTCTCATTGTTGGTTAATTGCATGTGAGAAAATTCTTTTTTTCAAGTTTCTACTGTTTGATAGCAAATGAAAAAAAAAGTACAAAAAAAAAAAAATCTAAGTAGCAACGACAAGGCAAAAAGTGAGAATCTCAAATTCTTGAGTTGGGAGGAGATCGTTGAGAAGGAAGTGAGAATCCGAAGTTCTCAAGAAGGCAGGAGATCATAGGCAAAAATGAGATTTGAGAGGAGATTATTAAAGTGTAGCAGGGTAGATGAGTTTGTGTTGAGTTGAAGAACTCCAACAAAAACCTGTAGTTGAACCAAAACTTTGGTAGAACGCATGACTCTGCATCACACAAAAGACTCCAATGCTTCTCAACAATGAACTCTAGACATTAAAATCAACGACTGTAAAGTTTTGTCTTATATATTTGTAGATATAGCAAACAAGATATTGATACATTTCACTCAAGCTCTTTATAAACCAGAACTCTATTATAAAGAGTCATACTCCACAGTTCTGAAAATTAGAAACTGCACTTATGTAAATTGAGCTTTTGCTCCACCTATTAATCATAAAAAAGAGGCAGTACTCCATGAATACCTACTATAATTTACAAATATATATATTTTTACAGTATAGTTATAAAAAATTGAAAATAAAAAACTTTAGTGCATCGATTTATTTCCAAAACATTTCCCGTGATCATGTTTCACCCACACCGAGAAAATCAAAAGTCATCAGAGTCATCCCATATACCCCACCAAAAAAAAATAGTGGCTAAGTTCTTCAAATCAGGAACGAGAGTCATGCTACCCCTCACAACCTGTCGCTTTGGGACGGGACGACCCAGGAAAAGCCCACAAAAGAAAAAATCTGGTTGCTGATTTCCATAAAAAGATTTGCCAAAAGGAAGAGCAAAACATTTTCCATGATCAGCTTGATCCCTTGACAACAGTAGGTGATTACGAAGAAGAATCTACAAGTGCATTAGGGTAGAAGAGTTTGTTGAAGGAGTCTAAGTTGGGGTCAAATACTTGATTCACTTGAGAGAAAATTTCGAATTTCCACCACGAAATAAGAGAAAATAAATGAGAAAAATTAGGAACATGGATTTTTTTTCTTAAGCGCTTACAAATCTATCAAACACCTAAATAAAACGGTTATATTAAAAAAGTACACATTTTTCACAATTTTTTTCATTTTATTTGCTATCAACACCTTGTTCTAACATTTTCTTTAATTTTTCTTATAATTTCAAAAAATACATGTTTAATTAATATTGATTGATATTAATTGATGTCAAAGCGGAATTAAGTCTTATGGAAAGTGCTAGAATGCACTCCTCATGTAACCGTATTTTGAATCTCAAGATGTGGCCATTGACGAACCCACATAGATGGTTGCCCTAGGCTGTAGCCAGGGCCCCCTTTGTACATGGAGTTGATCTCATAAAAAAATATGTTGATTAGCCCACCTGATGAAAATAAGCTAGCCCCACCAAAAGATAAGTTGCCCACATTTGATACTTACATTTGACACTTAGTTATTACAATTTTGTAATTTTTGAATTGAGATGTGTACATATGTGTTAAATGACCACAATAACTAAGTGACAAATCTAAAGGCTAAAAGTGGATTCATTTAACATAACCAATACTAACGTGTTTCTTTTTTTTATGGTTCTACTTTTTTTGAACTTTAATTAATTTGTCACTTAATTTTTTGTTTAATTTTTATGTTCAGGTAGATCTATTTATCAACTATTTTTTATTGTGATTTTAATAAAGTGTTATTCATTTTTTATATTTTTTTCTGGTTTGGCGCCAATGGATGAACTCAAAACTTGAAACCTTGCCTAAGAAGGATCGAATCCCTTACTACTCGAACCAACTAATTATTAATTTTATTATTAAATATTGTGTCTATTATAAAAAAATTGAATAAACCTACAAATCTTTATATATTTTAAATTAATTTAGTAATTTTTATTTTTAACATATATTTCTTTTTGTTGTAGTTTCATCATTTTTTGAAGGATAGCATTTTTTTTTTGCTAATTAGATATATAAGTTGCATTTTAGAATATGTTAACACATCTCAATGCAATCAAAACATCTATGGTGAGATGGTAAAGACATCACTTGCTAAAAGATAAAGTTTCGGGAGGTCATGGTTTGACTCCCAGTGAAGTCAAAAAAAAAAAGCACATCTCAACGTATGTTTGGAAGGACCACAAGCGAATCTAACAACCAATTAGAGGATTAGGCGTTAAGATGTAACCTAACAATTGCATATGCTTATTGAGTTATGACTCATATTTTGTTAAGACCTTGCCTAAGGGGCATAAAATCTTGGCTCCGCCCCCTGGATGTGGCGTAACCTCGTATTTCAAAGTGGACATAAACGATTAGGTAAGGGGGTGTGTGTTGGGGGTATGCGTTCTAATGGGTGTTATTCTAGCACCGTCCAAAACTAGCTTATATATGTACACATGGGAGTTTTTGCTTGATTAACATATTTGACAATAATATTTATCAATCTAACACACCTACTAAAATATATAATAATCTAACGCATTTGATGCCACATCACTGACACGCAAACATGGAAGTCGTGCTTCACACTTATGACTTCCATATTTTTTATTATTATTTATCAAACAAATTAAATAAACTTAATAAAATATATTTATTTATTTTATTTAATATGGAATTCGTGACTTGCGCACACGACTTCTATATTTTTGTTTTTGTTTAAAAAATAATTATTTATTTTTATTTATCAAATAATTTTTTTTAAAAATAATAAAATATAAAAGTCGTGGGTCTGCGCACATGACTTCCATATTTTTTTGTTTTTATAAAAAATTATTTATTTTTATTTATCAAATACATTTTTAAAAATTAATAAAATATGGAAGTCATGGCTTGCACACACAACTTCCATATTTTTGTTTTTGTGTTTTAAAAAATAATTATTTATTTTTATTTATCAAATAAAATTTTAAAAAAATTGCTAAAATATGGAAGTCGTGACTTGCACACACGACTTCCATATTTTTGTTTTTATTTTTCAAATAATTATTTATTTTTATTTATTAAATAAAATTTTAAAAAATTAATAAAATATGGATATTTTTGTTTTTGTTTTTTTTTTAAAAAGATTCAATAAAAAAACATCTTTGAAAAAAATGTTTTCCAAAACACATCCTGGAAGTCGTGAGGGAAGATCGCAACTTCTATGTTTTTTTAGAATTGCAACTTTATTTTTTATTCAATTTCATTTGTATTTATTTGTTTATTTTTATTTAATAAAACACAAAGAAAAATATGAAACAGAAAATTCTCTTAAACCTATTGATGTGGTGAGCATTAGGGCTGGGCACAAAACCTGATGACCCGACTCGGGTGGCGGGTGGCGGGTCGGGTAGAGTGGATAAAAATAAAGAGTCGGGTCAAAATAACCTGACCCGTCGGGTATCGGGTCGGGTTTCGAGTATGATCAAACGTCACCCGACCCGACCAACTCTATGAAGATATATAGAACAGAGAAGCCTTGTGAAAATTTTGATTTCTTTCACTTCACCCGATGACCGGACCCAACGATTTTTTTTTTTTTTTTTTTTTTTTTTAGGAAACCGGTCACCGATGACCCGAGGCCGACGACTCGACCCTAAACGGATTCGGGTATATATCGGTCCCGTCTCGCTGGCTCGGGTGACAGGTCAGTTTTACAAAGACCCGATATGAATCGGGTCGTCGGGTATCAGGTCGGGTCGACCCAAACCCGACCCGTGCCCACTCCTAGTGAGCATGGAACGCAATTTGATTGCAAGCATGATGGAATGATGATGTGGCTGATGATGTGTTGTGAAATATTTTAATTATTTATTTATTTTAGTAAGTGTTAGATTGGTAAATATTATTGTCAAATGTTCTATTTAAGTAAAAATTTCTGTACATATGTACGATAGTACTGTAGAGCGGTAAGCATTGAAAAAGTGGTCTTAGCATCCCACATGTTGCCAGTCTTCCAACGTTGTCTTTTATGGACTTTTGTGCTTGCTCTCTTCCCAAGCATATTTTACAGTAATATTTCTCAATCTAACATACTTACTAAAATATATAACAAATTAACACATTTAACGCTACATCACACGTCACGTGGGACAGAACAACATACATATGGAAGTCGTGAGTTGAACTCACGACTTTCATATTTTTATTTTTTATTTTTATTTTTATCTCCATATTTTTTGTTTTTATATTTATTTTTTAATCCAAATAAAATAAGGAAGTCGTGTTTGGAAAACACGACTTCCTTATTATTATTTTCATTTTCAAAAAATGAAAATAAATTATTTAATATGGAAGTAGTGATTTGCAGTCACAACTTCCATATTTTTATTTTTATTTTTTATTTTTATCTCCATTTTTTGTTTATTTATTTATTTTTTAATCCAAATAAAATAAGGAAGTCGTGTGTTCGAACATGACTTCCTTATTATTATTTTCGTTTTTAAAAAAGGAAAATAATTATTTAATATGGAAGTTGTGATTTGAAATCACGACTTCCATATATTTTGTTTAGTTTTGTTTTTTTTGTTTTGTTTTTTTGTTTTTTCTTAATAAAATTCTTTATTAACGTGCTACGAGATTCACAATCCATCTCTCTAAGGCAATCTTTAAGGCAGAGAAAGAGGAGTTTAGCTAGCTTGATACGAGTCAAGTTCTCCCTGGCTTAAACTTTCTTTTTAGTGGAGATCCTCAAGGCTAGAGGCACTGCACAGCTTAAACAGTTCATTTTTTTGAGAGGCTAGGCGCCTATAACTAAGAAGTCGTAAACCCTGAGCCCTTTAAAGTGCTGGCTTATTAGAGTCTAGGTGAAATCCCTATTTGCCTCCAAGTAAAGTTCCTCACTCAAATCCTTACACCGAAAATCCGATTGTTGAGCACAATTCCTTGCGCCTGAATCTTCCTATTTTGGTTTGTGGTTTTCTACCATCTTACCTACATGCGCAATAAGCTTGAACTTCACAATTCTAAGTCTAAGAAATACATTGTTTTTTAACAAAAAAAATACATTGTTAATTAAATTACGGGTTCACAAAAATGTTACATTGTTCTTTTTCACGTTGAGTATGGTAACTATCAACTACAAAACATCGATAGAAACAAAAAGATGTGTTGTTTCACTTTAAAAAAAAAGATGACTTAATCTGACCCTAAAAAATGACTTCCAGTCCCACAACGTGTTCTCTTTTTAATTCGTCGTTCACGATCTAAAGCTAATGACACATTCCGCAGGTCCACATTAGTAGGCAACAAATTTTGAGCATCTTCTTGTTGAATTTCATTGATATCATGTCTCTCACCACCAATACTACTAGTAGTTTCGAATGAATTCATCGGTATTGGACTTGCATCAAAATGACGTGGCAATGTAGGTATCCTGTCAAAATGAAAGGCTTGTGTAGTCTCAAACTCAGTGTTGGGAGGTGCCGATGGACTAGATGTAGTATCAGACTCATTGTTAAGAGGTACGTATGGAGTATACACTGGAGTACCATGACTCGAACATATATTTTCATGAGAAGATTGATGGATTCTTCAAAAAGGGTGGCATATTATAGATGCGATAGTCTGCATGTATTGTAGTCAAAGTTGATGCAGCCATATCTCTAATACGTGGAATGGAAACATCATCACCCAATGTCAACTGATGAATTGAAGTAATTCCATGAGCCTACATATGAAAAAATTTATGAAATTGCATGTGAAAACAAAAGTAAAATATTTATTATGAAAACTTCATGATTGTAAATAAAAAAGTTCATACTTACCAATGCTTCAACAATAGCTCCACGAGAAGACATGAATCGTCGTGTAATGCGACGATATCATACCATGTACGGATCATAGAATTCCATTGGCTCCTCCAATAATTCATCATTTGCAATATTAGAAGCATGTTCAGTCCACATGGAGACATAATCACTATGTTCTGCACTCCAATCCTTGTCGGTCTTCCCTCGCAAGTCAATTTTATGTAGCTCCTTACTTGTGTTAGTTAAAGGTGGTATTCTTTGTTTCAAACCAAATTGTCGCATGACTCTATCAGGATTATACATTTCAACAACACAAAAGAAAATTAGAGGTGCCTTCGTTCACCAAATACCACGACCACTACTACAATACGCTGGCAAATCCCTTATCACCATCTCAGGATATGGTTCCCAAATTACCTGAGCTCATAAATAGTAAATTGAAATGAATGAAATTATAGTTTTCACCATTTAAAAAAATTAACTATAAAGAAATTAATTAAATGAATTTCATACTTCCTCAGGTGTTTGCATGTCAATCATTTCTCTATATTTTGTTAGAACGTGCATTGATGTTCCTGTGGTTTCTAAGGCATGTCTCCACCTATACGAACATGGAGAACAACACAATGCATGCATTAATTCACATGTAGATAGGTAAACTTGTTTTTTACTAGGTAAAAGAAATTGATAATTTCCTATGACCAAAGGGAGGATGTGGGAATAAATCGTCATGTGGTTGTATTTCATCTTAAAGAATATTTCCCATTATTGGTGCAAGGAAAGACAATCTATCCCAAGCCCATAGTTGCAATAATATAACTGGACCCGCAATCTCCGCTCCATCAATATCAGCAACAAGATATAATTGTCTATATAAGTGGGCCAAAGTTGCACTACCCTAACTATATTTTCCTGCTACCTCAAATTCCTCCAAAAATTGTAAATATATTATGTGTACAAGATTGTTAGACTTGTCTGCAAATAAAGTTCCTCCAAGAAGCTGTAATATGTAAGCTTTTACATATCGTTGCACTTCTTCGTCACTAACAAAATTTGGAAGGTTTGGAAACCATGTTGAGAGTTGTCGAATTGGGATACGACCTCCTCTGCTATTTTCAGGGAATGAGAAGCCCAGTTGTCCCGAACACAAGGCATCATAATCTTATTCTATAATTCCAGTGAGTGGTAATCCATCAACAGGTAACCCTAAAATTATCTGTACATCTTGTAAGGTAATGGTCATCTCGCCAACTGGAAAATGAAATGTGTGTGTTTCTGGCCTCCACCTCTCAACAAGTGCAGTAATGAGATGCCAATCAATTCCTATGAAACCTATTCGCGCTGTTCCATATAATCCAACTTGGTCAAGGTACCCAACTATACGTTCATAAAGTGGCATCAGTCGATGTAATGCTGTCGAATTACGCCTGATTGTCAAGACACCAGGATCCTGCTATGCAAAAATACAAATAACTTACATTAGTACAAATTTGGCTACAAACTCTAAAAAAATAAAATTACCAAAAAATAAAATATTATCGGTCCATTCCACACTCGAGTAGATCTATGTAGAGCCTGCATAGTCAATACTGAATCATCTACAGGCCCAGGATCCATATCACGCTTGAACCCCAAAACATTAACAAAGTTGTTATTAATAGAACAAGGAAAAGACAAATATCAACAATAAAGTTCATTAAAAAAGAAAAATAAAATATGTGTACATAATTAAACTTCAATAACTTTAATTAAAACAAACTCATTGTTTAATTCAAACAAAATACACCAATAACGTAGTTATAATTAAAATAACTGATATAAGAAAAAGATGAGTGAATAGAAATTATTAGACTTGAAATGTCTTTCATTGTGAACGATTAGGTGGTTGTTCTTGCTGATGACGAGAGCATGTGCGCCTATTGTGACCATCCTGCTTACACATACTACATTGCAATTTTGTTGGCGCTTCTCTCCATTCTTTTTCTCGCTGCATATGACGCGGTTGTTTCTGATTGCCTCTCCAATACATCTCAGTTCGCAAACATCTTATTTGAGGATGACCTCTTTTCACTCGCTTCTGAGAAGGGTCAGGTAGTAAGGTGTATGGAACTCTAGAATCAGGCCAATAATCTTCGTGAGGAATTAGTTGAAAGCTCGCAGCATAACATTGACTGTACACAGACAAACTATAATATGACTCAATGTACTGAAAGTAGTCTATAGCAACACTAGTGCAAGCTGCTTGAACATGGGAACATGGAATGCCAAAACACTGCCACTTCATACAAGTGCATCTACGAGCCGCCAATTTCACCACTTGCTTGTTAGACCCTTTTCTCAAATGATACCCACGTGTTCCAGTGATTACTTCAAATGTGCCATTTTCACTATTCACTAATGTAACAATGTGCCCCCAGCTGCCTTTCCCCAATGTTGTAACTTATCAAGTGCATACTTGGTGTATTTTTCGGTCCTTCCTAAGGCGACACCTATTTCGTCATGCCTTTTGTTAAAGTAAGTCATAATGCGATAAAATGTTACTTGCACCAACGCTGTGATGGGGTAAAATCGTGCGCCTTTAAGGACCCCATTAAAGCATTCTACAGTTGTGAAAAGAAATATTATGAGTTATATTATGAGTATTTTCTTATAAACATGACATAAATCAAACACATTAAATAAAAAACTAATATAAATATAATACCCGCTAGATTTGTAGTCATCCATCCGTATCGATATCCTTTGTCGTATGCATTGGTCCATTGTGCTCGATCAAGATCATTAAACCACGCAGTACTTTCAGCATTAATTTGTTGAAGCTCTTGCATATATGCCTTAAATTTTCGAGGTTGATGTTGCGCACCGGCTAAGTACACCATATTCTTCAATTCTTTGCTCTCGAATCTCATGTTGAAATTACTACATATGTGAAGAAGGCAAAATTTGAGTTTAGCTCTGTCACAAGTCCACCCATTTCGAAGATCATTCATTGCCAATAATATACTAGGGTGTCGATCAGAAATTACACATATACCATCTCGATCAGTCACATGATGTCACAAACAAGCCATAAACCATCCCCAACTGTCTTGACTTTCCTCATTGACAATGGCAAATGCTAAGGGAAATATATGACTATTACTATCTACAACTGTGGCTATCAAGAGCTTTTGTTTGTATTTCCCGTACAAGAATGTGCAATCAATTTGTATTAGTGGCCTGCAATGTCTAAAACCTGCAATAGATGGTGCAAATGCCCAAAAAACTCATTTAAATACAACTTCGTTGTTGGCATTGGGTTCGCCGTATCTCCAATCTACACGTGTCCCGGGATTGCTTTCTTGAAGAGCGACCATCCACCGCGACAACATTTTATATGACTCCTCCCAATCTCCAAAGATCTTGGCGACCACCTTTTTTTTTTGCCAACTAGACTTTCTTGTAATGAACATCATAACTAAATTTGTCCTTGATAATTTGATGAAGAACTGGAACTGAAATAAATGGATCTCTTCTCACCACATTTTCAATTTCACGACATATAATAGCGGAGTCCAAATTAGCATGATCCTTTGATAATTTTGCATTGATACATGTATGTGGTCCCTTATATTTACTTATCTCAAACATTCCATGTGATTTTCTTTTTGAACACTGCAACCTCCAAGCACATCCATCTGAAAGTTTCTTACAACAGACAATCCACACATTAGGTGTTGAATGAGTTACCACAAATTGTCTGTGTACTTTAATGTTGTACAATTTTACTGCATGTTGGAAGTCCCCCTTTGAAAAAAATCGCATGCCAACATGAAATTCTGAGGCCTCATTCCATAGAGCTTTAGAAGGAATCATTGTGTTTTCATGGAGGAGGGTCATTGCCTCACTACTCAATTCCATAAATACAGATGAAGGTACGACAAATTCGCCAACACCCACAGGCGCATTGTGACGGCCCCAGCAACCACAAACTGGGCCCCGCCCGGCCTAAACCTACGTGGACCCCCTAGCTCGTCTCCAACGAGTCAACGCAGGTCTAGTCAGCCTTAACTTATCAATTACTCGTTACATTATTCACTCACTCACCCCGGATCACTCTTTTGATTCACCTTAACTCTATCTAATCTTTTATCCTCAATTATAGTTAGGTGTGCAACTAATTGTTTTTAATACCAACTTACAACAGCTTTACAACTCGCTTATCCTAGATGTGGAAAATCATGTCCAAACAACATCACATGTATATAACAGTCAACCGAAAGCCCAAAATAAACATATACATGTATCAACAAACAGTTCAACTTCCCAAAGTCCCAAAATATCAAAACAAATGGATACATAGCCAAAATATACAACAAAAGACAAAATACCTACAAAGTGAGAGCAAAGCTAACGCTCGAGCGTGCCTCGAGGATATCGCCAAGCACGGCGCCTTGCCCTACTTTCTCGTGGATCCGCACCCACCGTCATAAAAAGGACGGTGAGTACAAAATATAACAAGAACAACAACAATAGATATCTCAACATAATTTATCGAATTTTCAATAATCACAAGTCTATAAATCATGCAAAGTGTATAACAAGAAACCGAAATAGATAAGCAAATCGCATGATAAATAGATTCAATAAGTACAAACAACGAAAATCAAGTGACCGAGAAACAAATGGATAAGAGAATAGATAGTCCCAATCAAACCGCGGTCTCAAGACCTCATCACCTTGCGATCGACACAAGAGGCCCAAAACCGCCTCCCCGCTCAATCCACCCCGTACGAACCAGGGCCCGAAGCGTCGCCTCCATCGAACGCACACTCGTTAGAAAAGCCACGACAAAGCCTGGCCGCTAAATTCCTAACACACTACCGAAAGAAAGCCACAACACAAGTTCGGATGCTAAATCATTTCGATAGGCTCCAACGAGAAGCCACAGCCTATGCCGGCCGCTAAACTCGTTGAGACTTCTCATCACAACGGACTACCTAAACCCTAGGTCACCCGAACTAGAATGGAATACAAAAGGCTTGCATTTCAAGAATAATTAATCAATAAATAGAAAAGCAATTATGTTGACTCTATTGTTGCCTTTACTCACCTCAACTTCCGCTAAAAACGCCCTCGCGTAGCTCCACACGTTCCCCAATTAGTTACCAACACTTCGCTCGTCACCTGACAATTATTTCGACCAATTTCCGTTAATTTTTCCCTAATTATTCCAAGTATTCCTCAATTTTTTCTCAAGTTTAACTCATTTTCTACATTTTTCTAAATTATTGTTCCTTTACGCAATTTGGGTCGCTTACCCGATATTGGGTTCCATTTAAACCCATTAGGATACCCGAGCAAAACCTCATAATTTTAATACAATTTAGAAAAATATTTTTCAATATTTTTCTGGCTATTTTTAACAATTTCACGCTTTACGAGACAAAACCCCGACAAAAGTCTCGTCGCGAATCTCAAATTCTTCATTTTTCATAAAAATTCCCAAATTTCTATTTATTTGGGTGAAATATAATTTTTCAGAATTTTTTCCTATTTCTCTCGGATTGTCTTTTCCATTTTTCTCTCTCTTTTTTCTCTCTTTTTTTTTATATTTAAGGGCGGTTCACGAACCGGCCCGGTTCATGGCCGAACCGGCCGGTTCAGTGGCCGAACCGGCCTTCTTCTTCTTTCGCATTGAACAGAGGCTCTGCTCCAAAGAACGAAGAAATTTTTTTTTTTTTTTTTTTTTTTTCTTTCTTCATGAATCGAGAAAGAGAGGAGAGGGAGACAACTATCGTCTCTCTCTTTCTGACGAATTGCTCTCGCATCCGTCCGAGCTCTCGAGCTCCACCATCTCCACCATCACCAAACCGCCGCCACCACCACCACCAACAACGCCAACAACATACAACATACAACAACAATAACAACAAAAACAACAACTCACCTCTTCACGATCCCGCGCTCACCTCCTCTTGATCTCTTTTTCTTCCTTCTCCTCCTTCTTCGTTTCGATTTCTCTGTTCTTCTCCCCTGCGTTTTTTTTTTTTTTTTTTCGATTCATCGAGAGAAAGAGAGAGGACGGTGATGGTTATCAAATTCCCATGTAAAATGACTATTTTGCCCCTCATGTCTATCCATTTCCTTCTTTCCTTCAATACCCTTTTGGTAATTTTGCCTTTCGATTTTTAATATATATATATATATATATATTAAATCCCTTATATACATATAAATATATATATACTCACCTATATTTTCGCATTTAAAATTCCGCCGTGCGCGCCAACGAGTGTACTCGGCGTGCACACTATCAGTATCACCCACGCGTGTCGACCACGACCCCGCGTGTCACTAGCGCCCACCAATTTACTATTTAATTACATTAATTATTTTCATTTATAAATATCAATGTTTTTATTTCATTTTCGTCCCACTGACTCTCAAATACTCATTTAACGCGTTCTTTCGTACCGAACTTGTTCAACGGTACTAACGCACACTCACCACGTCCTTACTCATTTGGAATATTGAATTTAATGTTCGGTAATAAATAAATAATACAAATCACCAAACAAACATAACATACCCTGTCGACTCCCGAGGACCGAAACAAGTACACCATGGCTAGTAGTTGGGCCCACAATACGACCCCGAAATGTCATGTGGCACGAGTTAGAATTTTAGTGGTCGTTACAGCCTCCCCTTATTGAGAATTTCGTCCTCGAAATTAAACGAACGTATAGGGTAAGACTTACCGAATCAAAACAAGTAAGTGGAAATGCTTGCGCATGTAAGACTCCAGCTCCCAAGTCGCTCCTCATCCCCATGATGTCGCCACTTGACGAGAACCGAGGGAATTTCCTTATTCCTCAATACCTTCACCTTCCGGTCCATAATCCGAATAGCCGCTCATCGTAAGTAATGTCTTCTCTCAAATCAATCCGACTCAGTCCACAATCGGTCGTTTGTCTCTCTCTCGACCTATCCAAATAAGCATTGATATGTGAAATACAGTGGTGAACTCCCGCTAACCGAGATGGTAACTCAAGCTCATACGCCACCTTGCCTATTCGTTTCTTCACTCGAACGGACCTATAAACCTCGGCAAGCAAGCTTACCCTCGATCCAAATCTTTGTGACCCTTCTGGAGAAACCTTCGATATACATAGTCTCCCACCTCATACTTTAACTCGCCATGGTACTCCGTCATAATACCTCTTTCGCTCTCCCGCGCACCCTTCAACCGAAGCTCGATCGCCGTACCTTCTCTCGTGTGATCCACTACAATCTCTCGGCCCAATCACCGCCACATCCTCTCGGCTCGCCCAAGAAGATGGAGATTCGCACGGCCGCCGTAGAGTGCCTCAAACGGTGCCATTCCAATACCGGCTCGATAACCGTTATTGTAAGCAAACTCACACAGATGAAGATACTCCTCCCAAGAACCACCATACTCTAAAATACACATCCTCAACATGTCTTCCAACACCCGAATCGCCTCTCGATCGTCCATCGGCCTCGTGGATGATAAGTCAGACCGAGATTCAACTTCGTGCCAAACCGTGCTTGCATACTCGCCAAATCTGCGACGTAAATGCGGCCTCTGTCGTCCGACACGATCGACAATGGCACTCCATGCAGCCGCACTATCTCTCTCTCGTACAAGCTCGCTAACCTATCCACTCGATGTGTGGTAGAAATCAGTATGAAGTGCGCCGACTTTGTCAATCTATCCACAATCACCCAAATACCGTCATGTCCGCGCCGAGACCGAGGTAACCCATCGACGAAATCCATAGCGATATGCTCCCACTTCCAAATGCCGAGGAATGGGGGAAGCGCCGCAGTAATCCACCAGCCTCTTATGCTCGCCTTTAACTCGCCGGCATATCTCACAACCTCTAACATAATCACTAACATCGGCCTTCATCCCCGCCACCAAAACAGACGACGCATATCAAGATACATCTTGGTCCTACCCGGATGAACCGAAAAACGCGTGAGCGGTGAGCCTCCCGGAGAATCTCGTCACGTAACTCACCCACTAATGGAATCCACGCCTCCTCTAAATCTCGTGCGTAAATGTCGACCGACTCCATTCTCGGGTGATTCGAACTCGAGCAAACTCACTCGTACTCTCGATATCGCTTCATCGCCCGTCGCCCATCAAGTACACTCGAATAGAAACCGTCTCGAGTCCTCAATCGCCCACAAATCAACACTCTAGTGCTAGTCGGAATATCAACAAGATACATCATCTCGAACGCCTCGAGAAATCCATACTCATGTGTCATACGACACGTCACAACCTCCGAGTCAACCCCTCTTCGCTCAATGCGTCGCCTACGACATTAGCCTTCCCCGGTGATACTCCAACGAAAAATCATAATCTCGAGGAACTCTAACCACCGTCTCGTCTCATATTAAGC
Organism: Stephania japonica; assembly: GCA_039657345.1. Taxonomy (NCBI): domain Eukaryota; kingdom Viridiplantae; phylum Streptophyta; class Magnoliopsida; order Ranunculales; family Menispermaceae; genus Stephania; species Stephania japonica. The sequence continues at coordinate 41,034,324 of CM077561.1, forward strand.
TCTCTCTCGAGTGAAGAGATACTTCAAACTCTTGTGGTCGCAGAACAACACAAACCTCTCTCCGTACAAATAATGACGCCAAATCTTCAAGTGCAAACACCACCGCCGCCAACTCCAAGTCATGTGTGGTAATTCTTCTCGTGAATCTTCACTGTCGGACGCATAAGCTATCACTCTACCGTCCCGCATCAAAACACAAACCCTTAAACCGACCAAACAAGCATCGTGTTCACCTCAAAACCCTTCCCCGACTCGTGTAATACGAGCACCGGCGCGCGTAGTCAATCTCTCCTTTAAAGTCCGAAAAGCCTCGCTCACAACTATCATCCCACCGAAATCCGACTTCCTTCTTCGTCAATCGCGTCATCGGTGCCGCAATCTTTGAGAAATCCCGCACAAATCGTCCGTAATAACCACCAATCCCGTAAAACTCCGAATCTCTCGTCACCGAACTCTGTAGGCCAATCAACAATCGCTTCTAACCTTAGCAGGTCTACCGACACTCCGCTAACTCCGACAATATGACCTAGAAATCCAACCTCTCGTAAGCCAAAACTCACACTTACCGAACTTGGCATACAAGCCTATGCTCCCTCGCCGTCCGCAAGATCGTCCCGAGGTGCTCCTCGTGCTCCTCACGAGTCTTAGAATAAATCAAAATGTCGTCAATGAACACTATAACAAATCTATCCAAATATTGTCTCAATACACGATGCATGAGATCCATGAACATTCGTAGGGCATTCGTCAACCCAAACGGCATAACGGTAAACCGATAGTGCCCATATCTCGTGCGAAAAGCCGTCTTCTCTCTCGTCTCTCGCTCTAATCCTCAATCGATGATAGCCGATCTCAAATCAATCTTCGAGAACCATCGCGCTCCAGTCACTGATCGAACAAATCATCAATACGAGGTAATGGATACTTGTTCTTCATCGTCACCCGGTTTAATTGCCTATAGTCGATACACAATCTCAGTCGCCGTCTTTCTTCTTCACAAACAAGACCGGCGCACCCCAAGGTGACATACTCGGTGAATAAAACCCAATTCCAACAACTCATCTACCGTGATCTCGCCTCCTCCAACTCCTTAGAGCCATCCCAGACGGTGGAATTGATATCGGTTTGGTTCCAGAACCAAATCAATAATGAAATCAATCTCTCTCGTCGGTGGTAACCCGGAAGCTCGCTGAAACACGTCCGTAAACTCGCACACAACCGGTACCTCATCAATCTTTGCCTCGCCTCTTCCTACCGTACTTAAAACATTCATAAACGTCTTAATCTCACCGTCGTGGCTACTCTACCTCTCGGTAACTCTCAACCGAGTCGCACCGCCACGAAAAGTAAACTCGTCGTCCGAGACTCGAAATGCGACCGTCTTGTCGAAACAATCAATCGTGCGTGATAAGGTCCTAACAAATCCATGCCTAATAACGCATCAAACTCCGTAAACTCTAACACTCTAAGATCTATTGGTAACTCATGTCCCTCTATCTCTACAATACAAATGCGTTCACAAATCATGTTAGGGTAGACTTTATCCCCAACAACTGTGCTAAGAACTAGAGGTCTCTCTAACCTAACCGGTCTTAACCCTAACTCATCAACCATGCGCCCGTAAATAAAGGAAACAAGAGAACCGTAGTCAATCATAACATACATCAAACGACCACAAATGTAAATCATACCCTCAACGAGATGTCGAGTCGCCTCGAGGTCCGCTCAAGAACAACATGTGCACGTTCCCTCCTGTATGTTGCCGACGTGGTGCTACTCTCTCGCCGAACATCAACAAAGCGTGGACACTCTCTCGATGTAATGTCCCGTCTCGTCCACATCGATAGCAAGCTCCCGCAGTCTCTCGTCGAAACTCTCACTGGTCGTGGCACTCTCTCGACAAGATGACCCATCTCGTCCACACCTATAACACGCTCCAAAGAAGTCTCTCGTGTTGAGTAATCTCGCCTACTCGATCCCCGACTCCGACATCGTCCTCGTCAGTACACTACCCCTACCTCTCGCCTCCACCATCTCTAGATCGTCGCAATCGCGTGTACGGTGGTGGTCGACAGTGGTAACTCGTGTCTCGAGTAGGTGTGATGACATATGTCCGAACCGGTCGCGAAGATCGTGCGATCGAAGCTACACTCGAGCTCGCGCATCGTCGAATTTGCCATCTATTCCTCTTCCTCCCCCCCTAAACGGCCTTGTCCCCGCTCATCCCGTACCTCACGGGGCCGATCATATCCCCGTGCGGATGTGTCCTCAAATATGCCTCCTCGCCAAACTACGGCCATAAGCATCCCGTAGTGTAGAGGTAGAGTAGTGACCACCGTCCCTCCAATAGCCGGCAACAAGCCCTCGCAAAATAATAGACCCGATCTCTCGTCTCTGCCGCCTACTCCATCAAGAAAAGGAAGTAAGTGCGATATCTCGCCCATATAAGTCATAATCGACTCTCCTAATGCCCGTTTGATATGCATAAACTCATCCCTCTTGGCTATCATAGTCAAGGTGGATAAAACTTTCGATCGAAATGTTTCTTGAAGTCTAACCAGTAGTCGGCTCTCCATGTGTGGATACTAAATTTTCCCACCACATCTCTCGCATCTCCAAATCAAAGAAAATGCCGCCAACCTGTGTTTTCGCTATCCTCGATCTTGAGAAGTTTCGAACCTTCTCGTGACTACGAATGTACAAATCCGCCTCATCTACACTTGAACCGCCACCGAACTTCTTTGGTTTATACTTCTCATACTCCCGAGTCCACCTCGCTCTCTGCAATCAAAGCGTGAATCAATATCATCATGAACACGTGACTCCACCGCAACCGTGCCGAACAATCTGCGGTGATAGGTGGTGCAGTGTACCGTACTAGTAGTAGTAACCGGTGGAGTAGCTCGAGGTGTAGCCGACTTACATCCCGTCTCAGAGCTATCCCCGAAGTCGATGGAGATGGCAACCGCCGTGCTCGTCCCCGAGAATATCCAATATCTCGTCCATCCTCCGTCCCGTGACTCTACTCTCTGAGTCCAGGACTGTAACTCACGTGCTAGAGCTGCAACGTCACTCGGCGCATCTGGTGGAGGATCACGAACTCCACTCTGATCTCCAGCATCAGGCTGGTCAGCCATCGCAATCTACAATAGCAAATGGCGAGCCTCGATCAGTCTTACGTAACGATATATTATATTACACATTAAAATTTAACATGCTAAGAATAATATATCATTTCCCACTTCCCAACTATACTTGAGTTAAGTTCTTAAGATTTTCCACACTAAGTTCATTTGCTTGTGTTTTATGCTTATTCAGAGTCATGGTGATAAACCTTTAAGCTCGATACCAACCGTGACGGCCCAAAGAACCACAAACCGGGCCCCGCCCGCCTAAACCTACGTGGACCCCCTAGCTCGTCTCCAACGAGTCAACGCAGTCTAGTCACCTTAACTTATCAATTACTCGTTACATTATTCACTCACTCACCCCGGATCACTCTTTTTGATTCACCTTAACTCTATCTAATCTTTTATCCTCAATTATAGTTAGGTGTGCAACGGAATTGTTTTTAATACCAACTTACAAACAGTTTACAACTCGCTTATCCTAGATGTGGAAAATCATGTCCAAACAACATCACATGTATATAACAGTCAACCGAAAGCCCAAAATAAACATATACATGTATCAACAACAAGTTCAACTTCCCAAAGTCCCAAAATATCAAAACAAATGGATACATAGCCAAAATATACAACAAAAGACAAAATACCTACAAAGTGAGAGCAAAGCTAACGCCTCGAGCGTGCTCGAGGATATCGCCAAGCACGGCGCCTTGCCCTACTACTTGTTCATGGATCCGCACCCACCGTCATAAAAAGGACGGCGAGTACAAAATATAACAAGAAAAAGAACAATAGATATCTCAACATAATTTATCGAATTTTCAATAATCACAAGTCTATAAATCATGCAAAGTGTATAACAAGAAACCGAAATAGATAGCAAATCGCATGATAAATAGATTCAATAAGTACAAACAACGAAAAATCAAGTGACCGAGAAACAAATGGATAAGAGAATAGATAGTCCCAATCAAACCGCGGTCTCAAGACCTCATCGCCTTGCGATCGACACAAGAGGGCCCAAAACGCCTCCCCGCTCAATCCACCTCGTACGAACCAAGTGGGCCCGAAGGTCGTCGCCTCCATCGAACGCACACTCGTTAGGAAAAGCCACGACAAAGTTCGGCCGCTAAATTCCTAACACACTACCGAAAGAAAGCCACAATACAAGTTCGGATGCTAAATCATTTCGATAGGCTCCAACGAGAAGCCACACTATGCCTACGCCGCTAAACTCGTTGAGACTTCTCATCACAATCGGACTACCTAAACCCTAGGTCACCTGAACTAGAATGGAATACAAAAGGCTTGCATTTCAAGAATAATTAATCAATAAATAGAAAAGCAATTATGTTGACTCTATTGTTGCCTTTACTCACCTCAACTTCCGCTAAAAAGGCCCTCGCGTAGCTCCACACGTTCCCCAATTAGTTACCAACACTTCGCTCGTCACCCGACAATTATTTCGACCAATTTCCGTTAATTTTTCCCTAATTATTCCAAGTATTCCTCAATTTTTTCTCAAGTTTAACTCATTTTCTACAATTTTCTAAATTATTGTTCCTTTACGCAATTTTTGGGTCGCTTACCCGATATTGGGTTCCATTTAAACCCATTAGGATACCCGAGCAAAACCTCATAATTTTAATACAATTTAGAAAAATATTTTTCAATATTTTTCTCGGCTATTTTTAACAATTTCACGCTTTACGAGACAAAACCCCGACAAAAGTCTCGTCGCGAATCTCAAATTCTTCATTTTTCATAAAAATTCCCAAATTTCTATTTATTTGGGTGAAATATAATTTTTCAGAATTTTTTCCTATTTCTCTGGATTGTCTTTTCCATTTTTCTCTTTTTTCTCTCTTTTTTTTTATATTTATATGTTTCGCCGAACCGGCCCGGTTCATGGCCGAACCGGCCGGTTCAGGGCCGAACCGGCCTTCTTCTTTCATTGGAACAGAGGCTCTGCTCAAAGAACGAAGAAATTTTTTTTTTTTTTTTTTTTTTTCTTTCTTCATGAATCGAGAAAGAGAGGAGAGAGGGAGACAACTATCGTCTCTTCTGACGAATTGCTCTCGCATTCGTCCGAGCTCTCGAGCTCCACCATCTCCACCATCACCAAACCGCCGCCACCACCACCACCAACAACGCCAACAACATACAACATACAACAACAATAACAACAAAAACAACAACTCACCTCTTCACGATCCCGCGCTCACCTCCTCTTGATCTCTTTTTCTTCCTTCTCCTCCTTCTTCGTTTCGATTTCTGCTCTTCTCCTTTTTTTTTTTTTTTTTCGATTCATCGAGAGAAAGAGAGAGGACGGTGATGGTTATCAAATTCCCATGTAAAATGACTATTTTGCCCCTCATGTCTATCCATTTCCTTCTTTCCTTCAATACCCTTTTGGTAATTTTGCCTTTTCGATTTTTAATATATATTTATATATATATATTAAATCCCTTATATACATATAAATATATATATACTCACCTATATTTTCGCATTTAAAATTCCGCCGTGCGCGCCAACGAGTGTACTTCGGGCGTGCACATACCGTATCACCCACGCGTGTCGACCACGACCCCGCGTGTCACTAGCGCCCACCAATTTACTATTTAATTACATTAATTATTTTCATTTATAAATATCAATGTTTTTATTTCATTTTCATCCCACGGACTCTCAAATACTCATTTAACGCGTTCTTTCGTACCGAACTTGTTCAACGGTACTAACGCACACTCACCACGTCCTTACTCATTTGGAATATTGAATTTAATGTTTGGTAATAAATAAATAATACAAATCACCAAACAAACATAACATACCTCGGTGTCGACTCCCGAGGACTGAAACAAGTACACCATGGCTAGTTGGGCCCACAATACGACCCTGAAATGTCATGTGGCACGAGTTAGAATTTTAGGGTCGTTACACGCATCATTAAGTCCATTAGCCTCTTGATAAAAAAAAATCATTGTTTCCAACTTCATCCAAGATTGGAGGACAAGATAATGAGCCATCCTCGGCAATGACTTGGTTTAATGCATCTCGAATTATGCTATCAGGAACATGAAGTGCATCAATTCCTTCATCATTGACATCATCACTGCTCTGTTTAGTAGTATTCCCATCACTGCAACAATTGTCATCATCGTCATCATCGTTCACATCACCACATACACCAAGGGCATGAGTTTCCTTGTCAACATCATGATTTAAAGTCATTAAAGGTGATGCACAGTAATTACGTTCAAATGGGGGTTGAATACTAGGCCCTTCCGCAATGACCATTATGTTAGAACTAGTATGTAATTGCCTCGGAACTAAATCTAAAAATAGCTCCATACAATTTGGTGGTGGACATTCAGCCACAATGTCCTAAGCATCTTTAAGAGTCGACTCATCAACTATTTGCAAAGGGACATAGTTGTATGTTCCAGTTCCAATGTACACAGGATAACGATATACTATATGTAATATCATTTTTTCAACGTCTATCTCCAAAGCATTGCAAATAAAACTCACAAGTTCCTCATACCCTAAACTCAACTTACATCTGAGATGTCGAATAGGTGCTGTTGTATATGAAATTCCAAATGGTCCATTAACAATGGCACCATTCATATAGCATATCAAAGTCATTCTCCGGTCAACCATTATGAAATCTATATAATATACATATATATAATATAATTGTTAGTCAATAGAAGTGATAATAATTAATTCACTAAGTACATAGAAACTTAACAAACTCCAACTAAGTACATAGAAACTTAACAAACTCCATCCAAGTACATAGAAACATAACAAACTCCATCCAAGTACATAGAAACATAACAAACTCCAACGTGTTTTAAAAATCTATTTTATCTTAGCCTCTTATTTTATTCACAAAAAGGAACCAACTACCAATCACATAAGTGACACAATTGGTGCAAGCAATAGAACAATGAGCAAGGAATTATCTTTTTGTGGACTGCAATTGCTAATGCACATCACTTTTGACATATTTGTATGAGGCCTTTTGAAGAATTATCTATTCTAAGGTGCTGGTCTAATCTATTGAGGAATTTCCCTCTCATGTTAAGAGATCTTTCACTATTGTTTATCTTTTTTACATTTTTCTTCTTAAACTTATTTCAGCTTAGAGAGCAACAACATTATTCTTTCATATGATTTGCCGATAATTTTCTTTACATTGAATAGGTAGAATGAGTCTTTTTAGCTTTAGCAATAGTACCAAAAATGACTACTGGAAATATATAAAAGATCGTTTGGCCATGCGAGTTCTCAGTAATAATTATGACCCATTCCTTTTGCCAATTTAGCTCTTAATATAGGATCATTCAAGTCAAGTTTCTTTGTTATTGGGATAGGTGAATTCTTACGGACACATCCACTAAGGAGCTGGACAAGATAATTTTTTATCATTTGGCTCGAGCAAGAATCATAAAAAAAAATGGATCCGTAGAAAATCTATATGCATTATAAACAGTTACCATTGAAACAAAAAGGGAATAAAATGCTTTATAAACAATTGTTACTCTACGGGTGTGTTTGATAGCTTTAAAAATTTTATTGGAGAAAAACAATATGCCTAAGAAAATATTCTAAAGAAATTTTTTTAAAGAGAATTTTCTGCAATTGTTTGATAGGAATAAAGAAAATTTTCTTTTGAGAGTTATATTTTTTAAGAGATTATACTGATAAATCAACTATAATTAATAATCTCAGTTCCTATCTCAAATTCTTCAAGTCATTAAAAAGTTGTAAGTCCCTCGTATAGAAACATCAAAGTCCTTGTGTCTTGATCTTAGGAGAATATGAACGCCATCAATTAAAAAAAAAAGAGAAAAACCATGCATGTGCCATTTGAAGTTTGGGCTTAAGGTTGAAAACTAAGCACTGCTTCCAAAAACTACACCATCTACTAAGGCTTTTATACAAACACGTATGATGCACTTCATCTAAAGTGGATAATTATGATCTGGCAAGGTTTTAATGCCTTCTTTTAAAAAAATAAAAAAGGTTTTAATTAGTTTATAAGTAAGAATAAAATGGTAATACCTAATTGGCAAGTTTGGGTAACAAAATTCGAAACTGTGGCATAATCCACACTACAACTGATTGATCCCAAGGGCATCTAAAATCTTATGCAGACTTCTGCGACAAACTGCAAATGAAAATTAGGTTCTTCTAATAAGACTCACATGTCCTCATACAACAACTCACATGTCTTCATCACTACAATTAAAGGCTCTGATTTTGTAAAGCAAAGGAGGACGATCATATACGCCAGTAAGATGGTAGAGTGGAACGACATCGCTAGCAAGATGGAAGAGTGGATTGGCATCGTCTACATGATGACCACCACAATCACTTTCCTCAATCTTCACCTCCAACACAACTGATATTAATGAAAGCGTTGGTGGGACGAAGATGAAGATGAAAAGTTGGATACGATGAGGTTTTTTCCCATTTTCTTAGGTGTTGAGAGAGGAGATATTTGAGAAAAATAAGGACTTATGGAATATTTTCTCAAAATGGTTTTGAGATATCAAACACAAAAAAGTCAGTTATTTCGAAAAAATGGAAAAAGTTTTATGGTTTTTTCATTTCCTCACCTATCAAACACACCCTAAATTTCCTGCATTTTGTTTCTCCTATAACATATAATAATTAATCTAAGTTGAATTTGAACCAATACACATATACACCAGCCTCAACCATCACCAAGCATGCTTTCATCAAAGAAAAAAATGCTAGAGCCACACCATTAAAACAATCCCATTTTGAAATTGGCAAAAACAATGATAATCGACTAACAAAACAACAAAATAATATTGAGATGATAAGATACTAACCAAAACAATCGGCCAAGTCGAGAAGTGAATCGAGAACTGAAGAGAACGACGGTGAATCAAGAAGCCGAGAAGTGCGGGGGTAGGTGCGACAAGTCGAGGTGAAAATGCCTCAGCGGCGGAGTGAGTGCGACAAAGGTGGCGGGTGCGACAGCAGCGGGAGTGGGCGAAGAAGAAGAGGAGAGCGGGAGTGGGCGAAGAAGAAGAGGCGAAGAAGAAGAAAAAAGTTCAAAAAACCTAAACCACTGATTTACATAACTATGGAAGTCGTGTATGCAAGCCACGACTTCTATAGTTTATTAATTTTTTTTATTTAATAAATATATATAAGTGTTTTTATAAAAAAATTGTCGAAAATAAAAATATGGAAGTCGTGTTCGCAAAACACGACTTCCATATTTTATTATTAGTAATTTTTTTATTTAATAAATGTAAATAAGTGTTTAAAAAAATTGATTAACGAAAATAAAAATATGGAAGTCGTGTATTTTTTTATTTAATAAATGTAAATAAGTGTTTAAAAAAATTGATTAACGAAAATAAAAATATGGAAGTCATGTTCGCAAAACATGACTTCCATTTTTCATTATTAGTAATTTTTTATTTAATAAATATAAATAAGTGTTTTTATAAAAAAATTATTAACGAAAATAAAAATATGAAAGTCGTGTTCGCAAACCACGACTTCCATATTAGTGATGTGACATTGATGTGGCGTTGTGATGTGGCATCAAATGTGTTATTTTGTTATATATTTTAGTAGGTGTGTTAGATTGGTAAAAACTATTTTAAAATGAGTTAATCAAGCAAAAAAATCCTGAATTTTGGTAACATTGTACAGAAAAAGATTGACACATGCATGACACGGGTCTTTTTTTTTTAAAGAAAAAAACACAACTTACTACACCATGGTTCGAATCTATAACTACTTAGTACTTACTCCAAACACCATATATTAAAATATTGAGCCACTCAACTGATAGACACGAGTCATGTCTTCAACAATTCTTTTTATTTGATATGTAGGTGCCCGAACTATTTCAAATCTCAAATAAGTCCCAACTAATTTTATGAGAATTCGGAAAGGATGCCCCTAACACTAACTCATATGTCAAAAAAAAAAAAAAAAAAATGTAACTGCGGCGAATCGAATCCATCACACATCTGCACTAGTGTGAGTACTAAAGCCTTATTTGGTACTCATGAAATGCGCACAAGAATGCACTCATAAGTACCACGTGCACATTTTTTTTGAGGGGGCGGCTTGCTTTTGTTCGACCAGCAGAGGAGTAAATGTGGAGGATGGATAGTCCAGTCAGCGGCTCATAAGTTGTGTGTTAAATCGTTTAGGGTGGGATTCGACACGTGTCGCGCTGTCCAAGGGTGCTGAAACCCTATTTGATAAAAAATTCCCAAACTGCCCCAGCTGGAAATCGGCTTTACTGAGAAAATAATGCAGCACGCGGATCGAGGCTATCCAGAGGCCGTTGATCGTTGTTGGGGAGGCCGTTGTTTCTTTCGAGGTACATCCTGAGGCAACTCAGCAGTCGCGCTCATGAAGAGAGAGCGCACGGCTAATTAAAATGACATCCACTTGTACGTGTTTTGAGGCAAAACCTGGGTTGATACCACTTTTCTTCTTTGGGTAGGGATAGTGCTATTTGAACTCGTGAGTCTGGACTCAAATTTTTTTTTAATTTTAAATACATCCTCGAGCAATTAATGAAATAATCATAATCACTTGTAAAATTCTTGTTATACCCCTTAAATATATACAAAAAATTTAATAACCTCCCTATAAATCTGAACTTATTAGTCCAAATAGATTTATTGTTCTCCTTTTTACTAATTGAACTTCAATTTTTATGAAACTTTATATGGGTGCGGTGTGGACGCGTGGAAAACGTGTGGACGCGTGGAGACCGTGTGGGCCCGGCTTGAATTCACTTAATCGCTCATATGATGGTGGTAATGACTTTGGCTGTAGGGTGATGGATGAGAGAGGAGAGAGAGAGAGGTGGATATAATGGGTGTGGCGACTCTGTGGTGAGTGCCAATTTTTTGGTCAACATAGCCAATTTTCGGTCAAAACCCTATTTGGGGTTGAATTCCCTGTTCTGCCCTCTGTTTTCATGAATTTGAACTCGTTTGGAGAGGAATGAATATTTCTAGGTTCATCAGTTGCTGTGGATCAATGTTGAAGGGTTGACGCGCTCATCGAGGCTCGTCCGAGGGCAGCTCGGAAAGTGTGAGGCGAATGGAAGCAGAACGCACATGCGTTGTGGCACGGGAGAGTCGCGCGTGTGAGGTGGGAAGATCAGCATTTGGGCCCCAACAGTTAATTTTGTTTTCATCCGATCTGGATATGACGCGTGAGTCGAGGCGATATCTGGCGACTGTGGAGCTTGCTATGTTTGTCTTCTGTGTCACCGATGGAGAAAGTAAAAGCTGTTGAAGCATTTGTCCAAAAATCGTTGCCTTACCAATTTCCTGCGTTATTCTTCAACATTGAAGCTCAAACTCTTCATGCACTTCACCTGGCCTTTGCCATAACCCACTGTGGATCCCACAACACTATCTTGATCTACGTGCTAGTGTGCTTTACGAGAAAAATATTAAAATACTCTAAAAGAACCTCGCTTTTATTACTTTTCATCAAATACCATAATAAACCTATAAATAACAAAAATAAATATTAATTAACTATATTTAGAGAGTTTTGTGCATCATAATAATATAAATACACACAAAAATAGAGAACAAGTATCAACTTATCAATTTCACATACACACATTAAATTAAATGATAAACTAAACATTAAAATATCTAAACATTACTTTAAATTTGAATCACATTTTTAACACAAAGCCACACTTTGTAGTTGTATTCTGAGCCCAAGTTAGGGTGTAACGGCCCATTTTCCAAATAGACCATCACGGGGGCCAATGTGAACCCACAGTCTGTCTTACCAGCGCAACAGCTGTGAGCTACATTGGATTATATCCTCCATTTTATCTTTTTAAATCTTATTAATTATCCATTTATTGATTAAGTTGTATTGAAGTCAAATTATATGTTAAGTTATCATAAAATCTTCAAATTTACACACAGCGGAAGCCTTTCTAGCATTTAATCGGATAATGATACTATAAATGTATAACCTAAACTATAAACCTATTGTGGAAAACCCATACATAACCATAAATACCTCTGAAGTCTCAAAAAGATCTATATATAAAGTATCTCAAAATTCTCAAACCTAAAATGAAAACAAAATAAATATAATACAAATGTACGAGTCAGACAATCTCAAATCAACAGTACTCTGGCAGCTTGCCCTTACCCTGCTCGTACTAGGATCTGCACTCAAGCCATCACAAAAAGACAGATGACGAGTCCAGAGTGAGTATTCCCAAGAAAATTAAGTGAGCATCACTGAAAGTAATTACTGGAATTTAAAGAAAGTTGTTAAATAAAACATGCGTAAACAAATACAGGCTACTGCGCTCATCGCATGAATAAATAATAGGAAAAGCTCAAAGTGTGTTCCTAGCCCCTTGGGTCAGACTACACCATAATTTGGACTCTTCCACATAATACTGCCGACGAGTCCAACTCAAGCAGGGCAAGCATTTGGATCCGCTCGATGGCTGACGTTACACCTACGGTGCACCAACACACGCCATGACGTGATACTCGGGTCGTACTATTCACCGAGATCGATCTGGTAGCATGTGCTATGGTGTAGTGGATATACACACAAGAATAGAATGGAGGGAGCCCCATAACCAATAATAGAGTATTGAAATGAAAGAAATTAAATTTAAATGTCAAAAGAAGTAAATACTCAATTAATTTTAGTTGAGATACTACACACCTCAATCCGCACTCCGCGTCTCGAAATCCAAACCCTGGTCTAGCTCCAATAATCACCCGACAAGTAAAATTATCACCCAAATGTACCTAAAATTATTTATCATTGAATTAGCTTCAATTGGATATATAATATAAATTTTATGTTTTTAAAAATAAAAACCTCTATAACATCTCGCCAAAATCTAGAGAAAATTCCAAAAACTCATTTATTAACCCATTTTCTAATTTCTCATATTTTTTGGATTTTTCTGAATTTTTTCATAATTTTTTAGCTATTTTTCTCTATTTTTCTGTATTTTATTTTATTTAAAATTGTTTTTAATTTATTTAAATAAAATAATAAAGTAATTTAAAAATATTATTTAAATATTATGTGGTGGGTCCCCTGAACCGGGTCCAACCCGACCCAACCGGGTCAGGCCCGATTTGGTCCACCGGGATCGGGTCCGAGTCGGGCCCGGTCCAGGCCCACCTGGCCAGGGCCAATCTGGCCAGTCCCACCCGGGTTGGGCCTGGGCCGGTCAAGCCCGGCCTAGGGATGCACGCATGCACGCACGCATACGTGCCCCCCCATCGTCTTCTTCACCACAACAGAGGCAGAGCCTCTGGTTCTTTTTTTTTTCATTAGATTCGGAAGGAGGGGGAGGCGACACGGGAGTCGTCTCCCTCCTCGGATGAACTGCGAGAGCAGTTCGTCTGAGCCCTCAGGCTACACCACACCACCACCAAACCATCACCGCCACCACCACCTCAACAACAACAACAACGCACACCAACGACCAACAATAACACAATCAACTCACCTCGTTCACGTCGTCGTGCTCGCGATCACTCGGCCAATCTCTTCTCATTTCTTCTTCTTCTTCCGTTTCGATCTCTCTCTTTTCTCTGTTGTTTTTTTTTTCGATTTAACGAAGAAGAAGGCGGTTGGATCGGGAAATGACCAAAATGCCCTTGTGTTCATCTACTTTTTTCTAAACAACCAAATACCCTTTTTTTTTTTAGTAATTTCACAATTATTTATTTATTTTCTAATTTTATATATATAAATATTTATATATACATATATACATACATATATATATAAATATATATCCGTCTATATATATATTTGTGCCTACAATTTCGTCGTGCGCACCAACGAGCGTACTCGGGCGTGCACATTACTGTACCACCCACGCGTGTCGATCACGACCCTGCGTGTCCCTTGGCATCCACCAATTTACTATTTTATCACATTTAATTAATTTAATATGTGTATTATTTCCTCCCGTCCTAATATTTCATTTTTTTAGTCTACCCGGTACTCACACCGACAAGCATATCGAGGCGAATACTTAACACAATCTCACACGTCATTTGATATATATTTACACACATCGCGATGTCATTTAACCTATTTTAACATAAACATCACAAATTAGACAAAACAACACACAAAATAATTATTTACCTAACTCCAGGCGTGCTCTAGCCTAGCTGCGGGTCCCACGGGTGTTTGAGCTGTCCGCCACGTCTACAATACGTCATAAATAATGGCGAATTAAATTCGGACCATTACAATTCTTCCCAACTAGGTGAAATTTCGTCCCGAAATTTAAATTAAACTTAAATACTTACCGACAAATAAGTGGGGATACCGTCGTCGCATGGTAGACTCGAGCTCCCATGTTAATCCTTTAGTTCCATGATACTGCCAATGAACTAAAACCTTCGGGATCTCCCTGTTCCTCAAAGTCTGAATCCTCCTATCCATAATCTCTACAGGCTGCTATTCAAATGACACGTCTGGTCGCACCTCAATCTGACGTACATCAATCATAGGTCTCGGTCCCGACATAGCTAGCCTCAACATGGATATGTGAAACACTGGATGTACCTCCGCTAACTGTGGCGATAACTCTAAACGGTATGCCACTTTGCCGACACGTTCCTTAACTCAGAACGGTCTAATAAACCTTGGGGCTAGTTTCCCCTTAATTCCAAATCTCTGATAACTCTTCCAAAGGCGAAACTTTCAAGTACACCATGTCTCCAACCTCATAGCTCAGATCCCCGTGATATCTATTCGCATATTTCTTCTGTCTATCCCGCGCTGCTTGAAGTCTCTGTCTAATCTGCCTCACCTTCTCAGTGTGATCCACAACAACCTTAAGTCCTATAGTCGTTGTATCCTCCGGTGCCGCCCGACATGCTGGTGACCTGCAGGGCTTACCATATAGTGCCTTGAATGGTGGCATCCCGATAATCGTCTGATAGCTGTTGTTATACGCAAACTCGCACAACAACGGCAGATAATCCTCCCACAATCCACCAGACTGTAAAATACACACCCTGAGCATATCTTCGAGAATCTGGATCAATTGCTCTGACTACCCGTCAGTCTGAGGATGGTACACAGAACTAAATTGTAGTTGAATGCCAAACTGCTCCTGCATACTCTCCCAAAGTCTTGAAGTAAACCTCGGATCTCTGTCAGAAATAATGGAGGCCGGTACACCGTGCAATCTGACAATCTCTTTCTTGAAAATAGTGCTCAGCTATGTAACTGAATATCTCATGGCGATCGGTATGAAATGTGCTGACTTTGTCAACCTGTCAATAACTACCCAAACTGCGTCGTGTCTCCTTGTAGTCTGCGGTAGGCCATTGACGAAGTCCATAGTTACGTGTTCCCATTTCCACTGAGGAATGGGCAGCGGCTGTAGCAACCCAACTGGTCTTCTGTGCTCAGCCTTACCTGCTGGCAAATATGATAACTCCGGATGTACCTCCCCACGTCAGCCTTCATCCTTGGCCACCAAAACAATCGCTGAATGTCGTGATTCATCTTGGTCCGACCAGGATGAACTGTAAATCATGACCGGTGTGTGTCCTCAAGAATACTGTCCCTGAGCTCCGGTACCTCCGGTATCCACAAATAACACCTGTGTCTCAATCACCCGTCTAAAACCAACGCAGCGGAAAATTTAAACGAAAACCAACGCAGCGGAAAATTTAAAACTTTTTCGATAAAATACAAATTATACAATACCGGCATGAACATCGGTATTGAGCTCTTATTCCCACCCATTTAATTACAAATCATATTGCAATACAATATATATATATATATATATATATATATATATATATATATATATATAACAGGAAACTCACTGCACCGTAGAGAAGATACTAAACTCCTGGTCTTCTCCTTTCCTGAGTTCCAAGTTCTAGCGTACATTCATACCTGAAAATGTTAAGGTGGGTGAGCTCCTACATGCTCAGTAAGTGACTCTTATACCAACCATCAATTATCAATTAATATCAAGGCAATGTATAACAACATGAATCAAATGCATAACTACAGGAGCATATGAATCAATATAAACAATATATATAACAGATGCAAGTTCTTTGGTTCATTGCAATGTACCCGTGATTTGCATTTCACATTTCCGTATTTGCATTGAGTCGCCTCCTCACATATCCAAGAACCAATCACTGGGCATCTAACCAGTTCTTGTCAATGTGCCGCCAACTCATAAAACACCGAGTCGCACTTACTCATCATCACTAAACCAATCACTGCTCATCTAATTGGTTTATGACTAATTCCCAAGCAACTGGGGCGCAGTGATGGTTAGAAATTCCACCACAGTTCCCAAACCCCATGCCGATCCGTCCCGTCAAACCTCTTTCCGAATTCATTTTCATTTCAAAACATTTTTATAAAACCACAGTCAAATCACGGTACATTGCCCCATTACCAGTCCAGTACACTACATGCTCTAATAATACTATTTTACATTGCATAATTGATAAAAGCTACGAGTCCCACTTACCTGTCCTGAGCTTTCTATGTTTTACCGACTTGTACGACTCTCCGGAGTCCTCAAACCTTTCCACGTCGGTTCATTACCTAAAATAAACCATTTCTTATCAATTTAAGTTTAATATTCATTTACTAATACTGCTAAATTAGTCCCATTCGAATCCGACATCTCGGGACCTAATTTCTAACCTATTTTGACCATTTCACGCTTTTCGAGGTAAAACCTCGGTATAAAGTCTCCTCTAACTTTCGAATTTCTCATTTTCCATAGAAATCCCTCAATTTCTATTTGTTTGGTCAAAATACTATTTTTCCATATTTTTCCCTATTTTTCTGGATTTTCTTTTCCATTTTCTCTCTTTTCTTTCTTTTTTTTTTTATTTAATTGCCCCTGAACCGGGCCGAACCGGGTTCGGCTCAACCGAGCCGAACCGACCCGGTTCAGGGGTCATCCCCTTCCTCACGAACAGAGCAGCGCCTCTGCTTTTATTTTTATTTTTTTCTTCTTCGATTCATCGTTGGGGTTGGCTCTCAACCCCAACCCAACCCGAACTGGCAAGGGAGACCACTCCCTTGCCTTCACCACTCTCGGCCATGGCTTTCGCCATGGCCGAGCTCACTCAACCTCAACAACAACAACTGCCGATACACAACAACAATAACAACAACAACAACAGCACAAGCTCACCTCGGTCTCGACTCCATCAACTCTCGAGCTCTTGCCTCCTCTCGGCTCCTTCCTCTCGGCCTTCCTCTTCTCCCCGTTTTCTCTTATTCTCTCTGTTCTCTTTCTACTTCGTTTTCGATTTTTGAAGAAGAGATGAGGCGGTTAAGGTGGGAAAATGACCAAAATACCCTTGAGCTTATCTCATTTCTTTCTTTACTCCATTACTCTTTATGGTAATTTCACATTTTTCCAATATATTATATATATTTATATATATACTGATTTATATATAAATATATTTTTATCGATATCTTGCGCCTAAAATTCCGGTTGGCACGCCAACAAGAACATCTCGGGCGTGCGCACCACCGTATGTCCGACGGGTGTCACTCATAACCCCGCGTATCACGCCGCGCCTGACAAATTATCATTATTTTATTATTTTCCATTTAATATATATTTATATATATATCCATAATATATATAAATATATATATATATATGCCTATAATTACGCCTATAATTACGTAATTTCCACCGCTGAGCACACTCGAGCGTCAACGCTATCTCGCGTCTCATGTGTGTCCACATGACCCACACATGGTATTAGGCATTTCCTCGTTAGTCCGATTATTCACATATATGTACTAATACACACCAAACAAACACAATACATCACGCAGTCCCACACACACGTTAGTCGTGACAAATCGAGCTTAACCACAAACCTAACTCTGATTAATTTGGATTCGGATTACTGTTAATCCCGTGCTTAAAATAACGGGTCGTTACGGTCTCCCCAATTTAGTAACAATTTCGTCCTCGAAATTAGGACAACGTACAAGTCACCAATGATCTCAAACAGTAATGGAGTTCACTATTCCATTATATTTCCTACTCTTTAGCTTTCTCATTCATTGCTTGTCTAGTATATGTGATTTTACCACCATATCACTAGCACAAAGCTTATCTCAACTTTACTTTGAATAATAAACGTAACTAAATTACCGTTTCATTCTTCTCTTTCAGTACACTATTCCATTAATTTCACTTAATCCGAATCTCTATAGCCCGTTCATGGGAGATTTCCAAAAGATCCCATATATCTTTTGATACATCTATACCCTATGATATTTGTCACGTTTCTCTTTTTCTTAAGGATTGTTGTAGCTCAAGCATTGACGAATCTACGAAGGATCAACAGTATCGTATCTCCTACCTCCGTCCATCTCATAACTGAACGGCAAGGTCGACAATCATCATGTCTGCTACCTCTGTCCACTACAAATGAACAGCCAAGCATATGTATGCATCACATTTCCTACCTCTGTCCACCACAAATGAACAGCAAGGTCAACATATGTGCGTTTCCTACCTCCATTCCACCCATCGGTGAATGACAAGGTCAATCACACAGCATTCTCATCATCATCATTCTCCTTTCATTTTTTTTTTCTCGATACCTGCTTGAACCTCATAGATTTCGTCAATCTATACACTACAACTTTATCCTCATTTTTTTATTTCCTTTATATTGTAGTTATACAGTACCTAGTCTGCTCTATCTTCTCCGTGTAGTTCTTTATTACCTCATTCATTCTAGTACAATAATTCTCATTCTTATCTCTCACCCTCATGGTAGGATAAGAAAGAGTATAGTTTATTCTGTAACCCCTCGGTTACTAAAGATCATTAAAGAACTCACACAGATAAATCGATTCTTTCAGTGATTATCATTTAATTAGTAACACAATCTCTTCGTCAACACGAAGGAGAATATTGTATCAAGATTGAGACTGGTTTTCAATTTATATCAAAACTTCTTCCCTCAGTGGAAGCAAGTCTCGGATCTCTATCCGGAACCTTTTTAATATCATACCATCTCACATCTCACATACAACTATTTTGCTCAATTCTTTCGAACATAACATATACCTTCACTGACAAGAATCTTGCAGACTAGATTCCCTCATCAACTATCATTCATTGTGTTGATGTCTATTTCACATCACATGCCTATAATCATATTTTGTTCCCTTTTCAGGTATAGACAAGAATCTAACTTTCCATGTTTCATTACTCAACATCACATACTAATAATGTCTCATATCTCTTCATAATCTCTTAATATATTCTCATCTCACTCATTTATAATCTATAATATATCATTATCTCAAAATTAAGAACTTCTCTGTATATCTTCATCTAAAAATTTATAATATTATACTCAAATATGGTATAACATTATATATATCAATCACATAATGAGATTCCTGAGAGCTTCATAATCATTCTTGTCTAACCTTCCTCATGAATCAAATTTTTCTTTTCAGAATTTAATACGTCTAGCACAATTTCCATTATAACATCTAATATGGACACTACTCATTCATAATCAATCTCTAACACATTGAGTAGTTCCAATTAGATTTCTTAATCAATCCCATCATCTATTAATTCATTCATTTATTGAGTTCAGTCTCATTCTGAACTCTAAAGAAAGGACTGGTAATTATCAATTCCAACCTCTCAATTGATGATATGTCTGCACAGGACTTCACTCATTCATCAATTACTATCTATCCCACTGATGAGATAATATTGAGAAGTTCCTATTATAATTACCTCTCATGCCTCTTTCTTTCATTCAACTATCAATTATCGTCAATCACTTATATGAATGATTCCTCAGAGTGATTGAAACCCAAAATAGCTACTATCTTTACTTCTCAGTTTCGATCTGCCTTATTAAACTCCTTTTCCTATTAACTCAAATATAACTGAATTACAATTTCATTATATTTTTTTTTTCAATTTAATGAGTGTGGTTACACCACCACTCCACTATTTCCTGTTTGACACCAGTATTTCAGTGCACGTGAGTACATCAGCCTCACACTGCTTATTTCCACCTCAAGTGACTTATTCCACCTCAATTTTTTTTCAAACTCCCATAATTTGAAGCTTTCCTCAATTCACATTCTACCAGTTTCACTGGTTCTCAAAGTTTTTCCCATCTAACACTTAGTGATTCCTCTAAGATCTTTCAGTCTTAGGAATAACTAAATAACATTCATACCCTTCAAACCCTTGTACATAATACAATTGTAATTTAAAACTCCTTCATGAATAAATGAACTTGCACATTCCATCCAATCAACTAAATGTATACAATACTGAAGTCCTCATCCCTATCTTATCATTTTCAAGTCTTTCCTTGAAGACTTATTCTTGCAATTCATTTCATCCATCATTTGAAATACATATTCTCAGTTCTTCATTATCAGCTGATGCCTTATAACAATTTGGCACTCTTACCGACACAATTACTTTACATTAGTTCCCCATGAACTAATTCAAATGTATTTACTATAATCTCTCGCTTTATTGTGTCAACCGACAACTACTTAGATGAAATATCATAATACACCTCTAGCCTTTCTCTAATCCAAGTAAAATCAAGCAACCATTGTAGTAAAACTACATTTCAATTTCCTTAAGCCTCAAGATATCCTTTGTATCATGCACAACTCATCCTCATTTCATTATAGTGTTAATTGATCATACAATACAACTATATCACAATTCTCTGTTTCAGTTATTTGTATGCTTCAATTATTTCACATTTAACTACATTTCTATTCTTTATGTTGAATATAAGACAATTCTCAAATTGTCTTAACCTCAGTCAAATCCTTTGACTCATAATTTCAATTCAACACATTCTAATAATTTCCAATTGAACCTAACCATTGCGCACACAACTTTCGCCTATTCCAACCTATTATCAGAGTTTCACATAACTCTGTAACAGTATTTTGTGCATTTGGTAGAGTTTCAACTATTTTCATATTTGTCATCATTGTCAACTTAATGATGATCTTATCTCAATAGAGTTTAACAACTCTACATCCTCATTCATAAACATAGCATGAGCTCTAATGAATTTCTATGGTTTACACCATAATCTTCCTCCTTATCAAGCCATCGCTTGATCATATACTCCAAAACTCTGATCTTTTCTCCATGATAACCAAATCTCAATCAACTTTTGAGAACTATTGGTTTCATTTAATTTACACCCTTGAGTTGTCAATCCTGAAAATCACTGTTCCTTGAAATTCACTTCACGTTCATTTGTCACTCCACTTCAGGTCTCAAACTCATACAATTTTTATAATACCTCAAAGTACAATATAATTAATCATTGGTTTGGTATAAACCAGTCAAATACTTTGATGAATTCCTTCTTTGGGATAATCTTTCAAGCCTTTCCAATATACCCATTACTTGTTTTTCCCTTTACTGACCTATTATCAGTTTACTCAACCCAAACCATTTGAATTTTGAATGATTACTTAATTTCTATGAATTCTCATTCCCAAAATTTATAAATTTCAACATTTTCCATCCTATATTGCAGTCAATACCAACATCTTGATATGTTGCTCACTTATTCATTTCTAGTATTGTACATCATTATCTATATTATCAATCCTTAACTTTATTGACAACTCAGTCTCCCCAATTTAGACTGTACCAGTCTAAACATCAAATTTAAAACACCTCATGGCTCACTGCTATGTTTTTTCTCAATTACCTGAACAATACACCTCTTATCTACATCAGATGTCTCTGATGACAAGAGTGTCATATCTATGAATCTTTATGTATTAATGCCTCAAAAGATTCTTAAATACTTTGACGTTAAACCTCTAACTTTGACCTTTCCAGTCCTTCAACGTATATATTTGCAACTTACTCTTCACTTTATTCTCAATTTACCATTACCTTACAACTGATTCTACTTCATCAAACAAGATAGAGTTAACAAGAACACAATTTTTTTCTCAAATCCTTCATCTCTCATTTCTTGTTTTAATTCTTCACTTTTTAGAGTAATATTACCTTCAGCTCGTTTCTGTATATTCCATCTTTGATCTATACCTCAATCAGGTATCCTTATATTTCCTTTCATCATTTCTTTCTCTGTATTACTCCTACATTCTTAAATGATTTAATGTTAAACTTCTACCTCTGACTGTCCCAGTCATTGAGTTCACATATTTAGAATTACCACAAAAGTGATAGAAGTTCAACAAACAAGATAAAATTGGTCAACCACTTAGATTCTCTACAATCTATCAACTCTTATCTGTTGTTGTGAGTCTTCACTTTTAATGTAACCTCATCATTTCATCATTTCCTTACATCCAACATTGATCTACCCATCCATTTAGTAAACTCACGTCTCATTTCTTTATGTATGGTTATACCATATTATCATTCATTTCTCTTATTGTTCTATTAGTAAGTACAATTACCCACAACAATGCTAATAAATCTCTTCTATTCCGCCTTCAGTATATACAACAATATCTTAACTATACTGACCGGCTTCCTTATTATTATACTATTAGTGCTTGCAGTTACATCGCAACAACACTAATAAACTTCTTTCTTACATAACTTTTAATATGTGTGGCTACACCATAACCATACTGATAAATTTCTTTCTCACTATATCAATATAGACTAGCACTATAACTGAAATTTTATACTTCATAATCATTCATGAAGTATGCATAATATAGTGATTAACTAACCTCAACCAGGTTCTCATCACCATTTACCACCAATCTTTCCCATTGAATAACTTTTCATCTCACTGAACTAATTTCAACACTAGTATATTTTCTAATCAAAGTGACTCATCACCTCTGAGTTTCATTGTTAATCATTTCATATTTCATTCACCTTTATGGTCATTTCATCTGACCCATGTCTCTGAGTCTCGAGTCCATTATTCCTTCAACACTGACTATTTCTCATCAGACAATATCAGTGAGAATCAAGACCCTTAGAGACTATTCAATAAAAGAGTTATTCATAACTCGTCTCATTTCCATATCTATATCATTTGGGTTCAAGGTTCCATAAACCCTAACCCTCAACATATGTATACATTCTCATTTCATGAGACATAGATGGATATAATCCATCTGATCATCGTTCCACTGTCTTCCTTTATCATAATATCCCTGAAGTCTAGGTTCCCAAGAACCCTCACCATCAATTTCATTTGACTTATCAAGTCCTAGATGTGAGATAAGACTTTCAGATTCATTCCAAGGCAAGACAGTACAGCTATATTATCGCATAGATATAATATAAAACTCACAAATACATGTATCAAGCTTTTATCTTTCATTACCCCCCAAAACATCGATAAAACCATTCATTTAATCTTGGTTTATTCCTGACTTGAGAATCAATCTCCAATCAGTTAAGCTAAATTTTTAATGTCAATATATAGGTCCAACTCAAAATTTCAATCCAAACGGTATCAGTATTATCACATCACTTCGAAACTTGATCAAAAGTGATAACATCAGTCTCTGATACTAATCTATATCAGAGTTATTCCATTGCCTTCTCAGTGGAATAATCAAACCAAGCTTTACAACATAGTCTCTTGTATTAATCTATATCAAAACTGTCTCTTACTTCGAAACCCATAATAAACTTAAGTTTGTAAAGCCTTGGCTCTGATACCAACTGTGACATCCCCTAATTTCAATTAAGGAACGTCCGTCCTGAAACCCTAATTAAGCCCCGGTAAACCAGATCAGACCTAATTAGAGCCAGCAGCCTTACACATTTCCTGACAACAACCTGTACATCTTAATATTCATTAATCAAATAAAATAAACGAAAACCAACGCAGCGGAAAATTTAAAACTTTTTCGATAAAATACAAATTATACAATACCGGCATGAACATCGGTATTGAGCTCTTATTCCCACCCATTTAATTACAAATCATATTGCAATACAATATATATATATATATATATATATATATATATATATATATATATAAGAGAAACTCACTGCACCGTAGAGAAGATACTAAACTCCTGGTCTTCTCCTTTCCTGAGTTCCAAGTTCTAGCGTACATTCATACCTGAAAATGTTAAGGTGGGTGAGCTCCTACATGCTCAGTAAGTGACTCTCATACCAACCATCAATTATCAATTAATATCAAGGCAATGTATAACAACATGAATCAAATGCATAACTACAGGAGCATATGAATCAATATAAACAATATATATAACAGATGCAAGTTCTTTGGTTCATTGCAATGTACCCGTGATTTGCATTTCACATTTCCGTATTTGCATTGAGTCGCCTCCTCACATATCCAAGAACCAATCACTGGGCATCTAACCAGTTCTTGTCAATGTGCCGCCAACTCATAAAACACCGAGTCGCACTTACTCATCATCACTAAACCAATCATCGCTCATCTAATTGGTTTATGACTAATGAGTTGCTAAACTTGGAAAGCATTGATCGGAATAATTCCCAAGCCAAGCAAATGGCGCAGATGATGGTTAGAAATTCCACCACAGTTCCCAAACCCCATGCCGATCCGTCCCGTCAAACCTCTTTCCGAATTCATTTTCATTTCAAAACATTTTTATAAAACCACAGTCAAATCACGGTACATTGCCCCATTCCCAGTCCAGTACACTACATGCTCTAATAATACTATTTTACATTGCATAATTGATAAAAGCTACGAGTCCCACTTACCTGTCCTGAGCTTTCTATGTTTTACCGACTTGTACGACTCTCCGGAGTCCTCAAACCTTTCCACGTCGGTTCATTACCTAAAATAAACCATTTCTTATCAATTTAAGTTTAATATTCATTTACTAATACTGCTAAATTAGTCCCATTCGAATCCGACATCTCGGGACCTAATTTCTAACCTATTTTGACCATTTCACGCTTTTCGAGGTAAAACCTCGGTATAAAGTCTCCTCTAACTTTCGAATTTCTCATTTTCCATAGAAATCCCTCAATTTCTATTTGTTTGGTCAAAATACTATTTTTCCATATTTTTTTTCCTATTTTTCTGGATTTTCTTTTCCATTTTCTCTCTTTTCTTTCTTTTTTTTTATTTAATTGCCCTCGAACCGGGCCGAACCGGGTTCGCTCAACCGAGCCGAACCGGCCCGGTTCAGGGGTCATCCCTTCCTCACGAACAGAGCGGCGCCTCTCGGTTCTATTTTTATTTTTTTTTTTTCTTCTTCGATTCATCGTTGGGGTTGGCTCTCAACCCCAACCCCAACCCGAACCGGCAAGGGAGACCACTCCCTTGCCTTCACACTCTCGCCATGGCTTCCGCCATGGCCGAGCTCACTCAACCTCAACAACAACAAGCGCCGATACACAACAACAATAACAACAACAACAACAAAGCACAAGCTCACCCTGCGGTCTCGACTCCATCAACTCTCGAGCTCTCGCCTCCTTCCCTCTCGGCCTTCCTCTTCTCCTCGTTTTCTCTTCTTCTCTCTGTTCTCTTTCTTCTTCGTTTTTGATTTTTGAAGAAGAGATGAGGCGGTTAAGGTGGGAAAATGACCAAAATACCCTTGAGCTTATCTCATTTCTTTCTTTACTCCATTACCCTTTATGGTAATTTCACATTTTTCCAATATATTATATATATATATTTATATATATACTGATTTATATATAAATATATTTTTATCGATATCTTGCGCCTAAAATTCCGGTTGGCACGCCAACAAGAACATCTCGGGCGTGCGCACCACCGTATGTCCGACGGGTGTCAATCATAACCCCGCGTATCACGCCGCGCCTGACAAATTATCATTATTTTATTATTTTCCATTTAATATATATTTATATATATCCATAATATATATAAATATATATATATGCCTATAATTACGCCTATAATTACGTAATTTCCACCGCTGAGCACACTCGAGCGTCAACGCTATCTCGCGTCTCATGTGTGTCCACATGACCCACACATGGTATTAGGCATTTCCTCGTTAGTCTGATTATTCACATATATGTACTAATACACACCAAACAAACACAATACATCACGCAGTCCCATACACACGTTAGTCGTGACAAATCGGGCTTAACCACAAACCTAACTCTGATTAATTTGGATTCGGATTACTGTTAATCCCGTGCTTAAAATAACGGGTCGTTACAAACATACAACCCAACCCAGTGCTTGACGCATCAATGTAAACTGAGAAACCCTTTCTTGCCACAGGTAATGCTAAAACTGGTGCAGAAGTCAACTGCCTCTTCAGCTCCCAGAAAACATCCTCACACTCCTGCGGACAGTCAAATATGACATCTTTCTTGGTCAATCTCGTCATTGGCGCTGCAATCAAAGAAAAATCCTGTACGAATCGCTTGTAATATCCTTCCAAACCCAAGAAACTCTAGATGTCCGAAACTGACTCAGGTGTCCTCCAATCAATAATCACTTGAATCTTGTCTCCATCAAAAGATATCCTTTGATTACTGATAATATGTCCGAGAAACTTCACCTCACTTAGCCAAAACGTGCACTTACTGAACTTGGCGTAAAGTCAATGCTCTCTCAGCGTCGTCAACACATCCCTGAGATGTCTCTCATGCTCCACACGAGTCTTACTGTAAATCAGGATGTCGTCGATGAAAACTATGACATGTCGATCCAAAAATGGTCGGAGCACCCGGTGCATTAAATCCATGAAGATCACCGGCGCGTTAGTCAACCCAAATGGCATGACTGTAAACTCATACAACCCATATCGCGTACTGAAAGCGATCTTCTCAATATCTCCATCTCGAATCCTCAACTGATGATATCCCGATCTGAGGTTAATCTTCGAGAAGAATTTGGCTCCTGCCAACTGATCGAACAAGTCATCGATCTTGGTAAGTGGGTAACGATTCCTAATAGTCTCTTGATTCAACTTCCTATAATCCACACACATCCGTATCAAGTCGTTCTTCTTCTTCACAAAAAGAACTGGAGCTACCCAAGGTGACATGCTAGGGTGAATGAATCCCTTCTGCAGTAACTCCTCTAACTGGGTCCTCAACTCCCTCTGCTCCAATGCTGACATCCTATACGTCCTGCTGTAAAGTGGCTGAGTTCCAGGAATTAGCTCGATAATGAATTCAACAGCTCTCGGTGGTGGCAATCCTGGCAAATCCTCAGGAAAATACGTCGAAAAATTCACAAACAACCAAAACATCCTCAACCCTAATCACTGTCTTAATCTTTGGCTCCACCATAGCTAGTCTGCCTCGAGTGATAAGTAATGCTGACGCAGCTTCGACAAATGAAAACTCTGGAATCCCATCGATGTGAAATGTCATCGTCTTGCTTAAACAGTTGATATGTGCGTGATACGACGATAACCAATCCATGCCGAGCATCGTGTCGAATTCCAAGTATTTTAATACTCAAAGTCAGCCGGTAACTGATGTCCCTCAATCTCAACCACACAATCCCAACAAATTCGGTTAGGATAAATTTTATCCCCAGTTGCCGTACTGAGAATAAGATGTGTATCTAAAGTCTGTGCACCTAATCCTAACAATCCTACCATATATCCAAATATAAAGGAAAGTGTGCTGCCGAAATCGAACATAACATGCATATAAGTATTACAGACAGATAACATACCTTCAACAAGCTGTCTGGTCACTTTTTGGTCTGGCTGTGTACCCCAAAAGTAGTTGTTTGGGCCCTATTTTTGGCCTGATCAGTCTGTGATGGTATTGGCGTTGGTCTGGTACACTCTGCCATAAGATGTCCTACCTGACCATAACGATAACAAGTTCGAGTTTCTGATCTGCAAGTAGTCCTCTGACTTTGTGCCTGACTTTGGCCTCGACTTTGGCCTCTCTGACCCTGACCTCTATCCTGCCTCTGCTGCTGTCTCGCCGATCAACTAATGTAGAGGCTGCAGAATACGATACCTCACGATCATCGCGTCTATCTCGATCATCCTGATGATCTCTGTCACCTCTGCGACCCTGATCTGACTGCCAATCACCTCTACCTCTACGAGGTATCTGGCCCTGTCTCTTCGGCCTCTGATTAAATCGAGAACCCTAAACTGGATGTCTCTGCTGACCTCGCAGTGCAGCCTGAATCGCCAATCTGCTAGCACTCTGTACGATATAAGTCTCATGAGAAAGAGACCTGCCATATAGCTGAGCCAAAGTAGTCGCTGCACTAGAAACAACTATGGTAGCTATCCTCTAATTCAGTCCTCGAACAAAGTAATATATCTGTAATCATTCAGTCCCTACCAAATCTATAGAGTAGGACAATAAATATCTGTACCTCTCCATATACTCAGTCACAAACATATCGCCCTGAACCAGTGTCAACAACTCCTCTCTTAATCGAATCCGGATCTCCATAGGTATATACTCATCCATGAACAATGTTCTGAACTCAACCCAAGTAGTAACTGCAGGATGTGTCGCTTTATAGGTGGTCCACCATATAGCAGCAACAGATTTCAGGCAATAACTAGTCAATCTCAGTTTATCCACCTCATCAACCAGTAACATCTCATGTAATCTTTCATGAGCTAATAGCCACCTCCCGGCTATCTCTAGGTCTCCGACTCCATGAAAGTATCCTTGAGAGAATCTAAGATAATCCTGCAACTTCTTCGCCTCCACTGTCATCAAACTCCCTGATGAAGATGCTACAGCTGGCTGCTCCGTAGTCGAAAGAGTCATAACTAACGCAGTCTTAGCTGGAAAAACCACTGGTATAGCCCTCTCGGCATGTGTCTCGGATACTACAGCCTGTCCCTGAGTCTCAGCAGTAGTGGGAGCAACAACTGCAGGAGTAGTAACTAATGGTGCAGCTATAACTGTAGTAGGAGCTGTCAGAGTCTCACGAGTCCTCAATAAATCCAACAACTGTGCGAACCTATTATCCATTGTCTGCGCTAACGACTCTAACGTCAATGTCGGCCTAGCAGGATCGCTAGTATCCCCAACCTCTGGCTAAGTCGTACTTGAAGGCTGCCAGTCCATCGATATCTGCATCAAAGAACGTGCCTCAGTACGAATATACATGTAACGTAGGTAATATAAGAACAAAAACATAACATGTATATCTTGATTTCTAACCATCTCTCATTGCTTCCCAACTAAGACTTTAGGCAATTCCTTTAGGTTTCCACATCTAAAGCTTATTCAATAGGTTTATGATCAGGTTTTCCTCAAATTCGAGCCCTAGGTTTTCCTAAATCTAGACTCTGATACCAAAATTGTAATGGCCCATTTTCCAAATAGACCGCCACGGGGCCAATGTGGACCCATAGTCTATTTTACCAGCGACAGCTGTGCGCTACATTGGATTATATCCTCCATTTTATTTTTTTAAACCTTATTAATTATCCATTTATCGATTAAGTTGTATTGAAGTCAAATCATATGTTAAGTTATCATAAAATCCTTAAATTTACATACAGCGGAAGCCTTTCTAGCATTTACTCAGATAATGATACTATAAATGTGTAACCTAAACTATAAACCTATTGTGGAAAACCAATACATAACCATAAATACCGCTGAAGTCACAAAAGATCTATATATAAGGTATCTCAACATTTCCAAACCCAAAATAAAAACAAAATAAATATAATACAAACGTAGGAGTCAGGCAATCTCAAATCAAAAGTACTCTGGCAGCTTGCCCTTGCCCCTGCTCGTACTAAGATCTGCACTCAAGCCATCACAAAAAGACAGATGACGAGTTCAGAGTGAGTATTCCCAAGGAAATTAAGTGAGCATCACTGAAAGTAATTACTGGAATTTAAAGAAAGCTATTAAATAAATATGCGTAAACAAATACAGGCAACTGCGCTCATCGCATGAATAAATAATAGAAAAAGCTCAAAGTGTGTTCCTAGCCCCTAGGGTCAGACTACACCATAATTCAGACTCTTCCACATAATACTACCGGCGAGTCCAACTCAAGCGCTGGCGTTACACCTACGGCGCACCGACACACGCCACGACGTGATATTCGGGTCATACTATTCACCGAGATCGATCTGGTAGCACGTGCTATGGTGTAGTGAACATACACACAAGAATGGAACGGAGGGAGCCCCGCTCAACGTCCGCCCATATAAACATAACCAAGAATAGAGTATTGAAATGAAAGAAATTGAATTCAAATGCCAAAAGAAGTAAATACTCAATTAATTTCAGTTGGGATACTACACACCTCAATCCGCACTCCGCATCCTGAAATCCAAACCCTGGTCTAGCTCCAATAGTCACCCGATAATCAAAATTATCACCCAAATATACCTAAAATTATTTATCATTGAATTAGCTTCAATTGGATATATAATGTAAATTTTATGTTTTTCGATATAAAAACTCTGATAACATCTCGCCAAAATCTCGAGAAAATCTCAAAAACTCATTTATTAACCCATTTTCTAATTTCTCATATTTTTCTGAATTTTTCTAAATTTTTCTAAATTTTTAGCTATTTTTCTCTATTTTTTCTATATTTTATTTTATTTAAAACTGTTTTTAATTTATTTAAATAAAATAATAAAGTAATTTAAAAATATTATTTAAATATTATGGGTTGGGTCCCCTGAACCGGGTCCGACCCGACCTAACCGGGTTGGGCCCAGTTCGGTCCATCGGGACTGGGTCCGGGTCGGGCCCGGTCCAGGCCCACCTGGGTTGGGCCAGGGTCAATCTGGCCCGGCCCACCTAAGTTGGGCCTAGGTCGGTCCAGCCAGGCCTAGTGGTGCACGCACGCACGCACGTGTGCGTGCCCCCCCATCGTCTTCTTCACCACAACAGAGGCAGAGCCTCTGGTTCTCTTTTTTTTCATTAGATTGGGAGGGAGGGAGGGAGGGAGGGAGGGGGAGACGACACAGGACTCGTCTCCCTCCTTGGACGAACTGCGAGAGCAGTTCGTCCGAGCCCTCGAGCTACACCACACCACCACCAAACCATCACCGCCACCACCACCGCAACAACAACAACGCACACCAACGACCAACAATAACACAATCAACTCACCTCTTTCACGTCGTCGTGCTCCCGATCACTCGGCCAATCTCTTCTCTCTCTTCTTCTTCTTCTTCCGTTTCGATCTCTCTCTTTTCTCTATTGTTTTTTTTTTCGATTTCACGAAGAAGAAGGTGATTGGATCGAGAAATGACCAAAATGCCCTTGTGTTCATCCACTTTTTCTAAACAACCAAATACCCTTTTTGATAATTTCACAATTATTTATTTATTTTCTGATTTATATGAATATATACATATATATTTTAAATTACATATATATATATATATACATACATATATATATATATATATAAATATATATCCGTCTATATTTTCGCGCCTACAGTTTCGTCGTGCGCGCCAACGAGCGTACTCGGGTGTGCACACTACTGTACCACCCACGCGTGTCGACCACAACCCCACGTGTCCCTCGGCGCCCACCAATTTATTATTTTATCACATTTAATTCATTTAATGTGTGTATTATTTGCTTGGCCTAATATTTCATTTTTTTAGTCTACCCGGTACCTGCATCGACACGCATATCGAGGTGAATACTTAACACAATCTCATACGTCATTTGAGATATAATTACACACATCGCGATGCCATTTAACCTATTTTAACATAAACATTGCAAATTAGACAAAATAACACACAAAATAACTATTTATCTAACTCCAGGCGTGCTCTAACCTAGCTGCGGGTCCCACGGGTGTCTGAGCTGTCTGCCATGTTTGCAATACGTCACAAATAATGGCGAATTAAATTCGGACCGGTACGTAAGGCTTCCTATCTAAACTTCAAGGGTAAGATTGTGAATGCCAAAGTAAAGTTCGGGATGGACTTCCGGGATATACCAGCCGTCTCTCCCATATCAACCTACAAGAAGCAAGCGATGCACGAAGTAAAACATGAACAATGACAAAAATCCAATTTTCTATTCAAAATAGTGGGTTGTGGAGTGGTAGTGTTGACACCTAAAGGACCTCGGTAAAATGAAACCGATACTTGCAGTAAGGGTGTTGGTCAATTCAAATCGATAGGACTCTAAGGGTGGTGAATGCATTAGTTCTCTATGCCTTTTACAATATCGGTGGAGCAAAATCGAGACACATGTCAGTCCTGTGTGATCGCACACCACGAACATCATCACCGTGAACACCCTCTTACAAAAATGACGAAAAATACACGAAACATAATAAAACTTATCTTTTCTTGCTCGTCGCATCCTTGTAGAGATTCCTTCGACATTGTTATGCTAGAATCCCCAAATCACTACCAAAGTTGATGCCCTAAAAAATTGAAAAACACAAACACCAAAAACAGTCAAACAACTACCAAATGATAAACAAAAATTGCCAAAATGAAGAGAATTGACTTCATAACGAACTTATGTAGTTGATTTCGTGTAGTTTTGTTGGAGTTAGGTCAGGTGCGGGAGTTGGTCACGTAGTGCTTCCCGCTGTGCGTTTCAGTTCAAATCGAAATCATTGGGTGTGGTGAAAACCCTACTTATATACAGGGGTGGCAAAGTCATTTCACTAAGGGTTGATTTTTTTTTAAATGGGGTACAAATAGCAAAACGTGGGGTCCAAATAACCGCGACTTTACACATTTCCTTTCCTTTTTTTTTCCTTCTTTAAACCTTTTATATATTTTTTCTTTACTTTTTATAAAACGTCTAATTTTGTTAAAGCATCTAAATATACAATTCCATTGACCTCTTGTCTAAGTTCTAACCCATCAATACTGTCATAACAATAAAAAGAGAAGTAGAAAAACAAGTTAAGTAATACGAAAATATGTTGTGAATTAGTGAAGCTAATCAAAAATAGAAAGATGAGATCCTTTAATTAAGTTAGGTATCTCCATAGCAAGGGCGTGCCTGGGGTAGGGCAAGATGGGCAACCACCCCAGACCCCCACCCAAAAGAAAGCCCTCTTGCCCATACATTAACTAGTATAGGTATGTTATCATCAAAAAAAATTATTATAGGTATAAAGGTTTTTCTTTAAAAAAATTCGAGGCCCACCACGTCATGCACTTCGGGCCCACAACTCTAACTAAATCGGCCTAGCTATGTCCCACGCGTACCAAATCATCAGTTAATAAGGTTACCACTAACTTTCCTCAATTTAATTAAATAAGTTAGCTTATGAACTCGTTTTCATCTGTTAAAATCTCCAAATAATCAGCAGAAGACTTAAATAAATTAATCAAATAGAAGAACATTATTCCTAGTGTGGAACACTCAATCAATGTATATCAAGCCATATCAATCAAAACCTCAAAATGGACCTCAACAAGTGATATACAAGTCCAAGCTTACATATCCCATAAACCCAATAGAAATCAAGTAAAATAAACAAACATACGAGTAGGGAGTATGTAATGGCCCAATTTTAATATGCCATTATGTGTGACGTCATTTGCAGACGTGGACGCCAGTAGGGACGAACGCGGGTCCCACAGTGAGGATTCGAAGCGTTCGTATTACATATACAATCCGTCTTATGTGCTTTTTGATGTGTAATTGCGATGCTTATGTCCAATTTAGTTAGTTTGCAATGCAATATGCTTGTTTGTATTATTTTTTGACGTGCGAGTTGGTTTGACTGGTGTTCGCTGCGACTAGCACATAGAAGCGAATACCGGGTGACGAATCATTAGTACACTAGGCCGAGGGTATAAACAAATGATAAGATACATTTAATAATTCATAATAAATGGTATAGGAGTGTTCGGGATCGTTAGTTTGCGAAAACGGGACAGCGAATTGTCTGAAGCCGGGTATTGAAACAACCAGGAAGTTAAGTAGTTGTAGCTAGGATTTGGTGGACCAAGTCAACAAGGTAAAACATTTTTTGGCTTATTTGAAGAAGTGTTGACCCAATCTCAGCCCTTGAAGTGCATTGAGATATATGGGTGAGAAGTGATGACTTGGGGAAGTATATATATAGTGGTTGTTATTGATTTCCACCAACTTTTCTCTCTCCTATTATATTTGAATGAAAATTGGTGAGGGAGCTGAGGGTTTGAGTGATTTCCATTAGTGATTTGGAGCTCAAGAACTTGAGGGATTTGATAAACAAGGTAAAATTCTTGACCATCTCTCTGTTTCCTACGTTTTGGCAAGTGTTTTATCAGTTTTGACAAGGTTTTCAGCATGGGTTTCGAGTTTGGATGGTGTTGCTATGGATTGTTGAATGGTTTTGAGTGTGTTGGATGTGGTTTTGGTGTTGTTGCTATGGGCGTTTGGACTTCAAAGTGATTTTTAGGGTTTTTGGTCGAAAAACGCCGAGTTTGTGTTTCGAACGTGTGTTGTCGAGGGGTTTTGATGTTATGAGTAGTATGGAGTGTTTAATGAGTTGTTAGAGCGAGCATGGATCACGAAAATGAGTCGAGAGGGATCAAAAATTTGGGAAAACCCTCTCTGCTGAAGACGCCGTCTGACGCGCCGTGGGGTTCAGAAGTCACAACACCACTCGCGACGTCTTGGGCAGAGGCATAATGTGAGGGAGATGTTTTTGAAGACGCCGTGAGGAGATAGCATGACATCATGTTCACAGCGCCCAAGATGCCGTGAAGACGCCGTGAGAGTTAAACGTGGCGGCGTCCACGACGACGTCTGGGATAGTTTTGGGACTAAAATTTTTAATAAAAATTTATCAAATGGGGTCTAGTATATAGGTTTATATGGGTTGTATGAAGGATTTAAATGGTAGTTTGGTCGATTATTTGGGGATTTTACTTGAGTTTTCGAGGTTTATGATGGTTTGGGATTAGTGTGTTTGATTGAGACTATATGGATTTAAGTTGACTCATCGGTGATTTGAACTATCATTTGGGAATAAATTTGGGCTAGGAACGACTCTTGGAGTGCGGTTTGAGGTGTGTAATATCCCAATTGAACTTCACTTTAGTATTCACTGCTTGATTTATTTGTATTCTGTCTATTTATTCGCAAATCTTAATTTCTTATTGCTTTACGATGGTTGAGCTTACTCCCATCTAGTGCATTCTTTACGGTGGTTGAGCATACCATCACCTTGTCTCTTTACACTGATGCGATTACTCTCCATCTGGTGATTATTCGTACTAGGCATAGGGTCCAATGAACCATAGCATATGTCTATGCATGCGTCGGTGAATTTGTGCTACCCGAGTATGGTAGCCATGTGTGGGTGCGTTGAGGATCTACGCCGGCTACCTAGAGGGTCCAGGGTCAACCCGTTAGATGGTTTTTACTCACGGGCCTTGCTTGGCGGATAGCTCGAAGTATGGTTCGGTCTGATTCCGAGTTTCTATGTACTTTGTTTCTTTACTATTGATATGCATGCGACGATCTTTCGCAGTCTTCTGTATTCCTTTGTTCAACATGTTTATTTATAGTATTTTGGATTCCTGCATTATATTTATGTAAATTAATTCTTGGTGAATTTTCTTGGGATTACTCACACTGGACTTGCCATTTGACTTCTTGTGATGGTTTGAGTACAGATCTTGGTACGAGTAGGGGAAAAGGAAAGCTCGAGAAATATCTGTGACTGATTGACTGAGGACTACCCCATCCGTATGTGTGTATGTTTACATATATATATATATATATATATATATATATATATCTTGTTTTTGTTTGGGATGGGTTGTGAGACTTGCTTTACTAGGTATATGAGCCATGTTTACATTGTGACACATTGAGGTAATCTTGACTTTTATATATGATATAGTCACATTTTGGTTTGATTCTCACATTAGGATTTTGTATTGAATATTTGTTTCCGCTGTACATTTTGATGTTCAAGAGTTTCATTGTATAATTTGAGGTAAAGTGCTGATGAGTTGGACAAGAGACACAGCTGGCAGCTACGTGGCCAGTTGTGGGCCTGCGTGGCTTCCTGTGGTGGTCCAATGTGGATTTGGGTCGCTACAGAGTAATTGCCAATCACAAGAAATCCTCAAGCTTGCCCTTCCCTCTGCTCATACCAAGGTCTGCACTCAGCCATCGCAACAAAACAAATGCGAGTCTAGAGTGAGTAATCTCAAGGAAATTCATCGAGTAAATAATATAAATAAATGTAGGAATCAAAAGACTATTAAAAAAACATGCGGAAGGAAAGAATCAGACAACTGGGAAGGACTCTTGCATGTATATCTAATAGCAGTGAAAATCAAAGTGTGTGCATGATCTAAGTTAGACTAGCACCATACTTTGGACTATCACCCATGTACCGCCAATGAGTAAACTTAAGCTGACTGAAATCCCTGTAGTCTACTTGGTAGCCGGCCTAAACCACGACGGACCGACATGAGTATTGGATAAATTAACAGCCGGGTCAACAATCTACCGACATACCCCTATAACACATGTTATGACCTTGTGTGCCACAATGCTAATAGAATAACCGGTGGGAGTAAACTCAACCGACCATAAATAAATACTAGAAATCTAAATAATTGAAATAACTGGACATAAATTCAAATAATCCGAGCAATAAATATTCAAATGAATTTCAGTTGGAATACTACACATCTCAAACTACGCCCCATTAACACCAATACCAATGCACGCCCCAACCGCGTGTCAATTACTTGTCAATACAACTTAAAACCTAAATTCTCGATAAATCTAATCAATTTCCCAAACTTCAAAAATCATTGTTCAATACCAAATCCTTGATTAAAACACCTATTATACCTTCCATATAAATGTTATATAACCCAAGGTATACTCCCAATATTCCAAATTTTATTTAAAAAATTATTGTCTAGTACTATTTATGACGCCACCAGAGACGTCACTGTGAACAAGAGCTTCACGACGTCCTGGGCGTCGTGACAGACACTGCCACGTTTTCCACCCCCACGACGCCATTTAAAACATGGGGTGACATTTCATTACTGATCTAGACGCTGCAGGTGGCGTCGTTGCCTCAAACGCCCACGACGCGCTGGCGGCGTCTGAGCCAGGAAAAGTTTAAGGGCTTCTCAGACCCCTCGGCTCGTCGTCGCGGTCTGCGCTCGTCCAAACCACTCCTCAAATGTTTAAAATTCCATAACCTACCAAAATCCCTCGACAAAACTGTCCGAGATGAAAACCTCGAGTTTTCTCGCCAAAACCTTAAAACCCATTTGGAAACCTTATCAATAATAACATCAAAACACCTATTGTTTCATCAAATCCACCATATTGAAACCATAGCAATACAACCATAGCTGGTGTACTCAACTTACACCCCCATAAATCTCTTCAAAACCCGAGAAATTATGCCCGAAACGTAGATAACAAGATGGAGATCGAAGATCTAACCTTTTATTCTATTTCCTTTTGATCTAGCACCTCCAAATGAGCTCAAATCTTCACAAAACCTTAGCCTTCTCTAGTGATTTTCGCCCAAACACAGAGAGGAGAGAGAAAAGGTGGTGAGAATTGATTTTTCTTAACTTTTATACTTGAAATCTTCATCAAATGTGCCTACATAATCCCAAGGAACATTTTGAGGGTCAAGATGTGGTCAATTAGTCCACAATATGAGACTTAATTGGAAACTTAAACACTTATGCTCATCCTTCTCTTGACAACCTAGTCAATCATCGGGCGTTCCGACACCTGGTCCCGAACCGTTCCGCCTGTCCAACGCGTACACTCACGTCACTCACGTATATACAAGATTTTATATTAATTATGTAGCGTATTTTATCATTTATTGTGTGTATATCAACCTTGGCCTAGTGTACTAACCATTCGCCTCCTCGGTTCTCACGTCTACATGCTACCTAAGGCGAATACCCGTTACACTATCTCGCTCGACATATACAATATAATACACAACATTGCGATGTAAATAAGCTAATTTGAGCAACACATCGCAAAATACAACAAAAACACACAAAAATAGACTGTATACCTAATCTAGGCATGTTGCAACCTAGCTACGAGGTCCACGATCATCCAAGCTGTCGTCCACGTCTGTAATAACGTCAATTAGTAATTGGGCCGTTACATTAAAATTTTGCCTTATGCCTACTAAAAATGCTTGTCTTTGTTAGAAAAAGAGAGAAGACCCAGCGTGTAACCTAAACTGGAGGTATAAAGTACTTTCTCACATAAACAATCTAGGTTATTTAGGGAATTATGTGATAACTTTTTGTTTCAATAAAATCTCAATTGATTATGCAATATTGCAAGTGAAATAGCATTGTTTTGACTTCCTCTAATTTTTTTTACCTCTCACCATTTACTTATTCCTTCATTCCTCTAACCATTTTTTTTTAACTTCATGATTGACAATAAGATTCTTACACTTTTCATTATCGATCTCAAGTCTAGATAATGGAAGGGAAAAGGTATTAAAATATACTTTAGTATGATGTATTAAGGCAAGGAAATGTTGGGAAGAATTGAGAATTAGTACAGCTCAAGCACACAATTCTTTTATGGAATGGATGAGTGAACTGTTCAATGACGACTCTACAAAAGAAATGATAAAAATGGTGACAATGGTGACATGGAGCGTATGGAATAATCGAAACTCTACAATATAGAGTAATCGACATCAGTCACACACATATCGTCGAGGGAGCGAAGCCACACCTAGCAGCATGGAAGGCAGCGAGACAGAAGGCATACGCCCTAGGCCGAGCCATCGACTGTGATCCCAACAAGTTGGCAACGACCGATGGAAGGATTTGTCACTTGTAATGTAGATGCATAAGTGTTTGAAGAGAAAAAGGGGTTAGCTCATATGGCGTGGTTCTAAGGGACAATGGTAGATGATTCGTGGCTGCCTTAACAGGAAAGTATGAAGGGGTGTTCGAGGCAAGGGTAGCTGAGGTTATTGGAGTTAGAGAGGCACTATCCTGGCTGAAGGACAAATGTGAGAGAAGAATAAAGTTGGAGCCTGATGCACTTAGGGCAGTTCAGATAATCCAAAATAGGCACAAAGATAAATACTATTTTGAGCTATAATTGATGATTGTGTGAAGTTGGTAATGGACTTGAGGTCATATAGTCTCTTTTGATCGTCGATCAGCGAATGTAGCGACCCATACATTAGCTAGGGAAACTAGTTCTATATCTGGTCGAAACGAGTGAGATGTTGTACCCTCATTTCTTTTTAATGTACTTGTGAGATATTTGAAATGAATACGAGTTGGTTGTGGTTTCAAAAAAAGTATACAAACAATATAAGGTGAAAAAAAATTATTAAAGGCCCCATTTTTAAGGTTTCACCCAAGCCTCCAAAGTGTCATATTTGACCTTGTATATGACATGTTTTAAAGCGTATCCAAAAAACCTTGGTGATGTATATGGCAAAAATATGTCAATATAATATTTTTCTATTTTAATGTCAAGATGGTGAGATGGTAAATACATCACTTGTCAAAAGGCAAAGTTTTGGGAGGTCATGGTTCGACTCCCACTGAAGTAAAAAATATATATATAATCCTATTTTAAAAGTAAGAATTATTTAAAGAAGTTAAGATGAATAGATAAAAAATACCAATTGAGTGTGCAGCTCACTGATTTGGTATGAGGTCACTTGAGTACGAAGTTTGGTGTCCAAGTCCTAATGGCCAATGGGGAAGTTAATTTCTTTCTTAATCAAAATAATGCTATTGGTTTTTTTTTTTGACAAAAAATAAAATAATGTTATTTTTTTGAGATAAAACCATACACCTAAAAGATAAAATGAGGTTAAGTTGGAGACAATATCGGTGTTAACAGAGGAGATCCACGGGTTTGCACACGTGTGTGCGACGCGAACGTGAGAATTTAACATGGTATCAGAGCTCATGGTTCGAATGAGAGCTGAGAAAGAAAAAAAAAAGCCACTTAGATGAATTTCGGTCCAAGGTGCAGTGTTGAGATGTATAGACCGAAATAATAGTCCCATATCGGTTAAGTGAAACTTCTAAATAAAGTATATAAGCAGTTGTCTCCCCTCTAATAGTATCAAGACCTTTTGAGATAAAACCCCACACCTAAAGTTGAAGAGTGGTTAAGTTGGGGATAGTATCAGTGTTAGCAGAGGAGATTCACAGGCTCGCGCACACGAGTTAAAACTACCTTTCTTCACAAAAAAAAACCTACCCAATAATAAAAAAATTCACTAACATAATATTTTTTTAAGCCTAACTAACGTAATTAGATTATCAAAACATCTTGAATCCTTGAAATAGATAGGCAACTTAATTCATAGCTATTTTGACAAAAAAAAACCCTTAATTCATGTCTAAATTGAAAAACGTCAATAAGTACAGCAGCCTGCTCGAAGTGTCTCGGCTATTTATATTCAAAAAACAACTTGCTTTTTAGAAACTTAATAAAAGGAAAGATAAATGGTTTCGTCAAAAAAAAAAAAAGAAAGAAAGAAAAGATAAATGGTTTTTGTTATCCTAATTAATTAATTTTCCTACTTTACTTTTGTACTTGTTGCGCCGCGGACATCTATGTCGGCAGGTCCGTGGATCTTATATGCATTAACATCAATATTGTTCCACCTTAGTCACTTTCAATTTATAGATGTGAAGTTTTACTTCAAAGGCCTTGTATTATTTGGAAGAGATCTACACTATGTATTTTTTTACGAAGTCACACTTAAAACAAATATAAAACAATATTTCAGCCCACACATTCCAACATTAAAATTAACCACTAAAACACGTTTACTTGTTGGTTTGATATACTATATGATATGTCTCCATTTTAATTTCCTTAACATTTTGAAGAATTCACTCGCTATCAAATTAAAAGGCCCCAATATATATATAAACAACTTTTACTTTTTGAGGAACCCTTTATATAGTACTACAAACAACTTAATTTTTGTAACTAAACCCCATACACAGGTACTCCTAAATAGTTTCTCTGCACTCTTCAAGACACGGAGAATATTAATGTTGAATAAAGTTCATACCGAAATTAATGACAGAGGTAGACTCCCATACGTACGATAAGAATTTGCATTTCCCAATAAAACACATTAATGCGCCAATTATTATCTGGCCCATTAGACATATGCAGCGGCTAAACCAACCTTAATTCTTACTAAACATAACTCATTTGTTGACCATATGTTAATTTTTAATTGTTAAACATATCTCAATTTTTTAAAATATCTCCAAAATACCTTTACTAAATGCACCCCACATTTTGCTAAATATACCCCATTATTCAAACATACTTTTGCCTCCCTGGCCTGTAGTGTATGACCGAGATCTTTAAAGAGGTATTAGATAACTCCCACCGAGACCTCTTTAGAGGTTTCGGTCGGCTTCATCTAAATCCCACTGAGACCTTTGAAGAGGTCTCGGTCTTGGTGGAAGGCAACTGGGTCTCGACTAACTCCCATGGAGATCTCTTTATAGGTCTCGGTGGTAACTGATTGAAACCTCAAAGAAGTCTCAGCCTTGTGTGTCCGCAACCCATGGGCGACAAGAACAAAATTTTCTTTTTTCAAAACCTTCTAAAAATACAGGAAACGACTGAAACATTATTGTATTTTACTCGGAATCGCTTGATATTCTCGATTCCATCAACATTTTTGAGAAAAAAATTCATAATTCAAGCCAAAAATCAAAGCCCTAAACTCAACATGACAACACCCAACCGACTCAAAAGGGCCAAAAAACCTAAGAAAACCCCAAAATCGACACGAATTAAAGAGATGGAGGATCGCACTCATGACGTCGAATCGATGTTGTTTCACCTGAATTTCGTCAGATTAAGGTCTAAGGTGAGTGCGTTCTGAGAGTGGGAGAGACGGTGGTGTGACTGGGCTATGGATGGATGAGATGAGTGGGGTATGAAGAGAGCAAACACCCTTTTATATGGAGGGTAATTGAGTCATTTCACATTTTTTAAAAAATAAGTGGGGCATGTTAGCAAAAACTGGGTCTGTTTAGCTACTGTCTTTTTTTGGGAGCGGCTAAACAGACCCAGCTAATTGCTCCACATACCCCAGTTTTGTGAAATTATTCAACTACCCCTCCATATAAAAAGGTTTTTACTCACCATGCCCCACTTAACCCGTATCTTAGTCACCTTTCTCAAATCGCACTTACCAAAAATCGGACAAGTCTGAAGAAATCCGAGAAAAACCATATGATTTGATGACGTGGGTGTATCCATCATCTCTTTTAGTGATGATCTCGAGTTTGTTTTTGGTTTTTTTCTTTCTTTTTAAGTCATTTTGTTTTTGAATTTGTTTTTGGGTTTAGGGCATTGATTTGAGGCTTGAATCTTGCATTTTTTATTCAGACGAATCGGGTTGACTCCTTTAAAGATGTTTCGGCTAGATCCCTTCATCACCCACTGAAACCAATTTATCTTCGCATTATCGGTTGGAGTTAACCAAAACCTTTTCAAAGGTGTTGGCTCGGTTCGTCAGACACCTCTTCTGAGGTGTCAACTTTGTTCGTTTGACACCCACGTCCAAAGGTATTAGGGTGAAGATGAGGGTGAAAGTGAGGGTGATGGGGTACTTGAAGTAAAAAAGTGGGGTATAGTAAGCAAGGGTATTGAGGTGGTACACGAAGTAAAAAATGGGGTACAGTAAGCAAGGGTATTTTTGAAATTTTAAGAAAAAAAGTGGGGTACACTAAGTAAAGAGTTAGGTACACGAAGTAAAAATTTAAATCTGAGGTATGTGGAGCAATTGACGGGGTCTGTTCTTCCTTTTTTTTTTATTATTGTGAGGGTATATGATACATGGAAAATGCTACACATACATCACAAACAAGTACTAAAAGATACATCAGGACCTCAACTCACGTGTTTCGCAAGAGGATCTGTATATGCAAGTATCTTGAGGTGCAAATAGACTACTCCTAAGGTTTGATGTCTTTTTTTTTTTTTTTTTTTAGCGTTTGATATGTGTTTGTTTGTGATGTATGTACAGCAATCTCATACCCACTCATCAAGTGACCCCGTACCCTATCAAATTTTCGATCTAATCTCATCAACTTGTTGGATGGTTGGCACTTGGAATGGAAGTATATGGGTCCCACTCATGGGTCCATAAAAGTAAACCGTTCATCTTCGCGTGGTTGTCACTGCACGAGCCGTAGGTCACCAATTTGCTTTAATTTTGTTTTTTCTTTGTTCCCATGTTGAACACTATTACCGTTTCACATCATCACAAAGTACCACCGGTTCAACTGACTGCTCTGAGCTCAAGCCATAATCTTATAAAAGGCTTTCGCTCTCGTACGTAGGGTGGTCATCTAAACTTGAAATCACCGTTTAAGAGGTT
Source organism: Stephania japonica (assembly GCA_039657345.1). Classification (NCBI taxonomy): domain Eukaryota; kingdom Viridiplantae; phylum Streptophyta; class Magnoliopsida; order Ranunculales; family Menispermaceae; genus Stephania; species Stephania japonica. Next base: position 41,077,858 of record CM077561.1, read on the forward strand.
AGATTAAAAGTTGAGTATTTATGCACCATTTTGCGTCACCCAACGAGTCATCACCCTTTTTAGAGCGCCATCTCTCACTTCTCTCTCACACTATCACCACCACATGTACATGCACCCCTATTAATATGGGTTCGTCTTCCACACTTTCCAAACAAGCTAGCCAAACACAATATTGTTTTATTGTGATAGCCATTAGCCACACGCAAGTTATTGTAGTTCACTTGCAAACAAGTTATTAATCAAAGAGAGTGCACCCTCTTCTTCATTGTTAACAATGGTGGTGGGGGAAAAGACAAAAGGTTCGTCGAACCCGGCATGGCTGCTTCGCTACTTGAGATGTCTTCCATTCTCGTTTTCTTCTTCAAAGTCTGTGAATCCATCGGTATCTAAGAAAGATCAAGAAAAATCGCAGAGAAAACCGGGAGGATGGAAGGCCATGCCTTACATTCTAGGTTACTTTTATATTTTTTGTAGTTTTAATTTTCACATGCACGAACAAGTACATAAGAAAATATTATTGGCATAATTATGTTATACTACTAACTATTTGTTGATCAATTTAGGGAACGAGACGTTTGAGAGGCTTGCAACAGTAGGGTTGCTAGCAAATTTCATGGTGTATTTGACCACTTTTTTTCATTTGGATCAAGTGTATGCAACCAACATCATCAACATATGGTCTGGCACCACTGGTTTTGCTCCTTTAGTTGGAGCTTTTATCTCAGATGCTTGGTGGGGAAGGTTCAAGACCCTTGCCTTTGCGTCCATCGTCTCTTTTGTGGTAATATATCCATCACTAATTATTTATTTACAGGAATAACAAGAAATTAAGAAAGTCTAGAACCCAAATTAGGTAGAGTGGCTATATAAGCTCCGTTGGATTCTACCAATTTTATTATTTATCAAGGACAATATATAATAATTGAGGGTCTTCCCAAAAGAAAGCTCGAGAGAACTGACTCCGCAGTGCATAGGACACAGGTTAACGAAAAAGTAACACAGTATCACTTCAAACAGTACTACAAAATTAATTTTAATATTTATCAAGGACAATATATATAATATTTAATAATACTATCATTACATGTTAGTTTTTAAATTAACATTTCATTCATAATAAATTAATTATTCACTAATTAATTTTTAACAACACAGTTTTTTAGAACAAAGTATATATATTTATTATTTACAACATATATTTAGTGTCATGAAAATATTTTTCTTGTCATCATTCATTAGTAAATCATTAAATTACTTTTTCATCAATAGTGTTAAAATTAATTAAGTAGAAGAGAAAAACAATAACTAAACAAGAATAATATTTCTTTGAAAAAAGAAAAAGAAACTAAACAAGTATACTATTTTGCTAAAAATACACATATATATATATATATATATACTTAATTATTACTTTTTTTTTGTTAAAAGGCACTAATTATTACTTAATTAATAATCAGGGAATGATCTCTTTAACACTGACTGCTGTGATTCCTTCACTTCATCCTCCACATTGTACTAAGCAAGAACTTCTGAAAGGCCAATGTGTTGGGCCGACAACAGCACAACTCGCCTTTTTATTCATGAGTCTTGGTTGGATGTCGATCGCCGCAGGTGGAATTCGACCCTGTAGCATCCCGTTTGGCGTCGACCAATTCGACGCCACCACAGAGAAAGGTCGAAGAGACATTAACAGTTTCTTCAACTGGTACTACGCAACCTTCACCGTGGTCATTTTGGTCGCCATCACCCTTCTTGTGTACATTCAAGATAGTGTGAGTTGGGGGATCGGCCTCGGGATTCCCACGGGCTTGATGTTTTGTTCTATCATCTTGTTTTTCCTTGGTACTAGAATTTACATTCATGTTCCGCCGGAGGGGAGTGTGTTCAATGCAATTGCTCAGGTGTTCATCGCAGCTTATAAGAAGCGTCACGTAGAGGTTCTTCACCAAAGTGATTCCGGAGCGGCGGAGCTCATTGAAGGTGGTCTTTATGACCCTCCCTTAAAAGAGACCACAATGTTTTCAAAGCTCCCTCACACTCCTCATTTCAGGTAAAAATTTGTGGAACACTACACATCTTCTAATTAAGTTTTAATTATAGTTAGCATATCCATGTCAATTAATAGTGTTTCGTATTGAGTCATGACTTGTGAGAATATTTTAATTAAGGTATACAGCCTAGTTTAATTTGAAAGATAATATCAGTTAGATTAATTATATGAGCAATCATTAGTATACACATAACAAAATTGAATCTAGCTGATGTAGTTTTTAAAATTAATTCTCATTAATTGTCTCTGCAACAACTTATTTGGTAGCTTGTAGCGATCTAATATACATGGCTAATATATGTCCAAATAATAACTTGATCGAGTGGTTCACCTTGTTTTTTTAATGTTAAATTTGGAGCTTCTACAGGGAAATATCGGTAATTAATTGCCTATATACATGCGTGTCTCTCAATTGGGTGACAACTTTCAAAATTTAATTATGTGAGTGATCGACTAACTAACAACAAGATATGTATATTGGATGTATAATGAAACAATGAAATATGGAGAAGGTTAATTATTATTTTTTTTCCTCTTATTTTATTGGGTTACCCAACTTTTTCATCAAGCTCGCTATATAGGTGGGGTCAATCACAACTTTTAATCATATAATATAATTAAATACCTTATGTAGGTGTGACGTTTTGTAATTACTCCCCTTTATGTATCCTTACCATCACATCCTTGTAGCCGGCCCGGCCGAATGATAATCTATGAATTGGATTATAAATTAAGCACAAATCATTATAATCTATTAGAATCCAAAAAAATTAATTAGAAATGATGAAGTTATTGATTTTCAAAATTTTCTTTCAATGATGTTTAGTGCTTTGGACAAAGCCGCTGTGGTTTTGGACGGAGAAGTGGACGTAGATGGTGAACGCAAGAACAAATGGAGACTTTGCAGCGTCCAACAAGTCGAGGAGGTTAAGTGCCTACTTAGAGTTGCACCAATATGGGCCTCGGGCATTATCTGCTTTGTGACCATGTCTCAACAAGGCACATTCACAATCTCACAAGCTCAAAAGATGGACAGACACTTAGGCCCCAAGTTCCAAATCCCCGCGGGCTCCCTCGGCATAATCTCGATGACCACCATCGGCATATGGATCCCTCTTTACGATCGAGTCATCGTCCCTCGCCTTCGCAAGCTCACAAAACACGAAGAAGGCATAACGCTACTCCAACGAATGGGCATCGGCATAGTCTTCTCGATCTTGTCCATGGTAGTTGCTGGTATAGTTGAAAATCGAAGGAGGGCCTCGGCGAATTTACATGCTAGCGCCGACGGAGTTGCGCCTATGCATGTAATGTGGCTAGCACCACAACTCATCTTCATGGGCCTCGCTGAGGGGTTCAATTTTTTAGGGCAGATTGAGTTCTACTACAAACAATTCCCTGAGCACATGAAAAGTGTTGCCAATGCTTTGCCTTCTTGTAGTATGGCTGGTGCAAGTTACTTGAGCAGTGTGATTGTGAGTATTGTGCACAAGTCTAGTGGTGGACATGGCAGGCCTGATTGGTTAAGCAACAACATCAATGCTGGGAGGGTTGATTATTTTTATTACCTTATAGCAGGTTTGGGGATTTTGAATTTTATCTACTTTTTTGTTTGTTCAAGTAGGTATCACTACAAGGGTGCACCAATAGTAGACAATGATGACACAAGTACTAAAGCTGATGTAGAATTGAAGGGTATTAAACATGCAGATATATAAGTTAATTTACTCTATAGTTGAGTATATATATGTGTTCTAGAAGGTGAAAAGATCGAGGGATATATATATAGACAGAGATGTGTGAATGCATGACTTGTCTATGAATAAAAGTACTATACATATAAAGATATGGGAAATCTTGAAAGCAAATGTTGGGTGTACATGTGGATGGTTTCTTTATGACTAAGTTTCAAAGTTTTGTTTGTATATACATGCATATGGTATATAATTGATTGTCTATATCTATGGTGATATGGTCCATAATTCCAAATATATATTTAGACATACATAGCAGTATAGTACTAGTGAAAATTATTTTGTGGAGGTTTCACTTACACGTGATATCAAATGAGCTTCTTACAAGCACAGCCATTACTTTTGAAGCGCACTTCTGCTAAAAAACAAGTTTCACTTGTCGACGATTGATTCATTAACACAGTTCTTGACATCTTGTGGTCACTCTGTGCCACAGATCAGCACAACCATTGAAGGGAAAAGGATCGATGGGATTTATTCGGTATACAAGTTTTTCTTACCATTAGCTTGTTATTGTCAAGCTGTGTGTGGAATGTGGACGAAAAATTAAGTGCCTCGGCATTTTGGTACTGATTGCTCTTCCAACCTAAGTCTCACTTTTACTCTTCGGCAAAAAAAGAAGTCTCACTCTTACTCACTCCCTCTCCTACAAAATGTAAAACATCTTTTGCACTTTTTGGTAAATTATAATAACTTTAAAATTTTAACAAATATATTTTAAACTTTTGTTTTGATAGTAAATTTTATGTGATGTCATTTTCCGTCACGTTAGTGGACAAGTTGAGCACCATCATTGAGTGATCCATCTTGGGCGTTTAGCTTACCATACCATACAATATCTACTAAAGCTTAAGATTAGGCTGTATTGGTGATGAGATGATTGAAAGGTTATGATCGATATAGTATTTTTTTACTTTTTATTTTTTTACTTTAATAGGAATCGAACTACGATCTCCTAAAGTTTTGCCTTTTTAACAAGTGATGTCTTTACTATCTCACTGGAGAGGCTTTACAAATCGATATAGTATTCGTTAAAACGTGCAAAGGTTTGTATGTTTTTTTTTTTTACTGAAAATATCATATTGTTGGAGATAGAAAACAATTACAAATAGAATTGTTATTTATACATTGACAGGTGAGATGATCAAGGTTTAAAATTTTAAGTGAATTTCTAACTTGCATTACTACTTTTTTTTTGCCAAAGTGATTTGTATTGAGGTGTTTCTAATCCAATCGGACAAACATCTATTACAAATAGATTTTACAACAATGAAGCACGGAACAAATTCTGAAAATATGCACACTAAAGTGTGACCCCAACCTTAAGGCAGGGAAAAAAGTACAAACTCTTTATATACAAACATCTACTCTAAAGATTTGATTTAGAGAAACTCAATGGATAGAGTCCAAATTGGCACCCATTGGGTAATAGGTGTAAATATATATATATATATATATTTATATAATAAATATGTATATATAATTATATTTAAAATCAAAGATAGGGCCTTGGGCCTTTGGGCTTAGATTTGTTAGCCTTGTAAAATCAAATAAATTTTTATTTTATTTTTTATTTTCGAAATTAATTATTGGTAGTTAATTTAGTTATTTTGTGAACAAAAGTGCGTTGTTGTGAACAAGTGCAATCTGTATTGAGAATAGGTGTGATTGTTGAATATATTGTTTTGAACAGACACATTGGTTTGAACAAGGTGCCTCAAGTTCTATTTAAGTAGAACTAAAACACGGAAATACATATAATTTCGAATTTCGTTTTTGAGAGAGAAGGAAAATCACGGTTTATGAGACTTTTGAACTTGGTGATTTTTGGTTCGAAAAAAGCATCCCGGCAGGGACAACCACCCCAACAATGGGGACAACCACCCACAACAACGTGACAACAAGCCGCGCTTAGGTGGACAAACATAGCTTACTCCTAAACATAGCTGCATCGACGTCGCTGTAGGCCAGATCTAAGAGATGGTAACACCGAAAGGAGCCCAAGATCTTCTCGGCCATGGCTGCGACCGCTGATCGGAGATGCTCACACGCCCTGGATCCCTATTGGAGAAATCGTTGAATGAGCGTCGTCGTCACTCCCAAAAAATCCTCCTGCTTCTTCAGATTTGGTTTGTCGCCATCCTTCTTCTAAACAAGCAAAAAAGAAGAAGGAAACAGGAAAAAAATGGGAGAATGGGGGTTGCAAAGATGGGCGAAGAAAGGAAAGCAAGATGGGAGAGATGGGGAAAACAAAAAGAGGGATCGAGCAAAGGGAGCCACCGACACTGTCTATGATCACCAAAGTAGGTCGTGCCATTGTCGGTAGCCCCAAAGGTGTTGGATCTGATTGTCGACTCTCAAAACCGTGAAGCAGCGCCAGGGTTCTCTCTAAGAGAACGAGAGCGACCCCGCGTAATTTTGTAACTGAATGGTCAAAACTTGCATTACTACTCTATAGAAACACCTTCTCTCAAGCTAATTAAAGGCTATTTAGAAACACACTAGTTTTCTATGCGTGCCATGTAAGTCCAAGCCCACTTCGAGGGATGCAAATGAGTAGGGTAGGAGATGGGGACCTCATTCCTATATTTGTACCCACTAAAAAATTTATACCTATACCCATCTGGGGATGAATTCTCGTACCCATTCCCATACCTATCAAATCCTTGTGGGTAAAATATTTTACCCATTTTATTTCCCATTGAGAATCTTTGGGAATCCCGGTGGAGATTTTCATGAAGATTTTTGCGGGAATAAAGAATCCCCATGGGAAAATATTCTTCGATTTCACTCAATTTTCCTCAAAAAAAGAAATAAAGAATCAAAAAGTTAAATTTAGTTAATGAACAATAATGTCAATAAGTTACAAATTCATAAAATGCATATATTAATATAAACTATATATAAAGTCAATAACACCTAGAGCTCTAGATCCACCAAAAAAAAAAAATAATTAGGAGGATCCTATAAAATAAGGTTTTGCATTTTTTCTCATTTGATCCTATTTTTTCAATACATTTGATCCAAAAATTGTAAAATACAAATATAGTTGCAAACAATTCAAAAGAAAACATATAGATAACCAAATAAAGTAAAATTCTAAATCTCATTAATATTTTTTGTTCTATCTATAAATGTATAATGAGTGTTTTGGGTGGAAACTATGTAATATTATATTATATTTTATCATATGGTGTATAATTGTATAAATAATAAATATTATATGGTGTATAATTGATATATGAGGATCTCTATAGATAATCCTCATGGGTATCTCCATTGGGGATCAGGATCCTTGTGGGATCCCCACGGGGATTACCCATGGGTATCCCCGTCGGTATCACTCATGGGCATCTCCATGGGGATTACCCATAAATATATTTTATCACCCATCCTCGTACCCATACCCGTGTGGGTATGTGATGCAAATTAAAATTTGTGTTAGATTAGGATTTTTATTTATTTATCAAATAAGATGGTTTTGTTTAGTTGGATTACAAGTTATGTGTCTTTTTGTGTCAAAGTTAAAGTCTAAATATGAATTAGTGGTAGTAAGAGTTTTAATAAAATTACAGTTATTGTGTCTTTTGGTATTCTATTAGAATTATGAGCCTTATTATTTTACAAGCCTATGTACATGCTACATATGTAATATTTTATGTGGATTTTATTGATTTTTAATAAAGAATTGAATTTCTTTTCTTGAGAATTTGGTGTTAATTCTCTTTTGCCCTAGGTTGTTTGTTCGTAGTGTCGAGCGTCTGATTTAGAAGATCTCCGCTGCGATAAGTGGTATCAGAGCCATCGTCATGCGTGATTTGGATGAATTATGCAACTTAGTGTCGAGTTTGGCTTTGGTGAGGAACGAGAATTGGAATATTCCTATTCTGATGAGGAGGAATTTGTATCCGAGTAAGAAATAGATGGGGTTCTTTTTCTTTAAGGTGACGTGCGACGAATAGATTCAATCTTCTTTGAGGAGGACTTCGAAAACTTTGACGAAAAGCCAAAGTTTGACAGTGATGGGTACGACTTCATGGAGGAAAAGTTAGTCCTTGGAGAGGACGGCTTAGTCATCGAAGTGGTTTCATTGTTTGAAGTTCCTCAAGTGCTTGAAGAGGTGGTTCGCGATGTCGGCGTCAACAATGACTCCCTTGGCCTCATTGCAAAGGCAAAAGTACTCAAATTTGCAACCAATGACGACGTATGCGTTGATAGATATTTGCATGACTTTTTCGGTCAGAATAATGTCCTATTTTATCTTTTCAAGCATGTCAATACTAGTTTTGATGATTTCATCGTCAAAGCTGGGAAGATGCGTGAGGATACAAAAATTCAAGGGCGAATTTTTTCCAACAAGGGAAGAATGATGAAGATGGAGACCATAGACGTCATGTGCGGAAGAATAATTCAAGTATTGAATTCGAGGACGAATATTCTCAACTGGGAGAGAATGATGCAAATTAGAATTTGTGTTAGATTAGGATTTTTTTTATTTATTAGATAAGATGGTTTTGTTTAGTTGGATTACAAGTTATGTGTCATTTTGTGTCAAAGTTAGAGTTTAAATATGAATTAGTGGTAGTAAAAGTTTTAATAGAATTACAGTTATTGTGTCTTTTGTTATTCTATTTAGAATTAAGAGTCTTATTATTTTACAAGCTTATATAAAGGCTACATGTGTAATATTTTAGGTGGATTTTATTGATTTTTAATAAAGAATTGAATTTCTTTTCTTGAGAATTTGGTGTTAATTCTCTTTTGCCCTAGGTTGTTTGATCGTAGTGTCGAACATCCGATTTAGAAGATTTCCGTTGCGTCAGTATGAGATTTCGTACCTATCCCTTCCCCACAGACATTTAAAATTCCCATACTCATACACGTTATCCTTGTCATTCGTGGGTATTACCCTATCCATTTGCATCCCTACCCACTCCCTGCACTTGCACGAAGTCAACTCTAACAAAAAAAACCACCAAAAACAAAAACATGATTAAAATAATAATAATAAAAAAAAAAATCACCATCTACAGTACACCCCACAAGCAAAAACAAGGTAGGATAATGAAAATGACTAATATATGATGACTTCTTAACAGAGAGATAAGAAATGCTTTGCGCCATGCTTCATATATATTGGAGATCTTTCTCAAAAATATTTCAATTGGACAACAAATAAAATGATAGGTATGAAGAAAAACAGGTTCATCATATGTCTATCTACTTTATGAATTATGACGTGTCAAGAGATAAGGATTATCCTTAATTATGGTGTTCAAATTAATACAAGATATCATTACTCCTCAACCTTTTCATCCATTACAGATTCTTGTATTGAAATTGAATAGGTGACTATCCTCAAATACCCAAGGCACTTGGAGAAATCAGGTTGAAACTTCGAAGTACCTTTGCTCCCCGTCCTCGAAACATTCTGATATATTTTTTTTACAATTATATGATGGATCACTCGTTTCGTTGCATTTCACATGCAGTACTCACTAAAAGAAATAAAGTGTTAACAAAAAAATAAAAATAAGTAAGAATAAGTGTTGCATTATTTGTTCAATAAAACATACATGCGAAGACAAAGTAATCACATGTTGGAACAAAAATCTTCGAATGAGAAAAACAGTAAAAGAATGGGTTTACCGAACAAAGATCTGTGAAGCATAGTCGCTCTCTTTTAAATTGCTTCAAATGAACAAATATTTGCTAGTGTTGAAGGAATCATCAATTATCGGAAAACCTGAAAGGTATGAAACGGTACTGAACTCCAATAGATTCACTGAAAAGAGGATCAATTATGATTGATGATTCACTGAAAAGAGAACTACAATCAGTGTGCCGTTGGAATCCTTTCCACTGTTCTCCTTCAAAAGGTATCTATGAGTGGTCTTTGATATATTATAAATATAAAAAAAATAATAAATGAAGGAAGAAATGCGAAAAATCCCAAGAGACTACATTTTCTCTTCAATTGATTTCTTTTTTTTTAATCAGTTTTTTCTCCAATTCATTAGTCGATCATTCATCTATATATATATATATATGCCAAATTGGTTAAAATAGTCTACCCTTTTACAACTTTTGTTATTATATCCAAACCTTTTTGAATTTGTTATTATATTCTAACCTTTCTACATTGATAAATTTGTATCTTACTTCACTTTTTAACTTTAAATTTGATGAGGTAACATTTAATTAATGAGCTTAAAAAATAAATTAAGTAATAATTTTAGTAATTATAGATGATGAGGTGGTTTTTTTAAAGTTATTATTTAGGTGTCACGTCATCAAATTTGGAGTAAAAAAAAGTGACTTAGAATACAATTTTTTCAATGTAAAAGGTCATGATATAATAACAAATTCAAAAAGGTTAGGATATGATAACAAAAGTTGTAAAAGGTTAAAACACTTTAACCAATTAAGCCATATATATATATATATATATACATGCTAAACTGATCATGCTAAGATCATATTTTCAAGGACTTAAACCTTTGCAAACTTAACTAATAAAGATCAACTAAATCTAAACTAGATAATTATTAAATCTAATTTGAATCAAATCCTAACAATATTCTCCTTTGATTCAAATTCCCTAAAATTAAACAAAATAAAATTAACTTTAAATTGGCGAAGCACTTCTCTTCGCACGATCCTTCAATTGGTGAACACTTCTTTTCGCTTGATGATGCACTTCTCACCATCCACACTTTATGGAGTACTTCTCTCCATTTGATGATGCACTTCTCATCATCCACACTATTTGGAGCACTTCTCCAAATCTGTTGATGCATTTCTTATCAACTTGACAAAATAATATCTTCAATGGTTTCTTCCACCATCTTTGTCTGCTCTTCTTTTCGAAACCTACACTTTTCTTCAGGTGGCCAAAGTTTTTACATTTGAAGCATTGTGGCTTTCCTTTAAGCCAACAATCTTCTTCCTTGTGACCCCTCTTATTACAATTGTTGCAGTGTGGCTTTCCCTTGTGCTAGCAATCTACTTATTTGTGACCGCTCCTTTTGCCATTGTTGCATTGTGGAATATTCCCTCTTACCTTTGAAAGAGATGATGTTGTGGTGATGGAAACCATCTTAGACTCTTACAGGCCTTTAGGATCTTATGCTCTGATACCACTAATATGTTATAAATATAAAAATAAATAATAAATGAAGGAAGAAATGTGGAAAAGCCCAAGAGACTACGTTTTCTCTTCAATTGATTCTTTTTTTTAATCGATTTTTTCTCCAATTCATTAGTCGGTCATTCATCTATATATATATGGGAAATTCTACAATAGAACTCAAATATATACCCATGCCATGAGAACCCCTCAAAATGTGTTGTTCATTAAATGCTTTGTGCATTTATGATACCTCGATTAATGTATTGGATTAGAATCCATTAGTTGTAAATAGTGTACTATGACATGGATACATATTTGGTTCTTATGGTAGTAATTATAACAATTTAGTAATTAAATTAAAAATCACAATTAAAATTAAAATATTAAACAAAATAAATTATAAAATAAATGCAATTATGCAAGCCATATATTTATGAATATTTTTTTGTAGAAAATAAAACATATTAACAGCTGCCAATTAAAATTCATCCAACTTTTTTGTAGAATATTTATATATATTCTATTTAAAATATAAAAAAGAATTAAATTTGAGTTGATCAAGATTCCTTGATAAACATTTTTATATCCATATGTGGGGCAAGCAAGTTGTAATCTTTCACATAAATAGGGTAAATAGTCAGAATATTTTTAAACTTTATATTTTTCACAAAATCATCCCGAATTTTTAATTTCTAAGAAAAATTTCAAACTTCGTGATTTGTTTCAAATAAGTTTGATATTTGTAACCACAAGTCCATTATTATTTTTTTTTATAGGACTTCAAATCCTATTAAACCATCATAATTTAGAAACACATTGACTTCACTACTATTACCACCAGAAACACTGATATGGATAATGAACATCGTTTTCTTAAAAGCAAATACGTTTCAATCAAGCTAGAAAGCACTACAATTACTTCCTATGTACAAACCCACGAGATCATAATTTAGAAACACATTGACTTCACTACTATTACCACCAGAAACACTGATATGGATAATATTAAGAATGTATGTAGAACATCTTTTTCTTAAAAGCAAATACGTTTCAATCAAGCTAGAAAGCACTACAATTACTTCCTATGTACAAACCCACGAGATATGATACATGTTTACAATTAGTTTGTTACAATAGATAGGGTGTACATGAGTTGTCAAGATAAGATAACTACGAGAAGAGATGACTTCTTATTTTTAGTACGAGAAGAGATTTGTGTAAAAAGAGAAATCGGCCGGGAAGGGTAATTCCGATATTTTAAATCACGGTTGAAAAAGATTAATGTAAAATAAAACAAAAACAAGGGCAAAAACACTTTTTGCTTCTCACTCAAAAATTGAAGATTGACTCTTTTATGTAGTTGATATGTATCTATCGACTATATAAAAGAGCCAATAACCAATTCTTGAGTGATAAGCAAAATTACTTTCTTGTCCTTTTTAATTTTATGATATATAAGTAATATAATTAGCACCAATGTTGGTTATTCCATCCGTCACTTAATTTTACAATTTTATACTTTTTAAAAATCAATCTCTTACAAGATACAAATCCATATTTTTTTCATCTTTCACTCAATTTGATAATTTTACTCTTTTTAAATCAATTTCATAGATATTGATATATCTTTCTATCCTTTATTAGATTTCCTTTATTTTTTTTTAATTTTTTTAACAAATATGCGATTTTTCAAGTGAAATACATTCTTATTTATAGATAACAAAGTCTAGCTATCAACTTTCATATATCTAAAAAAAGTCTCTCATTACTTCTTTATATTTTGTCATATCCAAGAACTTTTTTCTTTTTAATCTTTTTTATCGCAATTGTTGGTAAAAAATATTTTGTTAGATTGATAGACCACTTTCATTCTTCGTATTTATATATTGTTTTGTTTCTTATATTAGAACTTGATTGTCTTATATTCATTTAAAAACTCATAATTTGTTTTTTGAACAATAAAAGTATATTCTCATACTTGAATAAATTCTCGCGAGCGGCGAATTCATTTTTGCGAATTATGTTTGTCAACTAGTATATATATATATCCTATTTTCAAGGACTTAAACCTTAAGCAAACTTACTAATAAAGATCAACTAAATCTAAACTCGATAATCATTAAATCTAATTTGAATCAAATCCTAACAGTCTTAAGGAAAGAAATAGAAGAACCGACAAAAGAAATGAAAAATCTGATACAAGCACAACTCCCATGCTTTTGAATCTTTCTTAGGCTATAAAATTTCATTAGGGGGACACTGTTGCTTTGTAAATTCACACTCTTATTGCATTTATCACTGTAAGCTATGGATGTTTTGAACTTTTGTATGCGTAAACTTTCGTAGTACTCATAAAAGCCTTGTTACTTTTTTTTTTTTTTTTTTCATGAAAAGCTTTGTTTTCTAGTTTAAAGAAGAAGAAACAAAGACATTAATGGTAGCTCCGCAAAAATGTGTGCCACTGAAATCCAAGGAGAAAAAGGAAATAGTGGATCTACTAAGTGTTGGAAGAAGCAATCTATATAATCACAAATCTGAACGTGACACATAATTTAAAAATAGATAACAAGAACTAAGTATGTTGTTCTAAATAGAGATAATGGACAAGTAAATTACACAAATAAAATATACTAGAGGCTTGCGATTTGCAATGTCCTAAAACAGAATATTTCTCGCCAATTCGGTGTTAAATTCTATTGGAGCTTTGTCCCCAGGATACAATTGTTATGAACTTTGATTATACACCAATCAAAGAATCTTCAAACTGCAGAAATTGTTTCTCTCTCAAAAAAAAGAAAAACACAGTTTTTTTTACTTCAAAAATCTGTAATTAACTACGTTAATGGACTCTTCATTTATAGAGGATTTATGTGACTATCTTAACAGTTATTGAATTATTCTAATTCGAATTTTAGAGCACTCTCCAAGTGGACCAAGTGGACAGTTTAATTAACTGTTCATGACCATTAATGGGTCTCGTTGAGTAACTCCTAATTTCGAAATACACTAACTCTTGGTGCTTTGTTTATTTTTCAAAAAACAAAAATCAAATTCGAAAAATAAACAAGGTTTATGATTTGGCTAAGTGTTGTATCAAACCAATTACCCCAAAAGGCCTAAAGCTCTTGTCAAAGGGCCACTCCACTCACTACAACCCACTTGTCACACAAACAATAAAGAAGTGTGTTGGATCATATTTGAAGTGAGAAACAAAACCTTTCTCTCTTATGTGTGACTAAAGGTTTTGTTGTCACTTTTACAATACAAACTTGAACCACTATGTTCAACACTAAGAACTCACGTACAAAATTTCTCAAGTTCAGCATCAACAATGTTAAGAAACTAATATTCTGTAACGTGTAACTGCCCGTTATTTATTAACGCCTTTATTTTAATTAATTTAAATTAGGATGCTAGCTCGGACGACATGTGGACGTCGTGGATAGACTAGGCATGGCCTGGACCTAGGGACTGACTGTGTACTGCTGTTTTCTTGAGTTCGGTGATGTAGTAATATTTCTATTATTATATTGATGTATTATCCATCACCGGTGTGTAGATATAGTTACTTGTCGGGCGAGTTTGAGCGCCGGGGTTTCGTTTTCGTAGAACACGTCAACGCGAGGGTTCGGTAGCTGTGAGACCGGGCGTTGGGGATAGACTAGAATTTAATAATAATAATATGACTATGGTTGAGGATTGGAATTAATTGAATTTAAATATAACCTTAGGCTAAGTGAATAAATTGGGATACACAAAGTGTGGGACCGCCTTGGGATGCGTGCCGGACGTCGGGCATGGGGAGCCGGGTAGTCGGGAAGTTAGTGTGACCATATTTACCATTTTATGGAATTTAATTGATGGTTAGAATAGGTTATATAAGTTAAATCGATTTGGGATTAATCAAGTCCTATAGTTTGAACTGGATAAATCAGCACACCTAGGATTGTCCTCGAGATTAACAACAGATCAAAACAAGGCAACCAGTGTCATGATAAGGTGTCAAAAAGTTAAGTAACACAGGCTTAACCAGGGCTGTTCGATTAACCTCGAGATGCGTGCGAACGCCATATTAGAACAACATATATAAATACCGGTTTGATCGTGAACATGCAAACCAAAGAAATTCTCAACAGAAATTTGAGGTTCTGAGGGGAGAAATTGCTGATTAGGGAACACAATTAAGGATTTGGAGGGTGGATTGGGCGATCTAACGACGAAATCTAAGGTAATTTACCCACTAATTCTTTGAGTTTTGTGAAAATGGATGTTTTGGGTGTGTTAAGGTTGAAACGAAATTTTGAGGAATTCATCACTGTTTTTGGTTGGTTTGTGGTTATTGGGGTTAGGTTTGATGGATTAGATCAATTCAAATCGAATTTGTGGCAAAAATAAATGTTTTGGTGAATTCGAATTTTACAACATGCACACTTTGATCTACTGTTTTAGGTAAAAATTCTTGTTTAATCGGTGTTTTGGAGAGGGAATTGATGTTGTTTAGAGTGTGTGGTATTTGTATGATGAATTGAGGTGTTGAAGATAAGAGAAACCCATAATCAGATTCTGAAAATTTATGGACAGTATGCAATTAGCGCGCTAGGTGATGAACACTAGCGCGCTAATCACGCTGGGGAAGATGATGAACAGTGCCGAAGATCAATTAGCGCACTAATTGATCTGACTAACGCGCTAATACCACCCTGAACTTTAATTAAAATATGAAATTGAGTCCAACTGATTATAAATCTATTTAATTGACCAATAAACCTAAGGATTAGATCTCAGGAGTCACGGGACAATAGTTGAAGTCGAGGACTAGTCAGGGGTCGGACCGGGGGTACTTTTCGAGATTTTTTAGCGCGGTTTGAGGTACTAAAACCTAACTGAACACCACTACTGCATTTACTTATTGCTATTAATTACTAATAAATGATGAGCATGGATGACATGGCCAAGCTTCAGGTGCTGAGGCAGGGAAGTAGCTGACCACGGGGCGGCCTCAGAATTTGGGGCCGTCATATAACGTCTACATTGATTCTGTAACGTCTACATTTATTGTGGAACGTCTACTTGTCTACACTTATTGTGTAGCGTCTACTCTCATCGTGTAACGCCTCCACTGATTCTATAATGTCTGTAACGTCTACTGTAAATTAGTTTCGTACAATTCTATAAATAGAGTACCATACAGTACATTCAAATATACAATAAACTTATTCTATTCTGGAAAAAAATATAGAGATGCAATTAGATACAAAAGGAAATATCTAAATAAGGTTGCACATAATCAAGGGAGTGATTTGTGCACAACATAATTACGAGAGTGATTTGTGCATATTTCCTAATTGCACAATAATCCTTAACACTCCCCCTCAAACTCAAAGTGGGAACAACGAAACCACTTTGAGTTTGTAAACTAATATAAAACTAAACTCGAGCAGAATTCAGATTGACTTCAGTTGGGAATTCTGAACAACGGAGTCGACAGATAGTGCACGGATAACGAGACAACAAAATAATTGAACAACAGAGTCGACGAAACGAATAACGGAGCATAGTCAGCGGAACGACTATCGTAGTGGAGCAGCAGAGTTGACAGAACGACAAACGGAGCATAGTCAGCGGAATGACTATCCGATCGGAGTTGACGGAACGACTAACGGAGCATAGTAGGCGGAACGATTATCGGAGCAGAGTCGATGGAACGACTATTGGAGTTGTGTCTCGCACAACCAGAGAGGACATAGTTGTGTCTCGCACAACCAGAATACAGAGTTATGTCTCGCACAATAAGAGAAACCCACCAAACGAATAAAGAACCTTAAACTCATAACACAAAAAATAAAAAACAAGCACAACAGAAGCATAGTGGTGATGACACACAGGGGAGACAACGACCGATGAACGCATAACAAAGGCAGATAAATAAAGATCAGATCCGTAACACACAGACCTTTTCTTGTGATGAGGTGTAGGACGAACAAGAGGCGTCACAAAAGAATCACAAAATAGAGCAGCGAACCGCGGAGAAGATAATGCATAATACCGCAAAATCGAGAGGGTGAACAACGAGCATCAACGAAAAGAGAGGAAAACTACTACGAAAGAGAGCGAAAACAAGAATGGAACAAGAAGAACAACATGCACACAAAAGATTAGGGCAACAATCGAAGTCGAGGAAGTCGACCAAAAGATAGGAGAAACACGATATTACCCATAACTGAATGGAGGCTCTGATACCATATTGAAATCTTAATAGAATATGATAAGTTTATTATGTCGTTAATCTATTACAAGTCTCTATATATAGAGATGCAATTACATACAAAAGGAAACATCTAAATAAGGTAGCATGTAATCAAGAGAGTGATTTGTGTACAACATAATTACGGGAGTGATTTGTACATATTTCCTAATTACACAATAATCCTTAACAAACAATGTTGTCCGGAATAATAAATAATGATACTAATATATATGAATAACAAGTTTTACAAATAATTAATAACAAAATCAATCAACAAAATAAATTTCTAACCGGAGGCTTGCACAAAAGCAATGTCCTAAGACAGAAATTTCCTTGAATTCGGTGATTGAATTTTCTTCAAAGATCTGCCCCCAGGATATAACCGGATGCCCTTTCGAACAAAAAATAACCAAGTTCAAAAGTCTGACAAACTGTGATTTTCTCTCTCACAGTAAAAACGAAATTAGAAATTTTATCTCTTTCCAGTGTTTTAGTTCTACTTAAATAGAACTTGAGGCACTGGTTCAAACTAATGTGACTGTTCAAAATTTGAAATAACATATTTAACAGTCACACCTGTTCACAACAGTTGCACTGTTCACAAAAATTAACTACCAATAATTAATTTCGAAAATAAAAAATAAAATAAAAATTTACTTGATTTTACAAGGCTAACAAATCTAAGCCCAAAGGCCCAAGGCCCTATATTTGATTTTAAATATAATTATATATATATATATATATATATATATATATACACACACCTATTACCCAATGGGTGCCAATTTGGACTCTATCCATTGGGTTTCTCTAAAGCAAATTTTTAGAGTAGATGTTTGTATATAAAGAGTTTGTACTCTTTGAAGTGAGCAATGTGGGACTAAAGAGGTCTTTCTATTCAAACTCACTTGATACATTTTTCAAGTTCCAACAAACAATACTCTTCAAAATTCAGAATACTGGGGGATCTCATATAAGGATAATTAAAAAGGCAAGGAAAGAAAATCAGATCATCATATTCTTTACAGATGATATTGTTGAACATTGAAGTTCAAGTTTTGTATTGGAAAAGAACAAAACCTTTAGTCCCATATAGGTGAGAAAGGTTTAATTCTCTCACTTAATATATGTACCAACACACTTCACTATTGTTTAAGTGAGAAGTGAGTGGACCATGGGGAATGAGTGGACCATGGGGTTCACTAGGAAATCACCATAATTAAATAATCTTTGACAATGGCCTTGGGAAAACTGTCCACTAATTGGACAGTTATATGTTTATCTATATTAGGAGAGTTTTTTGACAAAGAATAAGGTTTTTTCGAAATCTGATTTAAAGCAATTTGTGTTTCAAGAGAGGGACGATTTTGCAGTTTGAAGGTTCTTTGATTGGTGCTTTGATCAAAGGGCAAACCAGTTGTATCCTGGAGACAGAACTCCTAGTTGAATTCAACACCAAATTGGAGGAAATTTTCTGTCTTAGGTCATTGCACTGCAAGCCTCTGGTACACTTTGTTTATTAATCTTCTTTATTGTTTAATCAGCATGTTTAGTTGTTTGTGATAATAGTGTCATGTTCAGATTTATGTTTATTATAGATTGCTTGGAATAACAGATATCTCCCTGACAATATGCGAATTGATGAAGTTTCATCCAAATCCTTTTTCGGTCAACTAAAACTCTTTTCTAAACAACTTACAGGATCTAGATCATTTGCGCGACAAAGGAAGACAAAATCACAAAAGAAGTGAATGATGATGATGATGATGATGATGATGATGCAAATGAAGAAATCTGAGAAGAGGAGCTTGAAAAAGATAAAAGAAAAATCCGCCACCATTGTACCATCTTCATGCATGGAGACTTAATAGACATGATTTTGATGACAATAGGCTTCCTTGGCTCCATAGGCAAAGGTTTAGCAACGCCATTGACCATTATCAATGCTGCTAGTGAGCAAGTCCATGAACATTCTTTCGCAGGACCTTCTTGAGTCAGTGCATAAAAATTCTCTTCGCAAATTGATTTCTCATTTCATTTCAGTGTCTATGTATAATATCTACTAATCTGAAACATCACTGCAGAATAGTTTGGTTTTCTTTTACTGGGCGAGCGTAAATTTCACAGCTAATTTCTTGGGTACTTCCTTCGTTCACCAAAATTCTTCTGTTCCTGCTTTAAATGTTGGTTTCCAACAAATAATTTAATGTTAATGACATGTTGCTTGAATTTCTAGAAGAGTATTGCTGGACGAGAACAGTTGCACGGCAAGCTTCAAGGATGAGTTAAGATATCTAAAGGGCAGTTCTAAGACAAGAAATCAGCTCTTCGGTTTGCAAGACCACAATAAATTTGAGGTTGCCATTGACTCACTGGTATTTCCAACTACGTTAGGTTTTTTTTTTGAAGATGTGAATGAAAAGGTATCGAAATGTTTTAGATTACAATCATTGTTATATCAACAAGCATTCCAATCAGTAATTTCGATCCATCGATGTTATCGGATTCCAAATTTAGTACCATGACGCGGTTCATTGGGGGCTACACTATAGCCCTTATTCTCATGTGGAGACTGGCCTTGGTGGTCACTGGCTTCTCCCTTTGTGGTACTTACAACAGTTCCAATATAATGGTTTCTGGACGGATTTTGATGGGACTTGCAAAGAACTTAAGAGAAGAATACAACAAAAGCTGGTGCTATTTAAGGTTTATCCTCAATAAATGCAACAAATCTCGACATTGTATAGTGCAGAAAGACGACAAGCAGATATAGATGGCATTCAAACTTAGCGTACCTTGTTTCTGTATAACTGCTTGCCAATCCAGCAGGCTAGATGGCAAGAACATCGTCACTATAACGTACAGATCATATAATATTTGCTAGCTATCTCTTCATTCATTTGCTGCTGCATTTTGTAGCATCTCTTGCTGAACTGTCAATGTGCTACCTATACAGCATCAATATTGTCAATGATCGTTTGGCAACAAGATGCACAACTTTCAGAAGAATACTAATCTCTACATCCTGTAATTTGCAAACAGAAAAAACACAAATGAGCATACGCCAGAAAACCAACTATTGCACAAACAACTTTGGTCTTAGGGACCGCAGGATAACAAACCTACCTCCCCATTCACCCAGCAAGCTGAATTATTGATGGACGGTCCATGACATTGTTAAGATTTTTACAGAGAGCAATGACAATAGTAAAACAAAAAAAAAAAAAGAGAAAGAGAACAAATCACCAAGAATTTTATATGTGAGAAACCCTCTAAGGGAAGAAAACCCACAGCCGCCAACACAATCTTATTCACGATTCTCACACCTCACACTTTTTACATCAGAAGAGATATATATACTTATAGAGAAAGTAAATCCCTATTAGAATACAATAATAAACTAATCAGGCCCACATAAACAGACATTACATGCCAGTAATGCGTTATTTTGTATCGCGGGATCGATATCAGGTAATTTCGGAATCTGTACCCAGAATATCAGAAAATGGCAACCATTTTACAAACTAAATAAAAAAAGCAAATGATAGCGGTACCAACAAAAAGGCAAATGATAGACCACATTGTACAATAAATAGACTAGGGGTAAACAATCCATCAACGGCAATGTTCTGTCTCTGACCTTCAAAACTCTAGCAAATTAAGAAAGAAAGGAAAAAAAAAAGGTATAAGAAATTTCTCTTATGAAATCTTAAGAGGAGCTCATCTGAATAAGGGAATGAAAATGAGTTTGTTGGTATTTGTTGTCTCATTGATTTCAGTTTCTACTTTTTCAACAAGCGGTCTTTGCATGCATTAAGTAGTTTTATGTGCATGATCTTGCTTAATTTTTTCAACCTATTTTCTGTTGGTCTTTAATTATAACATTGCCAAGAGCTGGGATGTCTGTTTACGGATAATCTCGGTTATCTGCATGAGAATTGGCATATCTTCGAGACCATGACTATTGTCCAAGAATTTCTACATTGTGACATTAAATCTAGCAATATTCTCCTTGATGAAAACTCATGTTTCCGATTTTGGACGATTTCGACACTGGACGTTCACAAACAACATGTGAAATCTCATTCATTAAACTAAAAGACAATCTCAGAGTTGAAGTTCCAATTTTGGACGATTTCCACATGGATACCAAACTCCACCTATGTAAAACATAATAATGCGCTATACAGCTGGTCCCAAGTCCGGATAAAGGAAAATAGCTCCTAAGTCCATTTTCCATACCAGAAAAATGGAGGAGGTAGGCCTCGATCCCAATTTCTATACTCAAAAAATGGGAAGGTCGGGTTGCGATAGGTTGACAACCAGCGTAAACCTTTTGTCACTCTTTATGAAATGGATCAAACAATCTTAGAACTGATGTTCTCTAAACTAATAGCACCAATTAAACTTGTAGAAAAACATATTCTAATAGTAACTCTAACACTTTGTGGAGCGAAAATTTTCTTAATTATAAATTTATAACACCAATATAGATTAGCACTTGCAGAAATTAAAATCAAGAAAAAGTAAAAGGAAATCAATTGAAGCTCCAATAAAACTTAATCTTCCTCAATTAGTGAATGGAAAATATTTTTAACTACAACACCGATGTAGATTAGCACTTTACATCTCTCACTTGATAAGCAAAGCATGAAACAATGGAATTAATTGGAGTTTCAAAAGAGCAGAAAAATAGAACAATAAGAAGATAGGGTTAGGAATCCACTCTCACCGCAACGTGAAGGCTCGCATCTAAGGCAAAGCGAGGTCGAATTGGATGATCATGCACAGTAAAGGCGCGCAATTCAGAGTCTAACCATAGCTGCCATACACTCGCATTAAGACTAGTTTACGGGCCTCAGTGCCGGCCCGGCCCAGCCCAGCCCGTAGAGAGTAAATTTTGAGGAAGGCTAGATGTAGCTATTCATGCAGGACTCGACCCCGGTGTTAATCATCAGGATTTGTGCTTCTCGAGGTGTATGTGGATGGCTCCTGTGAGCCAGTCAATGTACATGTCTTGCTGTAACAGGTAAAATGGATAAAAAATAATAATACACCCTCAAATTTCGAAAGCGCCAGGCTATTTGGACCCCACTTTTTGCTCCCTTTATCCAATTACTTCTTACTGCTTTACCCCACTTTTTTGTAAACTATTTCAAAACTACCCTCATCCTCAACACACCTACCCAACTCACATACCTCATAACCAAACTTGTCACCACCCTCATTGTTTCATTTTTCTTGACTTATTGAACACTCGTTTGAGGTCGTCGGTGCATTAGGAGTGTTTTAGTGACTCGAAACCCACCGGATCTACGACAGGGACCACCGCGATGATCTTCGTTTTCTTTTGGTCATTTGAATAACTTTTTTTGTCCTAAAACTTTGTGAATTTTGTTCTCCATGAGATTCCCAGTGTATTGGTGACATTTTTGTGAACTTTGTGGGTTTCCTTGGTTTACAGTTAAAGGTATCAAAATGTACGGCCACATAGGGCTGAGACCTTATAAAAGGCCTCAATCAGGTTTAACCGAGAGGGCTGGAAAGGTATTGGCAACACTCAACCGACATGCTTTTATTGGTATCGGTTCATCAAAACTGAGACTTATGAATGTCTATCGGTCATGTGCAGCCGCAACGTTAATAGATATTGCGGTTTCATTCCTTCGATACTCTAGTATAGAATAAGTTGATTATTATGGGGGTGCACACAACAATTTGGTGGGGTATGACTAGCATATCAACGCCTAAAGTGCAAAGTTATGAGTGTATATCGGAGATCTTCGACCGAAACACTTGAGTGGGTTTGAGTGGTGTCTGTTAGGGTGGGGTACAGAGAGCAATTCGATAGGATATGAGTATCATTTCGACGCAACAGGGCCAATAATTACAAGTGCTTCGCGGTCACACAAAGATGACATGAAACTATGGGTCTCGACCAACATACACCGCTATGTACTATATATTGTCGGACACACAGGACTGAGACACATGTTGTACATCTCGGTCCTGTGTGTTCGCACAGTCATAAAAATAACGAAAATTATCTCATACCGCTCAGTTTACTTCGTTTTTGCGATTCCTTCAACATTTTCCTTCCTACAATACGCCAATCAACGTCAGACTTAAAGCCCTAAAAATAAAAATAAAAATACAATAACCCTAGAACAGTCAAATAACTACCAAATGTCTAAAAAAAATCAAACGAAAGGAAATCGACTAAAGAACGAAGTTATCGAGTTTATTGCGTGTGGTTTCGCACTTATTTAGTCAGTAGGAGGTCGAGTGGTGGGGCGAAGTTCGTGAGTTTTTCGTGGAGTGTTCTTTGTTCAAAAAAAATTTGTGGGAGTAGTGGGGTATGAGGGAGTAAAAAAATCTTTATATATGGGGCATCAAAGACATTTCACAAGAGGGTTTAAAAAATTTAAAAACAAGGTATAAAAAGCAAAAAGTGGGGTCTGAATATCTTAACCCTTTCAAAAATGACTTACAATTTTTAAAAAGAGATTTTCACTAAAACGACTTATATTATTAAGCGGAGGGAGCACTAATAAAGCCTTGAACCCAACCCAGCATAGCTCAAGTACCAATTATTTTCGTTTTATTTTGTAAATAGTTTTGGCATACAACATACAAAAAGCATTTATGTTTATGTACGGTTTCAAAAAAAATATTGGTGAGCTTGTTAGGTTGGGTTTGAGAAAGGGCTTTTAGGCCCGGTGTTTAACTAGGCCTGACCATTAATTGGTCTAGTCTTAATGCTTCAAATTAAAATAAACTTTGTAGCATTTGAATTCCATCAAAAAAAGACAAAAGCAATTGTAAATGTTCCTTTGAATATTTAGAATTAAGTAGTGAATTAATATTATACAAGTATGAAGGTAATTAATCGGTTTTATGTCTGGTTTGTTTTCATTTAATGCATTGAGCAGCTTGAGCTATTTATGTTAATGAACTCTAAACTTTTAAGGTTAAGCATGTCCCACGTAGCTCATTGCTATTTTGTGTTAAGCGTGTCCCACGTAGCTCATTGCTATTTTGCACGCGCCATCCACATGGACATATGTAGTGCCCTTATCCTCATTTATCTCTTGAGCTTAATTTAGAACTTCAACTTTTTGGCCCTTCATCATGATTACCTTATTAGCGATAATTGATAACCATATTAAATAACAAAAAGAAAGGAAGTTAAAGTTTGGGACCGTATCAAACATTTGGAGTTAAGATTGATTACATAAATTTATTATGATCTGGGATAGTTAGTGTGCAAGGTAGGCCTCATACCAATCATGGCAAAGACGTCTTTAGTTTGTTATGAACTTTCGCATTAAGCTATATACTAGCGGCATGTTCACATTCAGCCTATGAAAAGAGGGCATTAAGGATGTTATTATGACAAACTGGGGATTAATTATTTGATAATTGTTATTTTTTTGCTATCAAGGCACGCGAGTCTTTGTTAATACTGATATTCTCCTAATTTAATTAACCACCTTTAAATTGCTGCGGTGAGGTTTTACTTCTAAAAGGCCTCGGTACTATCAGACAGGAGATCTACACTTCTATTTTCTTTGTGAAGTTATATTTAACTAATGTAGAACTATCATTACAGTTCACACATCTCTAACACTCTACCTTAAACTGAAATGCTTTCTAAATGGCATAACCCTACCTGAACCATGGACACTAATACTATATTAATCTTGAGTCCGGCTAAGTGCACCCAAAAAAAAAGCCAAACTTAAAAAAAAGGTCAATCCTATTACAAAATGACCCTTATGCCCTCACTGTGATTAGTGCACCCCACTACAATTTTTAAGTGCATCCCACATACTTTCTTCTTTGTGATTTGTAGGCATCATCGAGTGGTTCGCCTTCGAAGGTCTGAATCTTTTGTTGGAGAGTCAGTTGGAGCCCACAGAGTCTCTAGTTGGAGAGTCGGTCACAGCTTACTGAAACTTTAATTGGAGAGTCGGTCGGAACCCAACCGAACCTTTCGGTCGATAGTTGTCAACTAAATCTTCCCAAAGAGGTTCGGTTGGACAACACCAAGCCTATTGGATAAGTCTCGGCTACATGTCGCTGAACATAAAATAGATGTCTCTCGACCAAAGTTTTGGAGTTGGGTGCTTCAGTTCGGATGAAAAACTATTTTGATAAAAATGTGGGGTACACTTAGAAATTGAAATTTGAATTTAGGGTGCCACATAAAATGGGGCGCATTTAGTAAATAGTAAGGTGCACTTAGTCGGACTCTTAATTTTTTATGGACCTGCCTGTCCATAGGCACAAGCCCCTCATGTCTTTTAACTCAAAAGGCCTCTATGTTAATTGAGGGGAAATTCATATTTATATACTTTATTATAAAATTACACTTGATTGATAGGAGACCGAAAATAGTAATTAAAGTACTACTAATCATATTAACTAATTGAGTGACTCAATAATTTAATACAAGATTTATAAGTAAAAAGTTATGGTTCGTTCCACCCGAGGAGAGATAGTTGTTTGTTTCTTATAAAAAAAAATAAAATAAAAAATAATTGAAGTACTTGGCTGGTGAAAGCTCATGGAGTGTCAAACTTCTTAGTTGCATCTTTGACTTGGCAAAGTAAACACGGTGGTCGACATACATTTATCTTTGACCTGATGGAAACATGTGCCTTTTTGTTGTTTTTAATGAGGTGATAATGACATTAGTCATTATTAACTAAGAAGTATTTTTCTTTTTTTCATAATGGCATAATCAATAAAAGCAAACAAAAGAAAAAGAGTCACGTAAAGGGTACCTCACAATTTTTTTAAGGTATTTTATTATTTTTAATTAAAATTGATTTTATAACTAATTGATAAAAATGCCCTCATCCAACTGAACAATTTACATGCCCATTCAAATGCCCTTTTGGGGCACTTCACTTTTAAAAACTCGATTTTTTACGAAGTCAAGTCGATTCATTACGGGCCGGACATTGCCTTTGTTGATCAAAGAGTGCGTACTAGCCCTTGTCAATCGCGTTTGTCGATCCGTCGCTGTTCGAAGATTCGACGAGTTTTAAGTATTTTTAGAATCTAATGGTTGAAGAAAGTGAGTTGGAGGTGGACGTCGCACATAACAAGTTAGTTTTTATGGTTTTTGTGTGATTTTTTTCTATTTTCGAAAGTGAACCATGGACGCGAATTTATCGGTCACACAGGACTGAAACATGTTGTAGTGTCTCAGTACCCTATAACCGATAACTAATAAAAGGTGTTGGTTATTACTAACCGAGACATAGCACAATGTCTCGGTAACAGGTCACCGAGACCAAAACCAGTAGTCTCGATGATACACAGCCACGTGGTCTAAGGGTTTTTCTCACTTAGGTGCCGGTTGATATAAATCGACACTTACACAATAGTATCGGCAATGAATGTCCTAGACCAAAAGACAGATCACGATCATGTATGACTGAACACTACGGGATTGAAGTTAAACACATCATCCGACCATAAAAACAACAATTCTACATTAAACAAACAAGAAAGTGAGGGGATTTGGTATATTAAGGCCTTGATGTCGTGATGAAAGAGAGAAAAGAAATGGTTTCATTTGATTTGGTGGTGGGGTGCTCGCATTTCAAACAAAAGGGTATTTTGATAAAAGTACCGGGGTGCCCTAATCAGAGTGGTGCCCTGAGAGGATTGCAGGATGCTCTTAGCGCGACTGAAGAAAAAATGGTGGTAATATTTAGTGTCACGCTCATAAAAGACGTGATGAATCATAATCATTTAACAAAGAAAAATACTAGAATGACACCTCCAAAGTCACATCATATGATGTGATATGTGGGCCTGTATCTTTGATAGCCATTCGTGTATAGCTCAAAATACATACTCGTGTGTTATGCACAGGAATTTTTATGCCTAACATATATTTTTACATGGGTCCCGCACACTATGTCATTAGAGTATAACTTTGGGATGTCATTCTAGTATCTTCCTCAGTAGCGGAGCCACGTTAGCCTAGGGCAGCCTCCAAGAAAAAAAATTTTAGTTCATATTTTTTTTAAAGTTTTTTTAGTAATAAGTTTTGTTAAATTTGAATGTAGCCCACCTAACTAGCCCAAAACAACATGCCAACCCAAAAAGCTAACAAAAGTCCACTATCTCGACTCACCCAAACTAACAAAAGCCCACTATCTGTTTAAAAAAAAAAAAAAAAAAAAAAAGCCCACTATCTCAGCTCATGCGAACATAAGAAAACTCATCGTCCCAACCACACTTGATACTTTTGAGAGATGTACATTTTACGTATTTTTGAGACATAGTTGCTTAACAATATTTTTTTGACACACTTTTGAGAAGATTGCATTAATATTTGTTTGATTATATCTCAATTCAACCTACAATATTGTGTAGCAATTGTAGGTCTCAAAAGTATAAAATTGTACTACATATAAACATATATAATTGCTTGATTAACTATGATGAATGTAACATGAAGAATTAATTAAATCAGAATTAACGTTAATCATGGGAGTTAACAGGCAAAGATTCAGGCGTACGTGTAAAACTCGGCTGAATCGGACACGAGAATCAAGAGCAATGTTATTTGTGGTGATGTTTGACTATGCTGTGGTGTTTAAAATCGCTATTTATTGTATTGTATTGCATGTGTGTTATATTGTTATCAGGCGAGTTGTTGTGCCGGGTGTGTTATCTCGAGATGCGTGTCAACGGGGGCATCAGGTAGGGGTTGTATGGTAAGGCTAAACCAAGCGTAATATGATACTAATTTAAATACAACTATGGCCTAGGTTAATCCAATTAAGAATGCAAGGGAAGGCGCGCCTCGAAATGTATGCTGAGGTGTGGGGAATTAGGTGCCAGGTAGTCAGGGGTTAGTGTAACCTTATGAAATAATTTATAGACCCAATGTGACAACCTTAATGTATTCATATGAATTTTAAATAGTTGACTCAATCAAAATGCCTAAAGTTGGATGGATTATTTATGGACCTTAGATTAACATAGAGATGATCCTAGTTTATGAACACTAGGCTAGATGGGTCACTGATGTGTGCCACCTAGAGTTGGATAGCTTAAACAAAGGCCTTTAGATGGTCCTTGAGATATGAGTAACACAATAGATGACAAGCAAAGTATAAATATCAACTTAGTGGGAAATTCCTACTACACCAACCATTTTTCAAGCAAAACTGAGAAAAAAACATTGATTGTCTAAAGAATTTGGAAGCTTGATTTCAGTATTTGGAGCTCAACTTAGGAGATCAACAAGCGTAATGGTCTCATCATCATTGTCTTATTCAATTCATTGAAAATGAGAGTAAATTGGGGTCTTGAGTCTAAATACGAATTTCAAAGCTAGATCTTTGTTGCAAAGGAGTTTTTATAGCTTATTAGACCAATCACAACTACAAATTGGTGTTTTAAAACTGATATTGGCTAAAATTGAGGAATTGGGCTTTAAGATGAATGTATGAAAATTCTTGAAATTTGATTAAATTGTTGTTACTCTTTGTTGTTTTTGGTGTTAGATATCCCACGTGAATCGAGGATGGAGTTGACGAGGAAGGAGAGGGCCTCGAGGTGTCGAGGAGCAGAATTCCTAAGCTAGAAAATCTGCTGCTCAACGCAGGGAGCGCGCTCCCCAAGCTGAGCAGCGCTCCCCGTTCTGGACGACGTGGGTGTTCTTGAGGAAGAACACCTAGCGTGCTATTGGCTTGGAGCACGCTCTTGAGAGTGAGGAGCGCCGTCCCTGACAGTTGAAGGTGAAAATTAAGATTTACTTTGGGAAAAATTGAATTAATACATCCAAACATCTTGTAAATACTCTAACTACAGTAAATATGACTTCAGGGGACTGAGGGATCGTAAGTCGGATACCGAAAGCTAGTCGGGGTCAGATTCGAGAGTTTAGGGAAGTCAGAGCGCATATTTGAGGTACATAAAATCTATTGGAAACTTTCACAAAATTCATGATTGGTTTATCTAATATCGGAATACATGTATGGCTGCTAGTGGTGAAACATGAGTTTTCCACTTTTATTTCATTCGCGTCATATATTGTTTATACTTAAATCTCTTACACATGGATCGTTGGTATTTAGCACTCATGTTGTTGGTCGTGGAATATATCTATGGTGTGCCGGGAGGGGTTTTGTAAACTGGGTTCCACTTGGCCTAAGCCTACTTGGACCCCCGAACCCATCAATCTCGCAAGGTTAACATAAACTTAGTCAGCCTTCATGTAATGACTTGTTACTTTAAGCACATGATTAATGTTAATTCGAATCTTAATTAAGCCGAGTTAGGCTCCTGTCCCATTTTTATCAACTGGTTAAGTCGTGGTTTTTTACAATTCAGTTTTACTTTATATTATTGCATGTTTAACTATATGTTAGTTTACTTTCATGCTGTTTCATGCTTAATCATTGCTTGCCTACATTCATGTAAGTATGTTTTTCTGTTGCCAGATGTATTACTTGCATGTCTTGTAGTTTTATCAGTTTTATTCTTGAATATTGTGTGAATTTCTCTTGGAATTTTTCTCACTGGATTCGTCATTGTATTTGTTGGATGATCTGGTGCAGATCTTTTTATGAATAAGGGCAAGGACATGTTAGGCGACTATCTTTGAGCCTGTTGGTATTCGACACATACTCGTAGGTGTTCATTTTTGGTGTTTGATTTATTTTGGGTTCAAGGGACTTAAGAGATACCGGTGTACTTGTATATGCTTACATTTTACATTTTGATTATGTTGTTGCCTTATATACAAAGTATTTTATTTCTCGAGTTTCCCAAGGTTATTATTATTAAATGAAAACACTTCACATAATCATGTCCAATATTAGTCTTCCGTTGTAGAATAGTAAGTTTAATTCATTAAAATAACTAACCAGCCAAAACGTAGAAATCATAACTAGTTACGCTAGGTTTAGTTACGAAACATGCAAGCAACCGAATGGATCGCAGGCCATCATCGATTGGAGTGCCTAACGTGGCGGAGATTAGTGACGTGTTCGACGACATAGCGGTGTCCAGAGTTTCCTTGGGATTTGGGGACGCCACAATGGAGATCAATTAAAAATTATTAATATAAAAAAGGACTTTGCATCGATAAATTGACACCGACTGATTAGGCATCATGCAATACACCTTGAGATGTGTATATACACTACATCTCACGATGCCTACCTAGCTGGTGTCAAAAGTAGATTAGAAAATCGTGTTCTTATAAGAAAAGAAATATATATTCGTTTTATCCCAGGGCTAGAAAAACACTTGGCTTCACCCCTGATCTTCCTTAAAGAAGACCTCAAATATTAATTTTATATTTTTACTTTTGTTTCATCAAAATTTGTATACTTTTACTTAATTAGTGTAATATTGGAAAGAAATCAAAATTTGGCTTAATTTAACCCTGAGGTATTGTCTTTATTTATAGTGTAATAAGTTAATGAAAATTATTCAAATAGAGCATAAACAAAGTAATTAATTTTTTTTTTTATTATAAACTCACAAGGAACAACTTTGCCTCATTATCTTAATTACAAGCTCATAATAAGCAATTTTAATTTTAGTGACGTTCACGTTCAATAGGCATACCTAACTAGTTATATAGTAGATCCATATAACTTAATTGAACCCATAAAAGCTTAAGCGAGCATAGTAGGTCTTGACAGACATGCATAATTATCATAATCTATATTGATTATTCTAGATCAGTGAATGATTTAGATTTATATATATATATATATATATATATATATATATATATATGCTTAATGTAATTTGAAACTTTTTTGTGGCAAAAGAATGTAACATGGAACTTTATTAAATTTTTGATTTTTTGGAAATCGAGATAGACAATTTTATATCTGGTCTCATTAAAAGATAATTTTGTCCAATTACAAGCTCATACAGAACAATTATAAATTTGGCGACGTTCAATAGACAAACGTCATATTAAATCCATAGAACTTAGGTGGGTCGACATAACAAATCCACAAAGCCTAGTGAGCCCAACGGACCTACATAACTACTAAGATCCATATGGTTGAATCTCGAATATTATTCTACCAAGATCTATAACCTGGATTATTTTAAAAAGACTCATGATGGACCTGAACTAAACTCGTACATAGTAGGAGATGAACCCTAACTAGACAACCTAAAAACCCTAAAGCCTTAGCTATATTGGGAAGAAGACTGGAAGAAAAGTTGTGTAGCTCCAAAGAAACCCGTCACTGTTGATCAGTACCTCCATCCGAACATCGTTGCCACCACCACCATTGGCTACCATCGTTTGCCACCATGGTTTACTTGTCGCCTTTGACCGTTCACCAATGTTGGACAAAACTTGACTTAAAGGACCCAATATCATCTTACCACTGCCCCTCGTTCGTACTAGTCCATAGATCATTCACTGTAGAAAAAGAAAAAAAAGGAGAAAGGAAAGGAAAGGAGAGAAATAACAAGGAGAAGAAGATAGATCAACAAGAAGAAGAAAAGGGGAGGGAGAGAAACCACTGTTGGAAGTGTTATCAAACTTGCAAATTAGATTTCTCCATATTTGTATAAAGTACTTATTTTCTTGAAGCTCAAATAGGCAATTTCATACTTGCCCCATTAAGATGCAATTTATCCCAATTACAAGCTCATGATGAGCAATTACAAGCTTACAGACACTTAGTGATAGACCTAATTAGTCAAAGTAAACTCATAAGACTTAGGTGGGTCGATAGAGTGAACCTATAAAACCTAGGTGAGCCTAGTGGCCCTGACGAACCTATATAACTAATATGATCTATGTGGACATTGAGATCTACTAGGATATATAATCAAGATTATTATACCAAAATTCATAATAAAATTGGACTAAATCTGCACGTAGGTGGTAAACGTGAGCTAAATTAAACTAAGCAACAAAAAAATACAACCTTAATCCAAAGGAGTGAAGGATAGTAGATTGGCTGGAAGTGTCGCCTCAATCAAGATCGTTGTCATTGAATATCGTTGCCACTGGCCGCTTTATATTATTGTTGGCTTGTCGCCACTAGTTAATTGCCTTCATTGAATGCGAAAGACCCAGACCTTATATCGCCATCGTCATCATCTGAACCAAGCCATATGCAAAAGAGTAAGAGAAAAAAAGAGGAAAGCAAAGTGGAAGAAGGGGATAGAATAGGAGGATATCTCCAGTGTCGCTTACAAACCCAAATCGAGATTGACGACATCAGATCCCGTGATGGAAGAAAAAGTAGGAGGAGGAAAAAAGGGAGAACAGAGGAGGAGCTATTGGCGACAGTCACACTCGTTGGAGTGAGCGGAGCGTTGCCGGAACCCCTAAGTGGCGGATTTGAGAGCTTGAACTTGGGTTACGGTTTTTTTGGAGTTGGGGGAGATGACACTAAAATAAGATTAAGGTTTCATTTAATAATAAATAAATAAGTACTCATTAATAATTACTCCAAAAATCATTAAAAAAAGTAAGCAAAATTTCAGAAAAAAAAATTATATAGTTGGAATGAACTAGTTAATATTTCCTCTTTTTCAATTAATTACTACTACTACTACTACTACTACTTCTTCTTCTTCTTCTTGGCGGTCTTATATATAATATAATACACAATACGCTATGTTCATGATAGTGTTAGGACACGCTTTGCAACACTAGAATATTAGAATATGCCTTTCACTTGCCACAATTTGATTATTAAGTTTTTCTTTTTTTGTCGCTTTTTGGTGATCGAATTTTGTTTTAAAAAAAAACAAAAACAAAAACAGAAACTGAATCCCATACCTTGATTTACATGCAACGGAAAAATAATCATATATTTCGCCAAAAAAAATCATATATATTTTTTTGAAGCCTAAAAAAGTACAATTAATGATCATTTAACCCAAGAAGGTAAACCCACCTATAACAACATTTCAATGAGTAAAATACAATAGATACTATCATGAAAAAAAAATGCAGTAGATACTATATTGTATGTTGAAGCTCGGAACTACCCTAGAAACTCAAATATTTTAGGTTTGCATGCATATGTCATATATATAGGGGTGGCAAAATTTCGGGTTCGAATGGGTCCGTATTTGGACAACTCCTATTATTAATAGTATATTCATTGTCGGGACCCAGTCTGGTTTTAAATTCAAACAAAACTAGCTTGTTTATACCCAGTTTACTTAAAATTTAGGTTGTCTGATTGTTCGAATTTGTCACAGTTTTGAAAACTTACTTCTCATATTGAAAGTTGCTTCAAATGTTAAAATATACATAGATTATAATCTCGTATGTTGTAATTTGAAAAAGTAACGTCAAAGTCATAACAAATATTGCAAACTATAAATCATTGTGACATTACTGCAAATAATTTAATGTAATATCAACAAACAAATATTCAAGTATAAAAAAGACTAAAATTTAATTTATTTTAAAATAAAAGATATATTTCAGTGTTTTTAAAAAAAAGAAGATATATTTTGGTACATTAATTTATGTGTATTAGAGTATATTATTGTTTGTTAATTTATATATCCTCTTGGCGGCTAGCTCTAACCTTAAAATCACTTTTTTGAGTTTTCTCTCTTGATTCAAGATCTTGAATCACCGCTGATCTTCTCTTTTGAGCGGCGGTGGTTTCAATCTTCATCTCTCTGTATTTTATATGCTCAATAAAGTGCAGATTTTTTCAGATTTGAGAAGATTGGATCTACTTATTGCGGTACATCTTCCTCAACGCTCATTTTTGGATCTGTGCAGCAATTGGATTGGTCCATATTTTAGTTGTATTTTTAGGTAGTTTGTCTTCCCTTTGTTGAAAGTCTTGATTTTGTCTTCTCCTTGTCGGGAAGTTTTAGCTTTTCTTCTCCTTGTTGGGAAGTTTTGTTATTCGTTATGTGGTTCTGGTGAGTGTTTGTGTATTATAATATGTTTCAACTTTGTAGTGAGCAGTCTCTGATTGTCAAACTGTTTCAATTTCACAATCGCATTCATAGTCAAAATAATGGTAGTTCTTTTGAACAAATAAGATTAGTGAATCAATGTACTTTTTTTATTCTATGTCTAGTCATATATCAAGCCATTAATGATTAATGAAAATTCGAACCGAGTTCGGGTCCAAGTCAGGGTTTTAGGCTTTGTTTAGACCCGATCCGATTTTAAATTCGAATAAGAAGTTTTTGTCCAAATTCGGCCCAGATTTATCAAAATATTGTCCGAACTCTTTTTATTCTAGGCCAGACAAAATCGCCGGTGGGCCCAAACACTAAATTATCAACCCTATATATATATATATATATATATATATATATATATATATATATATATATATATATTTTTTTTTTTGGATAAAATGTCATATTTATGTTAACCAAGCCTAATTAGTTCGGCACTAATAATTAATTAATGTGATGGCCGAAAGGTTCGAAATGCAATTCTACGTCAATTGAAAATATATTTGGATCTCTCAGTCGAGGATTATCTTGACTCTACCAGCTCATGCACCTCACGAGATAAGTGTTTCGAACCTGTGATCTCAAAGAGATACAGACCGGTTATGAACTAATAAGCGTCTAGCGGGTCCCAATTCCTAATCACTACACGTTTACACCAAAACAATATTTGGTATCT
Organism: Stephania japonica; assembly: GCA_039657345.1. NCBI lineage: Eukaryota > Viridiplantae > Streptophyta > Magnoliopsida > Ranunculales > Menispermaceae > Stephania > Stephania japonica. The sequence goes on from CM077561.1 coordinate 41,112,685, forward strand.
CTCTTCACTACATAGTACATGGTGTCCAAAAGTAGAACTATGACAAAAAAACAAAAAAAACAAAAAAAAAAAGTAGAACTGCGCGTTTTTGTTTATATATATGGATGAAAGCTAGAATTATGCATGTCTTAAGCTAATAACATTAAGGATGTGAAATTGTTATGAGGAAGCCCATCACCATCGGCGGTACCATCACTTCAAAGATAAAACAAAGATACAACGTGGATGACCATAGTGAGTAGCGACCCAAATGAATCCATCCTATTGCTTGTGTGTGACAGTGTGATGTGCCGTTCACTCACCACATAACTGTGCCCCTATTTAAAAAAAAAAAGAAAAAAAGAAACTGTGCCCTTTCGGTCCCAACAGTCCTTGGCCTTCACTATATATATACATTCAGCGCCTTCCAGAACAGTACTATGATGACACAATTCTTAATTGTCACACTCATTCATGAGAACATCTCCAATAATTATGTGGATTTAAATCATGAATTGTGTCTTATCATAAATATAGGGAGGATGTCTATTATATATATATATATATATGTGGCATTAGATGGACATTTAAATTTTAAAATGATCTCCAATAGTAATGTAGATTCAGACCATAAATTATGACTTTTAGACTTTTTATAATAAACAATAATGATGTGGCAGTGGAGACATTGTGGTAGAAACCTTCCACTGTTACATCATCATTATTTATTATAGAAAGTAAAAAAGGTCACAATTCATAATCTAATCCACATTACTATTAATGATCATTTTTAAATTTGAATGTCTATCTAATGCTACATAGGATACACATCCTCTTCACATCCATGACAAGGTACCAATTCATAATTTAAATCTACATTACCATTGAAGATGCTCTAATGTCGAATATGCTTCCAGTTACATGGCACACATCTCTAAGCGTCGGTCGATGGTTTCATTGTTGTACATATCAAAAGAACAAAAAGAAAAAAAGAAAATTGGCTCCCATTGTACACGCGTGCCTGATATATATCCTCTCTATTCTAGCTCTTCCTTTTCTTTTTATTTAAGATCTATGGATGTCCAAACTAATAGTTTCAGAATAAAATAAGTTTATTGTATATTTTTTAAATGTACAGTATAGTACCATATTTATAGAATGGTATAGAACTAAGTCAGTGTAGATGTTACATAATCAATGTAGACGTTAAATAATCAGTGGAGGCATTACACGATTAATGTAGACGTTACACAATCAGTGTAGACATTACATAATCAATGTAGACGTTACATAATATTAGTTTCCTAACATTCCCCCTCAAATTCAAAGTGGTGGCAATGAAACTTGAGTTTGTAAACGAATAAAATGAGGATACATAAAGTCGGCGACAATTCTACATGGGGACACCAGATCGCGACGAACGGATGCAAGTGATCACGGACAGAATTGACAAACGGGTCGACAAAACAAGTAGATCTGAAATGGGTACATGAGACGGGCAGACATCTCGAACTGCGCTCGACAACGTACAGTACGCGGATAACAGGTGTGACAGACATCGCGAACTGCGCTCAAATTAGCTGACAGTGCACGGACGGGACAACAGAATAACTGAACAACGGAGTCGATGGAACGACTATTGGGGCCGAGTCGATGGAACGACTAACGAAACAACATAGTCAACAGAACGACTAACAGAGCTGAGTCGACAAAACGATTAACGGAGCTGAGTCAGCGGAACGACTAACGGAAAGGAACTGAGTCGGCGGAATGACTAACGGAGCTAAGTCGACGGAGCGACTATCGGAGCAGAGTCGGCGGAACAACTAATGGACAGCGGAGTCGATATAGTCAACGACATGACAATGGAGCAGACGGATGGCAGAGTTGACAGAGTCGACAACAGATCGACACCAGAGACGACGACAGGCAGGACAAGAAGTGGGGATCTCGAGATAAGTATATGGTTATGCGAGTTGGAACACATCAAATTTATACGAACATGATAGGCGGATGGGCTGACTGAGCGACATGGAAAAGGCAAACGGACTGGTACAACTAACAAGCATGTGTAAAGACGCATAAGAGAAACAAGAGGAAATCAAAACAAGAGCATAATTGAAGACACAAACAAGCACTAAGATATATCAAGGATCGGTTGTTGACTCAAAAGTCGACTGACCTTGGATTAGAAACCAAACTCTAACGCCATGATAGTTTCAGAATAGAATAAGTTTATTGTATATTTTTTTAATGTATTGTATAGTGCCCTATTTATAGAATGATACATAACTAAATCAGTGTAGACGGTACATAATCAATGTAGACGTTACATATCAGTGGAGGTGTTACACGACTAATGTAGATGTTAGACAATCAGTGTAGATATTACATAATCAATGTAGACGTTACATAATATTAGTTTCCTAACACAAACCCCCTCTGCCCTTTTTCTAGTTAAAGTCTAACTAGTTCCACATATATATAGGATGATCGGAAGCACCTTTCCCAACACCTTAAATGTCTCTGCTTTAATCAGTACTAAGAGCATATCCAACCAGGCTAAACTAGCGCCACTGGAGAAGCATTACACAAACGCTTGTGAATAGTACTACCACCATTTTGGTGTGGCTCTATTCACCAAATCTTTCACTATTCATCATTTTTTTATCCTATTTTTTGTTTTTTATGTTTTTTAAAGTTATCTTTATAATCTTATTAATTTCACACAAAAAAATAAATTAAATAAAACAATGATAAAAAGTATAGTGGAAAAGATAGTGTTAGTGTCATTATTTACAGCAAAATAGACTAACACTATTTTAATGTAAACAATGACACTAACACTAGCTATTCACATCACCAACTCATCAGCACTATCTATTACACTATTCTATTTTTTATCATTATTTTATTTAATTTAAAGAATAAAAAATAAAAAAATATCAACAGTGTTATGGTAATTTGGTGAACAGTGCCACACCGAATGGCATTGGGATTTTGGCGCTCCATTGGAGTGCCAAAATCACATTCCTGTCTCTATATTACAACCTTTTAGGGCTTTAAATTAAGGAAAATAATAATCTAACACATTTGGGCGCACACTGTCTTTTAGCCTATTTATGACATTTTGTTAGATGCGAGACCCACGCCTAGAGAGACAAGAAATAGCTATAAATAGGTTAAAAGACAAAGTGTGCGCACCCCAATTATACATCCAAAGTGTGTTAGATTATCATTTTCCTTAAATTAAATGTTAGGATATACTCCTAACACTTAGATAGTTGTATATTAGGCTGATTGATCAGTTGTTAACCTTACGCTAAGTTACTTTTGAGGAGTAGTATATAATAACAACAGTTGTTTCTTTTTTTTTTTTTTTTTGAGAAATAACAACAATTGTTAAAGGTTAGTACATTTCAATTAAATTTTGTGGTTTCTTTTAGATAATAAATCAACTTTTGTCTTGCAGGCCTTAATAGGGATGCAAGTGGGGCAAAGAATCTCTGTCCCCGCGGGGCCCCGCACCGGTGGAGTGAGGATTCCTCACATTTTTGCCCCCGCAAGAGTGGGGCGCATGGCAAAAGTTCGCCCGCATAACGGGGTAGGGCGGGGACAGGGATTACCTTCCCCTGCGGGTTTTTGTGTTGCCCCGTCCCGTACCCCGTCCCACGAGAGAATCCCCATCTCCCTGCCCCGTACCACACTCCGTACCCCCACCCCACAGGGAATCCCCATCTCCCCATCCTGTAACTTGCCCCATACCCCATCTCATGGGGAATCCATTTAAAAAAAATGTTACGAATATGTGATGAATTATATTTATTCCATATTTTACATTAAGTTTTAAAAAATCATATGCATTTGATTTACTATTTAATACTAATTTTTAACTTAACGAAGACAACATTTTCAAAATAAAGTCTATTTTAATCTAACTAACATGTTTATTAAGACTAAATTATTATATATATACTTTATAGATGTAATATGAAAGATATATTTTATATTTGTGATTAACATAGTAAATGATACACCACTACGAAATATATAATTATAACCAAATCTACCTTACCAAGTCATTTATTATAATAAGCTATAATTTTAAATCTAATACAATACCTAATTATTAAATACATAATACATACTATAGTTTAAAAAATTGAATGTTTAATGTATTTGCAAATCATTCTAATTAAATAGTTTCGATTAATTTTCATGATTTATTAAGATAATACAATACATTTAGAAGTCATAAATTAAATAATTATATAGTTTATTTTTTATTTAGTTTTTCATGTGGCAGTAGTATCTAATATTGTCAACCGCACTGCCTAATACATACTATCAGACATTGTTATTGGATCATAATTCTTAACTAATAGGTGACTCTTTGAATTCTTTTTTTTATAAGAAAAAAATTAAGGAAATAACTTGTCTCCATTGGAGTTTGAACTATGAATTCAAGACCTTAGCATTGTTATCGGATCCTAATTCTCAAATAAGGGGTGACTTTTTGAACTTAATTTATTTTTATCTACGAGACTTGAACTTAATTTATTTTTACCATGCTCTTGCCAATTTTTTTCCTTTTCCAAGATTACCAAGATAAAATTAAAGGAAAGTGAATAAAAAAGATGCGCTAAGAAAAACTGTACATTATGCAAATTAAATGGCTGTAATAAGGAGTGCTAGCAGGACCATGGCCGATTGAGATACACTTAGGACTACGTACACACATTTTTCGAGGTGCGTTACGAGTTTCATTGCGACTTAAAAAGGGCACCGTTCAAGGCAACAATGGTGCACATGATGAGAGACATGGTCCCGTCTCTGTCAGGGAAATTAGTGACTAGCTATTAAGACTAATCACTTAAGGGGTTCTGTTATATATTTATTTCTTCACAAGCTGCTCTTCTCTATATATTTCAAGTGCTCAATAGCTGAGCACACTCTCATCTACAACCAAGAATTGAAGAACCCAACATGGGTGACCTCAAAAATGAGAGCACTAAAGTTACAGTTGCAGCAGAGACAGCACCCGAGATCAACTACAGAGGAATCAAAGCCATGCCCTTCATCATAGGTGACTATTTCCCTATTAATATTTGAAGTAGTGCTACTCAGTTTTGTAGTACTACTTTTATGAGTGTTGATTTTTATAGGAATTCTAATTATAACAATTAATTGGTGGTGCTATAGGGAACGAGACATTTGAGAAGCTGGGAACAATTGGGACTTCGACGAACCTCTTGGTTTACCTAAAAACAGTTTTTAACATGAAGAGTGTATCTGCGACAACGTTGATCACAACCTTCAACGGCACCACCAATTTGGCGCCGCTGGTCGGGGCTTTTCTCTCTGATACATACTTTGGTCGCTACATAACATTGGGGTTCGCTTCCATATGCTCCTTCATAGTAAGCCTAATCTAAACATTTTAAGTTTAATTTGGAAGTAAGAGGTCGTGGGTTCAAACTTTAGTTGATACAAAGTTATTTCTTTCCTATAAAAAAACATTTTAATTCTAATAAATAGTAATTAAGAAATAATTTATTATTTTTATACATCGATTGAGTTTATTGGAGCTTTTGCCCCGATTAATCTCGGACTCGAGTTTGTTCTTTAATTTAGATAGTAATTCGATTCATAACGTATGCTTCTATCCGTTTCTTTTGCTTGATATATTATTTCTTAAAACAAATTATAAGCACTTTTTTTGGTGAATACCGATTATAAGCTTTTCTTTTTTTTTTTTTTTTTTTTTTTTGGTAAGAACCAATTATAAGCTTTTCAATAGCACATAAGATGATTTAAGTCATGACCTATAATCCAGGACTGCTCGTTGGGGGAATTTAAAAAATAAAAGAAAAAATAAAAAGAAAAGGAAAAGGAAACGTAATTTGTTGTTAAAACTTTGTTTTCCTTTTCACTCATAACGTGTTAGCATAGCGTTTGATTAAAATTATGCAGTTTGAGCATGCATACGAACAACTACTCTGTCATGCGAAGTATGTGAGTTAATTGTTTTTATTGTTTTGTTTTTATTTTATTTTATTTGAAAACATTGGAAACACATTCATTGCTTTGACAAGGCACGTATATATTTGAGGAATTAAGGATTTCTTTTTTCTTTTTGTTGATCCGGGGTTCTTCTCTCTTGAAATTCAATATTCATTGATTTAGAGCCATTCTTCTAAAACCATATATAGAATTATTCAAGCATGTACCAATCATGTGAATGACCCAATAATTTAATACGTAAGAAGTTTGCAAAAAAAAAAAAAAAAGTTAAGAGGTTAGAGTTTGTTTGCATAAAAAAGTAAGAGGTTGGAGTTTTAAAGAGGGAGAAAGTTGAAGTGTGATAATTTGATTTCTTATTTAAAAAAATTAAAAAAATTAAAAACATATAAATCAATTAAGTGATATTTTATTTCTTATTTTAATTTTTTTTTAAATAAAAATTGAAAACTACAGTAAATACTAATCGAGCGCACCAACCATATAGCCAAGGAATACGTTCACGCATTTTAAGGAAATCTCTATTATTGAGTGACAATGTGTATGTAGACCAAACGTATCTCCGACATCAATCACATATATATTGAAGTGGATATGCAATCTCATTCTGACCACAATTAATGAATCATAGTGCCCGTTTTTCAAAAAAAAAAATAATAAACCTTGGTGCCTATATTTACTGTACTGTTTTGAAATATCTTACTTTTCAATTTTTTTTTTTTTTGTACAGCTCTTTTTCTTTTTGAATATCTACCAATCACTTCTCGATCTTATCTTGAATAAACCCACCACTTTCAAGAAAAAAAAATCCATAATTCCAAATATAATTACCTTCATCTCTCTTATAGCTACTATTCAGTTCTACATTCGATTTGTATATAATTTAATTAAATTTACTTAATTAATTAGCTTTAACTGAAAAAAAATGGTTTTCATTATTGCTGTGTGTGAATATTTATATATGTATCTATATACATGGACTAATTGATTGTAACGTAAGTATAGAACAAAAAGAAAATGAATATCACTGTCTCCGTCCAAAAAAAAAAAGTATATGTATCACTGTCTTGCAGTGACACATAAAACCAAATTAAGCTCACATGGATTGACCATATGTGGACATGTGACTCAGTTCCATTAAGAAAGCGTGTTTCAATTTTCTGTTACAACTTAATTAGAGTTTGTATTGCAATAAATAATGTTCTAAGAGTAGATGGAAAGGATTTTTGTCCATGTAGATGTTGTTTAATAACGTAAAGATGGTTGTGTTACTGTGCATGATATATTTAAACAAGTAATTGTATTTTCACGTCAATTAATGGAATATATATAATTTCTCTTTATTTAGTTTTCTTATATATTAAATTGAATGGAGCAAAAAAATTCGATCCATATGTTTTCAAAAAAAAAAACTCCATCCATATAGAATACTTTGATATTAGAATTAATTTTGTTATTAGTTTGATTAATTTTACCTCTTAATTAATGCTTCTTTCGTGTGTGTGCATATATAATTCAATTTAAGGGTTAATTACACTTTAAATCCTAATCTATATATGTTGATTTCAATCAATGTGTTATAATATATAATCCCACATCAAAGATATAATAAGAGTTGGTGTGATATATAAGTGGTGTAGATCGACCATAGTACAAGCCAATTAGTTTTGTGCAAAAATTGGCTCCAACTCCATTTGTATACCCACATGTGTGTGCGTATGTGCTCACTCTCTGAGCCCATGGATTTTTATATGGTATCAGAGAAGAATGATTCTGGACTCGTATTTTGATTACCTGGTTGGGTTAGCAGTGGAGTCTAGACCCGTTTGTGGACCTAAAAGCCTATAAGAGTAGGCCTAGTTAAGTTTTTCCGGACCTTTAAAAGTAGGTCTGTGTTTGACAAATGACAACTAGTCTAAGTCTAGTTGCACTCGGGGGGGAGGGTGTTGAAATAATTTGGCATGATATCAGAGCTCATGTTTCAAATGGGCCCTAGGAAAAAAAATCCCTGGATCATGTGACTTTCGGTCCATAGGGAGCATTGAAGAGACGAAAGTTCGTCTTACATGGATTAAATATAACTTCATAAAGAAGTATATAATCGATCAACTCATCTCAATTAGTACCGAGGCCTTTTGAGATAAAATCTCACACCTAAAGTTAAAGGTGGTTAAGTTGAATATAGTATCGGTGCTAGCGGTGCAAATTTACGGGCTCGCGCACGCGTGTGCGACACAGTCGTACATAAAATATAACTTCATAAAGAAGTATATAATCGATCAACTCATCTCAATTAGTACTGAGGCCTTTTGAGATAAAATCTCACACCTAAAGTTGAAAGTGGTTAAGTTGAATATAGTATCGGTGCTAGCGGTGCAAATTTACGGGCTCGCGCATGCGTGTGCGACACAGTCGTGCTTCAAAAAAAGAAACAACAGTTTATTTGTACAAATACACCAGCCAATACAACCACTGCCTTGGTGTAGTGGCTGGAAGTTGGGACCTATTTTAGTTGTTCACTTCGGCTTCTATAATGTCTTAAGTTAATTTGAATCTCTTGATCTTAAATTTTTAGGCATATATGAGTATCTTTTATACCGTGGATGTGTCTTCTCCTGTGGAATTATAGTATGGGATGATCCTAGACACTACAGTTAGTTTATATATATAAAATATATATTCATATCATGGGAACCCCTTAAAATGTGATGTGCATTAAATGTTTTGTACATTTATGTCACCTCGATTAATGTGTTGGATTTAAATCTAATAGTTTTAAATAGTGTACCCATGACATATGTATATATTTGGTTCCCATTTAAATCTAACACATTAATAGAGGTAACATAAATGCACAAAACATTTAATGCACATCACATTTTAAGGGGTTCTCATGGCATGAGTATATATTTGGTCTTCATTGTAGAATATATACATATATATATATATATATTATTAGAAGCTATATAACACACATTTAACGCTCAATTGTTGTCCTTGATTAATCTCAACCATGTTAAACTTAAATTTCATCTTACAGGGAATGTGCATCATAATGTTAACCGCGGCCATCTCCAAACTACATCCACCACACTGCCCTCACAAACACATAACCGATGAATGCACTGGCCCAACACCATGGCAAATGGCTTTCCTTCTAACCGGGTTCGGATTCCTAGTAGTCGGGGCGGGTGGGATCCGATCCTGCAACCTCGCCTTTGGAGCGGATCAGTTCAACCCAAATAACGAGTCCGGGAAGAGGGGAATCAACAGCTTCTTTAATTGGTACTACTTCACCTTCACCTTTGCTATGATGGTCTCCGTTACCATCATAGTCTATGTCCAAACTAATATCAACTGGGCTATAGGCCTCGCCATTCCTACATTCCTCATGTTCTTGTCCGTTGCACTATACTTCATCGGGTCACCAATTTATGTCAAGGTAAAGCCCCAAGGAAGCCCGTTTTCTAGCATGGCTCAGGTTCTGGTGGCCTCGTTTAAGAAGCGGCGCCTCGAGCCTCCGGCGAACCCCGAATTCTCCCTCTTTAACCATCATCCTCCTGTTTCAGTCAACTCTAAGCTTCCTTACTCGTATCAATTCAGGTAACTACGTGCATGTCTCGTGCATTTTCATTCTCTTTCTTCATGCATTATGTATACATTTTATTTTATTTTCGGTGGAAATGTCACATTCGATGCACTAATCATAAAAGATTAACCTTACTTATCCATCATTCGATGCACCTTGAATAATTTATCTTTTGTGATTCGAGGTGAATCAGACTGAGTATTAAGCGTGAATCCTTGTATTTGTATATATGTATTCATCGCAACCTTTTTTTTTGTAAGAGAAGAAGTACTATAATAAGTATCCCTAATTAATTGATTAAACCAAAGCCCTTTTGGAACAAATCAATCCATAGGCCACTACAAAATTGGTTACAATGCTCCCCAAATTAAACTACACTTGATTAGATTGTGACTTCACTAATTAAGGATTGCCATTCTAATCTCTCTTTATATATTGATTGGGTTAGTGTATTTGCTTCAACTAATTTCGTATCCAGAGTTCAAAACTGATATCTCTAGTTAAGGATAGAGGAACCGCCCAAGTCATTCCAACATATATAACCCTCTTTTTGTTTCATTTTTTTTTTTTTTTTGGCTATGAAAGTACTTTTTTTTTTTTTTTTTACCAAAGCTATAAATAGTACTTAAAAATAGTCTTGATCGAGCATTAATTAATTGATGCCATAAATGTACGTAATTTGATGACTATAGGTGCTTGGACAAGGCTGCGATCATAACATCACGAGACGAGATCAGCCCAGACGGGTCCGCATCAAACCCATGGGCCCTATGCAGACTCCAACAAGTCGAGGAACTAAAATGCGTGGTTCGAGTGATGCCAATATGGGCCTCCGGCATACTCTTCTACGTAACAATAGTCCAACAACACACCTACGGAGTCCTCCAAGCAGTCCAGTCCGACCGCACCCTCTCACACAAACACACCTTCACCATCCCAGCAGCCTCTTATGCAGTCTTCACAATGCTGGCCCTCACTATCTGGATCCCCATCTACGACCGCCTCGTCGTCCCCACCCTCCGCCGCATCACCCACAAGGAGGGCGGCATCACCATGCTCCAGCGCATCGGCGTCGGCATGGCGATATCGGTTGCCACAATGCTGGTCTCGGCCTTGGTAGAGAAAAAGAGAAAAAATGTAGCATTTTCTGGACATGGGCCCATGTCGGCCCTTTGGTTGGTGCCCCAATTGGTGCTTGCTGGGCTTAGTGAGGCCTTTGCTGCTGTTGGGCAGGTTGAGTTTTATTACAAGCAGTTTCCGGAGAATATGAGGAGTGTGGCTGGGGCATTGTTTTTCGTGACTATGGCTGGGGCCAATTATTTGAGTGGGCTTATGGTGTCAATTGTGCATAAAAGTGGGAATTGGTTGGCTGAGGACTTGAATAAGGGGAGGTTGGAGTTGTACTACTTTGTGATTATGGGGATGGGTGCGCTGAATTTTGGCTACTTTTTGGTTTGTGCGAGGTGGTATAGGTACAAGGAGTGTTGGAGTGGTGGGGGTGGTGTTGGAGGGGTGGAAATGGAGCTTAGTAAGCAAATCAATGGGCATGATCAGAAGCATGTGTGACTGTGTGAGTGTGAATTGATAGGCAATTACTCAATGGGATCATGTTATATATATACATTGTGTAATGTGTAATTTGATGATTGATTGAAGAAAAAAATATGAATGTCAATCTCAATAGACAAAAGGGTTGAAACTGGCAATGAGGGCAGTTTGCCTTGTTACAATAGATAAGGCTGATTTTAGTTAAGAGACGTGGGAATAACCAGTTCCCTTAATTTATCATTGTACTTCTGTGAACATGGATTAATTAAATAAGCATTTGTCCTGTTTCAATTTACTATAATTATGGACCTTTTTTTTGCTTTTTTCTTTTCTTTTTTTGTAATAGTGGTGGGAGTCTTATCAAGCATTCTTTCTTTTTTTTTTTTCTCAAATAAAATATATATATTTGAAGTTGAATAACAAAATTTGATCTCATTTTCATAAAAAAAAAAGAAGCAAGATTTATCATCAAATGCATCTCATCAGTACCTTTATTGCCGCATTATTTCATTAAAGCCACTTTTTAAAACTTCCTCCCCTTTAAGGCTTTAAGATACATTTTTTTGGGGGCATCCCCTTAACATACATTACACTTATATTTAAGATATTTGGACATTTAAAATTTTTATACAAATAGTTTTTTTTTTAGTGGGAATCGAACCACGATCTCCCGAGGTCTTGCTTTTTTGGCAAGTGATGTCTTTACCATCTAACCAGAGAGGCTTTGACAATTTTTATACAAATAGTTATCACTACAAGAAAAACTCTTTTTTAAGACACTAAATAAATGTTGTTGAAGACTATGTTGATGTAATGGGTGTTTCCTTTACTCTTATATGTCATTTGTAATTAGGCTTTTATGCCTCCTTTCCATATAAAAAAAGGTCTTTTTTTTGTGCTCAACTACTTCAGCTATAGAAGCACAACTTCAAGGGAAAAAAAAAAGGAAGCTAAACGAGCAACTTGTACAATGATGAATAGTTGGCATAATGGCCCCGAATCCACCGAGGCCCGTCACAGATGCCACGCGGGCTCACAACCGGCCACGTCATTGCCAGTTGTGTCCCACGGCCAACTAATCCACCAAATGTCACTTAAAACCTCAAATTATAATCATTATTGCTAGTTATATTCATTATTGGATTCCAATCATCTATTATAAACATCAAGCATCAACGGAAGCCTTAAAGACATGATAAATAAAAATAAAACATTCATGTCATATTAATAGAGCAATTTACTTAATGTGGAAAACCCGTAAACCATGCATCATATAGATATCATCACCAAAAACCTCAAAATATCAAAATGCATGTCATAAAGTATCTCTTACAGTCTCAAACCCAAGATAAAAGTGATAAATACATATACAACAAACGTACAAGTCAGGCCTGTATTATGAAAATCAAAGATAGTCGGCTAGCTTGCCCTTGCCGTGACTCGTACTAAGATCTGCACTCAAGCCATCGCAAAAGACAGATGACGAATCTAGAGTAAGTATTCCCAAGAAAATTCAGTGAGTAATTACAGAAATTAAATGTTGGAATTTAATAAGCTATTAAATAAACATGTGAGAAAATTAGCATGCAACTATGCTCATCGCATGAGTAAATAATAGAAAAGTTCAAAGTGTGTGTCTAAGCCTAAGTCAGACTAGCACCATATTTTGGACTCTCCGCGAGCACTGCTAGCGAGTAGCACTCTAGCATGGCTAGCCTCCGGGTCGTCTCGATGGCCGGCGTAAACCCATAACGCACCAACATGTGCCCCATCATGATACTCGAGTCGAACTATCCACCGAGACCTCTGACAACACGTGTTATGGACTAGTGGACATACACAAGGAATAACGCGACAAGTGTATCGACCCAAATTTTATTAAGGTCGTTATTCATGTATTTTCGAATGTGGACGCCACCTCAGGTCTACAGAGACACCACGGACAGGCAGCGTTATGCATGGATTGAGCAAAAAATGTTATTTTTGATTGATTGTTTGAGTAATTGTGACGTTAATGATTATGTTATGACTCATTACATCGCAAGTTTGATTTACATTGATTAGACCGGGCAAGATTGTGTGATAGGTTTTCGTCTCGAAAAACGTATCAGTTCAGGTATCGGACAGGTAAAATACGGATACATTAAGTTTTACTCACTGAACTCGTCATCTGCATCTTGTGATAGCGTAAGTGCTGGAGCTTCTATGAGCAGGGGCAAGGAGACACTCACAGATTACCTGTGACTTGCCATCGACTGAGTTCGACTTGTATGTGTTTTATTTTATTGTTTTGACTTATTTTTAGGTTCATGGGGACTGTTTGAGATACATGTACATGTATGTAATCACTTTTGTTAAGTTATATACAGTGTATATTGTCGAGTTTTCCACAAAGGAATGATACTTTATGTGACGACCCCAATTTCCCTGTGCAATTGGGTACGGCTGGCCTAGACCCGTGCAAGCCCCCGAGTTAAAACGTATGTATAAATATATAATACCAATCTCATCAAAATTCCAAGTTCTATAACTCAAAACATATATATGGAAAACGACATACAAATATAATAAGCCTACTCTAATGATCTCCCAGGTCCAGCCGCTAAGTCCTCAAAGTAGGTAACCTAGACAGGGCCCCTTGTCTTTACCGCACTCCACCCTATCTGTACCCACCATCACATACTAGACGGTGAGTAACTGAAGAAATAAAAAGTAGTGCCAGAAGAATATAACGGTAATTTATGATTTAACAACAAGACAGCGGTAATTAAATGACAAGAATGTAAATAAATCAAAGTGCATGATCAACAGACTGATAAATAAAGAATCAAAATTTGCGTGTTCCAAGAATCAAAAGAGGTCCATGAGTGGTCTAATTTCACAGCAATACGGCAATATGACAAAGATCTCGCAAGATCTCCCCGGGCAATGTCGCAACACTAGCTCAGCTTGAAATTGAGAGGCATCGCAACACCTCTCAAATCTAGTACTCTGCGCCCGATGCTCACGATTATCCCATCTGCTCCTTTTTCTCTTCCTATCCTACTGACAGTGTCTATCTGATCGGGTCTCCGCTCTGTTCGCCCTAACCTTATCCGGATGCGTGAGCAAGTAACTTTCCCTCGCTAAACTTCGCTCGTACGCAATCTGCAAAGTCTCCGGCTGCGTAGTGACTACAGAACCTCCAATCGTAGGTAGCAAACCCTCAGTGAAGTAATAGACTCGATCAGTCTCGGTATCTGCAGATCCTTCAGCATAAGGTAATAGTGAAATAAACCTACCCATGTAGTCCATCACTGACTCATCGGTGCTCTGCCTCAGTGCCATAAACTCATTCCTCTTTGCACGAAGAACAGTCGGCGGGAAGTATTTCTGATTAAATTGAGTCTTGAAGTCGATCCAATCTCTCGGAGTGCCTCGGGTAGTAATGATAGTCGTCCACCAATCATCCGCTTCCCCCTGAAGCATAGATGAGGACATCGTCGCTCTCATGTGATCCTCGGTCGCGATAATAGTATGAATCTTCTCGTGATTCTTCAGGAAGAGCTCTGCGGCTGTTACGTCTGTACCACCAAAGAACTTGACTGGATCGTGCCGCTTGAATTCTCTCCACTGCCTCGCCTCAGTAGTGGCCTTAAGGCTCTTCTCCGGAGTAGTGACCGGAGTAGTGACTGGAGTAGTCTCTGCAGCAACAATCGGCATAGTCGGTGTCTCCGTCGCTTGTACTATCTCTGTTTGTAACGGAGGTGTCTCCGCCTCGGTCTGCGTACTGTCGCAGCAACTGCTCCCTCGGGAATCGCCGCTAACGGAATCGGGGCGGTGGAATCTGTAGCTACTGGAGTCTCCGTCCCTTGAGTAGTCGGAACGGGTGGAATAGGTGTGGTCGGGGTCGATGGTGTCGCGATAGTCGGTGCGGGTGTCGTCAGCGACCGCACTAGATCCTCAAATCTCTGTGTCCAAGCGCGAAACTCCTCCGAAGTGAAAAATCGAGAATCAGTCATCCCACTATCGTCGCTCGGACCTGCCTAATCCGCCATCACTGTCTGAACCAAGAGAGCGATACTTCGGATCAATACATAGCTACCGCGTACCATATAGTACACACAACAATCATAATATGTACAAATTTAAATCCGACTCATCCCGAACTCCCCCATTTAAGTTTCTTAAAAGGATTATCCACTCTAAGTTCAACCATTCCTAACTTCCGCTGGTTTAAATGGCTTGTGTTTTATGAACTTAAATCAAGAGTCAAAGTCTTTAGAACCTTGCGCTCTGATACCAACTATGACAGCCCAATTTCCCCATGCAATTGGGTACGCCCGGCCTAGACCCGTACAAGCCTCGAGTCATCACTCGGCAACCTGACGAGCCTAGTCAGCCTTCAACTTAATCAATTTAGTCATTTATGAAAGAGTTATTGCAATAATAAACAGCGGAAGACTAAAACAATTATAATAAAGGGGAAAATAACTCAATCAAGGGAAGTAGAGGAATTCTATAAGTGTGGAAAACCCCGGGTATTCATGTACAATTCGATAGGTATATATACATGATACCAGTCTCACAAAAGAAATACTAAGTTCAATGATCCCAACAATGTAAATATAAAACGATATACACATCAACAAAAGTATAAACACCTATTAAAGAGTCTCTCTGATGTCGCTGCTAATTCTCACAGTAGATCACCTAGGCAGGGTCCCTTACCCTTGCTGCTCTCCGCCCTATCTGCACCCACCGTCACAAACTAGACGGTGAGTAACTGAATAAAATCGAATGTAATACCAGAAGAAGATAACAGTAATTCATGATAATACAAGTAAAGCAGTATAAATATCATGCGGAAATAAAATGACAGGAATTTAAATAGACAAGATGCATGATAAACAGACTAATAGATATCAATCGAAAGTCAAGTGTGTTCCAAGGAATCAAAAGAGGCCCATAAGTGGTCTAAATCATAGCATAACGGCGAAGACCTCGCGAGATCTTCCGGGCATCGACACAAGCGAAGGCACAAACTATGATCGTGGAGGGACTCAAACCCACCCAAGTGCACTCGGTGTCACACGGTCACTAAGGGTGGTCACACACTCGTGCGCACGAGTGCCCGCGTTTTATCCCTCTAGTGCAGGTCCTAGTACTTTTGAGACGAAACACTTACGCCGGGAAACACTCAACAAGAAATGGAATGGAATATCAATAATGGAGCATAACAAGACTGAATAAATGATAATGAATGACATGGCATTTTCTTTCTGGCTTACAAACGTACAAATGCTTTTTAAGGCAAGTGTACTTACCTGAACTAATCGCAACCCGTGTACAACACTCCGAAACTCTAATACGTTCCCCGTGAGTCTCGACTACCTGATAAAGTTTTGAATCTCGAATATTAGTTTAAGCCTCGCATTTAGTCTTAAGGTGAGTCTTTATAAATTCGTTTTATGGTCGTTTGTTTAAGCGACTCGAACCGTTAAGAAAAGTTCCCCGATATGGTGAATATGTTCCTACTTTCATAGATTATGAACTTTAACATCGTTTTGTACCTCTTTAGGCTCTTGTTGAGCCCAAACTCTAACTCCATAATTATTTTTATATTTTGTCTTTGTCTTGGGCTTCAAGTTATACCTATCTCATTGGCCCTCATTTGGGCCTTAACACCACTCATTTACATATCATTTATATTTGTCATGGACCTCTATTAAGTAATGTGTATGTTGGGCCTTTGTTGGGCTTTAACACAAGCCTACAACAATTAACTAAAGGTGTCCATACTTCTCCTTTTCATTTATTCACAAACATAAAATAATACAGACCCCCTACACATATACATTTTCATTATACACACACATGTACAATTGTTGTGTACACCCCACTGTGTACACCCCACACATCACACACCCCACTGTTATGTGCACACAACACCCATTTGTTGTGTGCACCCCATCGTTATTTACACCCCATATTTACATGTGTTAATGTCACTTTATTACTTAAAACTATATAATATACATTAATCTATTTTTTTACACCCACAACCATTGTGTACACCCCACCGTGGTGTACACATACATCTTTGGTGTGTACACCCCCATGATGGTGTACACATACACCCATTCATGCACCCCATGTACACCAACCCACCACCAAACCGTCATGCATACACCCAAAAACAGTTGAGAAAACACCACATAAAATCATGAAAGCGGTGTACTCGAGAAACAAGAGAGGAGGAGTTCACCTAGGGTGGGACGTGGAGTCTCCGACAAGCGAGGAAGGTGGCGGCGGTGACGTGAGGCGTAGAGAAGAGGAGGGGTGACGTGAGGTGAGAGAAGAGGGAGGAGAGATCGAGAGAGAACACAAGAGTGAGAGAGGAGAGGACCCGAGACCGAGAAAGAGATCGCGTGGCCGAGAGAGAGAGGCCGAGAGTGGTGTGGAGGAGAGGCCGAGATGAAGAGAAGGAGAATGGGCGGCGGTTATGTTGGAGGAGAAGATGAATAGTAGGGTTTCTTTGTTATTGTTATATTTATATGGTCAAATGACTTTTTACCCCCAACTTACTTCCTACCAAATTTTAAACCATTGCCCTTATGGGTCTTTTTGTTTATTTATTGATTTTTCTTTATTACACATTAAAGTATGTGTGTGTTGTCACTTGCATGACTCTCCATCTCAACACACCCGCATCTCGAGGTCAATATCATGGCTCTCCTCATATGAGTTGTGTCATCTTAACAATTTCCACTCCTTAGCCCGTATGTGGCGTAGTTAACCAACTCCCGCGTTTAAATGACGTTCTTCGGTCCGCTTTTCCTTGTTCCGACTCCCGTAACGCGCGTAGTCTCGCCTTGTCTCGCCAACTAATTAATTAAATTAATTAAAAATTCATTTATTTGTACTTTTTACTTGTTTTTCTCCCCCGTTTAACTAGTCGAAACCTCACTCAATTAAATATCGCCCGAACGGCTCGAAACCCGTAAAATACTAAAATACTAATACACACAATCAAAGAATCATAAATCACTTCAGTGTCGACTCCCGAAGTTCGAAATTCTGTCCAGTATTCACGTAGCCGGGTCACAATTCTGACAAGTGCAACACAAGTCAGTTAAAAATTTGGGGTTGTTACAGTACCCAGTACACACAACACTAGGGGTGGTCAGTTACCCCTGCAGGAGGCACCCTCGTTGTCGCAGCTAGTGCGGGACCACATGATACCTTCAAGACACACACTCATGCCAAGAATACACAACCAAAGATATAGAATGGAATACCAAGCAAGAGATCAATTCAACAATAATAATAAATAGAGGAATGTATAAATTACATGATATTTCCTTACCGACCTACTAACATACACATATACATAACACATGTGTACTTACTTGTCTAATGCAATCTCAGTGCCACTCTATGACTCCAACGCGTTTCCCACAAGTTCCTGACTATCTATAACCCAAAATATTGGGTTTATGGTCATTAATTCATCATAAAGTAAACCCCAAGGTTGTCCCAAAGTTTGATTTAAAATTAGTTTGAAATAGATTGAACACGAGAAAAAGAAAATAACGCCTTGCAATCCACCGTGATAACTCTGTCGTGATAACTAAACATGTGAAAACGTTTCACATAGATTGGATTCGATAAACCCAACACAAAACTGTGGTCCTTGTTCTAAAAAATAAGATGTCTTGGGTCACCAAAAACACTCCCAAACGTGGGCCCTTATTGAGCCCAAAACGTTTCACCCACCAATACACAAATACACCACACACCAAAACGAGATTCATGCAACATACACATTGTTGGGAAATGTGCCCTAGGTCAATCCATTAATAGTCTTTATGAATACATTTTAGTTAATAAAATAGAGGATTTCATTTGCTATTTATTATAATTGATTTGCATGTTTACATTATAATAAGATCCATGGGTATTTACAGAAATATCCTAAATGTCCCTAGTCAATTATTATACTAGGAACTATAATGAATTAAGACTAGTGTGAGTCTTGATTAATGATCATACGATGATCATACGTATAGGAATACGAATCAAGATCATGAGTACTTGTTAGGGAACAAAGTACTGGACCGACCCGCTATGAGAACATCACATGGATTACGTCATAGTTGTTTCTCATAATATGTATATTATTCAATCCTCTGACTTGAGATTACCAGAGACTTCAACATTAGGAATACAGTGATTTGACGCAATCAAACATTGTCTTTAACTGGACGATTATAAAAGTTGTGATTGGTTACTGTGTGAATAATGTGGTAAAGTTGTGTAATCGAGATAGAATTTGTCCCTCTCATATAAAGAGAGATATCTAGTGGATCCCTCGATGTGGTAGACTGTTAAAAGGTCTAGTCTAAGTGAATTGATATTGATCAATGTCACTTGAATGTTTTCAGTCTACCTAGAAATCGAGACTAGTACGATTGAACATGTTGGATGACAATTCCATGCGTTATGTTTGATCAAAAGGATATCGTGTGACAAAAGGATGTTATATACATTATTGATTAAGTTGTATCGATTTGATTTTTGTACAACTTGGGTAGTCATAATATCTTGCTAGAGAGCGCTTATGACTTGTATACCAAAATGTGTTTTGGTACACTGCCAACGTTGTATGAGCCTATTGGGTCGCACACTAAGAATGGTTTTGCGAGATTTTAAAATGGTTCGGAAGAATGAATTTTATATGATAAAATTCATGACAGAAACGTCCTTGTAGTGTATTACACTTATACCTTTTTAAGTAGGGGTATATGTGTAATTTACTTAACCGTCTATATATAAGGGTTGTATAAATAGACGCTTTGAGTTAGAATACAAGTACGAAAGATTTTTTTTAAAGGGACGAAACTCTATTTTCGTTTTAAGAAACGACTTAGGGTTTTTTGTATGCTCTAGATCGTTTTGGAGAGAAACAAAAGGGTTTGGTATTCTCTCGAAGCTAGCACTTCAAATCTCGGCCGCCGTTCTTGTGTGGACTACTGATAGAGGGCGTTCGTCGTTGGCAGCGCCTTAGAGATCGATTAACCTTCAGAAAGGTACATTGCGACTGAGGTATGATTAAGTTTTCATAGTTTAAACGTGTTTTAATGGAATCAGATTCGGATGCAGTTGGGGTTTTTCTCAATAGTTTTGAAATCTCAGTTGCGCATGAACCCCAAAACCCAACACACATACCCATGGCTTGTTAGACTCAAGAACGCCTCCAAAGCGTTTTTCACAACTCAACGTCTCATGTACACATTAAACCCATGCATATATACATCCATGGGCTTTTTCTTTGGCCCATATGTCTTATTGGACCCTTGTTGGGCCTAGACACCTTGGCTATTGAACCCTAAAACACAAATCACATACAAACCATCGTGGGCCTTATCACTAAACTATCTCGTTGGGCCCTTGTTGGGCCCATACACACACATACCATATGCCTTAACTGTCAAAACACACCACACCAAAAAACGTTAACACAAGTCGTGACTCACAAACACATAACTCACACATACCAACGTCTTAAAGGGAGAACGAATCACACAAACAACCCACCCCTGTTGTGAATTTAGGGACCACCTCCGGCCAGTGGAGTCGTCGGAGGAACACCTCTGACCAGCTCCGATCAGGGACAGACCCTACTTCCACCGTAAGAGTTATCATTGTCGATAACAACATACATAACAATGAGAATAGCAACCCAAAAGCTCGTCGAAAAATACCATATCTGCCGTGCGTGAGGCCCTCTGGGAACGTCGAGACACCTATGGGTCGTCTACGCCCAAGTTCCCAGTCGGAGCAACCTCACGGTGATCGAAAACAGTGAGTGTGTGTGCAACACACTGAACCCCATGAGAGAAAAAGACGAGAGAGACAGAGAGGGAGAAAGAGATACTGTAACGACCCTAAATATCTCGGGGCCGCCCCGTGCCCACACCCTCCGCTTGCAAGCCCAGCAGCGCCTGTCACGTCACCGGACACATCATCACTGCTGCCACGTCAATAGCTCTGTGAAGTGATGCTCTGTTTGACTAATCCTACTATATTAAGTTGTCTGACACATCTAGCAGGTTAGTTGATAATTACAATTACATCATTAGCGGAAGCATTTAATTCGTATTTTATGAGTATTTATTTACTTAGGGTTTATTTATTTAGTGATTGTTATGTTACATCATTAGAGAAATATTTATTTACTTATTTATTTTATGAGTATTTATTTATTTATTTACACATCTAGCAGGTGAGTTGGCTCACTTACTCAGGTGACCGAGACGTCTCCGGAGAGTGTCCGTTCCTCCAGCGCCATTGAGGGAGGTGGCGACTCGCCAAGGGAGGAGGAGAGGAGTGAGAGAGAAAAGAGAGAATGATAGCCGGGAGAGAAATAGTGAGAGGCATCTCGACCCCGACGACTGGGGGTTCTCTGACCACCACTGGTCTCGTCTTCAGGCAAAGTTAATGGAGAGATGAGGAGAGGGGAGGCTCGGTGGTGAGAGGAGACCGAGATGTGGGGGGTGTACTCTAAAACCATAAGGACATGTGAATAGTAAAGTTAGGGTATGCTTTATTTATAGACCCTTATTTTCATCTCTAAACCCACACGCATCTCGAGGCCAATCCTATGGATCTCCTAATTGAGTTTTGTCACTTTAACAATTGCCTATCCCATAGCCTGTGTGTAGCGTAGTTAACCAACTCTCGCATTCAAACGACGTTCCTCGGTCCGTCTTTCCTTGCCCCGACTGCCGTAGCATGCGTCGTTTCGCCTTGTCTCGTGAATTATTTATTTAAATTATACAAAAATTCGTTTAATTGTATTTTTACTGTATTTTACTCCCCCGTTTACCTAAGCAAAGCCTCACTCAGACTAATATTCGTCCGAACGGCTCGAGACTCGTATTACACTATAATACTAATACATACACTACAAAATCATAAAATTACCTCGGTGTCGACTCCTGAAGTGCGAAATACAGTCCAGCATAACGTAGCCGAGTCACGGTCCTGACAAGTGTAACACAAGTCGAGTTAAAATTTGAGGGTTGTTACACTTTAACTTGATGAAATAAATTACAAATTACATGTTTTTAAGGCTTCCGCTGAATTAATGCATTTTAAAATGATTAACTCTGACAACTGAGGTTGATAATTGACCGTTGGTGCGTACGGGACACAGCTGGGCGGATGACGTGGCAAGGTTGTGGGCCCGTAATGCATGACATAGCAGCCTCGGGTTTTGGGGCCGTCACAACGAGGGTGCACCGTACCAGCCATCTATATATATAGCTACAAGAGGAAATGAATAATTGAACAATTGAATAGAACTCAAATATAAAAGCATGTAATTACGCAAGAAATTTCAATTAGGATACTACAAACCTCAAACCGTGTTCCAACTAATCTAATACTATTCAATCATGCCTCCAACTGCGAGCCCAATCCTCGAAACTCACTTCCAAATATCTTATAATCGAAAATTCCATTTAATTTCTAAAACTCAAAAATTTCCATAAACTCCCATTTACATATCAATTAGATCATTTTAATCCACATTATATTCGATAATGATCCTCTAGTTAAACCCTATTAGGCCAAATCAAAAAGTTCTATTTTTAAATTTATTTATTTGTCTGTATGGACGTCGTAGGAGATGCAGCCGTGAATAAGTTCCCACGATGTCTAAGGCAATGGATCAGTGCCCTTGGCACCGTGACTTACACCGCCATGGGTCGATACCCATGGCATGACCTAAAAAGTGATGTTAAGGTTGTCTCTCTGGTTTGGACGCCGTGGAGATTTACTCTCCACGTCGTCCCTGACAGCGTCGAAGCCAAAAATGTAATACTTGGGTTTCGGCACCCTGGCTCGTCATCGTGGTCCAAACCCGTCCCAACTTCTCATGTATCCTCAAATCAACCATTGACACTGCCGAACGCGTCAAAGAAATTTTCCCTGTCAAGATTCAACAGTTATTGGATTGTAGCATGTGAGAGAGAAAATTGAATAATTCAAAAACTTGAAAGATATGAGAAGAAAGAGTTCTAGACCTTCAGCTTCACGAGATTATTCAAATAACTAGGAGTTGACTCATTAATCATTGGTTCACAAAAATTATATGAAAGCCCTACCTTTGACTTAGTGTAGCTATAGACCCGGTGACGCACTCGAGTCATCACATTTCCAAATCTCGACAGCCAAGGTACGACCGTTGGCTATTTCTCTGACCAAACACACAACCTGATCGCTAATGCTCCAAATTTAATGTGTTGGTCGCATTAATGTGGTTTGTGAATGCACTACACCTAAGCAACTGGATCACTAGTGCTTCCGATTTAACTTAGATCCCTAAGGCACTTGATCCAATGGTCAATTTCACTAACCCGAGTCTACCGCGTAAGGACAAACATTTCAACTCGGTGGTAATAGGTATTCAACCTAATAAGTATGCACGGTACTTTACACACATGTAGATCTAACCATGTTTATAAAAACAAAACCAAATGAAATAAGACTAAGGTAGAAATCATAAATAGATAAATAAATAGAAACTCATATGAGTCTCCCAATCATTGACAATCCCGTTCCACCTCCAGTCTAGAATAAGGAGATTAGTCGGACATAGTAAAGCTTGAAAACTCTATTCTCTATTCTTTTCCCCAAAATAAAAGATGTCATATCTCAAAAACTTTAATTCCTATTTATATGTCTATCCCAAGTACCTGAATCACAATCGAATAAAACAGAAAAACTTGAATTTGCGGAATCACTGTGCGAGACGCCGTGTAGGCGTTGTGGGTATAATGAACGCGGCGACGTCTTCTCTCACATTGGATCTGACGGCTTCTCGGCGACGTGTGGACAGTGTAGTATCGATGTGTTATTGGTCTACTCATACGTGGGTTACGCTGTGGATGTTTCAAGAGACGGCGTCTTGGTGGCGTTTTCACAGTGGGTTGGAGGTGTCTTCAAGGCATCTCCTTCTGAAGCTACTGGTTTGCTCGTATGTCATAGATACTGTAGATATTTGCATGGGCGGCGTCATGATGACGTCCTCATCACTCCTCTCTGTTCCACTCGTACATCCGTCACGCTGTGAAGGTCACAAGGTACAACGTCCTGGCGGCGTCTTCTGTGTGGACAAAACGTGATTTCGTGTTCCAAGCCTGTATCACCTATTAGACATACAAAGAGCATTAGTCATGATAAATTACGAGAACACAAGTCCCAACCGTGCAATATGCAATGTTATATGATGCGTAATTATACACTTATCAACTATGAAGACCCACAAAACATCGACGAAATGTGTCCAAAATGAAAACCTCGATAATGCCGTAAAAAATGACGATAATTTATCCAAAAATCACAAACAATAACATCTCCACTCAATTCAACATTATTGCTCCAAAATTAACCTCAACAATCGTAGCAACACTTTAAAAACTTGTATACTCAACACTCATCCTCGAAACCCTCGTCAAAACTTGAAAAAATGTACCTGAAACACAGATAATCACGAGGAGAGCATGGATCTAACCTTGTTTCATTAATTCCTCTTTGTTTGAAGCTCCAAATCGCGTCTCCAAGCTCACAAAACCCTCCACACCATCTCCATTTTTGAATTTGTCACAAGTATGAGAGAAAAAGGTGATGGAGTTGTGAAATTTTGACTATTTATAGTCAAAATGATATCCAATGTGTGGGTGCATCTCAAGACTTGATCTTAGGGTCCTAATTGAGTCAAGAAGTCATCAAAATGGTGACTTAGATGAGTGACTTGGTCACTTAGCCTTATCCTTCTCAACACAATCAAACGATCATCGGGTGTTCCTGTACCCGGTTTCACGTCGCAACGTGTCTCACTTGCATATTCTCGCACCATTAACAATTAAATGACGTTTCATTTCAATCATGTAATCCGTTTTAATCATTTTTCATGTGTGTGTTATTTCTCTAACCTAGTGTATTGTCATTTGCCTACCCGGTACCCGCATCTACACGTTAATCAAGGCACTCGGTACTCGCGTCTACACGTTAATCAAGGCAAATAATCGTCACTATCTCGCACGGTAAAAAATAAATAAAAATACATACATCGCGATGCTAACTAACGTAATTGAAGATATACATCACAAATTAGGCAAACAACACACAAAAATAATCTATTTACCTACTCCGGGCATACCCTGGACTAACTGCAGGGTCCATGGGGTGCTAAGCTGGCATCCACGTTTGCAAACACGTCATAATAAACGACTTAATTAAAATTGGGGCGTTACAGTTGGTGTGGCTCAACTGAAAGTGAATTATTGTCTTTTAACTAATGACTTAGTTCGGGTCTTGAGAATAAGAACACCAACTTTGATGGCTCATTTCACTTATAAAGTGCATGACTTGGGACCAATCTGGAGTAGTTGGATAGTCTGAATATTAGGATTGGACAAGACCAACAAAAAAAAGAGTCCGGCTAAACACACCCCAGCGTTTACTTAGGGCACCTCGATTTTAAGTGCACCTCAAATTTAAATTTCAATTTATGAGGGGACCCCACATTTTTACCAAAACACACTCCTTCATCCCAACTAAAGCACCCAACTCCAAAACTTTGATCGAGACATCTATTTTAGGTTCGGTAATATATGATCGAGAGTTATCTTCTAAGCCCGATATTGTTCAATCAAATCTCTTTGATAAAATTTAGTTGACAACTGCCAAGCTAAGGTTTGGTGGGTTAAGAGTCTTCTGACTGACTCTCCAATCAAAAGTCTGGAGGACTCTGACCAACTTTCTAATAAGAAATTCAGAGTTGCGAGGCCGAATCACTCAATGATGCTCTAAAAATCACAAGGACAGTATGTGGAGAGATAATGGTAAGGTGAAGAAAGGGTGGTGGGGTGTACAAAACCTCGTCGTCGTGGTCCGAACCCGTCCCAACTTCTCATGTATCCTCAAATCAACCATTGACACGTGCCGAACGTGTCAAAGAAATTTTCCCTGTCAAGATTCAACAGTTATTGGACTGTAGTTGTGGCAAGTTTGACTTAGGTTTCTATGGCGGAGTAAGAAGGAAGGGAGATTTGTAGCATGTGATAGAGAAAATTGAATAATTCAAAAACTTGAAAGATATGAGAAGAAAGAGTTCTAGACCTTCAGCTTCACGGGATTATTCAAATAACTAGGAGTTGACTCATTAATCATTGGTTCACAAAAATTATATGAAAACCCTACCTTTGACCTAGTGTAGCTATAGACCCAATGACGCACTCGAGTCCTCGCACTTCCAAATCTTGACGGCCAAGGTACAATCGTTGGCTATTTCTCTTATCAAACACACAACTTGATCGCTAGTGCTCCAGATTTAATGTGTTGGTTGCGTTAACGTGATCTGTGAAGGCAATACACCTAAGCAACAGGATCACTAGTGCTCCCGATTTAACTTAAATCCCTAAGGCATTTGATCCAATGGTCAATTGTCACTAATCCGAGTCTACCGCGTAAGGACGGACATTTCAACTCAGTGACAGTAGGTATTCAACCTAACAAGCATGCACAATACTTTACACACATGTAGATCTAACAATGTTTATAAAAACAGAACCAAGAAAATAAGAATAAGGTAGAAATCATAAATAGATAAATAAATAGAACCTTATATGAGTCTCCCAATCATTGACAATCCCATTCCACATCTAGTCTAGAATAAGGAAATTAGCCGGACATGGTAAAGCTTGAAAACTCTATTCTCTATACTTCTCCCCAAAACAAAAGATGTCCTCTCTTAAAAACCCTAATTCCTATTTATATGTCTATTCCAAATCCCCGAATCACAATCGAATAAATTGAATAAAATAGAAAAATCTGAATTTGCATAATCACTGTGCGAGATGTCGTGTAGGCGTCGTAGGTATAATAAAGGCGGTGGCTTCTTCTCTCACATTGGATCTGACGGCGTCTCGGCGGTGTATGGACAATGTCTAAACGACATAGTATCGATGTGTTGTTGGTCCACTCATACGTGGGTCACGCCGTGGATGTTTCAAGAGACGGCGTCCTGGCGGCGTCTTCACGGCGGGTTGGAGGCGTCTTTAAGGCGTCTCCTTCTGAAGCTACTAGTTTGCTCGTATGTCATAGACACCGTAGAGATTTGCATGGGCGGCGTCATGACGACGTCCTCGTCACTCCTCTCTGTTCCACGCGTACGTCTGTCACGATGTGAAGGTCACAAAGTACAACGTCCTAGCATCGTCTTCTGTATGGACAAAACATGATTTCGTGTTCCAAGCCTGTATTACCTATTAGACATACAAAGAGCATTAGTCATGATAAATTATGAGAATACAAATCTCAACCATGCAGTATGTAATGTTATATGATGCGTAATTATACACTTATCAACCTTGAAAACCCACAAAACATCGACGAAATGTGTTCGAAATGAAAACCGATAATTCCGTAAAAAACAACGTTAATTCATCCAAAAATCACAAACAATAACATCTCCACTCAATTCAACATTATTGCTCCAAAATCAATCTCAACAATCATAGCAACACTTTAAAAACTTGTGTACCCAACACTCATCCCCGAAACCCTCGTCAAAACTTGAAAAAATGTACCCGAAACATAGATAATCACGAGGAGAGTGAGGATCTAACCTTGTTTCGTTGATTCCTCGTTGTTTGAAGCTCCAAATAGCATCTCCAAGCTCACAAAACCCTCCACACCATCTCCATTTTCGGATTTGTCACAAGTATGAGAGAAAAAAGGTGATGTAGTTGTTAAATTTTGACTATTTACAGTCAAAATGACACCCAATGTGTGGGTGCATCTCAAGGCTTGATCTTAGGGTCCTAATTGAGTCAAGAAGTCATCAAAATGGTGACTTAGATGAGTGACTTGGTCACTTAGCCTTATCCTTCTCAACACAATCAAACGATCATTGGGTGTTCCCGTACCTAGTTTCTCGCCGCAACGCGTCTCACTTGCATATTCTCGCACCATTAACGACTAAATGACGTTTCATTTTAATCATTTTTCATGTGTGTGTTATTTCCCCAACCTAGTGTATTGTCATTCGCCTACCCAGTACTCGCGTCTACATGCTAATCAAGGTGCTCGGTACCCGCGTCTATACACTAATCAAGGCGAATAACCGTCACTATCTCGCACTGTAAAAAATAAATAAAAATACATACATCGCGATGCTAACTAACGTAATTGAAGATATACATCGCAAATTGGCAAACAACACAAAAAAATAATCTATTTACTTACTCCGAGCGCACCTTGGCCTAATTGCAGGGTCCATGGGGTGTTGAGCTGGCATCCACGTTTGCAAACACGTCATAATAAACGGCTTAATTAAAATTGGGGCGTTACAGTTGGTGTGGCTCAACTGAAAGTGAATTGTTGTCTTTTAACTAATGACTTAGTTCGGGTCTTGAGAATAAGAACACCAACTTTGATAGCTCCCTTCACTTATAAAGCGCGTGACTTGGGACCAATCTGGAGTAGTTGGATAGTCCGGATATTAGGATTGGACAAGATCAACCAAAAAAAAAAAGAGTCTGGCTAAACGCAACCCAACGTTTACTTAGGGCACCTCGATTTTGAGTGCACCTCAAATTTAAATTTCAATTTATGAGGACACCCCACATTTTTACCAAAACACACTCCTTCATCCCAACTAAAGCACCAAACTCCAAAACCTTGATAGAGACATCTATTTTAGGTTCGGTAACATATGACCGAGATTTATCTTCTAAGCCCGATATTGTCTAATCAAATCTCTTTGATAAAATTTAGTTGACAACTGCCAAGCTAAGGTTTGGTGGGTTAAGAGTCTTCTGACCGACTCTCCAATCAAAAGTCTGGAGGACTCTGACCAACTTTCTAATAAGAAATTTAGAGTTGCGAGGCCGAATCACTCAATGATGCTCTAAAAATCACAAGGACAGTATGTGGAGAGATAATGGTAAGGTGAAGAAAGGGTGGTGGGGTGTACAAAACCTCTTAGCAGGGGAGTCGAAACGAGCATCGCAATTACAAATCCATCCAATCATCCACTCCTCCTCTTTCCCGTTCAAAACCCAAACCCAAACCCTCACTGCGCCACCGCCAATGGCCGCCGCCTCCGCCTCCGCCGGCGAGTCGACATCCCCGAGCGAGGGCCCCGTCCTGAACCTGATGAACAAGCGGCTCCGCGCACTCCGCAAGAAACTGAACCGCATAACCCAGCTGGAGGAATCCATCTCCCAGGGCAAACCCATCAACAAGGAGCAGGAGGACCTCATCCGCTCCAAGCCCTCCATCCTCACCCTCATCGACGAGTACGACAAGCTCCGCCTCCCCCTCTCCCACGCCCTCCAAGAAGAGCTCTCCACCTCCACCTCCACCTCCACCTCCAACCCTAACCACCCGACGCACGATGACGCCGCCTTCGCCGCGGTGGAGGACCTCCTGAAGCTGCTCTACTTTGGGACCCTCTTCGACGTCAAGGAGCAGAGCGACTTCACCTCCACCATGCTCACCCGGACCCACGAGCGTGGCTGCTGCATTACTTATGATTACGTCACCGACGACGCCACCGATCTTCTGGGGGAGAAGGACTTGGACTTGATCTCGGCGCTTGGGGGGCTCGTCGTTTCGCGCCCCGTCCACGCCGGGGTTTCGCATAAGACTGCGCTGAGGACCTGCCTCGACCACGCCAAGTTGTGGCTGGGGAGGTCGGAGAACCCCATTCTCGATGGCCCGCCGGATGTGCCGACTTCAACTTGTACGTCTTGTCCATTTTTTAGGGTTTCTGTTCTTTTTATTTTTTATTTTTGGTTTTTGGGTCGTGATTCATTGATTGATTGATTGATTGTGTGTGTGTGTGTGTGTGTGTTTTGGGTTTGTTTGCAGATGCGGGGCTGAGGCAGAAGCTGGAGAAGATCCTGGCGTCGGATTACTTTACGACCACGCCCGAGATGAAGGCGCCGGTGGAGGTGGCTGCGGCTGCGGCCGCTGGGAAGTATGCGCCTTGTTGTGTGCCGGTGCAGGATGCTCCTGTCGATTCGTCCGTTGCGGAGCAGAATGAGGGCGGTTTTGCGGCTCATTATGAGCATCAGGTGATTTTTATTTAAATCTTGTTTCAAAATGTGGGAATGTGGTGTTTTTGTTTTTCGTGCTGTTTTGCTTGATGTGCTTGTTGGGTCGCTAATGATGTGTTTCTTCTTGCATTAGTCATTTGGATTGAAATGTTGTTGTATTTAGTTAACATTATCACTAATGCTGAAGGTTGTGTTAGTCATTATATTCATGTTGTGTGTGATTGAACAACAAATATGATTGTTCTTTGTGCTAATGAGTACTCAATGTGAATGAGGAAATTGTTGTCTTGCGTGTTTTTATGAGATGTTGTGGTTCTCTATCATTCTCTTTCACTTTTGTGCTCCGTTTATCTTGCTTGGTCTATCGGGTTTGGTCCCAAGATTATTGTTGAAAGAGTCGGGGTAATTGAATTGATTTCTTTTGCCTCTGCATATTTTAGTGGTACTTGAGTGTACTGAGGAATGTTAAGATGTATGATGTCTGGACTTCTGAATAACATTTGACACTCGAACTGATCACAGTTTTTAACTGTTTACTTGTTTAGCATTGGGGTTGCATACTAACCTTAAAATATAAAATTGTCTAGGCCCAGGCTTGTACCTGTAAGCTGTAAACTCATCTCTTTGAGTTTATGCTATTTTATGGCCTTTTTTTATTGTTTAACTTATTGTATTCGAAGTTGATTCATGCATCTTACACTTCATGTTAAATGCATTTGGAATACCAAAACTCTAAGCTTTGATCTGGTGAGCGATTAGTGATGATTTAGTTTGAGCAATGCCATTTGATTGTTGATTTGAATCTTCAGAAAAATCTGTTCTAGCTCACAAATGTCTATAACTTTTTTTTTGAAACCAAATATGTGTATATGTTTAAATCAACTTCTCTTCTCCTTTTTCTCTACGATTTCTTCTTATAAATAACATGTTAACATATTAAATAATGAATGTTTTACTGCTTACTCAAAATGATGGTGAAAGCCTTTGAAAAAAATGGTGGTGAAAACAGTGAAAACAATAGTCAATTGATGATGTTTTGAGAGAATTGATCTTTAACCTCTGTTTTATGGTATCCATCTCGATGTCCTCCATCATCTTTGATATTTCAGCTATGCCAAGCGTTTCCCTTGGTATCTTGTCCCTCTTCAACCTTTTTTTCTCAACTCTTTCATTTTCTTTTACTCTTGTTTCTATTATTTTGCTCTTCTACATCTGTAATAATCTATTTTTATGCTCTAAATCGAGCACAATGGAAGAGTTTGATCCATGTAGCCGACCCCAATTAATTTGGGACTGAGGCTATGTTGTTGTATGTTGTTTGTTTTATTTATTTATTTTTATTTTTTTATAGCTGTTTAAGTTTTGAAAACCAAAGGAATTGAGGAGTTAACAAAACAATGACAAACAAGCTTCACACATAAACACCAATGCACACAAAATTGATGTCGCAGTAAGACCTTCAAGTCTTTCTTTTGCATAGGCTCAATCTAAACAATCAATTAATCAAATTGATAATGTGTACAACCATTATAATCATCTCTCGTTCTCACAAAACTCAAGCTATGAACGAGGTATCCACACAATGGCGTTCATGAGTATTTATAGACTCAGTCTACCTACTCTATGTAGGAATTCAGTCTTAAATATTATACAACTCTGAAAACCTCCTTGGTCTCCAATTTGCTAATTTGTTGGAGTCATCCAACGATCGACACCTAAGCCTTCAATTCCTTCAAGAACCTTGACTCATTGTTTCCATAAAGTTCTTCAGTTCCTTATGCACCTTTGCTTTCAGATTTTGTTGTTGTAGTCTTTTCCCTTACAATATCAAACTTCTTGTTGTTTGTAGAATAACACTGATAGTTTCTTTGTGATAGTGTCCAACTCGTAATGTATTCCTACATTGACCTCAACTCTGTCTTCGTTTTGAACTCTGACTCTGATACTGTAGTCTACTCAGAATTTGCATTGTAGTCTAACTCTAAGTTGTATCTACACTTGGATATCTTGTTGTGTTAGGGCTTCAATCTTTGTTGCAGCTATCTTCCTAACTAACTTAACTTTTATTTTGAT
The DNA here is from genome assembly GCA_039657345.1 of Stephania japonica. Lineage (NCBI taxonomy): Eukaryota > Viridiplantae > Streptophyta > Magnoliopsida > Ranunculales > Menispermaceae > Stephania > Stephania japonica. The sequence continues at coordinate 41,145,010 of CM077561.1, forward strand.
AATATACTGCCAACAAGGATAGACTGACCCAAATACTGTAACTAAGGGTCTAACAATAGCATTGTTAATAAGGTTTATGGTTAATTAAGAGAAGATGAATTTAAAAGTTTCTTTTGCTAGTTCATTCAAAGTGGAGCGCCTTCAATTTGCTTAGTGCCCATGAATTTGGATATCCTCATCGATAAGCAGACAAAAATAGCATGTAGGGAATTGGGTACTTAACCATTCTCTTTTATTCCGTGTCCACTTCCTATTTGATTTGGTGTGCTGTCAGCTGGTTGGATTGGATCTCATTTAATTATAGTGTATTCTAGGAATTTCAAATGAAATTTGTCCATATAAAACATTGAGTTTTCATTTATATGCCTATGCCATCTCAACTTTGTTTGATCATGATGGAATGATTGACTGTATCAATTTGTGTAAATCAGAGGCTAGGATCTATCATGTGGGTTGAGGTTGTGGTCTTGTACGCTTAACATTTAATGTGACCTGAACTAAAGACACTAATATATCTCAGCTTTTCAAAGATTTTTTAGGGAGCTGAACTTAACTATATACATTAGCCATAAGTTTAGCAGTTGAGTCTTTTGTAAAGCCATTGTGAACTTTTGAATGTACGTCTTGTGATTGATTTATTACATGTCATTGTGATGTCTTAATTTGGCAAAATATTTGTACTTTTGAATACTTGCTTTCCTTTTTCACTCTTGTTTTTAAATTCTGCAAAAGGCAGACAGTAGCCTGTGTTGTCCGCTTGCATTGATCAATATGTTGAACCTGAGAGAGCTCAGCTACTTTTTTCTCAGCTCCCTCTAGATTAATGCTTTCTGATGAGTAGTTTTACCCTAATTCCTGCCTCACCATCAACTTAAAACCACCTGGCCCTTCATATTGCCTATGATAAGACTATTTTAGATAAACTACCCCCTTTTATTTGGAGGGAAAATGTCGAAGGTGTTATTAGACCCAAGGGGATTGATGGCATCACTTAGGCAGGCTATGGGCTTTAGGTTTTGTATGTGCTTGTTTGCATTTGTCCTGATTTATATGTTTATGATAATTGTTTGCATGCGTTCGGATTTATATTCTTTAAACATGAAATTAACTAATGGAAGCTTTTTGTAGTCATTTTTTTTTTACAGTATGATTATTCATGTAGGAATTTATTTTTTATTTTTTTTAAGTATATATAAGACTTTATTAATTGTTTGAGAACCTTATAAACAAAAATTGTTTTTCTCACTTGGGTACTCCCTCATCTAGCTCAGGTATGTTGCTTATAAATCACTTAGGCACCTTGCAATTCTTAGTGAGTGGTAATTAAGTTTCCATGACTGCCATCAAATAAATGCTTGATATGAATTATTAGAAGATTAAATGCATGGGAGCAATCTGGAAACAGAGAATGGTTGGACGAAAGGCCAAAGTGAAACCAATTGTGTTGGGCACTAGAAACAATTGAAAAGGGTATTGATGAAGGCTAGTATCATTGTTTTTCCTTGTAAAGTGAAAATGGCCCTATACAATTTCCTATGTCTGTTTCTATCTCAGGCATTTTGACTGATAAAACAATCCACTCATTATTACTATTATTGTTCTAAACCAAGTTTCTTTAGTTACTTGTGCAAAGAAGAATTGTTAGATATAGAAGACTTAGGTGTATAATCCATGATTTATCACAAAATTTTAATGAATACAAGGGCAAGAGTCTCTTTATTTTCGTTTTATAGGTCAAAAACTCTAGCATGCATGGTTTAAGTGCCTTGTTAGTAGACAGACCATTCTTTGAGACTAAATAGTAAATAATGTAAAAGGTTTATAAATGTTTGAATTTCTCTTAAAAATATTCATAAAATCTCGTGTAATGATGGATTTGTGCTAGCATGATTTCCGTTATTGCCAAATGTGATATTCAGATAATCTTTTGCAAATCAACACATTGACCATTGAGTGTCATAATTGTTATAACTGTTCTACCACTTTGGGTTCCAACACTGGTCATAGTTGATCTATAATCGGAAGATTGGCATTAGATATAAAAAATGGGACTGCATAGGTAGGAAGGATGGAAATATAGACCTTTCAAATAAAAGCACGATGTTGAAGAAATAGGCGAGACAGGCCCCATTCATAGGCGATGTGCTGGCGCGGCAGAGGTTAGCTCTCCTAATCTGCTGATTGGTAGTCAAGCGATTCGACATACCTGTGGGTTTTCAGCAGCCGTAGTTGTTTGTCCTTTTAGAAGTGATGATTCTTCGTAGTCAATTGAACGTAGAACGAACTTCTTGTATGAGTTTCATTTCATGGTTCTGGTTACCGCTTACCATATCGATTACTGTCTGTATCTTTATCCTGTCTTGAATGAATGATTCCATATCTAATCTTTTGTTTGTCATGTTATTGACTTTCATCTTAAACAAACAAAAGAAAATATCTGTCTTTGCTGTTCTGTATTGTTTTCCTAACGGGGGCCATCGTTCCTGGCAGGAGGATGAGGAAACAGAAGACTTTGAAGGACAAGAAGGACAAGAAGGCACTGTTGTGGATCAAACTAGTCCAACTGAGGAAGTTTACAAGGTGATTGTCAGTTGACACATCATGAAAAAACATACTTTATCTAGTATCAACAGTTCCAATGGATAATGGGATTTTTTTTTCGCAGGATGAATCACGATCACCCGAGCTAATGGAGATTCCAATTCAACTAGAGGAGCACAAACCAGAGATTGAGGTGGAGCAGAATTATGGAGAGGCCGAGTTGGAGCAGCAGCAGCAGTACGTACCCAAACGGCCTTACCAGAATCAGCGAGGAGGTGGCCGAGGAGGCGGTGGTGTACGAAGAGGTTACTCCAATGGGCGTGGTGGAAGAGGTGGAAGGGGTGGCGGGGGCTACCAGAACGGCCGCAGCCAGTATTATGAGCAGCCCGGCAATTATTATCCTAGGAACTTCTATAACACAAGAGGCAGAGGCGGTGGTCGGGGTGGTGGCTACAACAATCATGGATCAGGTCCTAATGGTGGCCATGCTCAAGCTGTCGAGTCAAGTTTATGAACATTATGTTTTGTGTCTTTGAGGGAGGAAAGCTGAAGAGCTTCAAATCTGAATCAAATTGTTGTCGGTATGTTGTTTTGGTTAAAAGAAAGTTCTGGCTGTTGAACGCGTCCTCTCTAACACTTTTGTAGTTCTAGCAATATGCACTACCAGGCTTTTGACGTTATTAACACATTCTCTCTGACGTTCATGCATATATTACTTGATCTTTTGCTGGCAATGATATTTGGAAATGATATTCCTTGAATGTATGTTATGTTGCTGCTTATTATCCCTTTTTATTAGAAAAAATGCCAACACTAGATTTACAATTCAAAGTTGCGCATTTACTTGTTCGGTACTAACTTGGAGATCGTACAATACACATAGAAACACGCACACTGTTATTGCAGGCGTACAACTGGAACACAAACTCAACCAATATAGACCAACGAGAGGGAATAAAGCAAAAGTGCTAAATAGTTTCGAAAGTAACAGATACACGGTGGACAAAAAAAAAAGAGGAGAATCAAGTTCTGGTCACTGAATTAGCCTCTAAAAGTAGTTGAAAACGTACCAAACCTGAGTTGCAATGTCATCATCCACCACCTTCAACCGCTCAAAATTTCAATTCTTGCACAATAAACATGCAAAAATGGAAAGGGTGCCCAGAAAGTTAAGGCCATGAGAGGCGATGGCCGGCGCGAAGGGCTGTTCACACATCAATTGGACCCCTTTATGAATATTCTCTGAGGGACCATTTCGGCCCGGGAACGTAAATGGAGAGTGATGAATTGATAATCCAATAACAGCAGTGTTAAAGCTGAACATGAATTCATTGATTAAAGTATGTTATCCATGTAGGGTGGAGAGAATTTCATTTATGCACCACTACTAAGCAAGTTTGAGTGAATTCATTTCTAGCCGTGTAGAGAGGACCAGGAATCATATTCTCTTCAATTGCTCCACACGTCTCTTTTTTAGTCTACTATAAATAAATGAAGCTCTCGCCAATATTTCCTATCAAACAAAGGACTTCAAGCTTTAGATCTTCAGAGCAGCTTTGCTATTAAGTTGGTTTTGGAGTTAAAGCAAATAGAAGAACAATGGGAGCGGCGGAGTCTATTGACCATCGCAGTTTCTCTCGCTCAGCATCACTTGCACATCGCAGTTATTCCCGCACTGCTTCCACTACCTACCGTTCTGCAGTCCGAGCAATCCATTCGAGCAATGAATGGAGGAAACAATTCCAGAGCCTTCAAGGAACTAATAAACTGGTAAATGATTGATTTTGGTTGTTTATGGTAAAAGTTTCAAATATTTACATCTTTGTAAGTTTTCAAACCTGACATGTACACTTGTTTGGTTGGTTTTGTTGGGGATGCTGAAGATTGTCGTAGACTTCTCCGCAACATGGTGCGGACCATGTAAAACCATGGAACCTGTGCTGGAAGAGTTGGCTAACCGTTACGCGGATGTGATTTTCGTCAAGATTGATATTGATGAATTGATGGTATTGGTTTTTCTTTGTATTACAAACCATGAATGCAGTGTTCTAATCAGTTCATGAATGTCTAGTTGATCAATCCTTTTTGTCACTACTTTGATTGTAGGATGTGGCCCAGGAGTATGGAGTTCAGTCAGTGCCGATGTTCATGCTGATCAAGGAAGGTAAACAGGTTGACAATTTAGTTGGAGCAGACAAGGGAGAGCTTGAGAGGAAGATAGAGAAGCACAGAGCCTAACAAAGTCAAATCTTGTTGAACTAAGAAGTAATTAGCGACGATTTTTGTTGTTTAGCGACAAAAAAGTTCGTCATTAAATATTATCAGTGAAGCAATATGTATTATGTCACAATTTAGTTAACTAAACATTTTGCAAGCCTTCAGTGAAGTACAAAAATGTTGTTATAACTCTATTGGAATTACTAAAGAACTTTTTTAATGGAAATATTTTGATACAATAACAGCAAAGCCTCAATCCCCCCAAATTAGATTAGTTAGGGTTGACTACATGGATCAAATTCTTCAATTGCGTTTAATTTAGTGACATAGAAATAATTCGATGAAAAATATTAATTTGCTAAGTCACTAATAGTTTCATTAGTGTCCGACACTCTTAACATCTTTTGCAACAAAGCTAAATTAAGCAACTATAATAAGATTGTTGCATAACTAAAATAGCGCCGAAATTATAAATAAAGTCTTGTTCCTATAAATAAATAAAAAAATAGCGCCGAAATTCTACCTTTTAGCAACAAAAAAAATCTAAAGATCACATTATTTTTTGACATGTTGACGTTTCTTTTCACTAAAATTTTTAGCTCGTCTAGGAATGTTTGGTCTGAGGTGCCATATGCAATGCCAACCAACCTCTGTTAAAAAAATTAGGATGATTACCATTGAAAGATGGAATCTTATACAAGATGGAACAGCCAAATGGTACCTATGCTAGTTTGGCTTCTTCCTTTATATGAGGCCGAGGATTCGAAATTCCCTACCTTGAGCAGGAGTATACAAAAGCCAAGTAGTTTTCAAGGACAAAAAAAAAAAAAAAGAAAAAGAATCAAGTTCTGATCATTGAGTTGGCCTTGGAAAGTAGTTGAAAACTGTGAACAAAACCCCTAACTGAGAAAACAAGAAACAGATCTGAGAGAGAACCCTTCTCTCAGTCTGTTCAATTCGATTATATATCAATCTAGGAAACATCTAGACCACACAAATGAGTGCATCACACACACACACACACACACGCGCGTATCACATTGTTTACAACACACACTTTGTGACACCAACACACACTTACAACTCTCACGTGTTACACATAACCTATTACATTAGTTATTATTCTCACATCCCCCCTCAAACGAATGGGGAGAGAAGCAACACTAAGTTTGGACCTTAAGAATGAAAATTGAGACGCAACAAAAGCTTTGGTGAAACAGTCTGCAATCTAGTCATGACTAGGAACATGATGAACCAACAAGTGACCATGCAACACCTTATCTCGAACATAATGAACATCCAGCTCGATGTGTTTAGTGCGCGAATGATAAACTGAATTACGAGCAAGAGCTCGAGCACTAACATTATCACACCATACGACAAGAGGAGTTGGAATAGGAAGCTGCAGTTCGGACAATAATGACTAGATCCAGGAAACTTCAGCAGCAACGTGAGCCAAAGCGCAATACTTAGCTTCAATGCTGGACAAAGCAACCACCTGTTGTTTCTTATACTGCCAAGAGATCAGTTTAGCACCACGATACACAGCAAAACTCGAAACAGAATGTCTGTTATCCGGTGAGGCCACCTAATCAGCATCAGAAAACCTGTAACAAACAATTACAAACTGGGCCGAAACCAAAGACCCCAATCACAAATACCTTTCAAGTAGCGCAATACATGTTTAAGTGCTTGCCAATGAGTCATAGCAGGCGACTGTTGAAACTGACTCAAACGATTAACAATAAAAGCAATATCGGGATGAGTATTCACCAAGTATTGCAAACCACCTAATGACTTCTATACAAAGTAGGATCAGTAAACTTAGGAGATGTATCAGAAAATAAAGGCTTGCCCACTAACGTAGGAGTGCCAATAGCCTTAGCTTGGAGCATGCCCCCTTTCTAAAGAAGTTGATTAATATAGACAGTTTGTGTGAGAAACAGTCCAATGTTATCACGACGAACCTCCATACCTAAAAACAAACTCAATTCCCCAGTGTCTTTTAAAGCAAAACAATTATGCAATTTGGAAATAAACTGTTGAATCTGTGCAGTATGTGACCAAGTGACAAGAATGTCATTAACATAAACCAACACGTAAAATCACAAACTACTGACGAAAGATGAAGAGAGAGTTATCAACTTTTGAATTAAGTAAACCCCACAATAGTAAAGTTGATTTCAGTTTATCAAAGCAGGCTCGATGAGCTTGTCGCAGACCATATAAGGCCTTGGGCAACTTGCAGACAACAGTAGGAAACTGATTGTCGACAAAACCAAGAAGTTGATTAGTATAAACATCTTTAATCAAAGACCCACTTAAAAAAGCATTATTAATGTCAAATTGCCTAATCGACCAACCAAACTGAACTGCAACAGACAAAATGACACGAATAGTAGAGGCCTTAATAACTGGACTGAAAGTCTCATCAAAGTCGATACCCGACATTTGTTTAAAGCCTTAGCCACTAATCTAGCTTTGTATCGACTAACAGAGCCATCAAAATTCTTTTTGATTGAAAAATCCATTTATTTCCAACAATATTATGAGAGGAAGAGGCAGGCACCAGGGACGATGTGCCAATCCTGATGAGAGCCTTATATTCCGTCTCCATGGCCTCTCTCCATTGAGGGTCCTTGAGAGCCAATTCAACAGACTAATGAATTTTAATGGTAGGCACTGTAGTTGTAGCCACAAAAACCTTTTTCATAACAATGCCATCTTTAGATCGAGTTATCATAGGATGAGTATTAAGAGGTACCTCAGATTCAGAAATATCAATATATATAGGTAGAGAAGAACCAGACTCAGGGGGAGAGGTAGGAGTTGATGTAAAGACAGACTGGTCAGATGGAGTATACTGAGGAGAAGCATGAGCAGAAACAGAAACAGACACGGACTAAGACTTAGACTACTCATAGAAGGACTAGAGAAAGATGTAATTGTAGAAAACGAATGAGTAGGTAAAAAAATAGTAAAGGAAGACTCAGACACAACAGAGGAAAACGAATTAGAAAACAACATATGATAAGGAAATTCTTCCTCATTAAACACCACATGACAAGTGATATAAAGACGATCGGATAGATGTAAACATTTATAACCCTTATGAGAAGAACTATATCCTAAGAATAGACAACGTTCAGACCGAAATTGAAACGTGTGAGAGTTATATGGATGAAGACAAGGAAAACAAGAACATCCAAAAACCCTTAACAAAGAATAATCAAGAGGTTTGTGATACAGTTTCTCATAAGGAGATAGCCCCTGTAAAATCCTAGTAGGTAACCTGTTAATAAGAAACACAGATGCCTCACAAGTATCCCACCAAAACCAATGGGGAAATTTATTACATGCAAGAAGGGTAAGACTCATTTCAATAATGTGTCTATGTTTACGCTCAGCTCTACCATTCTGCTCATGCACATGTGGACAGGAGTGTTGAAAAGTAATTCCATAAGAATAAAGGAAATTTTTAAAAGAATGATATTCACCACCCCAATCAGACTGAACATGTTTAATTTTTGACGAAAACTGATTTTCAACAAACTTTTTAAAATGAAGAAAAGCAATAAATGCATCATACGTTACTTTCAAAGGATAGATCCATGTAAAATGTGTACAGTCATCCATGAAGTGTACATAGTCACTATACCCACTAGCAAACATAACAGGAGATGGGCCCCATAAGTCGGTGTGAATCAAATCAAGTACATGAGTAGAATTATGTAAAGAATATGAAAGGGTAATGCACGACCCTTGCCTAAAAGGACAACTAGAACAAAACTCAATTGACCAAGCAGGTACATTTACCAACTGTAACACCTTCTGCAATGTATGCTTTGTAGGATGTCCCGTCCTGGCATGCCATAATGAAAAAAAATTCTTATTAACAGTAAGAAAGGCACAATTATTAACAAATGATGACACTGGAGAACCAAAGACCATTATGAAGAATCCCATGAAGAAGAACCTTTTTAGTTTTGATATCCTTCACAAAACAATCACGAGCAGTAAATTTCATCAGAACATTATTATCATGAGTTAACTGTGACACAATTATAAGATTTTTCTGAATCTGAGGCACACAATGTATTTTTAAATGATAATGTCGATCTAGAGAAAGGTAAAGATGTAGTACCAATACCAGAAATTCCTAAAGAATGCCCATTACCAACAATTAACAATTTATTACCTCCATATGGAACACAGTTGTTCAACTAAGATAGATCAGATTCAATGTGTGACGATGCCCCACTGTCTGTGTACTAAGAAACATCAGATCCTGGTTCAGAAGCAGCATAGAATGAATGTTGTTATGGATTCTGTTGTGCAGGAGACTACATAGAGGCTCGTGGATGCAATTAAGGAAACTGTTATTAAGCAGAGGAGGATCTCATATATTTCATGTCTCCCCTGAAGTAGCATACTGCTGCAGAGTGGCCAAACTTTCCACAAATTTGGCATGTTGGCTTATTGTTGTTCTGAAAACGAAATTCACCTCGACCTCGAGACTTGCCTCCTCGGCCTCTATGAGACTGAGTACCATGACCACCAAATCTGAGTTGTATACTTCCACCATTAGTTAACCTCAGCAAAGTTCGCTGATGGAGTTTTTCATTCAGTGACAATGATGCAACTGTCGAAGTACCTTAGATCTGACTGAGTGTGGCCTCGAAACTTAACAATGAAGCTTGAAACTCTGACCACCTCAATGACTCCTTATCTTGTAAAACTGAGATGATCGGCAAATACTCTCCATCCAGACCCACCAGCGTATTTGAGATTAAATCATCATTCGACATTGGAGCTCCTGCAATGGCAAGATTATCAGCGAGTTCCTTCATTTGAAGCACATATTCGTAGATCGATCGAGATCCCTTCTTGTTCGTCTGGATCTGTCATTTGTATACCTGAATCTGAGCAAGGCTGTGAGATCCACAATGATCTTCTATGTTTCGCCATGCTTCTCTTACATTCTTAGCACCAACTACGACAGATGCAACTTCTTCAGATATCGCACTGATCAACCAACCAAGACAAAACTGATCTCGTGCATACCACTCTTCGTATTTAGAGTTCGATGACCCTGTCTCTGCCACCATTTCAGGCGGGCATGCAATTGTTCCGAGAAGATGACCATCAAGACGACATCCTTGAAATAAAGGTAGAACAATCGCTTTCCAGACCAAGAAATTTGATCGATCCAACTTCATTGGAACGATCTGATTCAGAGAGTTCCCAAACGGATTCAACATTTGGTACTGTGATGTAGATCTGGTCGTTGTGGATCCAGATCCATCACTCGGAAGCGTAGATCTGACCACCAGAGATGTAGATCTAGCATCTTGATGTGTAGATCTAGCATTTCCCAGTGAAAACGCCTATGTTTCGTTCACTGTTCTTGATGATGAAACTCCTTACACCGACTTCTCACAACGATTGTCATTAATCAACGACGCTAGCCATCTCACCACGATCATCAACGACACTAGCCATCAACGCTCTGGTACCATGTTAACAAAACCCTAACTGAGAAAACAAGAAACATATCTGAGAGAGAACCCTTCTCTCAGTCTGTCCAATTCTATTATATATCAATGTAGGAAACATCTAGACCACACAAATGAGTGTATCACACAAACACACATGTATCACATTGTTTACAACACACACTTTGTGACACCAACACACTTACAACTCTCACTTGTTACACATAACCTATTACATTAGTGATTCATTCTCACAAAAACACATCAAACATGAGTTGCCATGTTATCCACCACCATATTCAACCGGTCTTTACTTTGATTCTAGTACTGCAAAATTCGACCCCGAAACGTAGACAGAGAATGCTTCAGTATTGTTTATTTAAGGATTTATGTGTTTGGGTGAAACTGAAGGTATATATGAAGTGATAATCCACTATCAAGACAGTAAAATTAAGAAAAAGATAAGGGAATTCGTTGATTAAAGCAAGTTATCCTTGTAAAGGTGTTGGGAGGACCAAGAATCATATTCCCTTCCATTGCTTCTACACTTCTATCCTATCTCTAACTATAAAAAACTGACACTTACAAATAAAATATCCTCGGTTGTGATGGATGTTGGTCAAGGATAGAAGAGAAATGGGAGCAGCGGAGTCGAATATCGATTGTTCTGCTTCCGATCATTCAGCTGTCCGAGCGATCTGGTCAAGCAGGAAACGGAGGAAAGAATTCCAAAACCTAAAAGGAACTCCTCAACTGGTTTCTCTCCTATCTCTATCTCACTCCATAATAATTTCCTTCAGTATGTTCTACATCCTTTATATTGGACAGACTTGCAAACATATACTTCCCATGACTTGAGAAGTATAGAATGAATGATTTGGTCTTGCTGAAAAGAGTTTCCAATCTCTAAAGGTTTCAAACTGACTTGTGTGGTTGGTTTTGTTGGGGATGATGAAGCCGGTGGAGGTCTCGGCAATATTTTGCGGACCTGGTAAGGGCATGGAACCAGTGCTGGTTGAGTTGGTATGTATGTTCAGTTTGCACTAGCTACAAATCGTTTAGTGTCCTGACTATCTCATAATTTCTAGTTGCGTCACTCTTCTTTCACTCTATTTCTCACATAGGATGTGGCTAAAGCGTACCGAGTTCAGTCCGTGCAAATGCTCATGCTGTCCAAAGAGGGCAAACAGGTCGACGAGTTGGTCGGAGTGGACGAGGGAGAGCTTGAGAGGAAGATAGAGAAGTACAAATCCTAACAAACTTAAGTCGAATATTTCAACCATATCACTCTATATATCTAATCTTATGTATGGTTTGCTAGGTGACATAGGCTTGTTTAATATATAAGCAGTTTAGTTCAAAATTTATGTTTCCATCAGAGGCCTTATTAACTAAAATCCTTGATGGGAAAAGAGGAAAAAAAGCGTAAAAGCAGTAAACCATAAGAACATATATACAAGCTTACAGATAAACATTGCTAGTCAAGAAATGCAAGATAAAGATGAGAACATACATGTCAAGAAGGGCACCTGGTTATAACTTATAATTTAGTGTATGTATTGGAGATTAGAGATGGTAAAGTGAATGCTACTTGGGTAACAATAATATATTAATCTATATCTTCATATCTGCACTAGAAGAAGTTTTAAGTTATATTCATGTTGAAGCAGATGTTAAGCGTACCGCTTAAACAGTGTAGGCTTGTTGGATGGTGTCGATGTCAAGACCCTTCAGTCTCACCACTGATTCAACGTGACCTTTGAGCGTATGCAGCTCTCTCAATCTGTAACCAATGTGTGTATGGAACCAATCAAAACTCAAGGAATCAAAGGATTTTTCGAGATGAAAGAAACCGCTTGCGTTCTGATCAAATTAAAGAATTGAGTTGGTTACCTTGCAATTTCAGCTCGTCGTTTGGCTTCCTCAGCCATCTGATTGAGTTCTGTGGTGCGGTCAATGAACATTTTAGTGTCCGGAGGGTGTAATCCATGGAGAGTTCGTTGAGCGTGTGCCCACTTGAGTTCTCGTGCTTCCTTGCCGAAATCCTTCTGTCTAGTGAATGCAATCTGACAACAGAGGAATCCACAAATAACATAGCCAGTATTAAATCAAGCATCTTACGTAAAGTAACTAAATCGAGCGAAAATAACAACTGATGTCCTAACCCTTTGCTCAATGACTAGATCCCAAGCCCTTCCACTGAGAGCATAGCGAATTATGAATTTGATGAAATCAAGGGGGACGTAGAAGATTATATTGTAAAACCAAATAATTCCGGCCCAGCCCCAGCCAATCCCTTCAATTGCTGCGAAGCCCCAATTCGCGTAGACTGCTATCAGTGTGGCAATCTGTGCATGGAAGAAATAAGCCTTGGTGTACCGAGGAAAGAAGATAAACCAAGAGAAGCTTGAATAACATAAAACATTGTAAATTTATAATATCTCACCAGCTGAGCAACCAAGAAAGCTACCACAAGCAACAAGCCAGGTCGCTCAACAAACGACCAACTACGAGCTCTAGTCACAAATATCAGTGCCTGGCTGATAGTGCTCACTTGAAGGTATACGGCTGAGGCAAGTTTTCTAATGTCATCCCTATCCCTTTTTTGGAGACTCGACACCTTGAATACTCGCTGAAGAATTAACAACGAAGGAGAGATGATTATGTTAACTAACTGGATATGAACCAAAATCCCAACTAAATATACAATCACAATAGGTGGTGGTGGTGATGATAATGTCGGAGAAGAAGCAAATGCATATATAGATTCAATCATATTGCATTTTTTTTTTTTCTACATGCTGCACTGAAATCTTTAATGCAAAAAAGAATGTTTCAAACATTTTAAGTTGGTCCATATGCTTAAAAGACCATTTATCTGATGCTCATCTAAGCAGTTTAGTGGTTGTGATGGCGAAGAAGCCAATATGCCCATAGATTCACACAAATGACAAGTAACCACAATTCCACATACCGACACAGTAATATCTATTCCAAACAAATGACCTTTCCACATATTAGAAGTTGCTGCATATTTTGTTTGCACATATTTACTAAATTTTAAGAAGCGAATGAAGAAGCACATATAACAAAATTCCTGCAGGGGTTCAAAAATTTCCTAATGTTATTACAAGTTAAATAAATAGAGAGCGTGAGTATTTAAGTGGAGAATGATGCATTGCTGTACATGATAATTAAGAATTTATCATCAACAACATTCAACTTAACGAGCCAGCAAAGAAATATACTCACAGGAAAGAAATCTGTCTTGTATGCAGCCCAAAAGAAAATGACAGTCATCATTGCCAAGTAACTACCAAGAATTATGCCAGTCGCAAAGATTTCTGCAAGTTTCCAGCTGTCGGGCAGAGGAGATGGCTTCACCCTATCCTTTGATATTGTCATGATAGTACCTAAAGCATCACATTTAATCACATGGATAAATGTGCGGTTTATGCACTATAAAAAAGTCAGCCTAACTACTCAGCAAGAAAAGATAAATAAACAAGAAACAAATTGTAGCATACACAAAAGCAAGGAGCACAAACCATCATTTAGGATGGCTATGATGAGAACCATGAAGGGAGGAAAGTCAAACTTCCATATAAGGGCAAGCAGCATGAAACCAAGCTGTTCCAGAAAGTTAAGAAGAAATTAGTGAAAATGAAAAAAAATAATAAGAAAAACATCAGCAAAACTAGAAAATGTTTCTGGAGGTCGATATGTGCATACAGATTTTTACTAGTTATCTAGCAAAATGTTTCACCAACCATGATAATATGTGCACCTAAAGAACAATGTGGCCAATTATCTAAATAAACGCTTTACTGAGCCCTAGATTTTTGGCTGGGAAAATTTACTGAAGTGATCTATTCATGTTTTCCTAGTGTACTCAGATTTGCCTAAAAATCAACAACATGCTAGCTAGCTTAGTATGCGTTTCACCTAGCCCAAACTTAACTTCCTAAAATAAGGTACCATATAGATGTGAATATAGAAACATTTCTAGATAAAAGAAATTTTGAAACAGCAGTCAAAAGTGAACTTACCACAATACGAATGGTTATGGACACTGCATATATCTGCAAAGATAGGAAAATTAGAAAAATTCAAAGCAATAAAGAACATTATATGTTGTTAAAAGCTAAAAAGAAAAGTTGTTGCGTATTTTTAAAAAATAGGATGACTTTGAAAGCTTGAAACCTTGTGAGCACAATGCATGACAATGATTACCGTATAATTTTTCATCCTTTGAAAGATAGCTCGACTAGTCAAAACTGCACTAATGATAACACTAAGGCCAGGTTCTGTTAAAACAATGTCAGAAGCACTACGAGCTGCATCAGTTGCATCGGCAACAGCTATTCCAATATCTGCTTTCTTAAGAGCAGGAGCATCATTTACACCATCACCAGTCATTCCGCATATATGTTTCCTTGCTTGCAAACGCTTCACAATTTCATATTTGTGTTCTGAATCAACATAAAGAATGTCACCAATCAGATCAAGTAAGTGAAATTCAACACACAGTAAAAGCAAGAAAATGGGGTTGACCAAAAGTCTACCAGGAAAAACACCAGCGAAGCCATCAGCTTTCTCTATCAGTTCATCAACCGGCAAAGCTGCAATTCTCTCATCTTTATTTTGGCCTAGCAAAGCAGAAGATGGGTACATGTTGGTTCCCATTCCTAGGCGGCGCCCCGTTTCCTTTCCTATTGCTAATTGATCACCTAATGATTTTTAACGGCTTAGCACATAAAATGGTTGATAATTATGTCCTAAATAAAAATTCGCACATATTTTGAAGCTTAAAAAAAGGAACAGAAACGTAAATCTAGAAGAGTAATAGAAATCTACAAATGCGGAACAATGGCAGCAAAATTTCAGCATTATTAAGCTATCAAAACTGTGTTCCTTCGAGCAAATGATGCAACTAGTTCAAATCCAATACCACCAATTACCATTTTCCTACTAGGTGCTCAACAAAGGTGGCACCACATGCTAATTCATGGTGATTTAAAAATAGTTGGCAAGAAAAAGATCTTGATAGAACCTCAATAAATTCTAAAGTCGCAGCTGAGTTAAAGCTACTTCAAGGAACTGAAAGCTAAAAGTAGCCCACCAGTGATCATTTTAACATTGACGCCGAGATTAAGGGCCCTCCTTATTGTGTCAGCACTATCATGTCGGGGTGGATCAAAGAGAGGCATTAAACCAATGAATTGCCACGGACCTCCCGAACTCTCCTTCCTTCCCTCTGGAACTTCCTGTCAAGCAAGCACAAACCTACCCAAGTAAGAATAGCACGGATGGGAAAGTGATACATTTGAGAAACAAGGAAAGAAAAATCAGTCGCACTGGGTCTCAAAAAAGAAAACAATAATTTCACCTGGTATGCAACTGCCAGAGACCTTAGGCCTCTCTCTGCAAATTTATCTATGACAGCATGAACTCTACACTCAATGTCCGATTTGTTGTAAGCAAGATTCAGAATCTGAAAGCACATAGTGATAAAACAAAGTACAACTATGTGATGCCACTTGGAAATTCAACAATTAAAACTGATAGAAGAAGAAAAAAGTACCTGCTCTGGTGCACCTTTGCTAACTCTATGCATTTTGCCTTCACCATCAATGTATGTTAGAGCTGTTCGCTTGTCAGTTGGGTTGAATGGAAGGAAATGGACTTCTTGAATGCCAGCTCTTGCCTTTTGAGATTGGTGTTCATGTATAAGACGAGCATAGAAAAGGGGCAATCAGTGATCAAACAATAGTCATAAGAGAACCACGTCAATCGAAAATTTATTGGAATAAAAAAATTAATGTATGGCGCAAACATAAAAAAAATCGAAGAATGGTTGATCAAACATAATTTCTTTGAACGGTCACTCTTACCTCCTTTGGATCGGCAAGCATCCCAACTATCGCAGCGTCTATCGCATCTTGGTTTTCAACACGAGAGGCTCGAGCTGCCATCAAAACAACAGCATCTGGGTGCACTCCTTTTGCTAAAACCTGGATGCAAAAATTAAGGCACAGTTGATTGAACCAAGGCTCCTATCTTGTGTCCTTGAGAAGATGCCAATCACCTAGTGAGTCCCCTCTTACCTCAATGAGATTCTTATCAACTGTGAGCTTGTTTAGTGTTAAAGTTCCAGTTTTATCACTGCAGAGCACATCCATGCCAGCCATCTCCTCTATTGCTGTCATTCTCTTTGTGATAGCTCCCTACATTAGTAGATTTTTAACTACTTAAACACTGGCATTCCTCCAGATATACAATTAGAGCAATCAGAACCATGAAAAGCCATCTCGGTCCGACCTGTTGAGATAAACGATGTGAACCAATTGCCATCGTAACTGATAGAACTGTTGGCATGGCAATGGGAATCCCCCCAATGAGTAGGACCAAAAGGTTGTCAATTCCTGGACGATAGGGCCTGTGTTGGATTGGGTACATTACGATAATCTCAATAATCATCCCAACAGCAATTGAACAAATGCAGAAGTTCCCAATAGCAGTCAAGACCTAGAGAAAATGCAGGAGATAAAAGGAGCAGCGAATAAGAAAATAAAAACAACTACATCGCACGACCAACACCAGAAAGACCAAGTTCAATATCACATTAGTCTCACTTTTTGGAAGTGTCCAACTTGGTTTGTGGAGTCTACAAGATGGGCAGCTTTGCCAAAGAAAGTATGAACACCGGTAGCAATCACCACTGCTTCAATCTCTCCTTGTTTACAAGTCGAACCTGAGTAAACACCATCCCCTGGACCTTTTGTCACCGGTAAGGATTCCCCTGTCAAAGCAGACTTGTCTCCCAAACAAGTGTACAAGTTAACAACAACAAAGAGCTAACATAGCAGTAAAATCACTACCACATCATACATAGTATATACACCTGATCAATCTTCAACGGGTCGCCCTCCAGAAGCCGAGCATCAGCAGGAACTATATCCCCAAGTTTGATACTAACTATATCGCCAGGCACAAGGACGGAAGCATCTTCTTCACTCCATTTTCCATCACGCAGAACCTAGATTTCAATTCAAATTGTTTTATAAAATGCAAAAAACAACAGCAAAGCCTCAATCCCAAATTAGTTGGAGTCAGCTACATGAATCAAACTCTTCCATTATGCTCGATTTAGTGCACTTGATAGCATGCTTTCCAAATCCTTTAAATCTTTCGTAATGAGTCCCAACTTAGTTTAGGTCTACCCCACATCGTTCAATTTCTTCAGGTTCTACTGAGTCAAGTTTCTATAAGGGGCATTTGCAAGCCCTCTTTGGAGAGGAGTTAGAAAACCTAAACTTAGCCTGAAATCAATAATCTTGTAAAATCCATGAAGTCTAACACAACTCAAAACATAAGATTCACTAAAAGGAAGACATGGGTGGCTTCAAAATGGGCATACCTTGGCTTTGGGAGCGAGCCGAGCCATGAGCGCGGCGGCGGCATTGCCCGCGTTGTTCTCCTCAATGAAACTGATTGTTGAGTTGATGATAAGGAGTGCAATGATCCCCACAAAGTCCTGCCAATCAGGGGGTTTGCCCTGCAATGAAAGAACAACAATAAAACGGAGTAGTCAGGGTTTCAAGATTAAACTCAAGTCCCCATTGAAGAGCAAAGTTTTTAGAAGGACAGTTCACAATTGCTCTTACTCCTCCATTAGCAGCTGCAATAGCCATAATGGCTGCAGCCTCCATGACCCATGACAGAGGGTTCCACATAAACCCCAAAAACTTCAAAAACTTGCTCTCCTGAACAAAACCCACATCGAAAAACCATCATATTCGACCAAACAAGGACATGAACAACAAAAACTCGAAAAACCAACAATTTGTACACCTATATAAAGTGACACACCTGCTTTTCTTCAAGCTTGTTGTGCCCAAACACGACCAATCTCTCCTGCGCAGCCGCAGTGGTGAGACCTTCTCTGCTGCATCTCAGATTGTCAAAAACTTCTTCAATTGGGATGTTCTCCTGCACACACAAGCCCCAAAATCAGATACCCAGAAAGCACAAAAGCAGAAAAACATGGTCAAAACGAAATGGTTCTGATTTTGAGAAAACCAAGTCGACAGCCTCCTTGAGCACCGCCTCTAAAACTTGAGGCTTGTCCCTCTCTCTCTCTCTCTCTCTCTCTCTCTGTTTTCAAAAACCCACCACCATGGAAGGGGAAAACATTAAACAGGGTTGTGTTTGCTTAGCAGATGAAGAGAAGAGAACACAACAACTTTGGTGAGAAGTAGAGTTGAAGCAACACAAGAGAAGGACAGAGTGCTCTTTTTTTTTTTTTTTTTTTGGAGTGAGTTGAGCATGAATAGTACTATTCTGTTTTGAGCACGACCCTCTCGTTTTGCCGTATGGAACGGGGTACAGAAGATCGTGTACTTGCGGGTACATTTGGTGTTGTTGGTGCTCTGCCTTTTTCATTTATGACTCATTTGGCATTTACGTACAACGCATTAAGAACGGGTGGGTCCGTTTGATACCCTCATTAAAATTGGAAAGATGCCATAAAGTCACATTCTTTTTGAACCTCCGTGAAAATGGACGAAGGAAAATAGTTATTTATGCATAACATGCAACGTGTCTAATACGTGTATCGATGGCTCTCAAAGATGTAGGTCTCTTACTTGAATGGATGTGACTTTAGGTGTGTATATTGTGAAGTATTGTCTTGTATTCTAATGAGTACAAACTAACCTCAGTGAGCTAGGAAAGATAATTAAGTGGCAGGAAAGCTCTATATCAAGATTTTGAAATGACTTTTTACTCAAAGCTCAAAGCTCCAAACCACTCACCGATTGGGAGGGTTACTTTCACTCAAAAACACAAGACTCTTTCTTTTTTTAAACTTTGGTCTTAATTTCATTGACATTTGGCGCCTCGACTTTACATTTAGTGAATTAAACCATTCAACTTTTATTTTGTATCATATTGGGCCTCCTAAGAGTCCCCAATGTGAAATCAAACAGAAAGCTAACGCGAAGTCCAAATTAGCTCCCTTAAACTCAATTGAAACAACCCTAAAAGAATCTTCATTGGCCCTATAAACTCAATCGAAAACTTCATACAAAAAAACTCAATCGAAAGAAAGAAAAAAAAACAAAAAAACAAAAAAAAAACATAACTCATTCGAAAATTTCATATTTAATTTTGTGTCACCCACTTCAATCCCCTCACATGGTCTCAACTTCTTGAGAAGTAATTGAAACTATTGGATCAAATAGGTATTATTTGATGTCTTCTTGTGAAGTAATTGCGTCATCCTCTCCAATCCCCTCACATTGGTCACAACTTTAAAAAACTCGCTCATGATCATTCCATCCATGTCCCAGTAACTAATTTCCCGTTAACTAACTATTACCGCGGATGTGACAAAGACGTGGCGCTGATGTTAAATTTACTCAATTTTTTTTTAAGAAAAAATCAAATTTACTTCATTAACGAGATCATAGTCATAGCTAAATGAAAAATACATACATCACCACATATATGTTACTTGTGCATCACACTTTGTTGTTGGTAGACATTACCAACACCACCCCCAACTTCATCAACTGCATGATTCACCATGCATATACTCCCTCCATCCACAATTATAAGTTGTTTAAGATGGAGCACACTAATTAAAGTAACTTTAAAGATAACATTAATGACGAGCTTAAATTACATTTTTATCTCTTAACACAAAACACAAAATGCTTTAATTATACAAAAAAATGTGTAAATACTTGGTTAAACAAGGGGTAAAATAGGTTTAATAGGTATAAATGCTCTTTTGAATTCATAAAACGACATATATTTTTTGAAATGAAAGTTTAGCTAAAAAGAGTTATATTTTTAGGAGGGAGTATATAGCTATTGAAGTATTCACCTAGAAGGGTTTTTTGCTTGTTTGGTGAGAAGAGAATGTGCAAAAGGACCCAAAGCCTTGCTTGAGATTTTTATGTAGTTCACAACGCCACCAATACATTTCATGCCTCATGACTGCACAAATTACAGTAACACAAACTCTACAAGCAAATCAAACACCGATGATTTGAAAGAAACTCTACAAGTAGAAGAGGTAGAAAATCCCCTCCAAAAGAAAAAAGAATTGTCGACAATGCGCCAAAACCCCTCTTCCCTACCCGAATTCTTCTGCAATATATATGCTGGAAGATCATGTTCAACTTTTGACATCATTGTTATCTGTATCTACATCAAGCCAGAACGAAACAAGCGCCACCCTCAAACCTCAAACCATCTTTCAATCTCTGAAGCTTTTCATGGATATGGAGTCACAGTATGAGGTTTCAAATCACTATTTTTGTGGAGTTACTTAGTATTTCAGCAATGGCAAGCATTAGTTTCACATGCACAAAACACGCTAAAAGATCGTGGCGCTCAAGTCAGGCAACTGCAGTTTGATCATTTACCTCGTCGTCCATCTTCAGCGAACCATCCTTCATCAGGTTGAGGCTTAAGCTCTTGAATCTCTCCCTTGAATAATGCCGAGATGCCTTTCTCCAGTCCGTTCCAGCTTTCATCATCGCTACAAATTCCTCGTAACTGATGCGGCCATCCTGACATAAGCATGTGTATATTAGAAGAGCTGGAAATAGAATTGCATATACCTAGCTAAAATGGTTTAAGATCAATTCCTAAGAGTTCAGGCAATGATAAGACCTTGTCTGTGTCAACTTCGCGTATAATATCGTTCAACACTTCAACATCTACTTGGCCAGACTCATCCATCAAAGCTGTCTGTAGTTCATCCCTTTCAATATAACCGCTACCATCTGTATCAAAGAACATAAATGCTCTTCGAAAGTGTTCGTCATTCTCCATCCTTTGTAAGTGAATTATCACAGCAACAAACTCGCCATAGTCTAGAGCACCACTTCCATCAACATCAGCCTGAATATATATAGAAATGAATTATGTCAAATAATCCATCCAATAATACAGGGAAGATAAGGTATAGATAGAAATGTTGCAGCTTGTAAGCATCACATTGCAACAGCAATTGACCAACCATCGGTAAATTCTCAGGAAGCAAATTTTCAAGTAACTCAAGAAGTATGTTTTTTGTTTTGCATGTGTAGATTTATCAAATGCTCAAAAGAGACTCAAATAATTTCTTTCCCTTCAATGTTTTGTCTTTAAGATTTCATTTGCAATGACAAAAACAAAAGGTGAAAAGTGGTACCATGACAAGCAAATTACGTATGTTTTTCGTTTGTCTCAAGAAATGGAACTTTATCAAGCTAATTAATGCAAAACATGACGAGCAAACTGATAGAAAAGATAGCTAATTGTAACAAAAAAAAGATAGCTAATTGAGGGCAGAGAAGTTTTCGCTTGAATTTCTCAAGATAGGAAAAAGTCCTACCACTTCCATAATCAATTTCATCTCCGGTTCAGCCAACTGTGAACCAACTTTTTGAAGCCCGGCTCTCAATTCTTCATATGTTATTTTGCCATTGTTGTCTGTATCCATCAATTTAAACATATCCCTGATGATTTCCACTTCTTCGACTGACAAATGCTCCGCAATCACCTGTAGCATTAAGTTCAAACCAAGTCATTTCCTCAAATCTCAAACCACTCAAAAACATCAGTGGATCGACACACATTAAATGCTGACATCGGCAGCAGAGAGACTTGTTACTATCATTAATCGCTTACCCGCATGGCTTTCTTCTTGAACCTATTCATGACAGAAAACTGCTTTAGTCTTGTCCTCACAATATCCCCCAAAGGAACATTAGGAGCTTTCTTTGCATTCTGCAACCAGGGATGATCTACGAAAGATAAACAGAGAGAATCGTCACCAGGTGAGTCCGCAACAACGTTAGAAGCCCAAAAAGGTAAAAGAAAATTTTCATTGTATGGGAAGACAGATGAATGATTAGAAAGAAAGCCAAGTGCTATTAGCCTGTCACAAAGAATAGCAGAAACCATCCACCAATAACCATTGAACCGAACCTACTTTCTCACAACATTCCTTCCTCCCACATCCAGAACCACCCCTCCTACAAGTACTTTAATGATAAAAGTAATGATCCTAAATGTAGTTAATAAAGCAAAATCAATTCCAATAATACACTTAAGAATAATAGTGAGTTAACTCTTCAACTCTCATGATGTAGTAAAAATACGTCATTTCTTTTACCCCAAAGAAGAACAGGTTCGACAAAAGGTGAAAGAGACATTTGGTAGAACAAATTCACGTGTGTGTTATAACCTCCCTTAATGAGTCCATCCATCCCAAATCCCGGTGTTTGAACAAACTGATTATAAGTGTAGTGTACTCATTTTTTTCACTATTTACCTCACTAATATTCCACCACTGACTCATAATGTAAAAGTTGTGGCAACAACATCGATAACTTCACTGGCAGACAGATAGTATGCTGCTAATGTCCCAAACATGGTTCAATGAACAGACAAGTGGGGAAGAGAACTTGTACAGCCAATCAAGTTTTTTGAGGGATAAGGTGAAACAAAGCTACCATAATGGGACACTTTTTCTTTGGCTATGTCAAGAAAACTGAAATCAATAATAAGCAAAGATACAAAATGTTGTAGTTTGAGGTCCCCCAGCTGAACAAAATATCAAAGAGATGGCAAATCAGAACTAGCAACAGCCCCATACAAAGGTTTTGCAGTTTTGCCCATAATTAATCTCTTATTAAATTAAACCAAAAACAGAATTAACATATGATGATAAAAACACAAACAATGATCAATCAGACAACATATTAGCATTAGTTCTACACTATATTTAAAGAAAAAAATTACAAGTGTTCAATGATAAGGCTTATTCAACGGTTCCAATATCATGATTAACGCCAATCAAAGAAAAGGCTTTCATTCCAATAGTTATAAAATTTGAATGGCATAAACTAATTTGAAGAAAAACAAGTAGAACCCAACTACTAAAACAGCCACGACTACAGTACTTTTCACTAAGTTTCACATTAGTGTCCAATCCACGAAGAGAGCTGTAAGGTAGTAAAATAAAGAAGATTAATGACAATACAACTAATTTGGAGAAATACATATCAAGACATTATTATATGAATAAGTAACAAACCAAGTATTAGTGCAGCAGTTAGGACCAAAGACCAACCAATTGACTTTTCACTCAATTTGCCACCTAATTGGAAGACAAAGATGGCCCTTAAAAACTAGAAAGCTATTGAACATCCAACTGTCACAAAAGAAAACAACTCTTATCTACCATGATGTGTCCTCAATCCAGAACAAATACTAAACACTGGAAAGATTGAGAGCTTCTAACTGCCACAAAAAATACAAAATTATCTAGACACGCATCTTATTCAACTCAATTTTGCATTTCAACAACATCTTCTCTTAGAATTGGTGCCTAGGTTAGGCTGAACATTACACTTAAAAGTTTAAAACATAAAGAGAACAAGGATTCATCATTAAGTAACATATTGAACTAACCGCGTAAATTCATGTATAAACCGAGCATTTCGAATTCCAAATACAGCAAAACTGAACTTACCCAGAACCTGTTGAGCAGTCAAACGCTTTCTAGGATTCGGCTCAAGCATTTGCCTAACAAGACTCTTAGCACTCTCAGACACCATAGGCCATGGATCTCTCTGGAAATCAATAACACCCTTTAGAATTGCCTGCGCAACGCCTTGCTCAGTTTCTGCAGTGATACACAACAAGAAACACAAGCGAACGCATGCCAATTGAAGCACTGATGCACTGAACTCTCAATCCACAACCCTAAAAGGGTACCAAACTTTATCAAAAAACAAAATTAGAGCAAAATAAGTACCTGCCCAAAATGGAGGAACCCCACATAGTAAAATGTACAGAATCACCCCTGAACTCCATATATCCACCTCTGGACCGTAATTCCTCTTCAAAACCTCCGGCGCCATGTAGTATGGACTCCCCACAATCTCCGAAAACCTCTCCCCTGAAACACACAACACCCAAAGTTCCCACTCAGGACCCCAAAAATCAAACACCCGGAAAAAAAAAAAAAAACACTCAATTTTATTAGAGCCAAAACAACGAGAACCCAAAATCAAATTTTGCACATTTTTGAAACAAGAACCCCCAAATTCACCCACTAAGAGACCCAAACACATAACACCCAGATCAAAAAATCCGATTTTGGAGGGAAAACAACAACAACCCAGAATCAATTCTCTCAGTAACACACTCTTTTGCATATTTTCAAACAAGAACCCCGAAAACCGAACCGCCCAGATCAAAAAATCCAATTTTGGAGGGAAAACAACGAAAACCCAGAATCAATTCTCTCAAATAACGAACTCTTCTTCACATTTTCAAACAAGAATCCCCAAAACTGAACCACCGAGATCAAAAAAATCCAATTTTGGAGGGAAAACAACGAAAACTCAGAATCAATTCCCTCAAATAACAAAACCCCCAAAATTCACCCACCCACCCAGATGAGCAAATTCAATTCACACTCACCAGGATGAAAGAACACCGAAAGCCCAAAATCAATGGCCTTGAGAGGCGAATTCTCCCTCTTATTAGCAAACAAAAAGTTCTCCGGCTTAAGATCCCGATGAATAACCCCATTTTGATGACACATCCTCACCACCTCCGCCACAGTCCTCGCCACCCCCGCCGCGGCGCGCTCGCTGTAGTGCCCCTTCGCCACAATCCGATCAAAAAGCTCGCCCCCTTCACAAAGCTCCAT
Organism: Stephania japonica; assembly: GCA_039657345.1. Lineage (NCBI taxonomy): Eukaryota > Viridiplantae > Streptophyta > Magnoliopsida > Ranunculales > Menispermaceae > Stephania > Stephania japonica. The sequence goes on from CM077561.1 coordinate 41,169,988, forward strand.
CACCAAATGCACCGCCTCGTTGTCTTCATAGGTCGCTCTGAGCTTGACCAGGTTCGGGTGGTCAGGGAGGGTCGACATGATCGCGACCTCTCTTCGAATGTCTTCGATGTCCACGGCCGTCCTGAGCTTGCTCTTGGAGATACACTTGCATGCGAGGGCCTGTTTGGTCTCCCTGTCCGTGCAGAGGAAGGTGATGCCGAATTCGCCCCTTCCCAGTTCGCGGCCGAGGGTGTATTTGTCCGTGATTCTGGTGCGGCGGTTGAGAGGGGCGATGTTGTCCTTCAGGACGCGGATCGGGGCGGGGGTTCGCGGGTCCTCCGAGAACGGGTTCGGGCGGCGCCTGCCCTTCTCTGCTTTTGTTTTTGCTGTTGGTCTTCTTCTTCTCTTCTTCTTCTTCTTTGTTGGTGTGTTGTGGTCTTCTGTTGTGTTCACTCTCACACAGGCGTAGCAGTTGCCCATGCTGGGTGTCACACCAAATTAGTATATCAAATTCAGTTTCTCTGCTTCATTGGTGGCGGTGGAGGGCGTGGTGGAGCAAAGTGGTGGTGATGATGATGATGACAAAACGAAGAAAAAGATGGAAGAATAAAATGGAGCAAGTCGTTGCTCACCATGTATGTAACACAACTGTTCCACCTTGTGACATGCACTTGAAAATACTATATACAGTACCTTAATATTTATTAGATGATATATTTGGGCTTGTTTAACTTTCCTTTTTATATTATCTTCTTATTACCTTATGTATTCATCAATTATAGGCTAAACTCTTTTAACCATTTTCTAGGCGTTAACTAGCCGTTGAATGGCCGTTACATATATATATATATATATATATACCCATATATTGCAATTAAATAATACACAAACTTTAAATTCTCTCATTTCTTTCTCAAACTTATTATGATATCAGATCAGTCAGACCTAAAAAAAAAAAAAAAAAAAAAAAAAAAAAAAAAAAACCTTGGATCATGTGATTTGAGTCCATGGAGAGTGTTGAAGATTGGTAGATCAAAAGTTAGTCCCACATCTATTAAATATAACTTTATAAAGAAATATATAATTGATTAACTCCTTTTAACAAAAAAAATTGATTAACTCCTCCTGATTAGTACCGATGTGTGGTGCTACCGTCAAAATTTGGCCTAATTATTCTCACAAGGCTTTAGTGCAATCGTCAACATACTCTAATGGCTCGGATAATTATGATATAGTGGAGAATTGAATTTGGAATTATGCGTGTAATCTACACTATCTCAAGCTCGTTTTTTTTTTTTTGTGAAGAGATCTCATGCTTGTTCTTATCATTGGGTTAATTAGTCCGAGTTATATATCTAATATCGTTAGTACGGTTTAATAATACTTTTTTTCAAAAAAACAATAAGAATATGGTTTCATTAATGGCATTCAAATCTGAAAATATGAGAGCTGAATTGTATTTTATATATTTCTTGGTCTGCAAATTGGGAGTTTTAGTGAATATGATCTTTCCTTTTTTGTCCAATTTGGTTGTATGTTGAGGTTTCACCATCTTTTGAGGTTTAGGGGGTCTTTGCTCAAATAAGATTGGTGAGATGAGTAGACTTTTGGTTTACCAACCTAACTTCCTCTCCAACTCCCTTTGGAGCTTCATGATTACTTTATTAATAATAAATCTTATGTCAATGGTATTTTAATTTAATAAAACTTTTCTTCTTGCAGTATGTAAGTTAGCATTATGGGCCAAAGTCTGTCTTGTGAGATAGATGAGGTATTATTAATTTGTTAAAAGACAAGTTCAGCGGAGGTTATGATTCTAATCTTATTGGAATCAAGTCGCAAGTTTCTTATTAAAAAAAAGAAGAAGATAGCAATATAGAACATTCTAAAGTAATTTTAGTTGTTTCAATTGATTTAAAATAAAAAATGATAGTTTTATACTTTAGGTGCACACTTTGTTTTTTAGTCATTTATAATTTTTTTTTTTTTACCGAGTGTGGGCCTCACATCCGACAAAGTACTATAAATGACTAAAAAATAAAAGTGTGCATCCAAGTGTGTAGAGACCTTACTTAAACTGGAGGAATGAAAATCAAATTGAAAAAATTGTAACAGGTGTAACTTTTTATATATATATATATATATATATATATATATATATTTTTTTTTTGGTAGGAACTTTATATATTTAGTTATGATATGTTTGAAAAAAAAAAGACTGAATAAGTACAACTAAATTGTAATATCAAGTTGTACCTTCTTCCATTTTATTTTATTTTATTGAGATTGTATCATTGTAGCTTCATTGATTTAGTGCATAACCTATAAATTTTAAGATTGATGGTTCAAGCCGCGAATTAATAAAATGATCCTCTTGCTAATTGATGAGAAATCTAGTAGTCTAAACAGTCTTTGGAAAGAAATTAGTATGAAATTAACAAATTAATTCAACTATAGTTAAACTTGTTTTGTTTTCAATATTTATTATATATGCCAAGTCTTGTGTATCCCATGATCCATCTACAACGTGTACCAGTCAAAAGATTCAAAATGTTACCTTTTAACACAAATCATCTAGAAAGATAAGATTTGAAAAATGGACTCTTGGATTTTCAGCATAAAAAAAAAAAAAAAAAGAAAATGATAATCTAACACACTCTCAACACTTTAGGCCTACATCATTGACTTTTAACTTTTAGTGGTGTTTTGTCAGATGTGAGGCTCATACGAAAACAAGAAAGAGTCATAAATGGTAGACAAGATGTGGGCCTAAAGTGCACATTGAAAGTGAATCAGTTTATCATTACGATTCTACATTAATAACTTTCTATCGCGTTATATGTTGTCACAGGAATGCACAACTCTCTTCTTGTTTATTGAGTTTCTTTCCTTTTTCCTTTTTCCTTTTTCCTTTTTTTTATTTTTTATTTTATATTATTATTTTTTTTACGTTTCTAGTTTTCTACATTCATCACCTCAGAAGTGGATATTTTTTCTTTTTCTTAAAAAAAAGAACCCTAATTTATATCAGTCAAACCAGCATATGTTGAAAGCTTAGTAGTTTGGTTAATTAGGTTAACTTGATCAGAAATTTCTTATAGCCTATCAATTAGTAATGAACTATTTCGAGGCGTGTATATATAAACAACAAATTTGTAGATAAAAAACAAAAAACAAAAAAATTCTAGTTTAGGATTGTTTACATAGATCAAATTAAACTTTCCACTCAACTCAATTAATTTAATGTACTTAATGGTATAAACATCCCTTTAATTTTTCTTAATGAACCCATCAATTTTTATTTGCCTTTTTTAAGGCTTTTATTTGCGTGTTTATGTAGCTGAATTATTTATTTAATTTATTATGTTGAATTTTTAAGTTAGGGTATTTATTGATCGTCTTTAGATGTGTCACAATCATTACCATTATTCTTATTTTTTACATTGGTTGATATGTTAATCACTGAAAAAAAAATCTACGAAATGTAATAAGAAAATTTATTAACATACAAAATAAGTAAGTCGATTCACGCATATGTCATAATATATGTAGTTTATTTTAATAAAAAAATTAAGGAGGCATATTGATTGTTGAAAAGCAACTCAAATTAATCAACCTACTTTGAGATTGATGTTAATCTTAATCCCTCTTAAGAGGTAGAAATCAATTAAATCAACTTAATAATTGTTTCTTCAAAAAAATTTGTTTTTTTATGAAAAACTTTAAAATTATTAAAAAAAAGAAAAATGTTCTTGAAGTAGTCAATACCATGTTAAAGTTCTTTGACAAAAAAAATAAAAAAAAATAAAATATATATATTGGCACGATCAAGTCACTGGATAGCTAGTTAGTTAATTAATCCATATCCATTCGGTTTTAATTAATAAGGAGTCAAATCAAGACTCCATGACGTCCACTGAATTTTGTATTTACACTGGAATAATTAACTTTCATTTAATCCAAGTGCAAGCGCCAAAATCAATTACTTCTATGTATAATTTTCTTTTATAAAGAAATGTAGAAAAATTTATATCATTAATGACTCAATACATTACAGTTAATTACCCTAATAAAAATATATTAATTTGTTAACCTATTTACTCAACAAAATTATCATTAATTTAACTATATATGTAATTATAAAATTAAAACAGTATTTCAATCAGAAACTGGTCTTTATAACATTTGGATCACATGACAAATTGACAACACACAAATATCACTAAAACTACGTAACAAATAACAAAACTTCCAATAAAAAATAAAACATAAGACTTCCAACAAGGTAAGACGATTATAAAAAACTTCCAACAAGAGAGAAAACGAATTACCTATAAAATAAAATAAAAAAACCCAGCTACCACACAAAACCATGCATAATCGTTAAAGAAGATGTATTACAATAAGGATGAAACCAATCTTAACAAATCTAACTAAATTTACAACTTATTAGATGAATAAAATGCAAAAAAGATGTAATTGAAATCATCACCGATCGAAAATAGAATAGACAATAGTTCAAGATAAAAAATCACGAAGGGGAATCAAGAATTTTTTGTAAAAATTTGAGAAAGAAAAGCTGCTACTCTCTCTCTCTCTCTCTCTATATATATATATATATATATATATATATATATATATATATATATATTATATACTAGTTTTATATACGTGTTACGCACATTCAAGCCCACTCGTTGCGCACGTAGAAATTTGATTAATTTAATAACTTATTTTTATTATCTAAAAATTATACAACTTAACTTATATGTTGGTTTAATTGAATTTTATTCAATTCTATTCTCAAGATAATTACCGATATCAGTGCTTCTATATAGCGTAGAGTAAAAATATTTAAAATATGTATAAAGACCCGCTATTAAGTAATAAATATAGGTAATTAACCAAACGAAAAACAAAAGAGGAAATAATTGGTTAATTAATAGATTATCAATTGAAGGGTAAAAATTACTATTCAAGTATCCGAGAAATATTTGGACATTGGTGCTTATTTACTAAAAACATGCAATTTAGATCTTAAATAAGGTCCTACACATTCTTGTCTTATCGAACAATTGGTTTGTTTTTTTATCAACTAGATAAACCTTTTTTAATATTATATTTTTTTAATAATCATGCGTGTTTGAGGCTTTTGTGAGCCCTTCTCTACTTAGGGTCCATTAATTCGCAAGAGCTAATCGGACACTTCTTGTAACGATCTGTTACTTTAGACACGTGATTAACAGTAATCCGAATCTAAATTAATCTGAGTTAGGCTCATGGTTAAGCCCGATTTGTCTCGATTAACATGTATGGATTTGCGTGATGTATTGTATTTGTTTTCTGTGTACTAGTATTTATAAATGAATAATCGGACTAATGAGAGAATGCTTAATACCATGTGTGGGTCGAAAAGGACATACATGAGACGCAGGATAGCGTTGACGACTGAGTGTACTCGTTGGCGTGAATTATGTAATTATTGGCGTAGTTACATGCATAAATATATGTTTATATATATTATGGGTATATATAAATATATATTAAAATAGAAAATAATAGTAAATTATTGGGCGCAGAGTGATACGTGGGGTCACGAGGGACACGCGTAGGATGTACGGTGATGTGCACGCCCGAAAGTTCTCGTTGGCGTGCCAACCAGAATTTTATGCGCAATATATCGATAAATAAATATATTTATATATAAATTAGTATATATATAAATATATATAATAAATTGGAAAAATGTGAAATTACCATAAAGGATATTGGTTTAAATAGGAATTGAGATGGGCTTAAGGGCATTTTGGACAATTGCCAAATCCAAACCACCTCTCTCGTTTGATAAATTGAACGAGAGAGAGAGAGAGAGAGAGAGAGAGAGAGAGAGAGAGAGAGAAGTGAATGGTAGACCGAGAAGAGGAGAAGGGAGCGAAGAGCTCAGGAGCTCGTGGACGTCGACGTTGAGGTGAGTTTGAGTTGATGTTGTTGTTGTTGAGTCTGTTGTGTGTCGGTTGTTGTTGAGGTTGTGTTTCGGTGGTGGTTGGCGAGAAAAGAATAAAGGAAGGGAAAGTGTCTCCCCGTCGAGGTTGGAGATTTCAAATCGATTGGGATTGGGTTGGGAGCCAATCCCAATTGAGAAAAGAAAGAAAAAAAAAGAACGCTCTGTTCTCGTGAGGAAGAAAGTGCTGAATCGGGCCGGTTCGGCGGTTTGGCCCGGTTCAGACCCAAACTAAAAGAAAAAAAAAGGAAAAGAAATTATGAAAAAGTAGGAAAAAATATAAAAAAATAGTATTTTGACCAAACAAATAGAAATTAAGGGATTTCTATGGAAAATGAGGAATTTGAAAGTCGGAAGAGACTTTATATCGGGCCTCGTAAAACATGAAATAATAAAAATAGGTGGGAAACTAAATCTCAGGATTCTGAATTCGAATGGGACCAGTTTAGGAATGTTAGTAAATAAGTATGAGACTTAAGTTGATAATAGTTAGTCTATTTTAGGTAATGGACCGATGTGGAAAGGTTTGAGGACTCCGGAGGGTCGTACAAGTCGGTAAAACATATAAAGCTCAAGACAGGTAAGTGGAACTCGTATCTTTTATCAATTATGCAATGTAAAATAGTATTATTAGAACATGTAGTGTATTAGACTGGGAATGGGGCAATGTACCGTGACTTGACTTTGGTTTTACAAAAATGTTTTTAATGAAAATGGAATCCGGAAAGAGGTTTGGCCGGACGGATCGACCTGGGGTTTGGAACTGTGATGGGGTGGCCTTCCATCACCGCGCCCCCAGAGACTTGGGAATTATCCCGATCAATGCTTTCTTATTGAGTTGGCGGCTCATCAGTCATAAACCAATCAGATAAGCAGTGATTGTTTTAGTAATGATGAGGGAGTGCGACTCTATGTTTTTATGAGTTGGCTGCATATTGACAAGAACTGGTTAGATGCCCAGTGACTGGTTCTTGATAATGTGAGAGAGCAACTCAATTCAAATACAGATATTGGAAATACAAATCACGGGTACATTGCAATAAACTAAGGAACTTGCATCTGTTATATATATTGTTTATATTGGTTCACGAGAAGAATTACCCTACGCATGACTTAGAATTTCACTGAAGATTTGACGCCATTATCTCTATAGGGAGAGATTTGTGTTATTCACTGACCATAAAAGTATGAAATACCTGTTTACTTAGAAGGACCTGAATATGAGACAGAGACATCGGCTTGAGTTCTTCAACGATTATGATTTCTCCTTGGAGTATCACCTGGGGAAGGCTAATGTTATTGCAGATGCATTAAGCCGTAGAGAGGTTGACTCGGAGATTGTTACTTGTTACATGATACATGAGTATGGTTTAATCGAGGCGGCCGAGGTGATGTATTTTGTTGATATTCTGACCGATACTATGGTTTTGATTTGTGGGTAAATAAGGGCTCAGATTGTCTCTATTCAGAGTATACTTGATGGTCAACAGAGGGATGAACAACATGGAAGATTTTTAGAGTTTGCTTAGAGTCCAGATCATCCAGATTAGAGTTAGTCGACAGACTCATGCCTGAGATTTAGAAGGCATCTATGGATTCTATCAGTGGTTGATCTATGCGATGAGATACTTTATGCGGCACACCACTTACATGTAACAACCCTCAATTTTAACCCAATCGATATAGCACTGGTTAGGCCCTTGACTCGACCACGTGATACTAGACAGTATTTCGAACCTCGGGAGTTGACACTGAGGTAATTTTATGATTCTGTGATGTGTGTATTATTATGTTAGTCTAATACGAGTCTCGCACCATTTAGGCAATTTTTAGACTGAGTGAGGCTTCGTTTAGGTATACGGGAGAGAAAAATACAATAAAAATACATTTAAACGAATTATTGAATAATTATTTTCTTTATTTGGCGAGACGAGGCAAGACTACGCGCAAAATAGAGAATTTCGGATAGAGGGAATTTTAGGGAACTCTAGGGGTAAAATGGTCATTTCGACCAACTGATATATATAATATATTAATATATTTAAGGTTTGGGTTATATATATAATGTTATAACAAAACCCTAACCCTTCACTTCTATTCCTCCCTAACCGCCGCCCTCTCTTCTCTCACCCCCTCGGTCTCTCCTCCTCTCCACCACTCTCTCTCGGCCTCTCCTTCCATCTCCTCACTCTCGGTTTCACTTTCTTCCCTCTCACCCTTACGGTTTCCCCCTCACCATCTCTCTTCACTCACGCTCTCGGTCTCTCATCTCCCCTCTCTCCATCACTCTCTGCTTCACCACCGTCATCACGCTCACCTCCTCCCGCGATCGTCATCACTGCCACTTTCCTCACGGGGTCGACGAGTCGAAGGTATAACCTCTCTCTTTCTCTCTCAGTTTGTGTACACCCCACCTCACGACTTCTCTCTTCCTCCCTCTCTTGGCTGATACTCTGTCCTCTCTGCCGTTGGGTTGTCGTGGCTGGTGGCACTGTCGCTGGTCACAGCTGGCTGGAGGTGGAGCATCTTTGGTGAGGACCGTGTTGGGGTGTGGGTTGAACAGGGGTGTGGTGTGTGTATGTGTGTGTGTGAGTGGTGGGGTGCATGATGGGGTGTATTGTTGGAATGTGTGTATGATGTGGGTGTGTGTACACCCACTGGTGGGTGCGTACTGGCGTGGGTGTGTGTACACCCACTGATGGGGTTTGACAGTGAACAATGTGATGTTTGTAGTGTGTTGGACAGTGGTGCGGTGGCGTGGTATGTGTGTGTAACCGTGGGTGTGTGTGATTGTGTGTGTGTGGCTGGTGGGGTGCGTGTGTGTAGTGTGGACAGTTTGACAGTAGGGTGTGGGGTGTGGACAGTTTGGCAGTGGGGTGGTGTGTGTATGTCCATGCATGTGTGTGTGCATGTGCATGCATAGGTGTGTATGTGTGTGTACATGTGTATGCATGTACACCCCACGATTTGGGGTGTGTGATAGGGTATATGCACCCCACAGTTGGGGTGCATGATGGTGTTGTGCACCCTACTACTGGGTGTGGGGTGTACCATGTGTGGGTGTGTAAATAAAATAAAATAAAAAGAAAAAAAGAAAGGGAGAGTATGGATAATTGATAAATATAATAAAATGTATGTAAATGGACTTGTGTTAAGGCCCAATAAGGGCCCAACATAACAAATATATAATAGGGCCCATAACAAGTAAATAATTTGATAGAAATGGGCTTAAGTATTTAAGCGAAACCAGAGTCTAACAAATAAAACAAACTCATGCAAATCAACTAAAGACTAAATGCTAAACCTTAAACTAATATTCAAGATTTAAACCCTTATCAGGTAGTCGAGAAGTCGCGGGGGACGCATTAAAGTCTCAGAGTGTGTTACGCGGGTTGTGATAGTTTAGGTAAGTGCACTTGCCCTAAAGCTTGTGTACGAAAGTAATCCAGTAAGAACATTGCATGTAATTCATTTTCATTCATTGTTGCTTGTTGATTCCCTTTGTTGGCATTTCTACCTTGTTGATTCTTTGGTATGTGTATTCTTGGCATGAGCGTGTCGATGTGATTCTTGAGGTTTGTGTCCCTCATTTATCAAGCTGTGCTAGTGTTGTAACATTGCCCGGGAAGAGCCAGCGTCCTCTTTCCGTATGCTAGGAGGCCTGTGTCCCTCTGATGCTGCGCCAGTGTTGTGACATTGCCCGAAAAGAGCCAGCGTCCTCTTTTCGAATGCTATGGTTTTACCACTTGCTGCCTCTTTTGTTTCTTTAGAACACACATATTTTCGATTGTTATTTCCTCAGTCTGCCTATCATGCATTTTGATCTATTTATTGTTCCTGTCTTTTAATTACCACATGATATTTAGACTGCTTTATTTGATATTCATGAATTACTGTTATTTTTTTTTCTGGTATTACTTTCAATCTTTCTCAGTTGCTCACCGTATAGTTTGTGACGGTGGGTGCAGATATCTTGGAGTGCGGCGAGGGCAAAAGCCTTATACTTGGTGATTATCTCTGAGGACCTCTCAGAGTATGCAACTTCAGGATTAGGTTAGATTGATTCATGTTTATTGTTTTTGTATGATGTTTTATATCTACGATGTTAGTTATCGAATTGCGGATCACTTTTGAGATGAATACTATGAACACTCGGGGTTTCCACATTTATATAGATATCCTAATTTTCGTTTGATTGAGTTATTTCCCAATACTTGTTTAGTTTTTCCGCTGCGTATAATTGCAATAACTCTTTCATAAACTTTTAAATTGATTAATTGGAGGCTGACTAGGCTCGTCAGGCTCGCTGAGTATCGACTCGGAATCTGCACGGGTCTAGGCCGGATGTACCCAAATGTATTAGGAATTTGGGCCATCACATTACATTTTACGGTTCATCCGGGCATAACCAAGATGTATACAGATGTGCGCCGTCTTTTCTGGTGGTCAGGGATGAAGACCGATGTTTCTGATTACGTTCGAAGGTGTGTGTAACGACCCTAAAATCTGAGGCCCGCCACGTTATGCGCCGTGGACCCACAACCCTACATAAAATCAGCCTAGCCGTGTCCTATGCGCACCAACACATCTGTCAATCAAATTACTGCCAACTTTCCTCAAATTAACTAAATAAGTTAGTTTAGGGACTCATTTTCATCTGTTATGACCTCAAAATATTCAGCGAAAGACTTAAATAAATAAATCAAATAAAGGAGCATTTTTCCTAGTGTGGAAAACTCATCAAAGTAATCATTAATACATATATCTATATATATATATATATATATCAATCCATGTGCATTAAAGCACCAAAATGGACCTCAACGGGTCATATACAAATTCAAAAGCTCTCATGTCCCATAAACCCAATAGAAAACAAATAATATAAATAAACGTATGAGTAGGAAATAACTTTAAATCATAGGAAGTCCTTAAGCTTGCCCTTCCCTCACCTCGTACAAGGGTCTGCACTCAGCTATTACAATAAAACAGATGAGGAGTCCAGAGTGAGTAATCCCAAGAAAATTCATTGAGTAAATAATAGAAATAAATGCTAGAATCAAAAGACCATTAAATAAACATGCAGAAGAAAAATTCAGGCAACTGGGAAGGACCCTTACATGTATATCTAATAGCAATGAAATCAAAGTGCGTGCACGATCTAGGTCAGAATAGCATCATACTTCAGACTATCACCTAGGCACCACCAATGAGTAAATTCAAACTGATTGAAATCCCTATTATCCACTCAGTAGCCGTCATAGACCATGGTGCACCAACATGAGTACAGGAAAAATCAGAAGTCGAGTCGATAATCTATCGACATACCCCTATAACACATGCTATGACCTAGTGTACTATAATGCCAACACAATAGAATAACCGGCGGGAGTAAACTTAACCAAACGTAAATAAATACTGAATATTTGAATAATTAAAATAATTGGACATGAATTTAAATAATCTAAGCAATAAATACTCAAAATGAATTTTAGTTGGCATACTACACACCTCAAACCGTGCTCGACTAACGCCAATGTCCAACGCACACCTTAACTGCGTGTTAACTACCTGTCAAATCAACCTAAAATAGAATTCCCGATAAATCTAATTGATTCCCTAAACCTCAAAAATCATTATTCAATACCAAATCCTCGATAAAATACCTATTAAACCTTCCATAAGATTTATATAAACCCCTATATACACCCCAATAGCCAAATTATTTTGAAAATTTTATTTTATATCACTGTTCTCGATGCTGCCAGAGACGTCACCGTGAACAAGAGCTTCACGATGTCCTGGGCACCGTAAACAGACGCCGTCACGCTCCACCCCCACGACGCTAATTAAAGCGTAGGGTGGTAGTTTGCCTCTGATCTGGACGTTGCATATGGCGCCGTGGCCTAAACGCCCACAACGCGTCTCGTGGCGTTCGAGCCAGGGAATGTTCCTGGGGTTCTCGGCCCCCTTGGCTCGTCGTCGTGGTTCACGCTCATCTCAACCACTCACCAAACTTCCAAAATACCATAATTAACCAAAACCCCTCGACAAAACATGTTCGAGACGCAAACTCTGAATTTTCTCGCCAAAACTCTAAATCCATTTTGAAATCCATAGCAACAATAACAACAAAACACTATTTGTTGCATCAAATCCATCACTTTGAAACTATAGCAACACCTAAAATGGCTGGCTTGCTCAACTCACACCCCAGATCGTCAAAACCTGAGAAACCACACTCGAAACAAAAAGTACAACGAGGAGAACAAAGATCTAACCTTGATATTCAATTCCCACTTGATCTAGCATTCCAAATCACCTTCCAAATCTCAACAAACCTAGCCTTTTCTTCAATTTTCATCCAAGCTTATGTGAGGAGAGAGAAAAGTTGGCGAGAGTGCAATTTTTTGGAGATATTTATATGGAAATGTCATCTTGTGTGTCCACCCAATCCCTAAACACATTTTGATGGTTAAGATGAGGTCAAATAGTCTCCCCATTGTGACTTTATTGGAGACTTAACCCTCAATGCACAACTTTCTTTTAACAAACACACCAATCCTCGGGCATTTCGATACCCAGTCCCGAACTGTTCCGCACTCCCAACGCATACACTTGCGTCACTACGTATATACGATATTTCATATTAATTATTTAGCGTATTTTATCATTTATTGTGTGTATATGAAACCCCGACCTAATGTACTAACCATTCGCCTATCCGATTCCCATGTCTACACGCTACTCGAGGCGAATACTTTTTACACTATCTTGCTCGGTATATAGAATTTAAACACACAACATTGTGATGCAAATAACTTAGTTTGAACAAATACATCGCAAAATACAAAAAAAAACGCATAAAACATACTGTATACCTAATCCAGACGTGTTGCGACTTAGCTGCGGGGTCCACGAACATCCGAGCTATCGTCCACGTCTGTAATGACATCATAATTAATGAAAATTAATAATTGGGCCGGTACAGTGTGATATTTTTCAACAAGTTAAGGTTGAGCATTGCAGACTCGGTAGGTTATTACAGCCACTCCCCATTCCTAGATGGAAATGGGAGCATATTGTCATGAATTTTGTCAGTGGGTTACATCGATTTCAATGTGGACATGATAGCATTTGGGTGATTTTGGACAGGTTGATGAATTCTGCGCACTTTATACCGATCTCAACCACACATTGATTGGATATGTTGGTGAGTTTGTATGAGAAAGAGATAGTTCGACTGCATGATGTTCCATTACAGATTATGTTTGATAGAGGGCCACAACTTAAATCTCATATATGGCATAGCATGCAAACACAGTTCAGTACACGGTTATATCTCAGTACCACCTATCATCCATAGATTGATGGACAGTCAGATAGACTGATCCAGATTCTTGAGGATATGTTGAGGATGTGTGTATTGGAGTATGGTGGGTCATGGGAGGAGTATTTTCACCTATGTGAGTTTGCCTACAATAATAGTCATCAGGCTAGTATTGGTATGGCACCGTTTGAGGCATTATATGAGAGACCGTGCAGATCTCCATATTGCTGGGCAGAGCCCAAGGATGTGGCAGTGATTGGACCTGAGATTGTAGTGGATCACACAGAGAAGATACATCTGATCAGATTGAGATTGAAAGGTGCGCAGGACAGGCAGAATAAGTACTATGACATATATCACGGAGACTTAGAGTATCAGGTCGGAGAATATGTTTATTCGAAAGTGTCTCCTATGAAGGATCATAAGAGGTTTAAGATTAGAGGGAAGCTTGTGCCGAGGTTTATTAGTACATTCAGAGTTGGGAAACGGATAGGCATGGTTGCTTATGAGTTAGAGTTGCCACCTCAGTTATCTAGGACTCACCCTGTATTACATGTGTCGATGTTTTGACTAGATAAGTCGAAAAAGGGCAAAAGACCGATGGTGGACTTGAGCCAAATAGACTTGAGGGAGGATATCACTTATGACGAGCAACCTATTCAGATTTTGGAACTAAAGATTCTGAGGAACAAAAAGGTCCTATCAGTCCTTATCAAATAACAACACCACGAGGATGAGGAGATGATGTGGGAACTCGAGTCGTATATGCACGAGTACTTTCCCTACCTCTTTTGAGTCTAGTATGTCTTTCCTTTAGTTTGTTTTAATTTCGAGGACGAAATTCTAATTAGTTGGGAAGACTGTAACGACCTCAAAATCTAACACGTGCCACGTGTCATTTTAGGTCGTACGTGGGCCCCTTGCCGTGATACGTGTGAACAACTCTCGGTTGTCGACACCGAGGTATGTTATTTTTATTCGGTATTTGTATTATTATCGATTTACTCGAATGTAAATTCCAATGTCTCAAACATGTAAGGACGTTTGAGAGTGAGCATTGATGTGGAGAAACAGGTTCGACTCGGAGAAATTTGGTTTAAGGGCGCTGGGGCAAACGATGGTCGGGTAATTAGTTGTCCGGGGGACAACGAATTAAAACATTGACAAAATATATTAAAATATAATAATTAAATATTAGGTGACGAGTTCGGTACCTTGGTAGTTTCGTGAGCATACGGTGGTGCGAGTCGTGTTGTGGACCGGGTACTTAAAGACTGGGGAAACTTGTTTTGAGTTGAGTGCATGCGAGGAAGTCATAAAGTGTGTCAACATTTCGTGTCAACTGGGTGAGATAGTGAACTTAGCTGGTAAGAGGATGACTGTTGGATGTGTCTCGAGATACGTGTGCGGAGATGGATTAAGAGATATATAAGCTTTCTTTCTCCTCATTTCCATAGTTATTTTTCATTCTTCCCGTTCGTTCACATGAGAAACGAAAAAAGAGACCGAGGATTCAGCTAGATCTCAAGCTCTAAACGAGGTCGATGAGCTACCAATCGTGAAATTTAAGATAATATTCCTATTCATTACAAGGTTCTCGTCAGTTTGACATGTTTTGTGGGTTTTTGTCGTGGTATTTTTTAACACCATTTTGGAGTTTTGGTTTTCCAAATGCTTTGAAGGTTTATATGGATAGTTTGATCGGTGTGGAGCACAACCATGTGGTTGTTTTGGGTGTTTGGGTTGAATTTAGATTTTTGGTGAATTATTGTGGATTTTTGAGTTAATTTCCACACCAAGAGATTTGTGATCGATTTTGATCGATGTGAATGTGGTTTTAGGTGTAATTGAACGTACCTATGAGTTTGGGATAAGCTCGGAGCACGAAGAAATGAATCGGGGTGTCAAAAAACCCTAGATTATTGTGCAGATTTTGACTTCGCGAGGGACGTCGTGATGCCATAAGGCCACGACATCTGTCACAACGTCCAAACCAGAGAGTCTGACTTTTTGGTGTTTAAGTGACGTCGTGAAGCGTTTCACCCCACTTCGTCACTTACGGTATCTGAGGCAGTGGGTTTGGAATTTCACGTTTTAAGTGACGTCGTAAGGTATTTGACCCTACGACGCCACTTACGACGTGACACTGTTCATCAGACCAATTTTTTCGGTATCTCTCGGGTATCTAAATGGGTTCAAATACTAGCTAATACTCGGGTAATTGACCCAAATACATAAATGAGTAAATTATGAAAAATTGGGTAAATTGGAGGATAATTAATGGATTTTATAATCAAATGATTAACAAGGAATTGTAGGACAGTGACAATCACACGGGGGTTCATAAGGGACGAATTGAAGACGTGTGAGTGCGTAATAGTGTCGGATACTGGTAAGTAAAGAAGTGGAGAAATTTATAGTTATTTATTTGAGCTTTAATTTGTTATTATTATTGCTCTATTCTTGGTTTGGAATTCTATTCCGATTGAGTGGTTCAAAGACAAGTGAGTCAATGTGATCCTTGGAAGTGCGAGATTTTTGATGTAATATACCAGAACCAGGAGCTCGGGATGCACGATATTGTTTGTGGTTCTATACGGGGTGAGAATTCTTTGCTACATTGTCAGAAAATCTTCATTTGCGTGGATTTTCGGATGGTGTGAGTGTACCACGTCATAAACTCCGAGTTTTTGAGGTATTATTCACATGACTCCAAGACCATTCGGTCAGAACTACTTGCACCTTTTATGTTGTTTTCCAGGACACTCATCTTCGATTGATTCATGTTTATTTAGAGTCTTTATTTATTCATGCATTGCCTATACTTTTCTTTCTATCAGCATGAATATAGATTGCTTATTTCTTTCAAAATGCTGTAAACATCCTGTTTGGCGTTACTTGTCTGGGCTCGTCATTCTTGTGTTTGACTGAGTGTAAATCCACAGTCGAGAAAGGGAAAAACTCCTCAGCTTAGAGATTTACTTTGAGGACATTGGAGCAGTTCTCATTTGTTATCGACGTAGGTTTTGGTTTTCTTTTGTATTACTGTAATATGTGTGTTTTACATTGGGACATGGGTATGTGAGAGATCTTGGGCATGATACTTAGTTGTTACTCTCCCGTGACTTGATATATGATTAATGGTATATATATGCAGGGTTTCAATATTCTAGGTTGTCCTAACTAATGTCTTTGAGGTTGTTTTTATTGGTTGGAGATTTTAACGCTTCCGTTTTATCTTTGAATAACTCACTGATATTAATAACTCTCATTTAAATTGCTTAATAAATGATGAGAGGTAAGGTAAGGCTGACTAGGCTTACGTTGATTACACGAGGGTTGACTCGAGGTCTACCTAAGTCTAGGCTGGACGGGGTCTAGTTTTAGGGTTGTGGAACTGGGGCCATCACAAAACCCTTCAAGACTCAAATTCTTGGACGTGGTCAACACCCAACAAGTCCTAAATCC
The DNA here is from genome assembly GCA_039657345.1 of Stephania japonica. Lineage (NCBI taxonomy): Eukaryota > Viridiplantae > Streptophyta > Magnoliopsida > Ranunculales > Menispermaceae > Stephania > Stephania japonica. The sequence goes on from CM077561.1 coordinate 41,186,766, forward strand.
AGTGAGCAAGTGAGACTTCCTGGTAATCCAGCTAATAACTCACTCTTCACATAAATCAGTAACCAATGCAGTGCATCTCGAGGTCGTGGCTCTTACATGTTACCTCAGATGACCATCCTTCCTAAGACAACCATTGACACACTTGCCTTTGGACAACTCAATAGGAATTAAATGCCAAAATTGGGCTCAGAACAATAATAAAGCAAGTTAAAGCTCAAGAAATAATAGTAAAATTTTCACTGGTTTACTTACATGTATCCAAGCTAAACACGCACTTAAACGACCCGACTCGCCTCCTACAAATCCCCTTGTGTCTCGCCAAATGAAATACACCCCCTGGTATTCATGTAATCATAATTTCCTTTAATTAACCTCTAATTTACCTCAAATTGGGTCATATTTGGACCCATTTGGATACCCAATAGATCCTCGAAGTTTTTTGAAAGTTTCTTAAAAATGGTAGGCCTTATGAACAGTGCCACGCTGCAGGTGGCGCTGTGGGCGTCAAAATTCAGCAGCGTCACTTAAAGCGTGGGCTTAGAGTGCTCTTTGACCCAAACGCCGTGAGTGGCGCCGTGGAGACCAACTCTCCACGATGTCACTTAAAAGGTGACATTTCCCAAAGCCTCTGCCATAAGCGCCGTGACCGACTGTAACGACCCGAAAAATTGGTTATTTGTGAATGATGCTGTGTATTATGCATTTATACTCGTATTTGAGTGACTGGACAATGAAGTCGGTGAACGAATAGGGAAACTGGACGAGCGGGGATCGACAGTTGGGATACGGGTACACGGAGGATTTAAAACACAGCAAAAACACAAATAAATGAATTTTCAGATAATTTAAAAAATTATTTAGAGGAACAAGACAGGACTACGCACGTGATGAGTCGAATCGGATCGAATAACGTTGTTTGAATGCGGGGAGTTGGATAACTACACGATATACAGTCTATGGGATATGGATTGTTAAAGTGACACAACTGTAATTTGATAAGCCATGGGATTTATCTCGAGATGCGTATGTGTGTTGAGATAAAAGGTCATTTATGAGACAACACATTACCTACTTTACTATTTGACTACTATTCATCACCTCCTTTATATATATATATAACTCATCTCTCTCATTACTCCTTCACCACCGTCCTCACTCTCTTTCACCACCATCCCTCTCTCCTCCCTAGTGCACCACCGCCGACCACCGACACTGGACGGCTGGACCTCTCACAGGAGGTGCTCTCTCTCTCTCTCGGTCTCTCTCTCGGTTTCTCTCCCTCGATCCCTCTCTCTCAGCCATTATCTTCCCTCCCCTTCTCGGCTCTCCCTTAGTGAATTGACCATCAACATTGGTCGATATGGTGGTGTTTGGAGGTTCTTCACTTGCCGGAGGTGTGCATATCTTTCTCTTTCTCTCCCTCTCCTTCTCTTTCTCGAACCTCACTATCCTCTTCATTGCCGCATACACACATACCACTATTTCGAACACCATGGGATTCCTCTGACTGGGAACTTTGGCGTGGATGACCCATAGGTGTCCCAACGTTCCTAGAGACCCCAACGCACGACGGACGTGATGGTTTTTTCAATGAGTTTTGGGCTGCTATCCTATTAGGTACTATTTTTCACTTTTTTGATGTTGTGTGTGTTGTGGTCGACTATTGCGTGTTGCAAGGACCATAGGCTAGTTGGGACGACTCCTTGGTGGTCCACCGGAGTCCCCGACAGCCCCAGAGCACCACCACAGCCGTAAAAATGAAGGGTACCCTCGAATTTTCATCGTTGTGTTGATACTCGATTTTTCGGTTTATATTTTTTTTATGTTTGTCAACTATTGGCTGTTGCTCCGCCACCTTGCGCCACCGCCGCCGACCGCCATGACCTGGGGTGCATTGAGGAAATTCTCACGAACCTGTGGGTGTTTTCCAATCCCCGAAGCAATCAATATACAAGCGATTGTGGTTTGATCTTGTATGACGTATCGTTACATTGTTGTTTGGACTGTTTTGAGTCCTCGCTGAAATTCGCTGCCGTGGGCGATGCCACCGTGACCAGAGATGTCGGGGACCAAGTTAAGTCCATACTTCTGTCTCATGACTCTTAGAGTGGCCCAAAATAACGGCGTTATTTATTTATATCATTTATACATTTTATGTATGTTGTACTTTTGTTGTTGGAAACCACTATCATGGTGGCTCTGCCATCGACACGAGGACATAGAGAGATTGTTGAAGACCTTACCATGTCCATCATGGAGTCTCATAGCCCCCGGAGCATCTCTATTAGTGGTGGTGAGTTTGGTGAGCGTCATTTCATGTGATGTCGCTGTTGCACGTCTCATCGCAAACCATCGTGTATGGTCGACACTGCTGTCGAATGCCATGACTAAGGGAGTGTCGGGGATCACAACAAAACTCTCGTGCGTGTCCTATAACTCCCAAAGTGTCCATATCGATGGTGATGAGTTGTTGTAATGGCGAATTCATGTGTGAGTACTTTTATCACGTCGACTGATCGTTGACGTGATGTAGAGCATGCCTACGACTTTTCCATGTCTTGTTGGCACCCTACGGACGTTGGACCACACTCGTGAGCTTCCTTATTCACCAGTGTATGGTCATTTTGAGTTCTTATTGAGTCGTTACTATCGAGCGATATTGATATTCTGTTTTTAAGTTGATTGAATGGTAGTGACGTCGTGGTCACGTCGCCAGTCCGCGAGACTATGACGTGACCTATTAACGACCGAGCCGAGCCTATAATTCACGAGTAGGCTTATATGCATTATGATTATCAATGTCGTGATATCCCAGTCGTGGTTGTTATTGTGCTTTTCAAGTCCGAGAGAGAGAGTATTCGTTTTTTTATTTAATTGTCGAGTTATTCGAGTCATTTTAAATGATAGGAAAATGCTAAGGGTATCAATCTAGAATTAGTTAATGACTCGACCCATTTAATTGGAGTTTCCGACCTTGTCAGGTAACAAGAAACTTGGGGAAACATGCTAGGAATGTGAGAGTGTTATTACGCGGGGTCGTGATAGTTTAGGTAAGTACACTTGCCTTAAAGCTTGTGTACGCTAGTAAGCCAGTTAAGAAAATACCATGTGATTCATTTTGATTCCATTGTGTTTGCTATTATCTACTTGTTGGCATTCCATTCCATATTCCTTCTATGTGCATTCTTGGCATAAGTGTATGTCTCGAAGGTACATGCGATCTGCACTAGAAAGGATAAAACGCGGGCACTCGTGCGCACGAGTGTTTGACCATCGTTAGTGATTGTGTGATACCATGTATTGGATTGTTGTGGATATTGTTGTGGTTATCAATGTTGCGACATCACTATTGTGGATTTTTAGACCACTTATGGCCTCTCTTGACTCGTAGAAAACGCATGTTTCAATTGCTATTATTTCAAGTCTGTCTATCATGCACCTTGTCTATTTAAGTTCTTGTCTTTCAATTCTCGCATGATATTTAGACTGCCATGTTTTATAATTCATGAATTACTGTTATATTCTTCTGGTATTACTTTCAATTTTCTTTCAGTTGCTCACCGTCTAGTTTGTGACGGTGGGTGGAGATTTACCAGAGCGTTTGAAGGGTAAAAAACTATGTTTAGGAGGTTTTGTGAAGACTTGCAGATGAATTTGAGCACCTTTGCCTAGGTTATGTTTGATTTTTGCTTATATGTTGATTTCTTTATATATATACATCATGTTAGTTTGAACTTGGGATCATAGGATGTTTGATATCATGTACAGCTTTACTTGGTTTCCATTTGAGGTACATGAATATTGGGGGTTTCCACATACATAGTTTTCCTGATTTTCATTTGAGTGAGTTATTTCCCAATACTTGTTTAGTTTTCTGCTGCGTATAATTGCAATAACTCTTTCCTAAATTGTAAATTGATTAATTAGAGGCTGACTAGGCTCGTCAGGCTCGCTAAGTACCGACTCGGGGCCTGCACGAGTCTAGACCAGGCGTACCCAAATGCATTGAGAATTTGGGGCCGTCACAGTTGGTATCAAAGCGTAACAGGTTTGAATTCATAAAACACAAGCCATTAAACCAACGGAAGTTAGGAACGGTTGAACTTGGAGTGGAAACCATATGATCCTGACTTAGAATCTTTATTGGAGAGTGAGGATGAGTCGGGGAATGGAAACTGAAAACTTATTGATATAAGTATGTTTTATGTGTGTATTATATGGTATCGGTAGCTATCTACTGACCCGAAACGTTTTCGTTATCAGATAGCGATGGTAGATCAGCGGGGCCCTAGTGAGGATAGCGGGACGTCGAGTGCTTGAGCTGTTAGTATCGAGGAGTTTCAGACCTTGACGCAGAGAGTCGCAGCTCATAAGTGACAGCTGGAGGAGATTCTGGCGATATTGAGGGCGTCAGTTGTTACTGCATCACTACCATCTACGGCTAGAGTAACCATTAATCAGGAGGTGAACACACCGGGGGTTACGACCATGACTACGCTTCCTACCACCACTGCTACGAGACTAGGGATGGCGATTGTACCTCGCGCATTAACAGAGATTGCACCAGCGACACCTGCAGTGTATGGCACTACGACGACTACTGAGGCCAGACAGTGGCGAGAGTTCAAGAGGCACGACCCAGTGGTTTTCTATGGAGGCACTGACGTGATCACAACAGAGTTGTTCTTGAAGAGTCACGAGAAGATACACCATATTATAGCTACTAAGGAGCACATGAAAGCTTCTATTTCTTCCTCGATGTTTATGGTAGAAGATGACGACTGGTGGGCTACGATTGTGAGTACCAGAGGTATGCCGAAGGACTGGATAGAGTTTAAGATCCAGTTCAAAATGAAGTACTTTCCTCCCACCGTAATGAGAGCTAAGAGAAACGAGTTCACTTCCCTGAGTCCATCAGCGAATGAGTCCATTATGGAGTACATGGGACGATTTTTGCAGTTATTACCATATACTGGAGGATCAGCTATCACGGAAGCAGATCGGGTGTATTACTTTATTACGGGTCTACTACCCAAAATCAAAGGTACGATCGTTATGACCGAGCCAGGGACGTTGCAGAGAGCTTATGAGCGAAGCTTGGCTAGGGAGAGTTACTTGAGTACTCACCACGAGGAGATTGAGCCGGATCGACCCGAGTTGCAGTTAGAGCACCGATCAGAGGGACATGACAGGAAACGAACGAGGAATCTGAACGATGATAGTGGATCTCGAAGGCGGAAGGTGTGTTACCAGTACGGACAGCCCGGACATTTTCAGAACCGATGTCTTGATTTTACAAGGACCCGTAGGATGACGATCAGCCTCAGGCCATTGAGGACGGGTACATGGCAATCAAACCGCAGCTGACGGTGGTTCGTGATCTTACCGGGGGTAAAGAATTTTCCTGGTTATCATACATCATGCATGGAACCGATTAATTGAAGCTTTAAGCGTTTAAATGGGATGTTGGACGTCAGGTGATAGAGTTAGTGTCAATACTTGCTAGAGTAGTGCCGTTTAAACTTAGCAGAGTTGTTTAGGATGAGATAGACCTAACTTAGACTAGAGTCCGAAAAAAATAGTAAGTTTGGGCACAATGGGTTGCCAAAACTAACCACGGGTACACCTAAAGAGAGCAGAACCAGATGGGTTGTGATTCATTTTATGATGCATGAACACATAGTGTACATGGTGACCACGATTACAACTTTATCGAACATATTTACTGCTTGGGTATAGATGAACTTGCGTTGAAATGCGAGTGGGTTGGGAGGTCATCATGGGTTTGACGTGCGAGTCGTGATCGTAGCGTCTTACTTTGTAATTACCTGACTTGTGTTGTGGTAGTGGATGGTGTTTGCGACGAAGTCGTTGGCATGCCTACTATTTTAAGAAATGGGAGCAGTCTGGAGATACCGTAGTTAAATAAAGCTGTTCGAAGTGACAGAGGCCCACAGTTTGATAGATGTGGAGAAAAAGAGTGGATTTAAGACGTTGTGCTTTTTGAAGGGACTTGGCACAAGTCCACAGTTCAATACCTGATGTCGAGCTGTTGGAAGTGGCTTTCGCGCTAGTCCATAGTTGGCCATAGCATATTGAGCTATCTGAAATGACTTTGCATCGGTCCGCAGTTCAACGGTAAAAAGAGAGCTATCTGAAGCAACTCTGAAAGAGTTCGCAGTTCGATATGTAGGATCCAAGCTATTGAAAGCGTCTCTAAACCCGCAATTTGGAGGAAGTATGAACGGGTGTGGGTTCGCCTTATTCGCTCAAGTTAAAGCTAATTTCGAGGATGAAATTCTTGTTAGTTGGGGAGACTGTAACGACCCAAAAATTTGGTTATTTTGTGAATGATGATGTGTATTACGTATTTATACTCGTATTTGAGTGACCGGACAATGAAGTCGGTGAACAAGTAGGGAAACTGGACGAGCGGGGATCGACAGTTGGGATACGGGTACACGGGGATTTAAAACACAGTAAAAACACAAATAAATGAATTTTCAGATAATTTAAAAAATTATTTAGAGGAACAAGGCGGGACTACGCGCGTGATGAGTCGAACCGGATCGAAGAACGTTGTTTGGATGCGGAGAGTTAGATAACTACGCGATATACAGTCTATGAGATATGGATTGTTAAAGTGACACAACTGTAATTTGAGAAGCCACGAAATTTACCTCGAGATGCGTATGTGTGTTGAGATAAAGGGTCATTTATGAGACAACACATTACCTACTTTACTATTTGACTACTATTCATCACCTCTTTTATATATATATATATAACTCATCTCTTTCATTACACCTTCACCACCGTCCTCACTTTCTCTCACCACCGTCCCTCTCTCCTCCCTGGTGCACCATCGCCGACCACCAGCACTGGACGGCCGGACCTCTCACAGGAGGTGCTCTCTCTCTTTCTCTCTTTCTCGGTTTCTCTCCCTCGATCCCTCTCTCTCGGCCATTATCTTCCCTCCCCTTCTCGGCTCTCACTTGGTGAATTGACCACTGGCACTAGTCGATATGGTGGTGGTTGGAGGTTTCTTCACTCGTTGGAGGTGTGCATTTCTTTCTCTTTCTCAAACCTCACGGTCCTCTTCATTACCGCACACACACCACTATTCTGGCCACCATGGGATTCCTACGACTGGGAACTTGGGCGCCCATGGATATCCCGACATTCCCGGAGACCCCAACGTACGACGGACGTGGTGGTTTTTTTGATGAGTTTTGGGCTGCTGTCCTATTAGGTACTGTTTTTCACTTTTTTGATGTTGTATTTGTTGTGGTCGGCTGTTGGGTGTTGCAAGGACCATAGGCTGGTTGGGCATGACTCCTTGGTGGTCCATCAAAGTCCTCGACAGCCTCAGAATACCACCACAGCCGTTGAAATGGAGGGTACCCTCGGATTTTCATCATTGTATTGATACTCAGTTTTTCGATTTATATTTTTTATGTTTGTCAACTATTGGTTGTTGCTTCGCCACCTTGCGCCACCGCCGCTGACCGCCATGACCTGGGGTGCATCAGGGACATTCTCACGAACCTGTGGGTGTTTCCCAATCCCTGAAGCGATCTATATACCGACGGTTATGGTTTGATCTTGTATGATGTATTGTTAGGTTGTTGTTTGGACTGTTTTGAGTCCTCGCCGGAATTCGCTGCCGTAGGCGATGCCACCGCTGTGCCACCGTGACTAGAGATGTCGGGGACCAAGTTAAGTCCATACTTGTGTCTCACGATTCTTGGAGTAGCCCAAAACAATGGCATTGTTATTTATTTATATCGTTTATACATTTTATGTATGTTGTACTTTTGTTGTTAGAAACCACTATCATGGCAGCTCTGCCGTCGACGCGAGGACATAGAGAGATTTTCGGAGACCTTACCATGTCCATCATGGAGTCTCACAGCCCTCGGAGCGTCTCTATTAGTGGTGGTGAGTTTGGTGAGCGTCATTTCATGTGATGTCATTTTTGCCCGTCTCGTCGCAAACCATCGTGTATGGTCTGCATTGCCACCGGACGCCATGACTAAGGGAATGTAGGGGATCACAATAAAACTCTCATGCATGTCCCATAGCTCCCGGAGCGTCCATATCGATGGTGATGAGTCGTTGTAATGGCGAATTCATGTGTGAGTACTTTTATCACGTTGACTGATCGTTGACGTGACGTAGAACGCACCTACGACTTTTCCATATCGTGTTGGCACCCTACGGACATTGGACCATACTCGTGAGCTTCCCTACTCACCGGTGTATGGTCATTTTGAGTTCTTATTGAGTCGTTACTGTCGAGCGATATTGATATTATGTTTTTAAGTTGATTGGATGGTAGTGACGTTGTAGTCACGTCGCCAGTCCGTGAGACTATGATGTGACCTATTAACGACTGAGCCGAGCCTATAATTCATGAGTAGGCTTACATGTATTATGATTATCGATGTCGTGATATCTCAGTCGTGGTTGTTATTGTGGTTTTCAAGTCCGAAAGAGAGTATTCATTTTTCTATTTAATTGTCGAGTTATTAGAGTCATTTTAAACGATGAAAATGCTAAGGGTATCAACCTAGGATTAGTTAATGAATCAACCCATTTAATTGGAGTTTCTGACCTTGTCAGGTAGCGAGAAACTTGGGGATACGTGCTAGGAACGCGAGAGTATTGTTACGCGAGTCGTAATAGTTCAGGTAAGCACATTTGCCTTAAAGCTTGTGTACGTTAGTAAACCAGTTAAGAAAATACCATGTGATTCATTTTCATTCCATTGTGTTTGCTATTATCTACTTGTTGGCATTCCATTCCATATTCCTTGTATGTACGTTCTTGGCATAAGTGTGTGTCTCGAAGGTACATGCGGCTGCACTAGAAGGGATAAAACACGGGCACTTGTGCGCATGAGTGTTTGACCACCTCTAGTGATTGTGTGATACCATGTACTGGATTGTTGTGGATATTGTAGTGGTTATCGATGTTGTGGATTTGTTGTGTATTTTTAGACAACTTATGGTATCTCTTGACTCGTAGAACACTCATGTTTCGATTGCTATTATTTTTAGTCTGTCTACCATGCACCTTGTCTATTTAAATTCCTGTCTTTCAATTCCTGCATGATATTTAGACTGTCATGTTTGATAATTCATGAATTATTGTTATATTCTTTTGGCATTACTTTCAATTTTCTCTCAGTTGCTCACCGTCCAGTTTGTGATGGTGGGTGCAGATTTACCAGAGCGTTCGAAGGGTAAGGAACTCTGTTTAAGAGGTTTTGTGAAGACTTGCGGATGAATTTGAGCACCTTAGCCTAGGTTATATTTGATTTCTGCTTGTATGTTGATTTCTTTTTATATATACATCATGTTGGTTTGAACTTGGGATCATAGGTTATTTGATATCATGTACATCTTTACTTGGTTTCCATTTGAGGTACATGAATATTCGGGGTTTCCATATACATAGTTTTCTTGATTTTCATTTGACTGAGTTATTTCCCAATACTTGTTTAGTTTTTTGCTGCGTATAATTGCAATAACTCTTTCATAAATTGTAAATTGATTAATTGTAGGCTGACTAGGCTCGTCAGGCTCACTGAGTACCAACTCGGGGCCTGCACGAGGCTAGGCCAATCGTACCTAAATGCATTGGGAATTTGGAGCTGTCACACTGACGTTTTGGGCTCCATAACATCCCTAGCAGCGTCCAAAACAAAACCTCAATTTGGGGTATTTCGAAACCCCAGCTCGTGTCGCTGCGTTTCGAGCTTATCCCAAACTCATAGGGACATCCAAACCAACCCAAAATCATTGCCAAAACTCGTCGAGACGTCCGTAAACCTCCAATACAAAAATTACGTTCATAACTTCCAAAAATCCACAAAAAATGCTCAAAAATCCTAAACCATCGTCAACCTCATAACAACTCATTCCAATTCATCCCATGATTACAATTCATTACCAAAAATCCCATAAAAGTAAAACCCAAATCAGTGTCCGAAAACATCGCGACGAAAACGCACAAAATATACATCAAAACGTAGAGAATTGAGAGGTGAGCTGAGATCTCACCTTAATACGTGTAGATATTCGCTCCTCCGCCTTCGATTGATGCTCGAAAGCATCAAAACCCCAAGCATAATCATCGATTCGTTGAGAGAGAGAGAGAGAAGAGAGAAAAATTTGTGAGGAGAGAGAAAAGTTGGTGAGGCTTTATATATTCCTTCTCATCATCTCACACACGTATCTCGAGGCACATCTTAGGGTTTTCCTTCACACCAGCCAACCACCTCTCACTTAACTAAATAACTCATTTTGACACCTTGACTTGGTCAATTGGTTTCCTACTCAAACCTACCCATTTCCATGTCGTTCTCGCACCCGAACCGCACCACGACTCACACTGTCATGTGCTTGCGGACGTACCAACGTACCAGTCATGTACACAACATTTATTTATTAATTAATTTGCATTTTGTTAGTTTTTTAATTTAATTTTCCCCTCGGACAACTAATTACCCGACAACTATTCGCCCATCACCCGTATCACACATTTCTTCTGAGCCGAACTCGTTTCTTAACACTAACGCTCACACACAAATGTCCTCATATGTTTGGGACAGTGGAATTTACATTTGGGTAGTAAAATAATACAAAAACTATAACGACCCATTATTTATTAACGTCATTATTTTAATTAATTTCAGATTAGGACGCCAGCTCGGACGACACGTGGACACCGCGGATAGGTTAGGCGTGACCGTACCTAGGGATTGACTGTGTATGTGTGTTTTATTGAATTCTATGTGTATTAATATTATTATTATTATGGTGTATTATTCATCACAGGTGTGTATTTATATTTACTTGTCGAGCGAGGTTGAGCGTCGGGGTTTCGTGTCGTGAGACATGCCAACGCGGGGGGTTCGGTAGTGGTGAGGCCGGGCGTTGGGGTTTGATTTGGTTTAAAACAATATAGCATGACTCTAGTTTAGGAGCTAAATATAATGAAATTTAAATATAATTTTAGACTAAGTTAAGTAAATCAATTAGGCACACTAAGTGTGGGACTGCCTCAGGATGCGTGTCAAACGCGGGGCACGGGGTGCCGAGTAGTCGGAAAGTTAGTGTGAACCTATTTACAAATTTATGGAATATTTTGATGACTAGAATAGGTGTTATGAGTTAAATCAATTGGATTATATACAAGTCCTATAGTTCTAGCTAAACAAATCAGCACACCTAGGATGCTTCTCAAGATGCACAACGGGGAGATTCGAGATACATGGTGTCATGATAGGGTGTCCAGGAATTTGGTGACACATGGTGATTAGTGGCCGTTGGATTATTCTCGAGATGCATTTACATAGTAGATTAGACAACCACTTATATAAATACCTTTGATCGATCAAATGCATGCAATTACAAACACTTTCTCAACAAAATCTGAGAATCAGAGGATAGAAACTGGAGATTTTAAGAAGGAATTCAAGGTGTGAGGGGTGATTTTGGGCATTCAACAACGGATTCAAGGTAATATTTTCATTTTAAATGTGATTTTTTGATAAAAAAAAATATGGTTTGTGGGTTGAAGATAAAACTTGAATTTTTGAAGAATTTCATCACTGGTTTTTGATGAATTCGGGGTTCTTGAAGTCTAATTTGATGAATCTCATTGTTGTGAATCGAATTTGTAGAAAATTGAGGTGATTTTGGTTAAAAAATTGGGTAATTTGGATTTTTATTTACATGCATGTAATTCAGGAATTGAGTGTGGTTTTTGTGGATTTGTGGTAAAATTTTGAGGTCTTAGAGATCTTCAATGGATTGAGAGAGAAGAGGTGTGGTGAAAAGGGAAGAAGAGCATGAAAGAAGGAAGAAAAAAAAAGAGACGGATTCGTCTCTGGTGAAAACCAAAGACAAATCGGTCTCTGGGTAGGGACGTACGCACGTGCGTGCGTCCCCCGAACCGGACCGGATCGGCTAGCCAGGCCGGTCCAACCACCTGGACCGAACCAATCCAGGTGGCCCCCCCAATTAAAAAAAATAATTTTTTTAAAAAAATTAAATAAAATTAAGTAATATATATATATATATATATTATTTTCTGGAAAATAGGAAAATAGTTGAAAAAATATCAGAAAAATTGGTAAAAATTCTAGAAAAATATAGAAAATATAGAAAAAGGTAGAAAAGTAGTTTCGGGACTTTCTGAGTATTTTTGGAACCCCGACATAGTCCAGAAGAGGTATCACAATTGAAAAGTTGAAATATGATATAATATCATAAAATTATATAATATGTTTTCAAAAAGTATAAAAACACTATAAATGGACTTCAGGGACTGGGAAACCATAGCTCGGGAATCAGGACAGGTCCAGGAAGTCAGAGTGTATATTTTTGGGTACGTAAAACCCAACTAAACACCACTACTGCATTTACTTATTGTTATTCAATTTGAGCTGTTATTATTGATAATCTACGAGTCCATTCCTACTAGGACGGTTAAGGTTCCGTCTATGTATCCGGGTTGTGTGGTCGCTTGCTGGGTGTGTGGTCTAGGACACAGTCGTGGGGTCGATGGTGTTGGCCACGACAGGGCTCCTAGTCCTCAGTTCACATCTAGGATTAGCTGGTTCACACCCATTTGCATATCTTTGTGTTTATATTCATGCGATGAGCTTTGAGCAGTTGTCTGCATTTTCCTTCAATTCCGCATGTTTATTTAACACTATTTATTGATTTTATTTTATATTCTTAAATTGTGATGCACGGTGGTTTTCCTTAGAATTTTACTTACTGGGCTCGACATCTGCCTTTTGTGATGGCTGAGCGCAGATCCTAGTACTAGCAAGGGTAAGGGGATTCTCGGCGATTACATCTGACTTACCTACGCCGAGGCTTGCTGGTACATGTGATGACAGTTATATTTTTATATTTTGTATAACATTTTGAGAACTGGGAGATTATATTTCACACTTGTACCTGTATATATTAAGTGTATAGTTGATCGCCATATGTGCAGTACATTTCGGGATTTCCACTATAGGATAAGTAGTAATTATATATATATTTCTTTTGGTTAAAATTAGACTTCCGCTGTAAAATTTTCAATTTCTAAATTAAATGACACGAAACTCGAGAATGTCAGGTAAAATAGATAGAGAGTGACGTGGCAGAGGTTTTCAATGACCGAGAATTTGGGGCCGTCACAAAAACCAAACAAAAATAATATACCTCGGTGTCGACGACCGAGAATTGGACACAAGTATCATGGCAAGTGAGCTCACATATGACCTAAAATGATACGTGACACGAGTTAGATTTTAAAGTCGTTACAGCTCATCCCCTCTTCCTTACCATATCTGTGTTACCATCCCCTCTCTCCCTTTCGCGCCGCTCATTACCTTGTTACTTCTCTCACTCTCTCCCTCCCTCCATCGCCTCGATCTCCCACTTCTTCCCTCCTCGTCTGCCTCCCTGTGCCCTACATCTGGATTCACTACTTCCCTTGGCCTCCATCGACTCCCTTTAGTAGGGGAGGAAAAAATTATTCGGACTCATTTGTCCGCATTTGTTCAGACCCACTTTTTACGGGCCCAGACACAATTTTCCTAAAAGGAGTCCGGGTCCAGACACAATTTTTATAAAAATGGGAACCTGTTTGACGATTAATTTTTTAGGGGTATTTTGTTAATTTGTTGCCTATTTCGAAACTCTCATGGTATTTGCATTGGACTTTAGACAATGGTAATTGTCACGACCCAATTTCCTAATCTTGATTAACTTGCTTAATTAGGATCACCGACCCGTGACGTGGGGCCCGCATGAGATGCGCACACTAACCGAGGCACGTGGCTGAGGTAAATGCTATATTTGTACTGGTGTATGCCTAGTGTTGTGTATGTGTGTAGACTAATTAAGTAAATTTTTGCAAACCATAGACGTCGAGTTGACGTGAGCGGGGACACGCCTTGGAGTGCGTGCAAGTACGAGTACCTAGTGGAATTACCGGGGTAGCGAAACTAGGCTAGGAAATAACAACTTATTTCAAATCTACCTTAACATAAATTAAGTTATTTAATTTAGCTAGAAAATACGACGTTCGACGCACGGGGAAAACACCTCGAGTTGCGTGCGAGTCGGGACACTGAGTGCCGGGGAGTTGAGGGTCGGTGTGACCACTTAGATAAATTTTATAAATTTGTGTGACCAATTAATTATGGTCCATATGGGATTTATGCACATTAATCAATTTAACCTATAGTTTATTTTATTTAGAAATCACATTTTAATATCCTATAGTTGTTGTGAATTAAACTAACCTGAGGACAAACCTCGAGATTCGTGCTGCCACACACTCCCATGATGAGAGTCACAAAGTTGGTGTCATCAAGAGAACTAGACTGCCTAGTTAGTAACCCTCGGATTTGCCTCGAGATTCGTGACATACAGTTGATTTCACAAACACATATAAATACCACAAGATGAGTGGATTTCTCATTGATTCCCCAACCAAATTTCATGCAAACACAGTGATCCGAGAGAGAGGGGAGTCCGGGAGAGAGAGGAAGAGAGAGTCATCGGAGACGGGGAAATCGAGAGCTCGAGGTGCGGCAGCGACGTCAAGGCGGAGGTGAGTTTGTGTTGTTGGTGTCGTTGTTGTTTATGAATGTGGCTCTCAGTGATGGTGGTGACGGGGGGAGTGGACGAACTGCTCTTGCAGTTCGTCCGAGGAGGGAGACGACATGATCGTCGTCTCCACTCCCTCCCATCTTGATTTCGATCAAAAAAAAAAAAACGATTGAAAACCAGAGACGCATAGCGTTTTTGGAAAAATTTTGGGGAAGAAGATGCACACGTGCGGGCCGCACGTGTGCATCTCCCCCAATTGGGCTTGGCCAGGGGGAGCCTGGGCCGGGCTCGGCCCATGAGCCGAGCCTGGCCCAATGCCTGGTCCGGCTCAGGAACCGGGTCGGGTCGGGTGCCCGACCCGACCGAAAAAAAAAAAAAAAATAAAAAAAAAAATAAAAAAATAAAAAAATAAAAAAATATGTAATATATATATATATAAAAAAAGAAGAAGAAGAAGAAGAAGAAGAAAGGGAATAATACCGAGAAAAAAAAAAAAAAAAAATGATATAAATAATATATATATATATTTATATATATGCATCTGTTATATATATATATATATATATATATATATATATATATATATGCAATATACATATATATATATATATATATATATATATACATACATATGTATGTATATGTATACATAATATATATGTATACACACACATATATATACACATACACCTATGTATATATATACGTATACACATATAGGTATAAATATAAAATAATAATAATAATATAGAATATATACCTATATAATAAAAATATTAATAAATAAATAAATGATATGAAATGACCTTTCATGAACTTAGGGGTGTTTCGAGAGTTCGGGAGCGCTAGTCGGGGTGTCGGAAGGCCGGATAGCTAAGACTATTGCGTTGACTTGTAAGTGGAACTGTGGGAACACTTTACTTTATTTCATTCCAGTCATTAATAAATTTTCAGTCTATTTGTAGACTAGCTAATTAATTTCCCACATCATGCTTTCCTTGTTTCTATTCATTTTGAATATCGATATAGCATGATGCCTTGTTTAATATATCATTGACTCCATGTTTTCCTTATATGCTCAATGTTTGTCTTGAAATATGGTTAATGGATATTTAGAAAATGCATGCTATAGGGTTATCTGTTATGTTGGACTTGTGTTCTATTTCCTTTGGGGCTTTGTAGCCTAACTTGTGTTGAAATCATAGCATTGTAGGATATATATTCTTGAAATCTAAAGTAGGGATTATCTAGTGTCCATTGCACACGAGATGCGCGGATTCACGAGGATTTCGGTCTTTCGGGTCTCTGGCACTCGCCACTACACTTGGGCGGCACACGTGGCATGGACCACGGGGTTGTCGGCAAGTATGAATGATTTAAATACGCCGAGCACAGCTCCGCCATTTGAGGTTATTAAAAAAAAAGAGAGAGATTATTATTGTAACATCCCCTAATTTATATCAAGGAATGTTCGGCCTGAAACCCTAATTAAGCCCCGGTAAACCAGATCGGACCTAATTAGAGCCAGCAGCCTTACAACATTTCCTGACAACAACCTGTATATTTTCATTAGAATAAATAATATAAAACAAACGAAAACCAACGCAGCGGAAAATTTAAAATTTTTTTGATAAAATATCAAATATGCAATACCGGCCTGAACATCGGTATTGATCTCGTATTCCCACCCATTTAATTACAAATCATAATGCAATACAATATATATATAACAGGAAACTCACTGCACCGTAGAGAAGATACTAAACTCCTGGTCTTCTCCTTTCCTGAGTTCCAAGTTCTAGCGTACATTCATACCTGAAAATGTTAAGGTGGGTGAGCTCCTACATGCTCAGTAAGTGACTCTCATACCAACCATCAATTATCAATTAATATCAAGGCAATGAATAACAACATGAATCCAATGCATAACTACAGGAGCATGTGATTTAATATAAACAATATATATAACAGATGCAAGTTCTTTGGTTCATTGCAATGTACCCGTGATTTGTATTTCACATTTTTGTATTTGCATTGAGTCGCCCCCTCACATATCCAAGAACCAATCACTGGGCATCTAACCAGTTCTTGTCAATGTGCCGCCAACTCATAAAACACCGAGCCGCACTTACTCATCATCACTAAACCAATCACTGCTCATCTAATTGGTTTATGACTAATGAGCTGCTAAACTCAACTGGAAAGCATTGATCGGAATAATTCCCAAGCAAGCCGGGGGGCGAGTGATGGTTAGCAATTCCACCACAGTTCCCAAACCCCATGCCGATCCGTCCCGTCAAACCTCTTTCCGAATCCATTTTCCATTTCAAAACATTTTTGTAAAAACCATCATCAAATCACGGTACATTGCCCCATTCCCAGTCCAGTATACTACATGCTCTAATAATACTATTTTACATTGCATAATTGATAAAAGTTACGAGTCCCACTTACCTGTCCTGAGCTTCTATGTTTTACCGACTTGTACGACTCTCCGGAGTCCTCAAACCTTTTCACATCAATTCATTACCTAAAATAAACCAATTGTCATCAATTTAAGTCTAATATTCATTTGCTAACATTCCTAAACTAGTCCCATCAGAATCCAGAATTCTGAGACCTAGTTTATAACCTATTTTGACCATTTCACATTTTTCGAGGTAAACCCCCGGTGTAAAGTCTCCTCCGACTTTCAAACTTCTCATTTTTCTTAGAAATCCCTCAATTTCTATTTGTTTGGTCAAAATACTATTTTTCCATATTTTTCCCTATTTTTCTGGATTTTCTTTTCCATTTTCTTTCTTTTTTTTTTTCCTTTTGGATTGGTCCTGAACCGGACCGAACCGGGTTCGGCTCAACCGAGCCGAACCAGCCCGATTCAGGACTTTCTTCCTCACGAAGAACAGAGCAGAGCCTCTGTTCTCTCTTTTTTTTTTCTTCTTCGATTCATCGTTGGGGTTGGCTTTCAACCCCAACCCCAACCCGAACTGGCAAGGGAGACCACTCCCTTGCCTTTCACCTCTCGGCCATGGCTTCCGCCATGGCCGAGCTCACTCATCCTCACCCAATCATAACCACCGATACACAACGACAACAACAACAACAACATATGCTCACCTCGACTCTATGATCACGCGAGCTCGTCGTCTCCTCTCGGTTCCTTCTCTTCTCCCTCTCTTCCTCACTGCTCGATCTCTCTCTCTGCTCTCTTTCTTCTTCGTTTTCACATTTAAACAAAAGAGAAGGCGATTTTGGTGGAGAAATGACCGAAATGCCCTTCAAATATTATCTCCTCCTTTACTAATTCAATACCCTTAACGGTAATTTTACATTTTTCCAATATATTATATATATTTATATATACTAATTTATATATAAATATATATATTTATCGATACATTGCGCCTCAAATTTCGGTTCGCACGCCAACGAGAACATCTCGGGCGTGCGCACCACCGTATGTCCGACGCGTGTCACTCGTGACCCCGCGTATCACTCTGCACCTGACAAATTATCATTATTTTATTATTTTCCATTTAATATATATTTATATATATATATCCATAATATATATAAATATATATTTATGCCTATAATTACGCCTATAATTACGTAATTTCCACCGTTGAGCACACTCGAGCGTCAACGCTATCTCGCGTCTCATGTGTGTCCACATGACCTACACATGGTATTAGGCATTTCCTCGTTAGTCCGATTATTCACATATATGTACTAATACACACCAAACAAACACAATACATCACGCAGTCCCACACACACGTTAGTCGTGACAAATCGGGCTTAACCACGAACCTAACTCTGATTAATTTGGATTTGGATTACTGTTAATCCCGTGCTTAAAATAACGGGTCGTTACAGTCTCCCCAATTTAGTAACAATTTCGTCCTCGAAATTAGGACAACGTACAAGTCACCAATGATCTCAAACAGTAATGGAGTTTACTATTTCATTATATTTCCTACTCTTTAGCTTTCTCATTCCTTGCTTGTCTAGTATATGTGATTCTACCACCATATCACTAGCACAAAGCTTATCTCAACTTTACTTTGAAGAATAAACGTAACTAAATTATCGTTTCATTCTTCTTTTTCAGTTTAATAGAATGCCAATAACCCTATTCCATTAATTTCACTTAATCCGAATCTCTATAGCCCGTTCATAGGTGAGATTTCCAAAAGATCCCATATATCTTTTGATACATCTATACCTTATGATATTTGTCACGTTTCTCTTTTTCTTAAGGATTGTTGTAGCTCAAGCATTGACGAATCTACTAAGGATCAACAGTATCGTGTCTCCTACCTCCGTCCATCTCATAACTGAACGGCAAGGTCGACAATCATCATGTCTGCTACCTCTGTCCACTACAAATGAACAGCCAGGTCAGCATATGTATGCATCACATTTCCTACCTCTGTCCACCACAAATGAACAGCAAGGTCAACATATGTGTGTTTCCTACCTCCATTCCACCCATCGGTGAATGGCAAGGTCAATCACACCACATTCTCATCATCATCACTCATTCATTTCATTTCATTTTTTTTTTCTCGATACCTGCTTGAACCTCATAGATTTCGTCAATCTATACACTACAACTTTTTCCTCATATTATTTGTTTCATTTATATTGTAGTTATACAGTACCTAGTCTGCTCTCTTTCCTCTGTGTAGTTCTTTATTACTTCATTCATTCTAGTACAACGTTTCCCCTTCTTATATCTCACCCCTATGGTAGTATAAGAAGGAACATACTTCATTTGTAACCCCTCAGTTACTAAGATCATTAAAGAACTCACACAGATAAATCGATTCTTTCAGTGATTATCAGGATGAGACACAAACTCAATCATACTTGTTGAATTAAGATTAGTAACACATCTCTTCGTCATCACGAAGGAAATATATTGTACCGAGATTGAGACAGGTTTTCAATTTATATCAGTAACTTCTTCCCTCGATGGAAGCAAGTCTCGGATCTCTATCCGGAATATTTTTAATATCATGCCATCTCACATCTCCCATACAATACTTTTGTTCAATTCTTCCGAGCATCACATATGCCCTCACTGACAAGAATCTTGCAGACTGGATTCCCTTATCAACTATGATTTATTGTGCTGACGTTTATTTCATATCACAAGCCTATAATCGTATTTTGTTCTCTTCTCAGGTATAGACAAGAATCTAGCTTTTTATGTTTCATTAGTCAACATCATATACTGATCATATCTCATATCTCGTTATAATCTCTTTATATATTATCATCTAAATCTATTTATAATCTATAGTATATCATCATCTCAAAATTTATAATATTATACCCAAATATAATATAGCATTACATATATTAATCTCATAACGAGATTCCTGAGATATTCAGAATCATTCTTGTCTAACCTTCCTCACAAATCAAAATTTTCATTTCAAAATTTAATACGTCCAGCACAATTTCCATTATAACATCTAATAT
Source organism: Stephania japonica (assembly GCA_039657345.1). Classification (NCBI taxonomy): domain Eukaryota; kingdom Viridiplantae; phylum Streptophyta; class Magnoliopsida; order Ranunculales; family Menispermaceae; genus Stephania; species Stephania japonica. The sequence goes on from CM077561.1 coordinate 41,206,889, forward strand.
GGACACTACTCATTCATAATCAATCTCTAACATATTGAGTAGTTCCAATTAGATTTCTTAATCAATCTCATCATCTATTAATTCATTCATTTATTGAGTTTAGTCTCATTCTGAACTCCAAAGAAATGACTGGTAATTATCAATTCCAACCTCTCAATTGATGATGTGCCTGCGCAGGACTTCATTCATTCATCAATTATTATTTATCCCACTGATGAGATAATATTGAGAAGTCCCTATTATAATTACCCCTCATGCCTCTTTCTTTCATTCAACTATTAACTATCGTCAATCACTTTGTGTGAGTAATTTCTTCGAGTGATTGAAACCCACAATAGCTACTAGCTTTAATCGACAAGTAGACAACTAAAGTAATTCCTAGTTACTAAGAACATATGCCAAACTCCTTTTCCTATTAACTCAAATATAACTGAGTTACAATTTTATTATTCTTTTCAATTTAGTGAGTGTGGTTACACCACCACTCCACTATTTCCTTTTTGACCCCATCATTTTAGTGTACGTGAGTACACCACTCTCACACTGTTTATTTTCAGTCATTTATTTTAGTGCGTGTGGCTTCACCACATCATCACTATTTTCGTCTTTTGAAACTTCCCCCAATTCACATTTCCACCAGTTTCACTGGTTCTCAAAGTTTTTCCCATCTAACACTTAGTGATTCCTCTAAGATCTTTCAGTCTTAGGTATAACTAAACGACATTCATACCCTTCAAACCCTTGTACATGATACAAGCTGTACTTCACAACCTTCTAATGAATGAATGAACTTGCACGTATCTTGTCCAATCAATGAATTTATACTAATCTTTGGGATCATCATCCCTATCTTATCATATTAAAGTCTTTCCTCTAATACTTATTCTTGCAATTCATTCCATCCATCATTTGAAATGCATATTTTCAATTCTTCATTATCAACTGATGCCTTATAATAATTTGGCACTCTTACCAACACAATTACTTTACATTAGTTCCTCATGAACTAATTCAAATGTATTTACTACAATCTCTCGCTTTATTGTATCAATAGACAACTACTTGGATGAAATATTACAATACACCTCTATCTCTAACTTTTTTCGTACTCCAAGTATAATTAAGCAGCTAATGTAGTCAAACTACATTTCCAATTTCCTTAAGGCATCCTTTGTATCATGTACAACTCATCCTCATTTTATTATAGAGGTGATTGATCATACAATACAGTTATATCACAACTCTCTGTTTAAGTTGTTTGTATGCTTCAATCATTTCACATTTAGCCACATTTCTATTCTTGTGTTGAATATAAGACAATTATCTAATTGTCTTAATCTTAGTCAATTCCTTTGACTAATAACTTTAAAATTCAACACATATCTTAAGACTTATAGGTGAAACTTATCCATTGCACCTACAACTTTTGGTATATACCAACCTATTATCAGAGTTTCACATAACTCTGTAACAGTACTGCGCATTTGGTACAGTTTCAACTATTTTTATATTCGTCATCATTGTCAACTTAATGATGATCTTATCTCAATAGAGTTTAACAACTCTACATATTTATTCATAAATATAGCGTGAGCTCTAATGAATTTCTATGGTTTACACCATAATTTTCTCATATTATCAAGCCATCGCTTTATCATATACTCCAAAACTCTTATCTTTACTCCATGATAACCAAATCTCAATCAACTTTTGAGAACTATTGGTTTCATTTGATTTACACCCTTGAGTTGTCAATCTTGGAAATCACTATTTCTTGGAATTCATTTCACGTTAATTTGTCACTCCACTTGAGTTCTCAAACTCATACAATTTTCATAATACCTCAAGTACAACAGAATTAATTAGTGGTTTGGTCAACAATCCAAATAATTTGATGAATCTTCTATCCTACATTGTGATAAGATTTCAAGCCTTTCTAATATTCACATTACTTGAAACCTTAATCTCACAATCTTACATTCATCAAGCTTGCTTTTCCCTTACTGCCCTATTATCGATTTGTTCAACCCAAATCATTTGAATTTTGAATGATTACTGAATTTCTACGAATTCTCATTCCCAAAATTTATAAATGTTTAACATTTTCCATCATATATTGCAGTCAATACCAACCTCTTGATATACTGCTTCCATATTCATTGCTAGTATTGTACATCATTCTCTATATTCTCAATCATTAACCTTATTGACAACTCATTCTCCCCAATTTAGACTGTACTAGTCTAAACATCAAATTTAAAACACCTCATGGCTTACTGCTATGTTTTTCTCAATTACCTGAACGGTACACCTCTTAGTTACATCAGATGTCTCTGATGACAAGATTGTCATATCTATGAATCTTTATGTATTAATGCCTCAAATATTCTTAAATACTTTGATATTAAGCCTCTAACTTTGACCTTTCTAGTCCCTTAGCGTATATATTTGCAACTTACTCTTCACTTTATTCTCAATTTACCATTTCCTTATAAATGATTCTACTTCATCAAACAAAATAGAGTTGATCACGAACACAATTTTTTTTTCTCAAATCTTTCATCTCCCATTTCTTTATATTTCATCTTTGATCCATACCTCAATTTAGTAAACTCACGTCTCATTTCTTTATGTATGTTTATACCATATTATCATTCATTTCTCTTATTGCTTTATTAGTGAGTGTGATTACCCACAACAACACTCATAGACCTTTGTTATTCTGCCTTTAGTATATACAACTATATCTCAGCTATACTGACAGACTTGCTTATTATTATACTATTAGTGTTTGTAGTTACATCACCACAACACTAGTAAACTTCTTTCTTACCTAACTTTCAGTATGTGTGGCTACCCCACAACCATACATACAAATTTCTTCTCACTATTTCAATATAGATCCGCATCCTATATGAAATTTTATACTTCATATTCATTCATGAAGTATGCTCAACTAATGATTAACTAACCTCACAAGGTTCTTATCATTCTCACTTACTACTATTCTCCTTGTTGAATGACTTTTCATCCAACTCCACTAGTCTCAACACTAGTATATTTTCTACTCAAAGTGACCCATCACCCTTGAGTATCATTGTCAATCGTTTCATATTCCATTTACCTTGTATGGTCATTCATTCCATTTTTAAAGTCAATTCACTTGACATACGTCTCTAAGTCCAGGACCCATCGTTCCTTCTATACTGATTATTTCTCCTCAGACAATATCAGTGAGGATTCAAACCATTTGAGACTACTCAATGAAAGAGTTATTCATAACTCATCTCATTTCCATATCTATATCATTTGGGTTCAAGGTTCCATAAACCATAACCCTCAACATATATATACATTCTCATTTCATGAGACATAGATGGATATAACCCATCTTATCATCGTTCCATTGTCTTCCTTTATCACAATATCCCTGAAGTCTAGGTTCCCAAGAACCCTCACCATCAATTTCATTTGACTTACCAAGTCAGATGTGAGATAAGACTTTCAGATTCTTTCCAAGGCAAGACAGTGCAGTTATATCTATCGCATAGATATAATATAAAGCTCACAAATACATGTCTCAAGCTTTTATCTTTCATTACCCCCCAAAACATCGATAAAACCGTTCATTTAATCTTGGTTTATCCCTGACTTGAGAATCAATCTCCAAGTCAGTTAACCTAAATTTTTAAATTTTAATATACAGGTACAACTAGAAATTTCAATCCAAACGGTATCAGAGTTATCACACCATTCGAAACCAATTCGAAATTGATAACTTAGGTATATGATACTCACTGTATCCAGGTTATTCCATCAACCAATCAGTGGAATAATTATGCCAAACTTTACCAACCATTCTCTGATATCACACTATATCAACTGTCTCTTATTTCGAGACCAATAATAAATTAACGTTTGTAAAACCTGGCTCTGATACCAACTGTAACATCCCCTAATTTATATCAAGGAATGTTCGGCCTGAAACCCTAATTAAGCCCCGGTAAACCAGATCGGACCTAATTAGAGCCAGCAGCCTTACAACATTTCCTGACAACAACCTGTATATTTTCATTAGAATAAATAATATAAAACAAACGAAAACCAACGCAGCGGAAAATTTAAAACTTTTTCGATAAAATATCAAATATGCAATACCGGCCTGAACATCGGTATTGATCTCGTATTCCCACCCATTTAATTACAAATCGTAATGCAATACAATATATATATAACAGGAAACTCACTGCACCGTAGAGAAGATACTAAACTCCTGGTCTTCTCCTTTCCTGAGTTCCAAGTTCTAGCGTATATTCATACCTGAAAATGTTAAGGTGGGTGAGCTCCTACATGCTCAGTAAGTGACTCTCATACCAACCATCAATTATCAATTAATATCAAGGCAATGAATAACAACATGAATCCAATGCATAACTACAGGAGCATGTGATTTAATATAAACAATATATATAACAGATGCAAGTTCTTTGGTTCATTGCAATGTACCCGTGATTTGTATTTCACATTTTCGTATTTGCATTGAGTCGCCCCCTCACATATCCAAGAACCAATCACTGGGCATCTAACCAATTCTTGTCAATGTGCCGCCAACTCATAAAACACCGAGCCGCACTTACTCATCATCACTAAACCAATCACCGCTCATCTAATTGGTTTATGACTAATGAGTGCTAAACTCAATGGAAAGCATTGATCGGAATAATTCCCAAGCAAGCAGGGCAGATGATGGTTAGCAATTCCACCACAGTTCCCAAACCCCATGCCGATCCGTCCGTCAAACCTCTTTCCGAATCCATTTTCCATTTCAAAACATTTTTGTAAAAACCATCATCAAATCACGGTACATTGCCCCATTCCCAGTCCAAGTATACTACATGCTCTAATAATACTATTTTACATTGCATAATTGATAAAAGTTACGAGTCCCACTTACTGTCCCGAGCTTCTATGTTTTACCGACTTGTACGACTCTCCAGGAGTCCTCAAACCTTTTCACATCAATTCATTACCTAAAATAAACCAATTGTCATCAATTTAAGTCTAATATTCATTTGCTAACATTCCTAAACTAGTCCCATCGAATCCGAATTCGAGACCTAGTTTATAACCTATTTTGACCATTTCACGTTTTTCGAGGTAAACCCCGGTGTAAAGTCTCCTCCGACTTTCAAACTTCTCATTTTTCTTAGAAATCCCTCAATTTCTATTTGTTTGGTCAAAATACTATTTTTTCATATTTTTCCCTATTTTTCGGATTTTCTTTTCCATTTTCTTTTTTTTTTTTCCTTTTGGATTGGTCTGAACCGGACCGAACCGGGTTCGGCTCAACCGAGCCGAACCAGCCCGGTTCAGGACCTTCTTCCTCACGAAGAACAGAGCAGAGCCTCTGTTCTCTTTTTTTTTTTTCTTCTTCGATTCATCGTTGGGGTTGGCTTTCAACCCCAACCCCAACCCGAACTGGCAAGGGAGACCACTCCCTTGCCTTCACCACTCTCGGCCATGGCTTCCGCCATGGCCGAGCTCACTCATCCTCACCCAATCATAACCACCGATACACAACGACAACAACAACAACAACATATGCTCACCTCGACTCTATGATCACGCGAGCTCGTCGTCTCCTCTCGGTTCCTTCTCTTCTCCCTCTCTTCCTCACTGCTCGATCTCTCTCTCTGCTCTCTTTCTTCTTCGTTTTCACATTTAAACAAAAGAGAAGGCGGTTTTGGTGGAAAAATGACCGAAATGCCCTTCAAATATTATCTCCTCCTTTACTAATTCAATACCCTTAACGGTAATTTTACATTTTCCAATATATTATATATATTTATATATACTAATTTATATATAAATATATATATTTATCGATACATTGCGCCTCAAATTCGGTTCGCACGCCAACGAGAACATCTCGGGCGTGCGCACCACCGTATGTCCGATGTCGACGCGTATCACGCGTGTCACTCGTGACCCCGCGTATCACTCGCGCCCGACAAATTATCATTATTTTATTATTTTTCATTTAATATATATTTATATATATATATATCCATAATATATATAAATATATATTTATGCCTATAATTACGCCTATAATTACGTAATTTCCACCGTTGAGCACACTCGAGCGTCAACGCTATCTCGCGTCTCATGTGTGTCCACATGACCCACACATGGTATTAGGCATTTCCTCGTTAGTCCGATTATTCACATATATGTACTAATACACACCAAACAAACACAATACATCACGCAGTCCCACACACACGTTAGTCGTGACAAATCGGGCTTAACTACGAACCTAACTCTGATTAATTTGGATTCGGATTACTGTTAATCCCGTGCTTAAAATAACGGGTCGTTACAATTATCATATGTTGAGCACAGCTCCATACAGTGGTGGAAAAGGCTAGGTGATAGTTCTCATCGCCGACCGGACGTAGATCATCTCGACTTAGCCTGTGTCAGTTTGTGTATCTGTTAACGTTGGTATTTACTTGCATTATTTATTCAGCATTTCTTCAGCTACATATGCTTTTAAATACCTTTTGTTTAAATTGGAAATGTAGTATTAGATTTCCCAGTTATCACTTAAATATCATCATACTCACCATCTAGTTTGTGACGGTGGGTGTAGATCCATCGAGCAGCACCAGGCCGGCCAAGGAGAAGATCGGCGACTACCTCTGAGCTCCGAGCGCGTAGCTGCGCGTACACGTAGGGTACTTTTTTTGTATTATGTTTACTTATGTCTTTATCTTTTGGGATGTTATTGGGATGAGTGTTAGATTACCCGACTTTTGGCTTTCACTTTGTTTATATATGTTCGTCGTTTACTTGCATATATATGGTGATCGTTATTTCCTGGATTCCACACTTAGGATTTAATAAAAAAAATGCTAAAATATTAAAGACATCCGCTAAATAAAATAATTGTTTAAACAAGAGAACACAGGTAGTAAAGGCTGACTAATTCGTAATCGGGTCCTATGTGTTGTGATTAGGGCTTAATTACGGGATTAGGCTGGACGGTGCCCTAGATTAGAAGCGGGGCCGTTACAGTTGCTATCAGAGCTTAGGCTTTAGAACCTTAGGGGCAAAGCATAGTGTTGAATAAGGATTTTGATGCTAATTTCGTGATTGGTATCAAAGATCATTTATCAAGGAATAAAGCATAAATTTGAATAAAATGCACACCCTAGAAGTGGAAACCAGATGAACCTTGCCTAGGAATTATTTTGTTGGGAATTGAGTGAAAGTGAGTTGGGAATTTGTATATATATATATGCTATCTTTTTCAATATGTATACGTATATACGTGGTAGACTTCGTAATAGTGATAGGAAATCGTTATCCACATGCAGGCGACGATGACGGATGCACGCGAGACAGGCGTTGGGGGTGCTAGCAGTAGTCAGCCTCCTACTACATCAGACGACGACTATTAGAGGTTGGCGGATAGAGTAGCGGCACAGGGACAACAGATGGCTGAATTCATGGCCTTCATGACAGCACAGATCACCGCACTTACTTAGGCCGTCGCCACTATTCCTGCGACTACCACACATCCGACGACCAGACCTACTACTATACCACCCAGCGTTCCAGATACTGCACCCGTACTAGACCCACCTATTGTTCAGGACACGGTAGTGACGCCGACTCTTCCGGTAGTGACCGTTTTGACGGCAAAGGTAGCAGTGATGACTCCGACTCCCACACCTACACCTTCAGGCTCAGCAGTGGGGATTCAGCTGGTGAAGGACTTTCTCCGCCTTCAGCCAGTGTACTTCGACGAGGAGAGAAACTTTGAGAAGATTGAGGGATATATATTATCAAAGGAGAAGCTAAATCGGATTTTGGGGATCGAGGATAGACTACGCCCAGATTTGTCTTCTTATACGCTACAGAGAGATGCCGACGTCTGGTGGCGCACCACCATAGCTACTGATGGGGACTTTGAGTCATGGACGACCTTTAAGGCCAAGTTTTATCGCAGTATTTTCCGCCGGGCGATCATGATGAGGTTGAGGAGAGAGTTTATGAGTTCGAGGCAGAGAGCAGATGAGTCAGTTATGGAGTACCGAGATAGATACGGGTATCTGAGGCAGTTTGCGGGGGATTTGGTCCGAGTTGAGTTGGGAGATGTGTATCATTTTGGGACAGGTCTGAGAGCAGACATTGGCTATCACGTAGTCAGCACGGACGCTAGGACACTAACCGAGATATACGAGCGTGCACTTTCCCACGAGACCTACTACATTGGTGTAATAGCTGACAGGGCAATCTTAGGGCAGAGATTGACATTAGAGCAGGCCGCAAATTTCGAAAGGAGGCGGCGGAGTGGCAAGGCACCCAGGACATGGGATAGAGGCTTCCATGGATCGGGGGTGACTTCACGTTCTACATCGTTGGTACCTCAGGTGTCTTATGTCGCGTTAGCACAGAGCTCAGGGAGAAGACGTTCCATACCATCACCATCGATTAGGCCAGCATTACCAGCGCCAAAGAGACTTACTCTTCCGGCACCATCAGCACCACGACAGTATCAGCAGCAGGGTGGTAGAGGCCGAGGCAGGGGTAGAGGCCGAGAGGTACCCCGTCAGGGACAGAGACAGACTCCGATTCAGGGACGCCCACAAATCGGTCGGCTCGAGCGGGTTTCATGTTATAGGTGCGGACAGGTGGGACATTTGGTGAGGGAGTGTCCACAGCCAGCAGCAGTGTATCCACAACAGAGTCGAGAGGCGGTTCACATGGTGGCACAGCCGGATACTAACGCTACGCGGAGTCTCATCGAGGGTACGATTTCTATCGCTGGTAGAGAGTCTTATGTTTTATTTGATTCGGGTTCCACTATTTCCTTCATTTCTGGACGCATGTTAGGCATACTAGGATTGACACCGATTAGGCTTGGAGTACATTTGATATTGAGCACCGCCGCCGGAGATAGGGTTTACCCTAATAGTCTAGTGGAGATAGTTCCAGTAGAGATTAGTGGGATAGAGTTACCCGCCGACTTTAGAGTCCTTGAGATGTTAGAGTTCGACGCTCTCTTCGGGATGGACTAGTTATCAGCATACCATGCTTATATAGATTGTTTTAGTAAGTCTGTCATATTTGAGATCCCAGGACGTCCGATGTTCGTACACCGAGGTAGTACACCGAGAGTCGATACCATGAGAGGTAGATTGGCGACTAGTGAGGAGATGGAGACTCTAGTAGCCTTGTATACTATAGCAGAGAGTCAGGGACCCCGACTTGAGGACATACCGATGGTTAGAGAGTTTTCTGACGTTTTTCTTGAGGAGTTGCCAGGACTACCACCGCCGCGAGAGGTAGACTTCATCATCGAGTTAGTACCAGGCACCAAACCGATCGCGATACCACCTTACCGCATGGCCCAGAAGGAGCTAGAGGAGTTGAGGGCTCAGCTTAAGGACATGGGGGAGAAGGGATTCATCACACCTTCTATGTCGCCGTGGGGAGCGCCAGTACTTTTTGTGAAAAAGAAAGATGGTAGTCTACGACTGTGCATCGACTACAGGCAACTGAATAAGGTTACAATTAAGAACAAGTACCCGCTACCGAGGATTGATGATTTGTTTGAGCAGCTGAGAGGAGCACAGTTCTTCTGCAAGATAGACCAGAGATTAGGGTATCATCAGCTTAGGATCAGAGACGAGGACCAGTCTAAGATAGCGTTCCGCACTAGATATGGACATTACCAATTTACGGTCATGCCGTTCGAACTAACCAATGCTCCCGCCGTGTTTATGGACCTTATGCACCGAGTATTCAGGCCATTTCTTGACCAGTTCGTAGTAGTCTTCATCGATGACATTCTGATCTATTCGAGGACACGGGAGGATCACGAGTAGCACCTCAGGGAAACGTTACAGATGTTGAGGAAGCACCATTTATATGCCAAGTTCAGCAAGTGTGAATTTTGGCTTTCAGAAGTCAAGTTTTTGGGTCACTTTGTTGGAGCAACGGGGATTGCCGTAGATCCGGCCAAGATTCAGACGATTATGGACTGGCCGGCACCGACGTCAGTGACGGAGATCAGGAGTTTTCTGGGGTTAGCAGGCTACTACCGCAGGTTCGTGAAGGATTTTTCTAAGATTGCTTTGCCGATGACTAGACTGACACAAAAGGACGTCGTGTATGATTGGACAGAGGAATGCGAGAACGCATTCGAGACAGTTGAAGATACATGAGAAGAACTACCCGACGCATGACCTTGAGTTAGCAGCAGTCATATTTGCGCTGAAGGTGTGGAGACACCACTTGTATGGAGAGAGATTCACACTTTTCACTGATCACAAGAGTCTGAAGTATCTCTTCACACAGAAGGAACTGAATATGAGACAGCGCAGGTGGTTAGAATTCTTGAAGGACTATGACTTTTCTTTGGAATATCACCCAGGAAAAGTGAACGTAGTCGCCGACGCACTGAGTAGGAGACTGACCAGAGACGCCGAGGTTGTCAGATGTCATATGACGCATGAGTACGGATTACTTGAGGCGACGATGACGATGGGTCGGTCGACGTTCCTATCGATACCGGATTGAGATCGCGCGCGACGACGAGAGTACATACCGTGTCTATACAGAGTGTGTCAGAGGGTCAGAGGACTGACAAGTTGTACCAGCAATTCAGCGAGTTAGCGAGGAGTTTAGATTGTGTTGATTGGACAGAGACATCTGATCAGTGCCTGAGATTCAGGGGCAGATTGTGGATACCAGAGATGCCGGAGCGGAGAGAGGAAATCCTTCAGGATTCACACCATTCCCGATTTACTGTTCATCCAAGCAGGACTAAGATGTATCACGACATGAAGAGACATTTCTGGTGGCCTAGGATGAAAGCGGAAGTGTCAGAGTTTATCAGGAATTGTGAGATTTGTCAGCAAGTGAAGGCCGAACATCGTAGACCTAGAGGACTGTTACAACCATTGCCCATTCCGAGATAGAAATGGGAAGACATCGCCATGGACTTCATCAGAGGGTTGCCGAGGACAGCCAAGAAACATGATTCCATTTGGGTGATAGTTGACAGACTTACAAAGTCTGCTCATTTTCTGCCAATTGCAGCGCACTACACGTTTGATCAGCTGAGTATACTTTTCGAGAGGGAGATCATTAGACTGCATGGGGTACCGTTGACCATCACATCAGACAGACATGCTACGTATACTTCCAGGATGTGGCAGAGTATGCAAGAGCAGTACGGTACACGCTTACAATTCAGCACAACTTTTCATCCTCAGACTGACAGACAGACAGAGAGACTGAATCAAGTTCTAGAGGACATGTTGCGGGCCTGTGTGTTAGAGTTCGGTGGATCTTGGGAGGAGTATCTACCATTATGTGAGTTTGCGTACAACAACCAGTTATCAGGCTAGCATTGAGATGGCGCCATTTGAGGCTTTGTATGGCAGACCATGTCGCTCGCCGTCGTGTTGGGCTGAGCCAGAGGACAGAGTGTCAGTAGGGCCTGAGATTGTTGTTGACCACACCGAAAAGGTACGAAAAATTCGACAGAAACTCAAGGCAGCCCAAGAGAGACAGAAGAAGTATGCAGACAAGTACCACAGTGATATCACTTATTCCGAGGGAGCCTACGTCTATCTTAAGGTCTCCCCTCGGAAGGGTTTGCAGAGATTTGGTGTGAAGGGCAAGCTCGCACCGCGTTTCATCGGGCCATTCAGAGTTAGGAAACGGGTTGGAAAGGTTGCATACGAGTTAGAGCTTCCTCCGCAGATGTCAGGTGTTCATCCGGTCTTCCATATTTCGATGCTTCGACCTGGCTGAGTCGAAGGCCGGCCCACGATCGACAGTTGACTTGAGTCAGATCGACCTGAGCGAGGATTTCTCATATGAGGAGCAACCTATCCAGATCCTAGACCGAAAGGTACAACAGTTAAGGAACAAGTCTATCCCGAAGGTGCTCGTCAAGTGGAAGTTCCACAGCGATTCGGAACTCACTTGGGAGCGGGAAGACTATATGCGAGATCGTTTTCCGTACCTTTTCGAGCCAGGTATAATCCTAACCTGAATTTAATTTCGAGGACGAAATTTCCATTTTGTTGGGAATATTTGTCACGGCCCAATTTCCTAATCTTGATTAACTTGCTTAATTAGGATCACCGACCCGTGACGTGGGGCCCGCATGAGATGCGCACACTAACCGAGGCACATAGCTGAGGTAAATGCTATATTTGTACTGGTGTATGCCTAGTGTTGTGTATGTGTAGACTAATTAAGTCAATTTTTGCAAACCATAAACGTCGAGTTGACGTGAGCGGGGACACGCCTTTGAGTGCATGCAAGTACGAGTACCTAGTGGAATTACCGGGGTAGCGAAACTAGGCTAGGAAATAACAACTTATTTCAAATCTACCTTAACATAAATTAAGTTATTTAATTTAGCTGGAAAATACGACGTTCGACGCACGGGGAAAGCACCTCGAGTTGCGTGCGAGTCGGGACACTGAGTGCCGGGGAGTTGAGGGTCGGTGTGACCACTTAGATAAATTTTATAAATTTGTGTGACCAATTAATTATGGTCCATATGGGATTTATGTACATTAATCGATTTAACCTATAGTTTATTTAATTTAGAAATCACATTTTAATATGCTATAGTTGTTGTGAATTAAACTAACCTGAGGACAGACCTCGAGATTCGTGCTGCCACACACTCCCATGATGAGAGTCACAAAGTTGGTGTCATCAAGAGAACTGGACTGCCTAGTTAGTAACCCTCGAATTTGCCTCGAGATTCGTGACACACACTTGATTTCACAAACACATATAAATACCACAAGATGAGTGGATTTCTCATTGATTCCCCAACCAAATTTCATGCAAACACAGTGATCCGAGAGAGAGGGGAGTTCGGGAGAGAGAGGAAGAGAGAGTCATCGGAGACGGGGAAATCGAGAGCTCGAGGTGCGGCAGCGACGTCAAGGCAGAGGTGAGTTTGTGTTGTTGGTGTCGTTGTTGATGAATGTGGCTCTCAGTGATGGTGGTGACGGGGGGAGTGGACGAACTGCTCTTGCAGTTCGTCCGAGGAGGAAGACGACATGATCGTCGTCTCCCCTCCCTCCCATCTTGATTTCGATAAAAAAAAAAAGAAAAAAACGATTGAAAACCAGAGACGTATAGTGTCTCTGGAAAAATTTTGGGGAAGTAGATGCACACGTGCGGACCGCACGTGTGCATCTCCTCCAATTGGGCCTGGCCAAGGGGGGCCTAGGCCGGGCTCGGCCCATGAGCCGAGCCTGACCCAGCGACTGGTCCGGTTCAGGAACCGGGTCGGGTCGGGCACACCCGACCCGACCCAACCCGAAAAAAAATATAATAATAAAATAAGAAATAATAAAATAAAAAAAATAAAATATATAAATAAATATATATATATATATATATATATATATTAAAAAAAAGAAGAAGAAGAAAGGGAATAATACCAGAAAAAAAGAAAAAAAATGATATAAATAATATATATATATTTATATATATGCATATATATATATATATATATATATATATATATATATATATATATATATATATATATATATATATGCAAGTATACATATATATATATATATATAGGAATATACATACATGTATATATGTATATGTATACATAATATATACATGTATGTACACACATATATATATACACATACACCTATGTATATATATATATATACGTATACACATATAGGTATAAATATAAAATAATAATAATAATATAGAATATATACCTATATAATAAAAATATTAATAAATAAATAAATAAATGATATGAAATGACCTTTCATGAACTTAGGGGTGTTTCGAGAGTTCGGGAGCGCTAGTCGGGGTGTCGGAAGGCCGGATAGCTAGGACTATAGCGTTGACTTGTAAGTGGAACTGTGAGAACCCTTTACTTTATTTCATTCTAGTCATTAATAAATTTTCAGTCTATTTGTAGACTAGCTAATTAATTTCCCACATCATGCTTTCCTTGTTTCTATTCATTTTGAATATCGATATAGCATGATGCCTTGTTTAATATATCATTGACTCCATGTTTTCCTTATATGTTCAATGTTTGTCTTGAAATATGGTTAATGGATATTTAGAAAATGCATGCTATAGGGTTATCTGTTATGTTGGACTTGTGTTCTATTTCCTTTGGGGCTTTGTAGCCTAACTTGTGTTGAAATCATAGCATTGTAGGATATATATTCTTGAAATCTAAAGTAGGGATTATCTAGTGTCCATTGCACACGAGATGCGCGGATTCACGAGGATTTCGGTCTTTCGGGGTCTCCGGCACTCGCCACTACACTTGGGCAGCACACGTGGCATGGACCACGGGGTTGTCAGCAAGTATGAATGATTTAACTACTACGCGAGCACAGCTCCGCCATTTGAGGTTGTTAAAAAAAAAAGAGAGATTATTATCATATGTTGAGCATAGCTCCATACAGTAGTGGAAAAGGCTAGGCGATAGTTCTCACCGCCGACCGGATGTAGATCATCTCGACTTAGCCTGTGTCAGTTTGTGTATCTGTTAACGTTGGTATTTACTTGCATTATTTATTCAGCATTTCTTCAGCTACATATGCTTTTAAATACCTTTTGTTTAAATTGGAAATGTAGTATTAGATTTCCCCAGTTATCACTTAAATATCATCATACTCACCGTCTAGTTTGTGACGGTGGGTGTAGATCCATCGAGCAGCACCAGGCCGGCCAAGGAGAAGATCGGCGACTACCCTGAGCTCGAGCGCGTAGCTGCCCGTACACGTAGGGTACTTTTTTTGTATTATGTTTACTTATGTCTTTATCTTTTGGGATGTTATTGGGATGAGTGTTAGATTACCCGACTTTTGGCTTTCACTTTGTTTATATATGTTCGCCGTTTACTTGCATATATATGGTGATCGTTATTTCCTGGATTCCACACTTAGGATTTAATAAAAAAAAATTGCTAAAATATTAAAGACTTCCGCTAAATAAAATAATTGTTTAAACAAGTGAACACAGGTAGTAAAGGTTGACTAATTCGTAATCGGGTCCTATGTGTTGTGATTAGGGCTTAATTACGGGATTAGGCCGGACGGTGCCCTAGATTAGAAGCGGGGCCGTTACAGTAATGTTATTTTTTATGTAGGAATTAGAAAGCTTTATGTAATGACCCAATTTTTAGTTGACATCGTTTTCGAGTATTTTCGGATGTGTTCCATGAGGACACCACGTTGGTCGAAAAAGTTATTTTTGACTGATTGATTTCATAAATGCGATGATAATTATTATTATATGACTTATTACATCGCATGTGTGAGTTTATATTGATGTACGAGGTGAGATAGTATGACGAGTAGTCACCTCGAAAAGCACGTAGACACGGGTATTGGGCGGGTGAATAACTGGTGCATTAGGCCAGGGAATGGGTTTACATAGATAAATATAAATAAATGTGACAATTAGTCGATATAAGAATGTGGCATTGGCACACATTTATGTCACTAGAATGGACTTTTTGACCAAATCTTAGCCATTTGATGGGCCTAGGGATGGACACAACACACAAGATGACTTGGGGACTATATATATGAGATTTTGCTCATTTTTCACCAACTTTTATCTTTCCTCAAAAAGAAATCCAAAAATTGGAGCAAAGTTAGGGGGTTTTAGTGAGTTTGACTTGGTGATTTGAAGAGGATTGAAGCTTGGAATCAAGTATACGAGGTAAGATTCATAATCTCCTCGTCGTTCTTCATCTTTCGGTCGTGATTTCACAGGTTTTGGCAAAGATCTAGAAGGGTGAGCCGAGCTGACTAGTTTTCTGGGTTGATTTTATGATTTTCCTTGTGGTTTTGAGCATTAAGTTAAGGATTTGTAGAGGTTGTTTTACTGTTGAAGAAAAATGAGTTTTACTAGAGTTTTGACGAGAAATCAACAGGTCTATCAAATTAGTCGAGGTTTGGTGAGGTTTGAAGGTACTATATGGTTGTTTTAGAGAACCATAGGAAGTTGGAGTGGGTTTGGACAGCTGTGACGAAGCCAAGGGGTTTCGAAAATGACCCAAGGAGAAAACAGGGGAGATGCTGCAAGTGGCACTATGTAGAGTAATTCTCCATGGTGCCACCCACGGCGTGAGGTCTAGAGGCTCACTGCCCTAGACACTTTATGTTACGTCGTGGGTATTAACCCAAAACAACGCTAACCACAGCGTGAAGGGTAGTGCCCCACTGCCCTAGGCGTCGTGAAATGCATCGTATGCATTTGCTCATGGCGGTGACACCCACGACGCCATGAATATTAATTTGAAAAATAAAAATAAATAATAAATGCTTGGAATTTTGAGGTTTGAGGATTTTAATGATTAATTAGGACATCAAGGATTTGGAATACCATAGTCGAGTATTGACGCGCATTCCGAGGAAAGAACGAGATTTGGACTGGGGATTATATCCAGGTACTGGAGTGCGATTAGAGGTGCATAAAACCCTTAAGAATGCTTCACTTTATTCATAATGTGGTTTTAATAGAATATCGTATCGTATTTAAGTGTGTCTGTTAGTGGGCACACATAGCTTTTACTATATAAGCATTGGTTGCGTATATATATTGGTGGTGGCTAAATTTCTTGCGTGAGTCGTCTTGGGACATGGCTCATGTCGACAACAGTAGGATATACTTGCGACTGTCAGAAGGGATTAGGGTGGTTCTTGATGGGTAACACTATTGGAGGGATCATTCCGCTTACTGAAGTTAAGGTTTAGTCATTGGATCCCTGAATAATATATATACATGGTTCCTATCTTGTTTTATCGATGTTCCAACCGGGGTAGTTTGGGGAAATTTATCATGGTTATTCAGTTGGTGATTTATTTACTGCTTAACGTCGAGTCAGTTTATTTACTTACTACTGCTTTTAAAGTATTTTGGTGATGTTTTATATTTCATATTGATGATTTTGGTATGATGTATGCTGCCTACAGTCATGGTAATGTGATTGTCTGTTGCTGGAGGTCACGTTCACATGTCTCATAGATTTATCATATTTTATTTCATGAATATTGTGTTGACTTCTCTTGGGAATTTACTCACTGGTCTCGTCACTGTATTTGTTGGGTGACTGAGTGGAGATCCTTCGACGAACAAGAGGAAGGCAAGGAGGTATTAGGCAACTGTTTTGAGCTTGTTGTCGCTTCATCTCATGTTTTGAGACTACAATATGTATTTATATATTGTTTTTGTTGGGTTTTGGGAACTATAGAATACAAATACATGTATATGAATTTGTGTTTATATTCGCCTCAGTTATATGCATGGTATTTGGTCGGGTTTTCCATATTAGGATAATGTTCTAAATGACATGAATTATATATATATATTTCATGCATTTCATGTCTATTAAGTCTTCCGCTGAATTATTGATTGTAAATGATAAAACTCTAAGGAATGAGGAATAAAGAACGCGGGTTGCGCATGGGACATAACAGGGCAGTGTCATGGCAAGGTTGTAGGCGCGTAGTGCATGACTTGGCGGGCCTCAGGATTTGGGGCCACTACAATTTCGTATCAGAGCAAGGTCGACGAACCTTGAGAAAGTTTAATGAAAGAGCATAAAACTTAATGAATAAACATTAGTTGTGGAAACTTGAGGATCTTTCCTTTGAACTTTAGTTGGGAAATGATAGTGAGGCGGGTAGTGATAGGGTTATATACGTATTATGTGCTTTAAGTGTATACTACATACGATACGCATACATACCGAGGCTGATTTGGAGCACGTATTTCGATGTAGATCACGATGGATGGACAACATACTTCACCAGTTACAGAGGTGGGTCAGACCGGAGATGGAGGCTTGGATCCGGTAGTAGCCATACGATTGGCAACTCATGATAGGCTATTTGAGCTACTCATGGAGATAATGCACATATAGACATCGACGTTTGCATCGTTTACTATTGGAAAGATACTGAGTACTACCGAGATGGTAGTTGCTCCGACTACAGCTGCCCGATCACTCAAAGCGTACCAGATCTGGCGATGGTTTCAGGAGACTCAGACGGAGATCGCCACACCAATAGTAGCTGAAGCAGGGATAACTATGACAGAGACACCTGCACCTATGCAGGAATCTGTCTCCGATACCTCTTTGACAGCAGAGGTTAAGTTGATGAGGGAGTTCATCAAGTTTGACCCCGAACATTTTTATAGAGGCAGAGACCCAGAGAAGGCTGATAAGTGGTTGGTTGCTCATCAGAGGCTACATAAGCTAATGAGGATTCCTAAGAGTATTCAGGTCTGCATGTCAGGATACATGTTGAGGGGGTGATGTAGCCGTGTGGTGGACGATGTACACCGATACTCATTTTGCACCGACCATATGGGTTGAGTATCGACAGGTATTCCACGACTAGTACATTCCAATAGAGGTCTAGCTGAGACCGAGATAGGAGTTTTTGGCCCTGAGAATGGGCAACATGTCAGTCTTGCAGTACATAGAGCATTATCGATACTTGATGCAATACGCCACACACGTTGCAGGTACAGAAACACTACTGTAACAACCCTCAAATTTTAACTTGACTTGTATGACACTTGTCAGGACCGTGACCCGGCTACGTGATACTAGACAGTATTTCGAACCTCGAGAGTCGACATCAAGGTGATTTTATGTTTCCATGATATGTGTATTAGTATTGTAGTCCGTTACGAGTCTCGAGCCGTTTGGGCAATTTTTAGTTTGAGTGAGGTTCTGCCTAGGTAAACGGGGGAGAAAAATACAATAAACAATATAATTAAAAGAATTATTGAATAATTTAATCATTTATTTGTATGAGACAAGGAGAAAGTATGCGTGTGACAGGGAAAAAGGATTGAGGAGGCAAGATGGGTCGGGGAAAAATTTTTGGAAAGCGCGAGTGTTGGATAATTACACTACAAATGGACCATAGTGTAGGATTGTTAAAGTGACACAGTCCAATAATGGAGAACCCTTGGATCAGCCTCGGGATGCGTGGTTAGGTTGGGATGGTTGGACACAATTGAGACAACACCCTACCTAACATACTATTCACCACTATTCACACCATACTTTTTGTTTTTAAATACACCCCCTACCCTCTCCCCCACTCTCACCTTACAGTCTCTCACTCTCGTCACTCCCTCCTACCCTCACTCACTCACGGCCTCCTCCCCTCTCCCTTATCTCACCACCGTATCCTCTCTCTCGTCGGTTACCGGACCCAGAGACGCCGGAGGTACGTATCTCTTCTCTCTCCCTCTCGGTTGTTATCTCTCTCGATTTTTCTCTCTCTTGAGCTCCCTCTCTCTCTCAGCCCACTCCTCCTCTCAGCTTTGCTGTGCACACCGCTGGTCGTCAGAGGTTCAAAGGTGACTGGGAAGCTCACCAGAGGTCCACCTACCTCTTTCCCTCTATCGTACTCTCTAGATCTCTCTTTCTCTATCGGTTTTCTCTCGATCTCTCTCTCTCTTGGTTCATTGACACCCTTGGTGTCCACGACGCTTCCGAACTGGGATGGTGGCCACGATTTTCAGAAGCTGTCCTAGGTGGTCACCGGAGTCAAGGTTGTTCTCTCTCACACTCTCGGTTTCTTCCTCTCACGGTTTCTCTCTTTCTTTCTCACTCTCTTAGTTTTTGCCTTACTGTGGTGGTGCTGCCGTGATGGGAACCGATCGTGGACGACCTATGGTGACTCACCGGAGTCCTGACCGTCCCGGAGCATACCCCTGCATATGTGGTGTTATTTTCAATCTCGTATGGTTTTGTCGATTGTTTTGTTATTTTATAACCTCTCGCCAGAATCGCCCTCACTGGTGGCGCCACCGCCAGACCACCATAATTAGAGTGCTGTTGGGAACCCACCAAACTCCTACTTGAGTCCTACAGCCCTTCGAAGTGGTCGAATCAGTTTAGACATGGTATAAAATGTCGTCATTTCATATGGTATGTGTGGTGGAGCCTCGCCAGAAACCGCCTCTGCCGGCGGTGCTACCGGCCGGACCACCACCAGTGGAGGTTATCGGGATCTCACCTAACCTTTGTTAAGGTCTCGCAACCCTTAGTTATGTCCGAAGCAGCGTTGTTAATGTGTATTGTCGTAATTTCATGTAGTGTCGACGTCGAGTCCTTATTTGCGTGTATTGACGTAATTCCGAGCGGTGGAGCATGCTTTTGGCTTTCCCATGCCGTGGTGGTGCCTTCCCAATGTCAGACAACACTAGCGAGAATCCATGCTCGCTGGTACATAGTTGGTTTGTGTTCGTAATGACTTATGGTTATGGTTTTGTGTCTATGTTGTTTATATGTCGACGTTAAAAGGTTGTGACGTCATGGTCACGCCGCCGGTCCTCGAGGCTATGACGTGACCCATATACGACTGAGCTGAGCCTAAGTTGTGTGACTAGGCTTACATATGGTGTAGTTTACAAAATCATACGAGTTGTGGTGCTTTTGTCTAGTTTTTCCGATTGATTTTTATCGAGTCATCAAAACCTTAAGAAAGCACCAGGGTTTAAAACTAGATTAGTTATTGACTCAACCCATTAATTAAAGTTTCCGACCTTGTCAGGTAGTGGGAAACTCGGGGATACGTGTTAGGATTTGCGAGAGTGGATAAAATTTGCGAGAGTTCAGGTAAGTACACTTGTCTTAAAACTTGTGTACGTTAGTAAGCCAGTTAAGAAAATACCATGTGATTCATTTTCATTCCGTTGTGTTTGCGATTATCTACTTGTTGACATTCCATTCCATATTCCTTATATGTGTGTTTTGGCATAAGTATGTGTCTCGAAGGTACATGCGGTCTGCACTAAAAGGGATAAAACGCGGGCACTCATGTGCACGAGTGTTTGACCACCCCTAGTGATTATGTGATACCATGTACTGGATTGTTGTGGATATTGTTATGGATTTTGATGTTGCGACATGCTGTTATGGATTTGTTGTGGATTTTAGACCACTTATGGCCTCTCTTGACTCGTGGAACACGCATGTTTCGATTGCTATCATTTCCAGTCTGTCTATCATGCATCTTGTCTATTTAAATTTCTGTCTTTCATTTCCCGTATGATATTTAAACTGCCATGTTTGAGAATTCATAAATTACTGCTATATTCTTCTGGCATTACTTTCTATTTCTCTCAGTTGCTCACCATCTAGTTTGTGATGGTGGGTGCAGATAGGGCAAAGTGCAGTAAAGGCAAGGGACCTTGCCTAAGAGACTTTTTGTGAGCATCTGGACTTGAGGTATCGAGATGTAGGCTCATGTTTATTTTTGTTGTATGATGTTTTATACATATGATTATAGTTTGTTTGAACTGGGGATAGATTTTATGGTGGATACCATAAAATTTGTTATATTGACTTGGACATGAACATATCGGGGTTTTCCACATTTATATAGATTCCTGATTTTCGTTTGATTGAGTTATTTCTCAATAATTGATTAGTATTAAATTCTCTTCCGCTGTGTTATACTAGCAATAACTCTTTCATAAAACTTGAAATTTGATGATTTGAGGCTGACTAGGCTCGTCAGGCTCGTTGAGTGCCGACTCAGGACCTGCACGGGTCTCGACTGGGCGTGCCCAAATGCATTGAAAATTTGGGGCCGTCACAACTACAGATATTTTACTTTTTCCAGGGACTGGTGGAGGACATTGCCAGAGTTATTATTTGCAGCGGCCCGCAGACACTGTAGGACATGTACGATAAGGCTTTCTTACATGAAACATATTTATTACAGATTGATAGCCGATGGAGATCTGTGGGGACAGAGAGGCAGATTGGACAGGGTTCCAGGCCGAACCATGGGCTAAGGAGATAAAAAGAGAGATACAACGGGGATGATAGGTAGTATAGTCATGATCGCAGGGATTGTGACTGGACCGTAAGAGCATATGTTGTACTAGCGTTACCGGCGCCACCGCAGAGGTATGTCCAAGACTAGGGAGGCAGAGACCAGAGATCGCAGGGTCAGGACCAGAGGTCAAGATATGGATTTTCGACGAGGTGTTGGAAGTGTGGTTAGGAGGGGCATATTAAAAGGGATTGTCCACAGATAGTGGTGACTCCAACAGTAATGACATCGATGCAGACTTGAGAGTCGGTGCATATGGTGACTGAGCTAGGTCAGAAGACGTCCCAGAGGCAGAGATAAGAAAATTTAATACAAGTTAATTATCACTGTAAAATGCATATATACATGTGTGTTTAAGTTAGAATAAGTTATGTTCAGATAGATCAGTGTCCAGTGTACTAGGTCTATCTTTTTGGGACACATGATAGGAGGAAGAGGTAGGGATACCTTGTAACAAGTAACTAGGAAAGGTTTATCATTTACAACAGTTAGATGATGTTATGGCAAAGTAGGCCATGGACGGTGTGGTATGTCAAAGGTTGCGGGTGTCGGACGTGACAAGTATGTTCACGTGGCATGCGCCTATGACTCAGGGTCATAACGGAGTGTTTAAGGGATCATTGAAGGGTACAAGGTGTGCGAGTTCACATAGGAACTAGTTCGGTGAACCGAAGTTCTGGGAAATCGATATTTCGGGGGCAGAATTTTCCCTAGTTGGGAAGAATTGCAATGACCCAATTTTTAATTGACGTTATTGTTCGAGTATTTTCGGGCGTAGCGTCAGCTCAGGTCTACGGGGACGCCACGCTAGCGGAAAATGTTATTTTTAACTGATTGATTTCATAAATGCGGTGGTAATTATTATTATGACTTATTATATCGCATGTGTGAGCTAATATCGATGTTATTGTGTGAGATAGTGTGACGAGTTTTCACCTCAAAAAATGTAGACGAGTATACTAAGCGGGTGAATTACTGGTGCACTAGGCCGGGGAATGGTTTCACATAAATAAATACAATTAAATGTGACAATTAATCGATATAGGAATGTGGGGGTAGGAAAATGGTGTCGTCAAAGTTGAGTACGACAGATCGAGATGCCGAGTATTAGATTGCCCGAGGAACAAATGATTGGTGTGTTGAAGAATAAGACCAAAGGACTAAGTTACACATTTGTGTCACTAGGATGGAGTTTTTTACCAAATCTTTGCCATTTAATGGGCCTAGGGATGCACACAACGCACAAGATGACTTTGGGACTATATATATGAGCTTTTGCTCATTTGTCACCAAATTTTCTCTCCTCAACAAGAAATTCGTAAATTAGAGCAAAGTTTTGGGGGGTTTTGGTGAGGTTGGCTTGGTGATTTGAAGAGGACTAAAGCTAGGAATCAAGTATATGAGGTAAGATTCGTAATCTCCTTGTCATTCTTCATCTTTCGGTTGTGATTTTGCGGGTTTTGGCGAATGTTTCGAAGGGTGAGCCGAGCTCACTGGTTTTCCATGTTGAGTTTGTGATTTTAGTTTTGGTTTTGAGCATTAAGTGAACGATTTTTTAAGGTTGTTGTTGTTGAAGAAAAATGAGTTTTATCAAAGTTTTGAAGATAAATCGCTGAGTTTATCGAATTGGTCAAGGTTTGGTGAGGTTTGAAAGTACTCTATAGTTGTTTTGGAGAACTATAAGAGGTTGGAGTGGGTTTGGACTGCAGCGACGAAGCCGACAATGACCCATAGAGAAAACAGGGGAGACGCCGCAAGCGGCGCCGTGGAGAGTAATTCTCCAAGGCACCACCCACGACGTGAGAGATCACTTCCCTACACGCTTTATGACACGCCATGTGTATTAACCCACAGTGGCACCAACCATGTGTGCTCACGGCGGCGCCATCCTACGGTGGCATCAATAGTAATTTGAAAATAAAATAAAAAATAAATGTTTGAAATTTTGAGGTTTGAGGATTTTAATGATTAATTAGGACATCAAAGATTTGGGATACCATAGTTGGGTGTCGGCAAGCATTTTGAGGAAAGAACGAGATTTGGACTGGGGATTATATTCGAGTATTGGAGTGCGGTTTGAGGTGCGTAAAACCCTTGAGAATACTTCACTTTATTCATGATGTGGTTTTAATCGAATATCGTATCGTATTTATGTGTTTGTTGATGGTCACACATCGATTTCACTCCATAAGCTTCGATTGTGTATATATATTGGTGGTGGACAAATTTCTTACGTGAGTCGTCTTGGGACAGGCTCATGTTGACATCAGTAGGATATACTTACAATCGTCATAAAGGATTAGGGCGGTTCCTGATGGGTAACACCGTCGGAGGGATCATTCCGTTTACTGAAGTGGGGGTTTAGTAACTAGATTCCTGAATAGTATATATATGTGGTCCTTATCTTGTTTTATTGATGTTCTAGTCGGGGTAGTTCGGGGAAATTTATCATGGTTATTCAATTAATGATTTATTTATTGCTTAATGTCGAGCCTGTTTATTTACTCACTGCTACTTTTGAAGTATTTTGGTGATATTTTATATTTCTTGTTGATGATTTTGGTATGATGTATGCTGCCTACAAATATAAGAATGTGATTGTTTGTTGCTAGAGGTCACATTCACATGTCTCGTAGATTTATCAGTTTTTATTTCACGAATATTGTATAGACTTCTTTTAGGAATTTACTCACTTGACTCATCATTGTATTTGTTGGGTGACTGAGTGTTGATCCTTCAACGAGC
Source organism: Stephania japonica (assembly GCA_039657345.1). Taxonomy (NCBI): domain Eukaryota; kingdom Viridiplantae; phylum Streptophyta; class Magnoliopsida; order Ranunculales; family Menispermaceae; genus Stephania; species Stephania japonica. The sequence continues at coordinate 41,231,560 of CM077561.1, forward strand.
AAGAGCAAAGGCAAGGGCAAGGGGTATTAGGTGATAATTTCTGAACTTATTGCTGCTTCAACTCGTGTTTTGGTACTACATTATGTATTTATATATTGTTTTTGTTGGGATTTGGGAACTGTATAATACGAATACATGTATATGAATTTCTATTTATATTCGCCTCAGTTTTATGTATGGTATTTGGCCAAGTTTCCTCATTAGGATAATGCTTTAAATGACATGAATTTTATATCTATTTCATGCATTTCATGTCTATTAAGTCTTATGCTGAATTATTGATTATAAATGATAAAACTCTAAGGAATAAGGAATAAACAACGTGGGTTGCGGGTGGGACACAACAGGGCAGTGTCATGGCAGGGCTGTGGGCCCGCAGCGCATGATGTGGTGGGCCTCGGGATTTAGGGCCACTACACTTTAAGATTTGAATTTCAAATGTATAATATGTCATTTTTTGTAGTAATTGAATGCATAGTGACATAAAGTTATATTTTTTTAATGTTTTGGAAAAAAATTTCTTTTTAAATAAAAAAGGGTCTAGTATGTTTTATAAACATACAAGTCCGGATAAAAAAATGTGTCCGTTTCAAAAATGGGTATGGGTCTGAACACTAATTTTACTCATTATTACTAATTTTACTAATTTTACTCATTATTACTCATTATTACGGGGGTGTATTACGGGGGTGTATGGGTCCGTTTCAAAAATGTGTCACCCTTACACCTTTGCCTCCCTCCACTGCCTTTAGACCCTCGGTGTGTGTATGCATTTTTTTGTTTATATTTTATTTATTTTGTTTTTTTATCTTATTTTTTTTCAAATCTATAAGTTATTTAATGTTTGTGTCTGTCTTGGTTTGTTGTTGTTGTTGGGGTGCCTAGTTGAATCCCGCCTCTTTTTGCCTAGATCTGCCACTGTGCCACCTCGTCGTTGCCCAATTCGCCACCTCGTTTCTCTCTCTTTCCAGATCTGCCACCTCGCCGCCTCGTCACTACCCAGATCCGCCACCTCGCTAGCAACCACTGCCCAGATGCACCCTCTCTCTCGGACACTCTCGATCTCTCACTATACACAACCCACGAGTTTGCCATTGTCGTCATCCTCTGCTGCTCGCCAGTGCCGCTCTCTGTTGCCCTTCGGTGTCCGTACCAATAAGTTTTTTTTTTGTATTTTCTTCAATTAGCAACGACGTTTTCCCTAATCATGTCAAAATCTCTGAAACCAAAATAGCGATGTGGAAATTACCCCGTCGTTAATCTTGCATTTTTTTTGTAGTGTAGACATTGAAACAAATGTACTCCTCTAATGCAACAGTGGGTTTACAATGTCTTGTTCAAGTTGCATGAAAAAAATTCAACTATCTATTGCGAGGGCAATAGACAGTGTGTGTATGCATAGTTACAATATTTTTTGATAAAAACATGTTACCATATTTTGAAGTAATAAAACGGAAATAAAGCAAAACCAAAAGGAAGAGCTGTACAGATTTCGTTAGAAAAAAAATTGTAAAAACCAAATTAATCAAAGTTATCTAGTAATGGGCTTCAAAAAACGTTCTGTAGTAATAATGCATACCCTCCGCATTGATATATATATATACACCCCATTAATTACTTAACGTACCCTAGTTTTTAAATTTTTACTTCATGTACCCCACTTTTTTTCTTAAAATTCTAAAAATACCTTTGCTTAATGTACCCCATTTTTTACTTCATGCAGCCCATCACCTTCACCCTCACCTTAATAATACCCTTGCCTCAGGTGTCGGACGAATAGAGCTGACACCTTTGAAGAGGTTTCGGATGAACAAAACAGATACCTCTTTAGAGGTATTTGCCAACTTCAACCGATAATGCGAAGATAATTTGGTTTCAGTGAGTGACGGAGGGAACCGACCAACACTTCTTTAGAGGTGTCGGCCCAGTTCGACCGACACCTCTTCAGAGGTGTCGGCTTTGTTACTCCGAACCCCGCGGGGGACCAGAACGAATAAAAAACCTTCAAAACTCTCAAAAAGTACATGAAAATGACCAAAAAAAATAGTGGGTTTTGCTCGGAATCACTTAATATTTCCAATTTCATCAAAACTTTGTACTTAAAATGCAAGATTCACGCCTCAAATCAAAGCCCTAAGCCCAAAAATAAATTCACAAACAAAACGACTCAACGGAAAAAAAATCCAAAAAAACATCAAAATTGACACTATAAGAGATGATGAATACACCCACGTTATCGAATCCATGTTGTTTTGTTCAGATTTTGTTAGATTTGGTCGATTTTTGGTGAGACGATTTGAGAGAGGTGACTGGGGTATGGTGTGAGTGGGGGTGGGTGGGGTATGTTGAGTAAAAATCTTTTTATATGGAGGAGTAGTTGGGTAATTTCACAAAACTGGGGTATGTTTAGTAATTTATGGGGTCCGTTTAGCCTCTCCCATAGATATATACTAGACGACCGGCACATGTGACCAATAAGAAAAAATAAATTAAGGGCAATATAGGCAATATTACAAAGTTTTATTTAATAGAATTTAATGGAGGATTGGCATTAATTTAGGGGTGACAAAAAGTGTGCGGACCCGTTTGTCCACATTTTTCCAGACTCGCTTTTAATAGGTCTGGACATGATTTTTTCAAAATAAATACGGGTCCGGATATATTTTCTTGTCCGTTTGAAAAAAGGGACGTGTATGAACAAATTTTCTTAAAAAACAGGTACCCATTTTGTTGTGAAATGTGTCATAGGTCAATCCATTAATAGTCTTTATGAATACATTTTAGTTAATAAAATAGAGGATTTCATTTGCTGTTTATTATAATTGATTTGCATGTTTATATTATAATAAGATCTATGGGTATTTATAGAAATATCCTAAATGTCCCTAGTTGATTATTATACTACGAACTATAATGAATTAAGACTAGTGTGAGTCTTGATTGATGATCATACGATGATCATACATATAGGAATACGAATCAAGATCATGAGTACTTGTTAGGGAACAAAGTACTGGACCGACCCGCTATGAGAGCATCACATGGATTAAGTCATAGTTGTTTCTCATGATAGGTATATTTTTCAGTCCTCTGACTTGAGATTACCAGAGACTTTAACATTAGGAACATAGTGATTTGACACTATCAAACGTTGTCTTTAACCGGACGATTATAAAGGTTGTGATTGGTTACTATGTGAGCAATGTGATGAAGTTGTGTAATCGAGATAGAATTTGTCCCTCTCATATAAAGAGAGATATCTAGTAGATCCCTCGATGTTTTAAACTGTTAAAAGACATAATCTAAGTGAATTGATATTGATCAATGTCACTTGGATGTTTTCAGTTTACCTAGAGATTGGGACTAGTACGATTGAACATGTTGGATGACAATTCCATGCCTTACATCGTGTGATAAAAGAATGTTATATACACTATTGATTAAGTTGTATCGATTTGATATTCGTACAACTTGGGTAGTCATATGTCTTGCTAGAGGCCGCTTATGACTTGTATACCAAAATGTGTTTTGGTACGCTGCCAACGTTGTATAAGTCTATTGGGTCACACACTAAGAATAGTTTTGAGAGATTTTAAGATGGTTCAGAAAAATAAATTTTATATGATAAAATTCATGACAGAAATGTCCTTATAGTGTATTACACTTATACTTCTTTAAGTAGGGGTATATGTGTAATTTACTTAACCGTCTATATACAAGGGTTGTATAAATAGACGTTTTGACTTATAATACAAAAATGAAATAAAAGGCCGAAACTCTATTTTCGTTTTAGAAACGACTTAGGGTTTTTGGTATGCTCTGGATCGTTTTGGAGAGAAACAAAAAAGTTTGGTATTCTCTCGAAGCTAGCATTTCAAATGTCGGCCGTCGTTCGTGTGTGCACTGCTGATAGTGGACGTTCGTCGTTGGCAGCGCCTTAGAGATCGATTAACCTTCAGAAAGGTACATTGCGACTTAGGTATAATTAAGTTTTCATAGTTTAAACGTTTTTAATGGAATTAGATTCGGATCCTGTTGGGGTTTTTGTCAAAATTGTTTTGAAATTTCCGCTGCGTATGAACCCCAAACACCATCAGTGGTATCAGAGCCTTCGAGTTTGATTCCATTAAATTCATTGCATGTTTTCTTCTGATATATACATGATATATGATTGAAAGCATGTTAATAGTTGGTGTATATATAATATACATAAGTTTTCTGTGAGATTTATTATCATGGTTTATGTATATGATACATATATTCGTGATTTAATTGAAATCAGTTTCATACATGCAAGTAACCATGTTAGGTTAATTCGAATAATTTTAATGAATTGAATTTCGTATTCTGTGATCCATGACACCATTAGGTATAATCTTTATTTTCATGTATTGATGCATGGATGAAATCTCTGTAATTCAAGTATGCATATTTAGGTTACATTAATTTAAGTTTCTTAAATTGTATAAGTCTGAATGTTAATTCGAAACTAATATGATTAGGTTCGATTGAGATAGTAGTTCATGATTCAACTACATATTTGTGATTACTTTGGATGAGGACCAAAATTGCAAATAATTATTTATGAAATTATTTATTTATCTCGTTATATCTATTCTATTATGAAATTTATATTTGATAGGAGATAGATAACAAATTAGATTAGAAGATAGTAGCAAAATTGAATTCGTTATCCCTATTGGATAGGTGATAAATGTCGAGAATTTTGTTATTGGTGATATGCTAGGATTCAAATATCTTAAGTCCTAATTGGATTAGGATAAGATGATTAGTTAAATGTGGGCCCGAGTTAATTAAAAACGTTTTAATTGACTTAATTTTGGATAAATTAAGGGGTTAGTTTAGGATAATAAAATTAGCAAAAAATATGATTTTCTACGGTGAATTTTAATTTTCGAAATTGAAATTCGTCTCCTAAAAAAAAAACAGGGGCGTTGCCCCCTGTTCTAACTAATCCTAGCGCACAAAAATTCTTCTATTAGTGAATAGCATAAAAATTTTCTAAATTGTTTAGTGGTTCTACAAATCAATAAAATATATGATATTTCATTGTTTACTTAAAAATCACTAAAACTGAATAAAATCCCTCTATTAAATCTTAAGTCTTGTGCCATCTAATTTTAAACACTTATCAAGGCCTTAATCGCATTAATATAGTTTCAGCCATAGCTGGGTGTATTGTGTTATCTTGGTGAGATAAGTTAGGTAAGAGTTACCTAAATGTTTAAATTGGTCCGACTTAATAATGCTATCAAAATAGTTTTGGGCTGTAGGCATATGATGAGATAAAAAACATGCTAAGACATAAGATGTCCTGTATCTTATAAAAGTATCTAAAATTACATAAGATGTAATTGGTAACTGTTACATACCTAAATAATCTAGTTCTGTATTTCATACCATAGCTGTCATAGAATTAGGTGAAATATGGATTTAAGTCCCCTAAATTAACAGTATGTTTTAGGAGGGTTGTTAATTTAGTGGGATTCTATTCCTCTATACTAAAATAAACTCTGCATAATCTTTATTATAGATCAATGGCCTCTTCAAGTAACAATAATTCTCTGTCACTGCGATCTATCCTTGAGAAGAATAAGCTATCTGAGACTAACTTTCTTGACTAATTCAAAAACTTGAGAATCGTTTTCAAGCATGAACGCAAGTTGTTTATTCTGGATGCTCCGATCCCTGAGGACTTACCAGCCAATGCTACGAAAGCTGTAAAGGATGCGCATAATAAGCATGTCAACGATTCTACTGATGTTGCATGCATTATGTTAACAACTATGGTTCCTAAACTTCAAAAGGACATGGAACTAATGAAAGCCTACGACATGGCTGTAATGCTGAAGGAAATGTTCCAACAGTAAGCTAGGCAAGAAAGGTTCGAGATAGTCAAGAACCTACATTCTTGTAAGATGATTGAGGGTGCGTCAGTTAGTCCTCATGTTCTAAAGATGAAGGGCTATGTTAACCAACTTGATAGACTTAGATTTCTCATAAGCCAAGAGTTGGATACGGATTTGATCCTAAATTCATTACTTGAGAGTTACTCACAATTTGTGATGAACTACAATATGAATAATATGGAGAAATCAATTTCAAAGTTGCATTTGATGCTCAAAACTGTTGAACAACATATCAAGAAACCCTCTAGTAATGTGCTGATGGTCCAAAAGGGAAAGGGAATGAAGAAGAAAGGCAAAGGCAAAGGTAAGGCTAAAGTTGTCAAGGCTGCTGCTGCACCTGTCGCAAAGCCTGTGGAACAAGTCAAACCCCAACTGTTCCTGCTTCAAAGCACCAAAGGAAAAGGAAGGAAATTGTCATTTCTGCCATACACTTGGACATTGGTTCAGAAATTGCAAACTCTATTTGGAAGATTTAAAGAAGAAAAAGGGTAATGTGATTGCCACTATAGGTATTTATGTTATTGAAATTAATTTATCTACTAGTGATTCTTGGTATTAGATACCGGATGTGGATCTCATATTTGTATAAATGTGCAGGAACTTACCAGAAGTAGAAAGTTGAAAAAATGAGAAGTCATCCGTAACATCCCTCAATTTTTAACCTGACTTTGGTGACACGTGTCAGGATTGTGACCCGACTACGCGATACTGGACTGTATTTCGAACCTTGGGAGTCGACACCGAGGTAATTTTATGATTCTTTGATGAGTGTAATAGTATTTTACATTAATACGTGTCGCGGGCCGTTCAGGTAATAGTCAATGTGAGTGAGGTCCCGCCTAGGTAACCGGGGGAGAAAATACAGTGAAAAAAAAACTTAATTAAAGGAATTATTGGATAATTTAAATAATTATTGGTGCGAGACAAGGTGAAAGTATGCATGTGACGGGGAAATACGGACCGAGGAAGTGAGATGTGTCGGGGAAAAATATTTGGGAAAAATACGGGTGTTTGGGAATCCTTGGGTTTAACTTTGAGATGTGTGGGTTGGTAAGGAAATGGGTGTACACAACTATCACCCCCATTTAAAAAAATTCAAACACACACCTACCCCCATCACTCTCATCACTCAAATCACCTCACACCCATCCCATCACTCACACCCATCCCATCACTCACATCACTCTCTTACACACTTACTCTCTCACGTCACTCACCTCCCTCTCCCATCTCATGCATGTCATGCAAACACACTCCTCCCTCTCTCACGTCACTCCCTCTCTCATTTTCACTCTCTCATTCACGTCACTCCTCTCTCTCTCTCTCTCTCTCTCATTTTCTCTCATCTCACGGTCTTCATCTCTACCCTCACTCTTCACTCTTCACGGCCTCCCTCACTCTCCATTTTCTCACAAGCCTCTCCTCCTCGCCGGTGACCGGAGTCGAGACGTCGGAGGTAAGCACTCATCTCCTCTTTCTCGAACTCTCGGTTCTCTCTTTTGAGTTGCTCTCTCATTCTCTCTCGGTTGTTCTTCCTCTCGGCCTCCCTCCCTCTCGGCTCACTCGTCTCTCGGCCCCGCCAAGTCCTCGCCGGTCGTCGGAGGTTCGAGGTGACCGGCGATCCACCGAAGGTTCCCTTTCCTTCTCCCTTCCTCTCTTTTTCTCTCATTCTCTCACGGTGGTCATGCATGTGTGTACATGCATGGTGTGTTGGAGTGGCTGCCGTGACGAGGACCGGTCGTGGACGACCTCCGGTGACTCACCGGAGTCCATACCGTCCCGGAGCACCTCCCCCATGGCCCATGCAAAGTCCCTACGATTTTACACACTTTAAGTTGGTTTTATAGGGTTTTTGCCCTCTCGCCGGAAGCTGCCGTGACCGGCGACGTTGCATGGCCTGGCCGGACCGCCGCACCAGGGAGGTTGTCGGGGACTAGATCTCGCCCATACAAATGTCTTACAACCCTCCGGTGTGTCCAAAAAAATATCCAGTTGCGTTTTAAACAATTTTGTTATTTCATGTGTATGGTGGTGTTTGTTGACCGGAAAACGCCCTTACCGGCAACGCCACCATCGGACCACCATGACCGGGATCTTTGTCGGGGACCCCACCAAACTCCTACGTGGGTCCCACAGCCCTAAGAGTGGTCGAAAACAGTTTTATTACGCGCGAAAGAGTCGTCATTTCATGTGTTTTGTATGTCGGAGCCTCGCCGGAAACCGCCACTGCCGGCGGTGCTACCGGTCGAACCATGACCAGTGAAGATTGTCGAGATCTCACCTAACATTGGTTGATGTCTCGCAACCCTTGGTTAAGTCCGAAACAATGTTATTAAGGCGTTTTGACGTGATTTCATGTGTTGCCGTCGTCGAGTCGTAATTTGTGTGTTGACGTAATTTTCGAACTGGTGGATGGTTTTCCGGCGTTCCCATGCCGTGATAACCCTTCCCCGACGTCGGACAACACCAGCGAGGTTTCATGTTTGTTTGTACATGTCAGTGCGGTTTTCACGAGGAGTTATGGTTGAGTGTTGGTTTGGATTGAAACATCGCGTGGCGATGAATGGTTATGACGTCGTAGTCATGTCGCCGGTCCTCGAGACCATGACATGACCCATATACGACTGAGCCGAGCCTATGATTCGCGACGAGGCTTATAAATATTGTGTTTTCAAAACCCGAGAGAGAGAGTATTCGTTTTTTTCGATTAAATTGTCGCGTTGTTCAAGTCATTTAAAACACTGGGAAATGATAAGGTTAAACCTAGTTTAGTTAATGACTTGACCTATTAATACGAGTTTCCGACCTTGTCAGGTAGCGGGAAACTCGGGGATACGCGTTAGGATTCGCGGGAGCGTTGTACGCGGGTTACGATAGTTCAGGTAAGTACATCTGCCTTAAAAAGCATTTGTACGTTAGTAAGCCAGTTTAGAAAATATCATGTGATTCATTTTCACTTCTTTGTATTTGTTAATATCAAATTATTGGCTTTCCATTTCATATTCCTTGTATGTGTGTTCTTGGCATAAGTGTGTGTCTCGAAGGTACATGCGGCTGCGCACTTAGAAGGGATAAAACGCGGGCACTCGAGCGCACGAGTGTTTGACCACCCCTAGTGATTGTGTGATACCATGTACTGGATTGTTGTGGATATTGTTGTGGATTTCGATGTTGCGACATCGCTGTTGTGGATTGTTGTGGAATTTAGACCACTTATTGCCTCTCTTGACTCGTAGAACACGCACGTTTCGATTGTTATCATTTTCAGTCTATCTATCATGCATCTTGTTTATTTAAATTACTGTCTTCCAATTTCCAGCATGATATCTAGACTGTCTTGTTTGAAAGTTCATGAATTACTGTTATATTCTTTTGGCATTACTTTCGATTTTCTCTCAGTTGCTCACCGTCTAGTTTGTGACGGTGGGTGCAGATAGGGCGGAGTGCAGTAGAGGCAAAGAACCTTGCCTAGGAGACTTTTGTGGCGAAATTTGGACTTGGAGACTACCTTGTAGGTTTCCATATGTTTTGTTTTATGTATATCGTTTATATATATGGTTGTTTTGGGCCGGGGAATATGTTTTGAGGTGGATTCCATCAATCCATTTTGTTGACTTAGAATTGAACATATTGGGGTTTTCCACATTTATATAGATTCCTAATTTCCCTTTGATTGAGTTATTTCCCACTATTTGATAAAAATATGATTTTTGCTTCCGCTGTATTATAATTGCAATAACTCTTTCATAAAACTTGAAATTTGATGATTTGAGGCTGACTAGGCTCGTCAGGCTCGCCGAGCGCTGACTCGGGTCCTGCACGGGTCTAGGCCGGGCGTACCCGAATGCATTGGGAACTTGGGGCCGTCATAGTTGGTATCAGAGCCCAAGGTTATATAGACCTGACTCTTGATGTAAATTCATAAAACACAAGCCATTAAAACCAGCGGAAGTTAGGAACGGTCAAACTGAGAAGTGGAAACCCTAGGGTCCCGTAGAAACATAGTTGGGAAATAATGGGTTGAGTCGAATTATTTTAATACATATTATGATTGTTATGTGTATTATTATAGTATACGGTAGCTATAGACTGATCCGAAAAGTCCGTTTTCTTGATTCAGACGACGATGGCGGATCAGACCGGTCCGAGCGACGATAGCGGCACTTCCGACACACGATATGCTAGCGCGGACGATGTGCACGCTTTGACACAGAGAGTTGCGACACAGGACCAGCAGTTACAGGAGATGTTACGAATGTTGAGGACACTCGTACTACCACCTACCACTACACCATCGACTCCGACTACACCATTACCACCTCTCGTTACTCGAGGAGCGAGAGACTCGATTGTTGCGGCATCTACGACTCCGATTCCGTTAGCGGCGATTCCCTGAGGGAGTGGTTGTTGCGTCGGGTACACGAGACCAAGGAGGAGACACCTCCGTTGAGAATGAGATAGTACGAGCGGAGGAGACACCGATTATGCCGTAGTTCTTGCGAAGTTACTCGACTACGACTCGAGAGAAGAGTTTGGGAGCCACTGCTGAGGCGAAGCAGTGGAGGGAATTTAAAAGACATGATCCATTGAGGTTCTATGGCGGTACTGATGTCCGAGCAGCGGAGTTATTTCTCAAGAATCATGAGAAGATTCACTCGATTATTGCCACGGAGGATAGTATGCGAGCGACGATCTCTTCGTCTATGTTACAGGGGGAGCAGATGACTGGTGGACGACTATCGTTACTACCAGAGGCGTTCCGAGAGACTGGATCGACTTCAAGACTCAGTTTAATCAGAAATACTTTCCACCGACGGTTCTTCGAGCAAAAAGGAATGAGTTTATGGCGTTGAGGCAGGGAACTACTGAGTCGGTTATGGATTACATGGGTAGATTCATTCAGTTATTGCCTTATGCGGGAGGATCATTTGTTTCGAGAGGCGATAGGATTTACTACTTCACCGAGGGTTTGCTACTGCGATTGGAGGTTTTGTAGTCACTACGCGATCGGAGACCTTACAGATTACATATGAGCGGAGTCTAGCACGTGAGGGTTACCTGCTTACTCATCCAGAGGAGGCTAGACCGGCCAGATCGAGTTTCGATCGGAGGAACACCATCAAGACAAGAAGAGGAAGAAGGGTAGGTGGAATTACCGTGACCGTAGGACTCAGAGTGTAGGGTCCGTTGCACAGCAGACTACTCGTCCGACACAGACCATTCCGCCAGTACCGAGTTTTGCCAGTCATCCACCGCAACCTAGTCGACCGGGACGAGCGATCGAGAGCGGACTGCGAGAGTAGGGGTACTGATCGAGGAGACAGGCAGAGGAGGACACAGAGGTCTGGTCAAACTCAGACTCAGAGTTCCGCACAGGGACGAGGCCAGAGCCAGACTCAGGGATCGCAGGATACTCGCACATGTTTTAGGTGCGGAAAGGTTGGCCACATTCAGAGGGAGTGCCCTCAACCACCGAGAGCACCGCCGAAGCATCACCAGCACCAGAGGGAGCGTGTTCAGGCCGTTGTTGAGCCAGACCAGGGGGCGTCTCGAAA